>CM051527.1:66633462-67262326 GCA_028017165.1 Herpetospermum pedunculosum | reverse complement strand
TAAGGAAAGAGATAAATACTTGTAAACAACTCGAACTGGAAGAAGGTGTTTAAGCTCTAGGATAACGTGAGCAACATTTTTTCTTCAAGAAGTCGGGATTTCGAACCAACTGCCTTCGTTGAAAGAGGAATTCAATTTTTGCAGGGATCTCATTTATTAATTCATTCTATACATAAAAGCAAATACAAAAAAAATCTCCATGGTGAAAACTTGAGTTATACAATATAGATAGTTTCATTCTTGATGCTCAATCAAAGTCCACTCATATAATTGAGTCAAATAACAATACCAGATGTAAGAGTGCCTATTTAGAGTCAGTCACGTTAAGATGCATGGAGTTACTAAAATCTAGAGATTTTTTTTTGTTTGGAGCTAAAGTTCAGTGCCTGGACCTGCTTTGGTTGGACAATGATAATGTAAATGAATTCATTCAACCATGCTAACTTCTAGCTCCAAAACAGAGAATCTCATCAATTACATAATCTTATTCCTCCTATCTTAAACTGACCAAGCATGATGTTTTCAAGAAACATCATAAAATTCTTCACTTTCACAATCAAGTCGTAGATATACACTTTCCTAAAAACGTTTGTATACAGTGATAACTACAAGATTTCTTTCGAAGCGGACTTTTAGTTGAATTGTTAGGATAAGAATGCAATAAAACAGGCAAGACACTACCACTCTTCACCCCAATATCGATTCATATACATCTACTCATGTGCTCGCGCTTCCACAGTCCACAACCACAGTATAATAAAGCTCTTTTGGCCCATTACAAACTCGAGATTTAAATGCTAAAATTGCACCAAGTGAAATCACAAATGTTGCTACAACAACGCCAATTATATTCAATAACCATTTATGCTTACAGAATCTCGTTGGTGTGATAGCTTAAGTTTTGAAGGAGACTTGGGATCCATGGTTAAACATCAAGATGTAAGCATGCTAAGAAAGATCTATAGTGTGTCATAATGCCCAGATGACTGAATTGTTAGATCTAAGGAGGTCATTGAAGGAACAGGAGCTAAATCCTTCCTATCTACGACAAATCCACGAATAACAGAACCTTATGAGGGCAAATGAAATCTGATGGATCAAAATCGGTTTGGCATCTGCTTTGGTTGGGGTTTTGGGATAACTGTTTCTAAATGAGATCAAAACAATCCACAAAAATTGCACATTCTTCATCAAATTACTTATGGCGAGATGTTAAATTCATATAAAATCTCACATTTCTAAAGAAATCATTGATTTGGAAGTATCTCAAAACTTGAGAAAGATGGAACTTACCGAGAATAATTTTGAAATTCCATCGACACTATAATCCGCCACTGCGTCTCCCCATCTCTCGCGCCAAAGTGAGTGATCGCAGAGAGAGTGGCTTTGTTCATCGGACGAATACCTCTAACGAGTGCGGAGGTGGGCGAAGGAGAAGGCCGACCGGCGGCGAGGTCGACGAAGTTGGGCGGAGAAGTGGCCGGAGGTGGGCTGAGACGCCGCCGGACCTGGGCAGAGAAGACCGGAGTTGGTAGGAGGCGTGGCCGGACCTGGGCGGAGAAGACGGAGGCGAACGGAGCTGGACGGAAGCGAACAGACCGTCGACGGAGGCCAACCGGAGCTGGGACAAAGCCGAACCTGAGGGTGGGGGAGGCGAATCGTTGCGAGGCGGAGCGCGGCTGTTATCGTTCTCTTGGGTACGTGTACTGGAGAAATGACAAAAATTTAGGTATTTCTCCCTAAGTTATATATATATATATATAAAATAAAATATATATAATATTAGATTTTCTTTTCTTTCTTTTTCATTATTTTTTTTTTCTTTTTTTACCTAAAAAAAGTTTGGGTAAAAATAATAATAATAATTAACGATAAACAAATGTAAATGATTTAGGACATTTTAAAACAGTCATTCATTGATGACATTAAAAAACTGTCATTAAGTTTCAAAAATCTGAAAAACTCCGTTTTTTCCTGCAAAAAACACGCCCCAAACTGAAGATGACACATTTTTTCTTTTTCTCCCTTATATTTTCTTTGCCCACATGTCATCTATTCCCATTTTTCTAGTAGTGGGTAGCTATACTTTCATGATATTATAGGTATCAAAATTTTAAACTTTGGATTATCTTTATTTTTTTATTATTTTTTTAAAAAAATATTATAGGTATCTTTATTTATTTTATTTTTTTTCATAAACTTTATTGATAAGATGTGTTTTTTTGGAACTTTATTGGTAAAATGTGTATTTTTTTTAGATAAAAAAAGAAGTGTGTAGTTAATTTTTTGATAAATAATGTATATATGTATATATATAAAAGTATACGGGGCGGGGCGGGTATGCTATTACCCACCCCGTTTAGCTAACAGGGCAAAAAGCATTCCCCGCTCCCTGCCCCATTCCCCGTGTAATCGAGGATTCCCCGTCTCATTCGGGGCGGGGCGAGTCGGGGTCGGGGCGGGGCAGGGCAAATGGACATCTCTACCCCATCTTCTTCCTCCACAACAAATATTTTCTATTACTAAAAAAAAACGCACAAGCACCAAATGGCAAAGAAAGTTCTCGTCGTTTCATATCCAAGTGAAGAACGTCTTCACCATTCTAGATTTTAGATTTTAGCTAAGTTGAAAATAAACCAAAATCACAAACATCACGTACCCAATATTAATAACAATCCCGTTTAGTTCAGTTGGTATAGCGCAAGGCTCTTAACCTTGTGGTCATGGGTTCGAGCCCCACGGTGGGCGAATTTTCAAGTGAAGAACGTCTTCACCATTCTAGATTTTAGATTTTAGCTAAGTTGAAAATAAACCAAAATCACAAACATCACGTACCCAATATTAATAACAAGTCCGTTTAGTTCAGTTGGTATAGCGCAAGGCTCTTAACCTTGTGGTCATGGGTTCGAGCCCCACGGTGGGCGAATTTTCTTGTCACATTTTAAATTTTATCAATATTTTCATCGACCATTTCCATAAAAGACAACATTTTCCTTTGTTTTGTTTACATATTTTGAGATGTGACTAGGATGGATTTTCACATTTATAAATGTTGAAAAAAAATCAATTGATAATTTAAATGAAAAAAGAAAATTGAGAATTTTTAATACAAAAAGTATTTCGACCACAGTGGGAGTCGAACCCACGACCTTTTGATCCGAAGTCAAACGCGCTAATCCACTGCGCTATGTGGTCATTTTTGTGATAAAAAGAAAAATGTTATCTCATGATAAATATATAATGTTTTTTTAAGAAAAAAAAAGTAAATGATTCTAGTTGTGTCGGTTTCTTATCCCCTAAACACAAGTGTCAACCTCTCATGATTCGTGTATATGTAGGCTGCAATTATATTTGTTTCATAGAATTTACCTTTTTAAAATCTAAAAGATGATCATTTAAGAAACTATAGATCTGTCAATTATCCTAAACTCACATATCAAACAAGCAATCACCACCTAGTGCAGCAGATTGCCTAATTTAACTCAGAGTGCATCTAATTAAAATGTTTTATTATCGTCCAAAAAAATTCATTTAATTCAATGTATCTAAAACAAATCTAGATCATATACCAAACATGACCCTTAAATATTCAGCCTAGAATTTGAACGAGGCCAACAAACATGCAAATCCTCTTTAGACGTCGGGTTGCTTGAAGGATGGGATTTATGTCGAATAAATGTACATTTGGCATTATTGAAAAACCTTCTTGGCATGGCACGTGATGAAACCCTCAAATGTACCACACTACTATATATATATATGTATGTATTCTCGATGTGACAATTCCTATTTAATAATCATTATTACACCAAATCATTACCGCCATAAATTTTTAACAATCCTCACTAGTACAAGTTATATTACAATGGATATTTTTAAAATTACCTTTGAGACCAATCGCACCGCGAGTGTATATCTCCTTTGCACATTGCTATGTTTTGTTATACCGCGTCACCTAAATCTTTCTTCAACATAATTCATAAATTAGACAAATATTACTCAATTCAATTGGATTCTACTTTGTTTTTTTCCTAAAAAAATAGGGAGTTTGAAATCATTAACGTAACTAACGGTCATAACTCAATTGACATAAAATATGTACTCTCGATTGAGAGATTAGAGGTTTGAATCCATCCACGTCATATAATTAATTTGATAACAAGTTTGTTTAAGTTGTTTTCCATTAATAAGTATGGATACATGTCTAAAAACTTCATTTGCTTGCAATATAGTTAAAACCATGGCTACTTTTAAAAATACATATATTTTGAAAAGGTGTTAAAAATCAAAAGCTAAATATAGAAAATTGTTTGTAAACAATAAAAAAAAAAAAAAAATGAAGCCATTATAAAATAGTCATATAAATTTAATATGCTCTTGTTTGGCAAATAAATATATTTAATTTATTATTAAGGATATTTTTATCCCATAAATTCTCTTAAATACTCCTAGTATCGTTACCTATTTAAACTAATTTATACTAAAAAAAAAATAAAAAAAAAAATAGAATATATATCACCAACATAAACATAACTCAACTAGTATAAAATATGTGTTATCAATTAATCGTTATCCATTTACACTAATTTATACTAAAAAAAAAATGAAATATATATCACCAACATAAACATAACTCAACTAGTATAAAATATGTGTTATCAATTAAGAGACAACATGTTCGTCCTACTCATATATCGATAGAAAAAAAAAATCAAAAAATATATAATCATCCTAAATTATAAAAATTACTCCGAAATTTTTGTCTTTATTTCAAAAACACCTCTATTCTTAAAAAACAAATGGTAATATTATCTTTAACATTTCATAAACGTTTCAAAACTACTATTATGGTATAAATTCGTTAGAATTTTGGACAAAAAAATTGATGTGACGGTGACTAGAAACACTTACTTAGATAAAGTTTAAAAGAATGGTATTGTGCGAGGTTAATTTTCCATCCAACATTCTAATAGATTTATATTATTGTAATTTTGAAATGTTTATAAAAGGTCCAAACATAATATTGCAATTTTTTAAAGAATATAAATATTTTTTTAAACAAATGAAACAACTTATAATTTAGCCTTATTATTCATCATATTTAAATGTATTTGTGAATTAGTTTTAAAGGTGTTATTGTATGTTGGTGTATGTCGTATGGTGGAAAAGAAACTGATGATGATTAAGTAATTTTGATACTTATTGTCAATAAACACATTGGAAGCGAATGACATGTGATTTTTTTTCTCTCTCTTTTTTTTTTTTTTAGAGAAATGAGCTGTATATTTAATAATAATAAAAAAACAATTGTTTACATTTGTTTGCACAGTTGTCATTTTCTAACCATTTTCTTTCTTCACCAACCTTTTTGTTTTTGTTTTCTTTTTTTCTTTTTTCTTTTCCAAGATCACCTTCTCTTACTATTTAGCAAACTCCAATCCTATCATTTTTCAATTTATATAAGATTTACTGCATAGGCATATTATTGAAAACCGTTTGACAAGTCAAGGGATCTTGAAATCCGTGCCTATGACGGATATTGAGATCGACATGAATCCTTACTGCATCTATATCTCTAACAAGGCTCGAGAGACCCTCCGGCCTCCTCCCGTGCTAATGAACATCTTTTTGCAGACAGTTATAAAACGCAACAGGAAACTTGGACTTGAAGAAAGCAATAGCAACCCATCAACCTAACAAAACAATTGTCCAAGATTGCTAGATCGAGCGCGCGAGCAATAGTGGACGAAGCGAAAACGAGAATGTGTCATGCAATGAAGATATTATCGAGGCTATCGGCCATCAACAAGTGATATAGAATTGGAATCAAAAAACTTTTTTTTGTTTTCAATATAGAACAAACTGAAGGAAAAGACTAACTCATTCGGTGCTCGACCAGTTACATAATCCGAGCAGTGAAAAAGGTATTTCGAATTCAAATTTTAATCCTTCGTCTCATTAGAATCCAACAGAAAATGTTCGAAGAATCGTGAATGCAGCCAGCAGAATGATCGGCGGACAAAGGCTAGGGTTGCTTTCTTCCCACCGAGTCCTTCCTTGTGTGTCCTTAAAATCGCTATCGATTCTTGAGTCTAAGAAATAATAATAAAATCAAAAGAATCAGTTGGGCGAGAAATATGGGTGTACAAATGACCCGACAACCCGACCCACCCAACCTAAATTCATGTTTTTTTTTAAATACAAATGATATCATCTAATAACCCTAATTTCATAATTCATAGTTAATCTCAACTCATTCTTCTTTCATCCCTTTCATTCCAAAACCCGAAGATCCTCAATTCCCAACTCGAGATTTTTGGTTTGTTGTTGATTTGAATCTCTAATTGAGTACATTTTCTATTAGGCTAAAAAATTGAATTTGATCCAAGAATCTCGATTAACTTTCAGTTCATTTTTTATATATCAGAGAAAGGAATTGAAAAGGATAATTTGTAGAAATGTATTTTAAACAATTAAGAAGAAAAAAAACACCAACCCTATGACCCAACCCAACCCAACCCGAAAATTGAAGGGTTGGGAATCCACCAACCCGAAATTTTTGAGTTGGGTCAGAAAACCCTCAACCCAACCCAACCCAACCTATGTACACCTAGCGAGAACAAGAAGTTGTTTTTTTCTTCTTGTTGTTGATACCGGCAAGACCCAGCCAGATGATGTCTGCTCTAGGGGTGTAAATGGGTCGTTTTTCAGAAAAAGTCGACCCGACCCGAACCAAGCCGATTTTGTGGGGACAAAACCTGACCCAAACCAAATTTGGATGAACCTAAACCGTTTCGGTTCACTGTTTTTTTTTTTTTTTTGTTATTGTTGGACTAGGGCTAGAGCTGCCATGCTTTATACAATATTTATATCGAGTCATTCTAGTCAATAGTCACACTTATACTGAAATGAGTCGATTCAGTAACTACATAATATCTCTAGAATCCAGTCGATTCGGTTCAGTTTGGTTTGTTTGGTTTCTCACACTCCTATTATATACAATTCATATATATTATTACTTATGAGTATCTTCATGTTATAAATCATGAAAACATTCATGGTTGATAATTGAAAGAAAAAAAAACTAACATGAACACAACTCAACCGTTAATAGATATTTAGTTACGTAACGAAGCATACATTCGAATCTCAATCATTTAAAGTAATATTATTTATAAACATAAATTAAATATTCATGTCATTTTTTTTCATTAAGTCAACTCATATGCTAAACTTAAAATTTATTAAAATCAGAGGGACCAACACAATTTTTTTCAAAATTCAATGCACTAAATAAATAAAAACTAGATCAAATTTTAAGGTACAAATGAACATGGAATATTTGCACAAATGACCTTTTTGGAGGTCTTAATGATTTTCGACCCTTAGAAACGAATGTTTTTTTTGTTCATTTGCTGACATCATTAGCACTACGTTGAGCATGATCGCAAGGAAAAAAATTGTAGTATCATTCGCTGAACACGAAGAAACTATAGTCGTCTCCTCGCGATCATGCTTAACGAAGGGTCTAGATGATTTTTCACAGAGGGAGGAGTTTGTGTCAAAAAAATATACGTTTCAAAAAAATTAGGTCATTTGACATGAAGACTCTCTAATCGAAAAAAAAAATTAACATATAAGTCAAATTGGAGGATTAATTTGATAAGAAATCATCCGAAAAACAATTAAAAAAAAAAAAAAAAAAAAAAAAAAATCCACAAGAAGAAGAAAAAGGGGAAAACGTGGTTAAAGAAAAGGGTTAGGATTGGATTGGAATGGAAGAGTTGGGGCATCAATAAAATCGAAGAAATTCTGGAGAGAAGAAGAAAGAAGAAAGAAGAACAGAGAGGTTTTAGTTTTAGAGAGAGGTTTGGATTCGAAGAGAAGAGAGAGATCTCAGATCAAATTTAACATGATCGTGTAATATGGGAATCACAGGCGTCTCCTCGGCGCCCGGCGATTTCATCTACTTCAAGTCTCAGGTCCCTCTTCACCGGATTCCTGTATGTTTTCTCTCTCGATTTCTCCTTCCTAGGGTTTTTAATTTCTTTGTTTTTTTGCGTTTTAGGTTTCACTATTACTTTCTCCACTTTCTTTTGATTATGTTTACTCTCTCAGATTGGCACCAAGCAATGGCGATACTATGATTTTGGCCCCAAACTTGTTCCTCCTCTTATATGTCTTCCTGGTATAGCAGGGACGGCAGATGTCTACTACAAACAAATTATGTTTTTGTCAATGAAGGTAGGTACTCCTGCCTGCTTGTTTGCTTCTGGATCAAAGTACTACTAAACTTGCAGATTCAACTTCTTTCGGAAAATACTTCAGAATTACATCTTTTCTAACATAACATACAGGGTTACAGGGTCATTTCTGTTGATATTCCTCGTGTATGGAATAATCAAGAGTGGATTCAAGCATTTGAAAAGTTCTTGGATGCTATAGACGTTCATCACGTAAGGATTTTCTTATTCTATTTTCCTTCAACTCTTTTCTATTGTCTTGTACATGAACTGGTGAACTTGTTGAGATTGTTATGTTTATGTCAAACCAGCTAGCCTGCAATCTTTAAACAAGAATTTGCAGAATCTTAACCACTATTTTAGGTTTAGTTCTGATGCATAGCCATAAACCTATGGATAAAACCAAAACATTTCTAGGTACCATGAAGTTTAGCAGATTTTGATTTGCTTGTATACACGAGAAAGAAAATTTTAGTTATACAGATTCTGGTTGTAGATAATGTAATATGTTGGATTTGACTTATCCTAATAGCCTATTAAATATTTGCAAGAGGGTAACTTTCTTCTCTGATTTCATTTGTGATAGAAGTTGGTTAGTGAGAAAGTGATAGTAAATGTCTTCTATGATGATAATAGAGTAGGTTTCTCGAGCTTCTGTTCATCAACAATTTGGCATATAGACACTGACTGGATTTTGTTGTTCACCATTGCAACATATTTACAATGTTTATGGTTTTAAATGATTGGCAAACTAAAGACTTTTAAAGCTTAACAGTTGTACTTTTAACAGATACATCTTTATGGCACTTCACTTGGGGGCTTTCTAGCGCAACTTTTTGCTCAACATCGGCCAAGACGTGTTAAATCTTTGATATTATCTAATTCATTTCTTGAGACCAAAAGTTTTTCTGCAGCGATGCCATGGGCTCCAGTGTATGCTCCTGGTGCCATTTTTTTTCTCTTTAAATTTATTTTGCTCCCTATTGAGTAGAGATTTATGAGCTGAAGAACTTTTGTTATTATGTAAATTAACGATGCCCAAAGAATTCCTGATGTCTAATGATGCATGTCCCAGAGTTTTTGCTTCTCCCCAATCACATTATGGACCTCCTTCCCATCTGGAAATTTCCATTATTGTTATTGATTTATGCTTGAAAGCCATGTTTTGAGACCTCTATAACCATTTGAAAACCAATGTTACGATCCTCTTACCCCCTATGTTCAAACTTCCCTTTATGGAACATAAAACCTCCTGTGCATTAGAACACGGGAGATTCCCTATACTTGTCACTCTCAAGCCGCAATATCTGATTGGAAAGAGAAAGCATTGGGACTTAATATTTTATTGATACAATGGATTTAATATTGTCGACTTTGGAATATATATCTAGCTCCTTCACTCTTCCCACCATCCTCAACTTTTTGAATTCTCTCCAGAGTGTTTTCAGCTTTATTTGTCTAACAATAATTTGTAGCCTTACCTTTAATATTGTCATAACATGTTTTTTATGTTCCATTAACATGTAAACTTTGCATTTCTAATCCAAGATCTATCAAATCCAAAATTTTGTTGTTATTCAGTATAAAATTTTCCTTCAATATTAACTCGCAGGGTTTTGGTATTGCTTTATGCAGTGTTAGTTGGGCCCCCTCTTTTTTGCTGAAAAGGTATGTCTTAACAGGAATTCGCGATGGCCCTCATGAGCCTTTCATTGCAGATTCTGTAGACTTTGTTGTTTCTCAGGTACTTTGAAGTTTGAAACCTGAAACCTTCTTTTTAATTAACTAGGATCACGGTTTTTAATTATTAGTATCATGCATTTGAAAAGAGTACTTGACTTTTTTATTTGGCATATTAACAAGTTAATGCGTAGGGTTAATTTTTGGTTTTGAAAACAATACAACCATATCAATTGAGCAGATCAGCTTTAGTCGTAATAGGCTCTCTTTTTCTTCTTCTTATTCTTCTCTCTCTGGATTAGTATCTGCTACTGTCTTTAATCAACTTTATATATGTTGGAGTCTCTCTTTCTCTCTCTAGATCTAGATGGTTCTCTATTTCTTGTGGATGTCAATATGTTAATAATACCGATTAAAGTGTGTGGTGGGTCACTGAAATTCTGAGACTGGGTCTTGGCTCAAAATATAAAACCTGCATTGCTGATTATGTTGTTAATCCTTCTCATCTTTAGTTTCCAATTTCCCCAAAATACTGTGGTCCTTTTTCTACATTAGCAGCTTTATTATGTGTTATATGCACTGTATCTCATCTCTTCCCAACATACTTTAGTGGAATGGCCTCATGTTTGTTTCACTTTCAGTCTAAGCGTCATGTTACTTGTGCAAACTATTTATACAATTTTATTGATTAGTTCTATTAGCCCTGAATTTATTATTATCAGTTCAGGTGGAAATGCTTTCTAGAGACGATTTGGCATCAAGGCTGACCCTAACAGTTGATGATGCCTCAATTGGACCTCTTCTTCTTCCCGATTCATCTATTACCATAATGGATGTATGCCTTCTAAAACTTGGGACATATTGTGCTTTATGTAACTTGAATGTCATGATTGGATGCTGAAACTATATGCCTTATTTTATTATGTTTTGATGCTTGCATGTCTTGATGGTTCACGACTATTAGCTTTGAAAAAAAATTACCTAAGGTGATGGAAAAGCTTGTTTTATGCCTTACTTTTTTTATCCGGTGACACGGTTACTTGACCCACAGACGAATGACTATTGTGCAATTCCACTTCAACTCAAAGATGAACTGAATGAAAGGTATTCTGGAGCCAGGAGAGCATACTTGAAAACAGGGGGCGACTTCCCATTTCTTTCACGTCCTGATGAAGTTAACTTGCATCTTCAGGTAAATATGATGTTGACGCCCTGTACTGATTTTGCATTTTCAAATCTTTCGCCATCTCATCTTAAATATTAAATTGCCGTTGCAGCTGCATTTGAGACGTGTTGGGGTAGAAGCCCGACCAGATTTGGTCCAGGTTGTACCAAAAGGTGGTAGTGACAGTGGTCCTAGTGAAAACAAGGATGAAAGAGGTGGCGAAGAAGATGACACACACAAGGATGACAACGAACGAAATGAAAGTTCATCTTCCGAAAGTCAAATACCTCAAGCTCCAGAGAGTTCAGAATCTCACAGTTTAGAGGATCAGCCGTTACTTAACAATGCTAAAGCTTGTTATTTGGCGTATGAGATGCTTTTATCAACTCATGGAGAAAGTAATTTACCCGTGGTGGTCGATGAGATATTAATGCGGTATGTTCAGATGATTTGTGTAACTTGTTTGATGTTAGGGATGAAGGAAGCTGGTTCAGATCACCTGCTATCATTGATACCGAACAGGTAGGAGTAAACTGGTCTGCTGCACATAGTTGGCCTGAACGTTTTGTTGTGTGCAATATGGATCCCTCGGTCTTTGTTTCACGGTTTCACTAAATTCTTATTTGATTTTTTTTTTCTTTTTTTCTTTACATTTGAACTTGATTTGTTGTAAATGTTTATTAACGTGTTTGTCATTTTGTTAAGATGAAATATTGTAGTACTTGGATAAGGTAAAAATAGACCAGGAAGATTTTCTGAATTTTTGTATTAAAATTGTTTGACAATGAAATATCATTTAAGTTTTCTTTTGATCCATATCATAATAATGAGAGGCAAAACTCTAGCTCAACTAGCAGATAACTACCTCATGGGGAAGTAGGCAAAATTGCAAAGTTACTGGGAACGTTAATTGGTGTAGTGTGAAGAAAGATATTTCTGTAAATAATATTGTTTTTAATTATTATTTAAATTAATAGTAAAAAATATTTACTTAAAAAAAAAAAAGTTTAGATGATATTTTTTTTCCACAAGATAACAAATTTCAATACCAAAGTTCCAAACCCTCCAAATTTACATGACATGATATTTTCGGAAAAAGCAAGAGATCTAAAAACATGGACAGGTTTAATGATTTTGCAATTAAAAATTCGCTAATAATTTATTTGCAAGTTAGAATCGAAAACCAAGCTTTAATTACATATAAAAACACTATTAAAATTTCAGAAAATCCATATCATACCATCGTCGATACAAAAAAAAAAGAAAGATATTTTGGATAATTTCTGAAGGATAGTTAGCGTGAATGGTGGCTGGGTAATTCTAATAGAAATACTTTAGTTTCAAGTGATGATTTCGGTCAAATTCATATCAAGAACAGAAATTTCAAATTGACCTTCTAGTATAAATAACCTTATAAATGAAACATCCTGCAATCTTGGCAACGCAATCTTTTTTAGTTTTGCTTTTCTAAGTCTGGCCAAATAAGTCTACAGATTTCCGTACTAAAATAAAAACTGAAGTCAAAACTGAAGCCATAAATAAAGAGTCAACTCTCACTGATCCACTTGACCTCTGGATGACTGAGTAGATCACAGACAGAATCATATAGCCACCAATCGCCCCAACTGAAAATTATGCAACCAGGGTGCTGGCAGTTGTTGACTCGCTGCAAGGAAAAAGAAACTTCATTAAGCAGCTGCTAATCAATCATGAGACATATATGAGCATCGAGATTTCCTACATCTAACAATTTGTAGAGTTGAGAACAACTTAAAGTTAGCAGATTAAGAGGAATTGAACTACATTCCAACACGTGAGAGTAAATGTCCCTATTGTATCTATCTAAAATCTTAGGCAACCCAACTCCAAATAAGGAGCTAACATTTAGAATGAAAAAAAATCAATACTGAAAACATAGCTATCTTTCTAAGAAGATAGTAGCACTAGTTAAACCGTGCAAAATAATAAATCAGGTTACGACATTATCACCAGCAAACTAGAGCACTATATCCAAATGCACAAGACGAAACTAGCACTCACCAGATGACACAAACATAACCCTCGAATATCACAGGGAAAGGAAGATATTTCATTTAACCCTATATGTAAGTAGAAACAAAATGCATTTACATGCCACAATTCCCTAATCAAGTAGTAATGTCAACAATAACCACTTTACATTAGCTGACATTGGATAACAAACAAAATGTATTTTCTTCTTTGTTTCATTTACTTTCTTCCTACCAAACGCTTGAATAATGGTGCATGCACCATAGCATATTTTGACATAAATTTACAGTTGGCCAAAGGTCAACATGATTCTTGGTCACTTTGGTTAATACCAGACACTTCAGCTCATGAAAGTTCAGAATAAAAAATAACTAAATTAATGATTTGATTCATACAAAAAACACGACAGCAAAAACAAATCCATAACCATGAACAACTTAGTTTGAACAGATATCAAATATGTATAATACTGTCAGTCTTAACTCAAAGAAAACTTACTATTTCCAAACTGGTGGAAGCTTCTTAGTTTTCTTGTAGTAGCGAGCAAGCCTGTGGATTCTGCTCTCCACAAGAATCAATCTGAACTTGGAGTCCTTGTCCTTCCTGTTCCTCTCCAAATGCTTACGGATAGAGACAGCTTTCTTGATCAAGTGATAAAGATCCTCTGGAATCTCCGGTGCCAACCCTAAACTCCAATGACAACAATGCTCGTAAGCAAGTGATAAAGATCCTCAGCAAAAAAAAACGTACATCGATATGGAAAAGAAGAATACCATGGGCCTTAAGAATACGCAAGATTTTGCTTCCAGTAACACTTCTGACCTGAGCGATACCGTGAGAATCACGAAGAATAACACCAATCTGAGAAGGGGTTAAACCCTTCTTCGCAAACTTGCAGATATTATCGTCAACCTAAATTCAAACATCAATAGGAAGAAGAAGAAGAAAAAAAAAAGTCCATTACAGAAGGAATAAAAGAATCCTGAAAGTAACCCACCAAACTCAGAACGTCCCCTAGCATTCATCGAAGGGAAAACAGATGAAGGAGTCAATAAAATACTTACATCGGTAGAAGAGATCTTGAGCCAACTTGGCGGCGTCCTCTTGTAGGGCAATGCAGAGGCGGAAATACCCTTACTGTAAATGAAAAAATGGAGTCAATTTTGGGAATAATTTCAACCAGATTCAAGAAAAGTAATCAAAAGATGAAACGGAAATTAATCAGAGACAAATCGGAGAGTAGAAACGAACCCTCGGCTGTGCATACGACCCATGGTTGTCGTCTAAGGCAGAGGAACTCTGTTTGCCCTAGCTATGGAGTTCGATAAGAGTTGTTCTACCGCGACGGCCGGATAACCAAAACCCTAGTAAAGCTTGGCAGAGCCTTTTATAGTGACACGGAATGTGATCATGCTGCTGGTCGATGTATTGGGCTTTCATCGTGAAGCCCACATTTATATAGTTAAGCCCATCGTGTGTTTTTTTTTTTTTTTAAATATTAAATTTTACCACCAAATTTCAATTACATCTTGTTAAGAAAAGTATTATCGAGCCTAGCTTAATTAAATATCTTTGATGTTATTTAGACAAAAACTACATTAAAATTGGTTTTTAGTTGAAATTTGTAAGTTTTGACCCGTTCGAATTTGTGAATTAATCAATTTTAATTTTGTGCAAAACTTATTTCATTAAATTAGTGATTTTTTACGGGTTTTTTTTTTGGGGTTAGAATTTGTGAATGAATTAGCTTAAATTGAATATAGGATAAAAGTTGCAATACTAAATTAAGTGTATTCGTACTAAATAAGAGTAATAATAATAATTAAGTCTATAGTCCAATTTGATAATTTTGAAAGTTTAAAATAAAAATGAATACAACTTACTAAGTTTATGGTAAATTTTGATTTTTTTTTCAAGCAAAAGTGATTTCCACCCCTTTATTTAGATGGTATTTTCATTTTATCCTTTTAGTCGATTTGGATTCGTTAATGCCTTGGGCCGATAGGTATTGTAAGAATAAAAATAATAATTATTTTCAAAATTCAAAGATTAAAATAGACATTACAAATATTTAGGTATCAAAATGAAATAAACTTAAAAGTTAAGGAACCAAAATAGAATTATTGAAATTTTATGAATCAAAATGAAATAATATTTGAAACTTATAGACAATAGATTTAAACCTAGGAATAGTAAAAGGCCGAGAGATATAAAGTTGTAAATAGAAAAAGGCATCTTGATTGAGAAGACTAATATACACCGTAAATGAATTGGTTCTTCATTTGATTATTAATCCATAAGATCATGCTAGTTGAATTACGCTCTTATTAGCAACTGAACTAACAGATAAAAAGAGTGTGTACATGGTACCATGTGAAGTTCATGTGTCTCGATTTTGATTTGAAATTTTATGCATAGAGTATATTGTCATTCAAATCATGTTGGGGAATTTTACATTAATATGTAATATATTAATTTGTAAGATTTGTTTTAAAAATGTCAAATCGAATATAGTTCAATTGGCATAAAGTTGTACCTTGACTAAGAAGTCATGGGTTCAATCCTCGCATTAATTAAAATATTTTTGCACATAATTAGTTGAAGTTCAAACGATAGTAATTAAGTTTGTCAACCTGAACATAGTTTAGTGATTTTTTTTCTTTTTTTATTTAAGGTCAGATTCAAATCCATACAACCTCTATTGTAAAAAATATTAAATATATATATATATATATATATATATATATATATATATATATATATATGTGTATGTGTGGCAATTTGTAATTGCAGTTTTGAAAAAATACCTATTTTTTTCTTCCGAAAAAAAGTCAAAACATGAATCAAATTTTATCTTTCTTGTAGGTTTAGGATTTGGAAGGGTATTTTAGTTTGGAACATTGTTTTAGAATTATATTGTTTTAGAATTATAGTATTTTGTCATTTTTCAAATAAAAAATATGTTTTACATTTTTCAAAACTGCCAATTAAAAATAGTCGTTTGTCTAGTTATCCTAAATATAAATAATAATTATTATTATTGTTGTGGGCTTATCCAAACTAGCCCACTGGGCCTAGGGCGTTAAAGGCCCAAACGACCTATTCCCTCCCAAAGAGGAAAATTTTGGGGTGTTGCCCAACGCTGAGCCAAGAATGGTAGTCGACCATCCTAAAAGAGAAAGAATCATCATCATACAAACCTGACACTCTTATCGGGCAAATTAGAGTGACCCCCTCAAAGAGGAACGATATATGTGACTCCTTTGGGGATGAGTGACCCACTCGAAGAAAAGCGAGATACATAATCCCCTTGAGAGGAACCGAAAAGAAGGATCCCCTCGAGAGGAACCGAAAAAAAGGATCCCTTCGGGAGGAACCGAAAAGAATGATCCCCTTGTGAGGAATCGAAACGGACAACCCCTTCGAGAGGAATCGAAAATGACGACCCCCTTTTGGATGAATCAATGGTATGACCCCCACGAAATGTCAATAAGATCTCACCACGACGAGCAACACAAGTACCGCCTCAAGTAGACTATCAACATGGGTGCAAAAAGTGGTTGTGCAAAAAGCACAACTTCACTTACAAAATCCAGCTCAAGAGTGGGGGCAACTGTTATGGGCAAAATAATCAGATCCAAGTTATAAAGACTCAATAGACTAAACTCGAAGAAAAGACCTACTCAACTAAAGGCAACCCGTGAATCGGATGGAGAGACTGACCCCCTAAGAGGAATTGGTCGAACAAGAGAAAGAGTTGACTCCATAGAGGTCGGATAAACAAGAAAGAGTCGACCCCTATAGGGTCGATTTCTTCTGGTTTGGTCGACCTCTATGGAGTCAGTTTCTTCTTGCCTGGTTGACCCCTATTAGAGATGTCCATGGGGCGGGGTCGGGTAATGTCTTCCCTGTCCCCCGTCCCCGTCCCTCATTTCATTACTCGTCCCCGCGAAATTCTCCGTTTAATTTCGCGGGGACGGGGCGGGTATTTCCCGCGGGTAATTTTTCCGCGAATCATTTACTTTTTAATTTATTCTTATCCATTTGTTTTAAGTTTTGTTATTTGTTAAGTCGGTTAATATTATATATTTTAATTCAATAAACTTTATTTGTAAGATGTGTTTTTTTTGGAACTCTATTGCTAAAATGTGTATTTTTTAAGATAAAAAATGAGTTTGTAATTAATTTTTTGATGAATAATATATATATATATAAAAAAGTATACGGGGCGGGGTGGGTATTCGGGGCAGGGTGGATATGCTATTACCCGTCCCCGCTCCGTTTAGCTAACAGGGCAAAAAAAATTCCTCACTCTCTGCCCCCATTCCCCGTGTAATTCGGGGATTCCCCATCCTATTCGTGGCGGGGTGGGGCCAAATGGACATCTCTAACTCCTATGGGGTCGACTCTTTCTTGTTTATCGGTTGGCTCGACGAAGATGAGTGGTTAACCCTTTAGAGTTGGTTCGTCTATTAGTGAAACGCCCCTTTAGGGGAAAGTTACACAATCTTTGAAACGCCTGAAAGTTATTCTCGTCATGATGACTCGTTTAGATGCTAAAACGGCTCTTTAGAAGATCTATAAAAGGAGAAGTGTAAGAAGAAGAGAAAGGATAAACAAAATATATTTTATATACTTGAAGAATCCTTTTCATATTCATCTATCTCTCCGTACTAATTTGAGTATCGAAGTCCGTGTAGTAAGTGTTACATCGATACTAACTCAATCTCTTGTCTCTTTTAGTATTGCAGGTCACACCTCGTTCCACTCCATGTATAAAATTCATTGTTGGTACCAAAAATGGGTATCAACAAAAGCTACTGCAATCTCAAATTAATTCTTAGATATTAGGGTATGTCAATACGGAAATACAGTTTGTAAGTCAGCTCGACAAACGTGTCAACAATCGAAGGTCAGTATATCAAATTTGTGCATTAAAAAAAAAAAAAAAAAAAAAAGGTATGATGCTTGGAAGTATGTTACCTGAAGGTGTCCCTTTTGAAGGGTTATGGAGTGGGTGAGACACGTGATGGAGTAGCGTAGTTGGTTTGATTGTCATTGATTACGTCGAGCAATGGGTGAGTAAAACAAATTCCTTTGGATTAGTCATTCATGACGCTCAAATTCAACTACTTTTTTTTATTTTATTTTTTAAATGTAACCAAAAGACAACACTTGGAATACTACAAGTCATAGCATCTCAAGGTTGAACGCACACAAAATGGTTAATCACAAGACAACAATATTGTTTCAAATTTGTGTGTACAGGACACGAACCTATAAGGCTATAACTTATAAGTAATATATTATTTATTGTATTTTATTTTATTTGAATCTCAATCTCTACTTTGGTCTATAGCCATTTTACATGAGATCAAATTTGACTTTAAAGGTCTAAGTTGAATTTTCGACACTAATGATCTCACGAGAATAATCATATAGCCCTATTACATTTGGTTGTTCAAAATACAAAAAGGAAAACAAAAATTATCAAAGAGAATCAATGTGTTTTAGCATGGTTTGAATCTATTTATTCTCCGAGATTTTTATTGACCACTAAATCAACTCATGGAGATTGAAATTTCAAGATATGTTTGCTATATACAATTGATTAAGATATCTACGATTAAAATGTCTAAGGTTCGAATCTCTCCACCCGTACAAGTTGTTGAACTCTAAAAAGGTAGGGTAATCTCAAGCTACGAAGTTTGACGGCCAACTTTAATTTTTTTATTTTTTAAAGAACATTACAATCACATTAGATAAGAATTCAAACATACGATCTTTAAAAAAAATGTTTTAATTGATGAGGGTATACTCATGTTAACATAATATATATTTGAGTTCAACAATATATGAGGTGAAGAGATTCGAACATTAACTTCTTAATCGAGGGTATATATTTTAACCAATTGAACTATATGTTTAGGTTGACATAGAGAGAGTTAAACTATATAAATCCTAGATTTTTATTTATAAGTTATACCAAGCATCTAATTAACAAATTACAAATTCATAAATCAAATAAAAACCACATAGAACAATTAACCTAAACTTCTAAACTATATTCTTTCTAAACCATCTAACCTAAGCTACACAAACTCACAAACATCCCAAATGTTAAATTTTTACTTTTTAAGACACACTATTAGCAAATTCAAAATAAGTTGAAAAGTTTGAATCATCACTTTCACGTTTGTATTGCTATATTCTATTTAAAAAAAAAAATTAACGACTATTTTTATATAACTACATCATTCAAAAAAATATGTCATCGTAATTTTAAAACAACATGTCATATATGCAAATTAAAGAGAACCAAAACCCAACAATAAAATAAATATAGAAACCTAGATAGATTCGTATAGATTAGATATATTAATTTATGATTTTAAAATTCTTATAAATTTAATTTTAAAATTTTCCAACTGTATACCACGGTCGTTTTTTAAACGGGGAACACGCAATGCATTGAATGAAGGGCATGTTTTTCAAGCTTTAATCATAAAATTTTGACAATTAAATGTAAGAAACATTTAGAAGCATATGATATGTGTCAATATGAAATTAATAATGTATAAGTTTATAATGGATTGGTATACCAACACAACATCACACTTCATTAATGAAATGGAACACAACATCATATGTAATTCATATATAGGATCATAGGATATGGTTGGATTTTGGACCAAGTGGGGTAGTTTGGTTGGGAAACAGACCCATCAGACAGTGACACATTTGTGACATAAATTAATTAGTTTTAGTTTTTGTATGAAAAAAGGGAACAATGGGCGCTGCACACCTATTTATAAAATTTAGTCAAAGTTTGATTTTGTATTTGCCTTTGCCTTTCCCAAATTGCCAGCCCTACAAACCCTGAATCTCGTGATTTATTTGTAAATTTCGGCTCTATATTTGAGTGCTTTGCCAAAAATTCAATTTACATATTATATCCCATTTTAAAAAAATATCTCATTTTTACCCTTTCTAGATGCCTCTATCAACTTTCTCTTTCCTACAACTTTCCATGCATTTTCTCTCTTAATCAAACTTCCACCATATCAAAATTCATATGCGGTTATCTTAACGTTATTGATCATTAATCATTTTCTTACGTAAAATTAGGAAAAGTTTGCTTACAATGGTGTATAAAGAAGAATAACTTGACGAGACTTTAAAAAAAATAAAAGGAGATGAAGTTGTAAATATAGTCAAAAATGAGGAAGATATTTTCATAGAATACAAATAAAAATAAATCTTCAAGAATATGAGATATTTAGTGAAACTAAAAGGTAAAATCTTACTAGTCTAAACTCTAAGTAGATAATATCATAGTAAATTTAGAACAAATTCGTCATCATCTTTTAATATATATATATAAAAGTGGTAGTTAAATAATAATATATATATTTTTATTTTTTTTAATATTCGGTTATATAATAAAAAGACAGTTAGAATTTTTTAAAGTACTAAAAAACACCGTACCCTACAAAGTTTTTAAAGAAAGCACTTCAATTATATATATATATATATATATATATATATATATATTTTATAATCACTCTTCACTTAAAATCGCTTTATCCTAAAAGTCATCCTTTTATATTTACTCTATAAATATGGAATACTTCATTGTTATCTCTTGCATTTTCAAAAGTAAAAGTATTTGACTTAATAATATATATATATGCTATAGAAATGGTAAGGTGGTAAAGACAATTGAACTTTGTCCATTTAAAGCAACGACATTAAAAAAAAATATAATAATAAAGCGTTTTAAAATACACCCAATATATATAAAAAAAAACAAGTCAAATTTCAAAATAAATACAAAACTAGTCCAAATTCTAATGTCTCAATTTTTCTATAAAAAAAAAAAAAAATGAAAAATCCTTCTAAATAGGAGTGTTTTTAAAAGAGTCCAAATTTTTTTAAAGTAAGAAAATGACTAAAACTGAAATTAAATTGTACCGATTTAGGATTTAGGATTGGGAAGATTATTTTAGTTTCTAATATTTCATCATTTTTCAAATAAATAAAGATTTTAATCTTTTTTTCAAAACTGTCTATTATAAATAGACATTATTCACAAAATTCTCATCACGAAGTTTGGTAGAAAAATACGTAAAAAAAAAGTGATTGGATATAATTAGTTTGGTAGGAAAAAATGGTAAGAAAGAGTCTCACATAGACAATTTCTTTGAAAAATAAAATAAAGAAAAACGTTTTTGAATGGGAAAAATCCTATATGTACATGAGGTGGCTATTTTATCTATTTTGATTTTTTAATTTTATTATTTGATAATGAGAACTAAAATGCAGTCAAGGCTGCTTAATAGTAAGAACGAGAGGATTCGGCCTAATCGAAACGGCTGTACTTAAAGAATATTTCTACCACACATCTCTTCCCAAACTTCGATTCTATTTCTTAATTCTTCCTCCCTATTTGCTATTTAAATAAATGCTTTTTTTTAAAAAAAGGTTTTTAAATATTATTTATCATTTCAACTCATACTTTGACTTTGCAAAACATATATTTAAAAATTGTTGGAATATGAACCTATCTCAATATAAAAATTTGGGTGTGTTGTTTTGAATAATGTATACATTTTCAAATATGATAACTTCACAATTTAATTTCATAATATTGTTTAATATTTAAAAAGTCTACACACCTAGAGAAATGTATTTTATCCTTGAAGGTTTGTTTGAATTGACGTATAATCTCAATCTATATTTAAGTTTTATAGGACTCATGTTACGATAGAATCGAATAACAAAAAATCAAAACGTAAAAAAAAATCGACACAAATTTACGTAATTCACTAACGTCGTGTTAGTTGCGTCCACAAATAAAAAAGAGAGCGAACAATTGTATTAGGAATAAGAGAGAATTACAACAATGACATACTAGGAGCGACTGAAGTCATACTTATATATGATACTTTTCTAATGACATAATACAAAACGGAGTCAAAGTCCAAATCGAATAGTAAAACTCAAATCAGATTTTTCTTTTAGAGGCGTTGCATTCATACCCCACCAAGAAGACCTCGTATCGAACTAGTTGTTGTAGATGGTGAAGACATTCCAATCTTATAAAAATTAGTATATAAGACTCAATTTTTTAAAAAAATATTATAATAAGCAAAGTCGCGTATAAACAACACATAAAAAAAAATGAGTGTTTTAGGATTACATCTCATGAAGTAGAATCTTCACAAGCTTTAATTGATTTTAGTTATTATCAAGACAAATTTTTACTTTTATAGATTTTACATTCTTAAAATTCGGACACGTTTATAAGTACTTTTTTTTTCTTATTAGGTAACCTAATTATTTTAAAAAAATATACACAAATACCTAAACAAATTTTAAAAATTAAAAATTATAGTCGGTTGGGTTCCATTATGTCCTTGTGCAAAAAAATTAAAAAATTATCAAACAATCACTTGCAACGGGGGAGTGCATCGCCTAGATAGTTCAAAGCGGGAGTTCGATCTTGCACCGTGCAAAATTTAAATGCATTATTATCTCTCAAATTTCAGAGTGGTGTTCGATCCTACACCAATACATAAATTTAAATGCATTATTATCGCCCAAATTTCAGAATTAGGTTTGATCATGTTCTTGTGCAATTTTTTTAAAAATTATCAAACAACGTGCAACGATTGAGTGCATCGCCTAGATAGTCCAAAGTGAGGTTTAATTTTCAAAATTCAAGTCAAAATTTGAAGAAAAAAAAAACTTTAAAAAACTTGCTTTTGTTTTTGGAATTTGATTAAGAGTTTTAATGTATCCTTAACAAAGATGAAAATTATGGTAGGAACTCATAACTGGGTGTACTTGATTTTCAAAAACTAAAAACCAAATTGTTATCAAACTTAAAATTGAAATTTCACTTATTTTTTTCAAATTCAAGAATCTACTCGACACAAAATTAAAATTTTAGAGTTTCATTAAACATAAAATTCAAATTTACATTCAATTTATTTAAAAAAAAAATAGTAATAATAATAATAATTAGAGACAAGACAATTTAGGGGTCGTTTGACCCAAGGAATTGGGGGAGTTGAAGTTGTTTAGTCCGTAAGTTTAGAAGTATTGTATTTGGGGCAGAGAGTTGTTTAGTTTGTAGCTCTGAAGTTTGTGATGTGTTTGGGGCATGAAGTTGTTGAACCTGCCGTTCTGAACTCTGAATTTATTTTAGCGATTTTATTCGATGCAATTTTTTTCTACAAACTTTCACAATTTCATTATTAAGGATTTATCTCAATTCCAATAAATTCTAAAAAGGTTTTGTTTTTTTTAATTTATCTTTTACAAGTTTCTTTGAAGACAACCAAAATAATTTATACTTAACATTATTTTTTCACATTGATTATCCATTTTTGTTAGGACTCATCTTTAATTTTATGAATTCTAAGATTGAGATTTTATTGTTTTTATTAATGCATGTATATTTTACAAACTTCTTTAAAGAAAGAAAGAAAAAAAAAAAAAAAACAACACATAAGTATAGTTTTACCCTGACTTATGTATCAAGCACATCTTTCTCCGCCTCTACTCTCTTAAACTCGTCATTTCATCTAAATCTACTGTACCTGAAACCAACATCTCAACGATGACGGTTTATTTTAGCTATTTTTTTGTACAATTTTTTTTCTATAATTTTCCATATTTTCATTGTTAAGAACTTCTTCCAATAAATTTTAAGAATGCATTTTTTTTTTTTTTTATTTATGTATCCTTCACAAATTTCTTTGAAGATAACAAAAATAATGTTGACCACACTACTTCACATTCTTTTTTCAATGTCACTTGAATTAATTATTCATTTTATTTGAATAATTTTGAAATAAAAAAAAGTCGTACAATAGTATGCTAAATATTCTATATGAATTGCCAAAGCGAGCATAGCTCAGCGGGCATATGTATATCTTGACGACCAAGAGGTCTGTGGTTCGAATCCCCCCACCCCCAATGTACTCAAAAAAAAAAATATTCTATATGAATTTGAAAGATTTTAATCCATGAATTGCATTTTTACTCCTTTTACAAATTTTGTTTAAATTACGATTTTTGTTTTTAAATAATTAAAAATATTGTGTGAGAGAGGGGGAGAGGGAAATGTGTTGCGTTGAAAAATAAGACAAACTTGAATAATAATTACTGTTGAAGTATTGAATAATAATTACAGTTGAAGTACGAGGAATTGATATTTTTTATTCGAGTTAAACAAGTTCGTGGATCAAATGAAAAGTTAATTTCACCCCACATTTCCTTCTCCAACAATTCGGCCAAAAACCCGCTTAAAGAATACAGAGACGAAATAGATATAATTTTAAAAGTTTTGAGACTAAACTAATAATTTAAAACGTATATTATTTAATTTTAGGATTGCAATCCGATAGTGTAATACAATTTATTTATAGCCTTAAAAAAAAAAATACATTTTTTTTTTTTTTTATTATTATTTTTTTTTTTGTGAGAAAGGGGTGGTGGTGGGGTGGTAATTTTATAAGATATTGGTTGACAAATTGGGGAATATGAAGAAATAAAAAATAAATAAAAACACGGTGGTAATCCAATCTATCCACGTCGGAAAAAAGTGGGAAATGTCAACGGTCAACCATATCTAATTTATTCACATTACTTTTTTTTATTATACCTCGAGAATAAAAACCCCAATTTCATCTTCTTCCCCAAATCAAAATTCTCTCACTTTTCAGTTTTCACAAACCAAACCCAAACTCCGATTTACAGAGGAATAACTCTAAACCCTATATTACCTACCGGAAAATTATATATGAAGCTCGTTTGGTCCCCTGAGACGGCTTCCAAAGCTTACATCGACACCGTTCAATCTGTAAGAAATTTCTCTTTTCGTTTTTTTTTTTTTTGTTTCTTTCTTTTGTGAAGCTTTATCATTGATGTGTTTCAGTTTTGTGTGAAGTGTGATCTCCAACAAGAGTCCGGCGTTGCGGAACTGATTTCGGCGATGACGGCGGGATGGAACGCGCAATTCATCGTCGAGACGTGGTCGAGCGGCGGAGCGATTGCGACGAGCATTGGACTGGCGGTGGCTCGTCGTCACGCCGGAGGGAGACACGTGTGTGTGGTTCCCGATGAGAGATCGAGAGGAGAGTATTCGAGAGCGATGGAGAGAGCGGGATCGGCGTCGGAAGTGATCGTCGGAGAGGCGGAGGAGGTGATGGAAGGACTTGTAGGTATAGATTTTCTGGTGGTGGATAGCCAGAGGAGGGATTTCAGTCGAGTTCTGAAACTGGCGAATCTGAGTTCCGGTGGCGCGGTTTTGATTTGCAAGAACGCGAACTCGAGAAGCGATTCGAGTTTCAGATGGAAAAGTATTACCGATAACGGAACGCGGCGGCTGGTTCGATCGGCGTTTCTTCCGGTGGGGAAGGGTTTGGATATTGCACACGTGGCGGCGGCCGGAGGAAATTCAGGTTCCGGCGAAAGGAGGGCGAAATGGATCAAGCATGTTGATCGACGATCAGGGGAGGAGTTTGTCATTCGGAAGTGATTTTATTTTTCAGCCAAAACGCTATCGTTTTTCTTTTCCACCCTTGTGAATACAGTTTTTTTTTTTTTTTTTTTTTTTTTTTGAGGGTGATTTGGGGAATTAATTGTACTTATCAGATTGACTGACAAATTTATTGTTTCATTATATAATTTTTTTTTCTCTCTATTTGAGATCAACAAATTGTTGTTTTAAATTTTCAAAATTGTAATTAAGACTATCAAAATTGTAATAATAATAATAAGACCATCAACATATTTAATTTTGACAATGGAAATTAAGGGTTCTCGTGAAAGGAGACAAAGATTTGAAGAGATATGATAGCAAGAGAAAAGATGCAAGATATTGATGTAGTGGCTTAAATCATATTATAGTTTTTTAAATAAGTTAGAATTTTAATTGTAATAGTGAGTGATTTTTTTTTCTATTTGTTTATAAGAGATAAGTCTAGTGACGGCATGACATACTAAAATAATACTATATTATAGATTCACATCTAATGGGTGTTTAGTCTAGTTAGACACGAGTGTCTACACGACTAAGGTGACTAACTAGGATAGCACTAAATGCAACATTATGCCAACAAGTGTCTATTTATTACGTTAATGACTTCAAATTGATTATTTAATGTTTGGACAACGAGACAACAAGTGTTAGAGTGAGTTATGACACGGTAGCACAATGACACCACATCATCATATCTTCAAGTTGTATCTTCATAAACCAATCGAGTTAACTATTGAATGTTTTTGTTCCAAACAAAATTGTTGAATATTTTTTATCTAAACCAGATGAAATATCGACAAATATTTCTGTAAATCATTTTTTTTTTAAATTATTTAAATTAATAATAAAATTTATTTTACTTTTTCAAACTATGTTATAGATCTTGTTAATAGTATCTATATTCCTATTGAGATTTATACATATTTTTTTTGTTTTTCAGGTAATTATAAAAGATATTTGAGATGTCAATTAATCCTTAATATACATGTTTTATGGATAATATTGACAAATATATCAATATATTAACATATATTTTCATCCTTGATTACAATGGATGCTTAAAAAACACTAAAAAATGATTTTTTTTAATTTTATTTTTCAATTATCCTCACAACCTCAATGGCTCAATCTATATAGTACATAGATAAGTTCCACATTAAATATGAAAATGTTTAAAACATGGTCAGAACTTTCGATATTTTATTTTTCAAAAAATAAATCTGAGGCTCCTAATTATTCACGTCAACTATTTTCCCTCTCCACCACATTCACATGGGGAAACCGCGGGCGCAGCCCCGGCCATCCACAACTGACCTTAAGATGAAATTCAAGTTGATTCAGCATAATAATTATAATAATAATCTGCAAAACCTTGGGAGTTAAACCTGCCAGTTTAGAGTTAATTCCCGAGGGGTCCGAATTTACCATAGTCGCCGAACTTTCAGCTTTACGACTATTTAAACCCTGAACTTTAAAAAATGTCTAATAGATCTCTCAACTTTCAGTTTTGTGTTTGGTAGGTCCTGACATATTCAAATAAATAAATAATTGATGTATTATTAAATATAAAATTAAAATTCATGTTTGACGAGTGAATTTTTAAAAATGTTGAATAGGTGAAGGAACCTATTAGACACAAAGTTAAAAATACAAGGACTTATTGGACACAAAATTAAAAGTTCAAGAACCTACTAAACACGAACGAACCTACTAAACACGAACTTTTAAAATTCAGGGACCAAATAAACACAAACATGAAAGTTCAGGGACTTATTAGATACTTTTTAAAGTTTAGAGACAAAATAGACACAACTGAAAGTTTGGAGACTAAACGTATAATTTAACCAAGTATTTAGAGACTAAACTAAGGCGGTTTTCATACGAATAACAAATATACATAAAAAAAAAAGGTAACATTGTGCTAAAACTGGACAAAGAACTATAATTTGTGCATGACTAAGCAGACAAATGGCTTTTCCAACTATTATTATACAGCAAACCACCTGAGAGTGTTTGTTAGGAATTTGAACAGATCTGTCATTCAATTTAAGGATCAAGGTGATATCTTCTGGCCTCAGGCTCTCTCCCCCCTTGATGCAATAATCACTTGATTCTATATTTTCAAATAGTGGAAGCTTGCACGTTTTACTGTTACAATTCCTGGAGTACATTCAAGTCTGACCTCATCGGATATTCGATGCCTTGGAGATTAGACATCCGCTTTAAGTCGTCTTGAGAATATGCAGGGATAAACCAGTATTTCTTATCCATTCCAAACACCTGATTCACGAATTAATTTAGTATCACAGGCAAAAGAACTCCAGCATAGAAGTAATTGATGCAAGAAATCCCAAGTTGTCCCACATGGCAGAAGTTATCCATTTTTAATTTCACTAGTAGAATTTGTGTAATTTTTCCCAAGTTGAATTCAAATTTTAAGATTCTTTTTCATGGATAGTACTATCAAAGATTGGAATTGTAGATAATTACTCCAAAAAGTTGAGGCCCTTGAGGATATTGTTGATAATCTTTGCAGATGATGAATATTCTGGTTTGTTATCCTAAAATATGTGACCATAGATGCATTTGACTAACTGAATATAATTTACAACTATAATATAGGGCGCCGATCGGAATAATGCCAGCCGATTTATTTTGCTTGCACTCTTAAAAAATGGTAAGGGAACAGCAAAGTAGAGTTTGTTGGATGTTATGAATGTAAGATGGGGATAGTTGGGACCAATATGTCATTTTGGAATACAGACAAATTAGAAGTCTGTCTTGCGAAAGATGAGAAATAGGGGAGTTCTGTAAGCTGAGAGAAGAAGGGTAAGTACTAGAGGAAGAAACTTTGGTAGAAAGAGAGTATCAAGCCTCTGGAAGCTTGGGTAGCTTGAGGACATCAATAAGAAAAAATCAGCGTCTAGCTGTGGGGTACCAACAGATAACTATACCATCAATAAGTGAATGTCCGCAAGGAAGAGGCCAGTGAGTTGAGAAGAAGATACCTGCTCGAAATTTTTTCTGCGACCAAGGTCAAAATGCCATTTCGGAGTGGTTTTCTTCTCATATGCCTGACAAGGGTGAATCAGATATCCCTAGATCAATTCAGCCCCTTTAAAATGTTTAAAAGCAAAACAAACAAGTTACTACTTCTAGATGACATTACCTCAATTGTGGTGGTATTGGCTGCTACAAGTGATATGTGCAATATCAGAAAACCCATAACACTCAGTGCAAATGTTAAATTCAGAACTGTAAGGAACGAGCAACTAAAATTAGAGATAAATGTCAAAATATTTTAACTATTGAACAAAGTTGTCGCTTATGCACTTACTAAATGTGATAAAAATTGCTGCAAGGCTGCCAGGTGTTCCCGTTATATCACCATCGGAGAAAAAAGCTAAGAAGTATGGCAATAATGACAAAGTGACAACAGTTGTTTCAAGAAATGTGTAAAACTGCATAAAAAACAACACAATATGATGATTAGTGGAACTTCCATATGTCTTTAGTTAGCCATCCACTTCTCATCAAGTGATGAAACAAAACTGTAGCTGGGCATAACAAATGCCAAAAGAAGAAGAAGAAGTTATATTTTCAACTACTCTAGGGATAAAAAGTGTTATGTCTTATACAGATCATAGAAACAAACGAGCAAGATACTTAATAATCTCAATGCAATGATGCTGCCATAACACAATCAGAAAACATCTCTATAGCAGAATTAGAATATCTATAACGGCAGGTTATATCAACAGACAAATTGCCAAAGAACTAGAATCTAACCATGATTAAAGTGCCATCATTTATTTTCTGACTAGATATTAGAGGAATCATAGGAGACCATCCATCACGAGAACCATGGAAACAAAGAACTAGAGATCAGAAGGAAGCAAATACTCTGGTTGTGCATACCAAAAATAGCAGGAAGTGCTTGTAGTTCTTTGCTCCAACACAATTGACCACCCACACACAATGATGGTCCATTTTTAATACACACCTTCCACCTACCAAAAGGAAGCATAATCGGTATTTATATCTTCTAGGACTACAGTAAGCTTCTACAGGAAATAAAAAATAGGAAAAGATCTAAAAACTTACAAACAGAACAATGGTGGCAACGAGGCGGTTTAAATTGGTTGCACTTGCGACAAAACCGTATTTTTGGATTTGGAGAATCGCTTGGCACAGTACCTTGTTCTGGCCCTGCACCTGGACCACTGTATTCTGATGCCATTAATGGATCAGCGTCGCTTTTCTCTTCATCCGACTCAGGTCTCCAATAAGGTGGAACAAACCCCGGATTTGTTATTACAACAGAAAAGTAGCTCCATAATAGCATCACCAACTACATAAACAGATTGGTAAATTGAAAGTTTGAAGCTATACAAAATATATATATATAACGCTATTCTATGCATAATGCTGTTCTACGAGCTAATAAATTCATATCAGTAGAAATAAAAGAAGAAGAAACAATCAAACGGGGGTCACCTAGAGCAATTAACGAATGTACAAGGTAATCTTAAGTAGTTTGTACTCTTAAGAAATGTGAAGATTGCGCTCAAATTTTGACCCCTAAGCCCCAAAACTATTATGAACAATACAATGATAAGCAATAACTTTGTGCATTACGATGCTAAATTCTCCACAATTTTTCATTTTCTAAGCAACCCATCTTAAAGCTAAGTCGAAATTCGCGTTACCAAGACTCGAATTGAGGTCCCCAATTAGGTAAATTGTCGAAAGTGAAATGAAGAGTTGGCCTAGTGTGCATATGTAATTGCAGCTAAAAGAGGAAAAATAGATTACCAAAGAATGAAACAAGAGCAAGACTAGGAGAGCTGTAAGCGAATCGAGGCCTCCGTGAAAGAGAGCCGGACCATAGTTGACGACGACCAAAGCGTAATAGGAGAGACCAACTATACCTAGAACTAAGAGGATCATGATGGAACCCAAAGCACGCAGTGCGGTGCAGAATTTGAACACATTCCACGACATAGCTGCTCCTGAATCCTGATCTCGCAAAGCGAACCGATGAAAATCACGAACGGAGTGCGAAATCGGTATCAGAAACAAGCCGCGTAGATGATCGGAGTTCTGATCTCAGAGCCGATTGGGAAACATTTTGGGATAATTAGGAGAGGAAAAAATAAATTAACAAAGAGAAAAAGATCCGACCGTGGGATCGACGAACGGCGGAGGACAAATTCCAGAAGAAGAAAGTGCCTCTAATTACAAAATTATCAACATAATTCCGATTAAACGTTTCAGAAAGTTCCGACGCGTCGTTTTGGAACGAAAACAACAACAAACCGTGTGCGTCGGACGAAATCAACGACAGGAGAAAAGCATCTACATTTTCAAATTCTTTAGTGAAATTATTTTGCAAAATTAGTTGTAATATTTACAAATTTATATATAAAAAAAATAATTTTTATTGTTAGATTGATTTTTTTTTTATTAAATTTGATAAAATAGTAATAATTATTTTCATTCAAAAAAAATACTCAATGTGAATATATTTTCCCAATTTATAAGGATAATTGTAAGAATAAAAAAAAAATACATTTGTAGCAACATGTTTAATATTTACGTATATGAAAAAAAAATAAAAAAAAATATAGACTCGACCCCAACACAACTAGAAGCCCAATTATTAAAAGTTAAAATATTCTCTCCCTTACACTACAAAGTAATAATGTGTTAATCCTAACTTAGATGATTGCATGTCGATACATTTCTGATATATTTGAAATGATTGTCTACTAGTATACTTGAAATGATTGTATTTTTTTTTTTTTTGGATAAAAAAATGATCGTATGTTTATATACCTAAATGAAATGATTGTATGTGTTGATACATCTTTGATATATACTTTAAATGATTGCTTGTTAATACACCTATAATATACTTGAAAGTTTAAATGATTATCTTCTAATACATTTCTGATATAGTTGAAATGATTATCTCCAGATATACCTCGATATACTTAAAATGATTATCGACTCATATACCTTTGATATACTTGAAATGACCTTGTGTTGATACACTTATGATATATTTGAAATGATTGCACGTTACGTTGATACACTTGATTGCCGGTTGATACACATGTGATATACTTGAAATAACTGTCTCCTAATATAATACCTATGATATAATTGGAATCATTGCCTGCTTATATACCTGTGATATACTAGAAATGATTGTTTGTTGATACACATATGATATACTTGAAATGATTGACGTTGATACACCACTGATATAATAAACCTTTGATAGTTTATGTCTAATAGTCGAATGATACACTGAAGATTGGTGTCTGATAGCCTTAGATGAATGTTGATTGACACATTTGATAGTCTTAAATGAATGTTGATTGACATCTGATAGCCTATTGATATACTCAAAATTTTAATAGATCGGTACTCTAATATATGATATACTATTTATTTATGTATATTTTAGGTTGTCGATATACTTTATATTTTGATAGAACGATACACTCATGTGATATACTAGTAGTTGATATCTGATAGACTGATTAATGTCACAAAAAAAAGAATACCAAAAAAAAGAATGAAAAATTGCATTTGTAACTTCATAATAACGTCTCAAATGAAGTTTCATGACCGCCATGTTGAATAACCTTATGGTCTCAGCATATTGCATTTCTCCTGGAAAATTGGCAAAGGCTTAGTTTACGTCACAAACATACCTAATGAAAACAATAACATAGTTCAGGGGTATTTCTGAAACTTTTTTCATAGTTCAAGTGTACTTTTGAATCTTTTGAAAGTGTACTTGTACTTTTGAAACGTTTTTCATAATTCGGGTATATTTTTGAAACTTTTGAAGTTGCAGGGATACTTTTGAAACATTTTTCATAGTTGAAAGGTATTTTTTTTTGTTAATTTAACTTAATTTATAAGTAAATACGTCATTGAGGTAGTAATTTTGGTTCAATATTTAAAAAAAAAAACTAAATAGTAGATCCTTAATTAAATAAGTCAAAATTCAAACTAATTTAACTCAAACATTTTATAATTAAGTTTGGTTGAGTCTACTAACTTAATTATGATCATTTGAATTGGCCAAGCTACTAAACTTTATTTTTAAGAGTGAAATGATTATTAAGTGAAACTAAATCAATTGTGTGCAAGCTAGCCATGATATAGACAAAAAAAAAAAAAAAAAACAAAAAAAAATGCAAATACATCAAGAGAAAGTTGACTTTGGACTAACTAGAGATAGAAATAGTTCAAAACACTTTGTTAAAAATAATCCTAAACTCGAGTATCGAACTCATGACACGCATTTAAATGAGATTTGAACTTCAAAATTTGTTTGTCCATGAACTTGCTCCTTAATTTGAACATATAAGTTATGTCACAGTGACTCTTGATTTGACATAATAGCAACCTAACCAGTAACCATCACACACAACATTACAAACTACTCTTCCTTAATTCAAATGATTAGATTACAAGGAATTGATTAAAATCTTAACAAACACAAACACACATGACAAGCACACATGATTAAAATGTTGAACAAAATGAATTAAAATTCAACCCCTCATTCCAATAGAGATGGGTTTTGGGAATTAGGTTAAATTTGATAGTGGGGGTTGCTTTTGAGAAAAGGGTAGGGTGCCCTAAAAAGAACAATTTAACCTTTAATTTTTTCAAAGGAGAGTGAGTAATAAGAAGAAGGAGAAGAAAAGAGAGATTAAATGCAAGGTGGGGGCAGTGATGCTGATGCGAGAGAATAGCAACAAAGATCCAATTCCTGGCCGGGTTTTGAGGAAAAGGCTGCTTGCAGTACTCGCACAAGGCTGTGGACCTGCCGGTGGGGTTGGCTTCCGTTACTAAGGACACCAGCCACCCAGTGGCGCGTCAGATGCAGTGCTGATAGATAAGACGTCCAGGACCAAAAACGAGTTCAGATAGTCGAAACAATGTGACTGACGATTTTATATTATTGAATATAAGAGAGGCAAACTATAATTTATAACTTGTTAAACTACAAATTTAGTCCAACTTTTAAAAAACATTAAAAACAATCCTAGGTTGTTAGACTTTTATTTGTGTTTAAAAGGTCCTACAAAATTTTAAGATGTCTAAAATGGGTTCCTTCACTCCTCACTTTTCATTGTGTAATAGTCCATTGATATGTTCGATTTTTTTAATAAATAATGTATTTATTAGATATAAAAATGAATTTTATATCGAACAAGACTCTAAAGTTTCATTTTTATGTATAGTAGATCTGCGAATTTTAAAAAAAATGTCGAATAGGTCAATAACTTACTAAACACAAAAATTGGAAATTCAGGGACCTTATTGCACACAAAATTGAAAGTTTGAGAACCTATTAGATATTTTTTAAAGTTTATGGACCAAATAAACACAAACTTGAAAGTTCAGTGACATATTCGACATTTTTTAAAGTTTAAGGATCAAATATACACAAATCTAAAAAAAAAATTAAGAACTAAACTTGATTGAAAAGAAAAAATGAGTGAGTGGCTTCTAATTATCCTTGGAGGTAGAGTGTAAATCTATATGCTCTCATTTTTTATTTTTTTAAACCTAAATTTGTGTCACGAGTCTATGCAAAAATAGTTGTTTGAATATCTGACTAGAATGGAGGTAGTGCATGTTGATTATCGAACTATGTCTACTCATATATTCAACAAAATAAAATGATGTGGGAATAAGTTTTGGGAGTAGAAGAAAGTGGGGGATGTTTTAGTTTTAAGTTCCCAAGGGGCAACACTAATAATATTGAAATGATCAACTCCTTTTGTGCCTCCGTGTGTATGTGTGGGAAGATTTGACGTAGAGGAAGCCCATGACTTGGTAGTGTATGTGATAACAAATGTGTGTGGGATTAGTCAAGTTGGATAGATTAGATTCTATTGGCCCCGTTCATCATTTTATCAAGCATTCATTCCATTTTGGAAGTTGATAAGTTTTTTAGGAACTCTGTATTGTCGTGTTGGTTGGCCTCTACTTTAAATGATGATGTTTTTTTTTTTTGACAACATGTTGGGGGAGGAGATTGAACCTAAGACCTCATAATCACTAGGCGATACATCATGCCGTTGAACTATGCTCTTATTGACGAAATGAGGATGTTAGTTTATGTTTGGAGACGGTTCAATTTTAATGAACTTCTTTTGATTAAAAAAAAAGTATATATATTATCATGTCAAATGAAAACAAAATCTCACGCGAATTAAGAAAAATAAATCTATTTATATCTAAATTATGATGATTATAGTAACTGATACACTACAATGATTTTTGAGTGAAATAAAAAATAAAGCTACGAGAAGCCAACAAAAGCATAGTTCAACGGCAGATGTATCGCCTAGTGACCTTGAGGTAATAGGTTCAATCCCTCAGTTGACACGAGCTTTGAAGCTAATTAAAACAATGTGTTGGTGAACTCCTGTATTGACCTGAAGAGGACCGAGGACCAACTTTGAAACTAATTAAAAAAATAATGTGTTGGTGAACTCCTGTATTGACCAGAGAAGAGATCAAGGACCAACTTTGAAACTAATTAAAAAAAAATAATGTGTTGGTGAACTCCTGTATTGACCAGAGAAGAGATCAGGAGAATTCTGCAGCAATTGTCGAAGCTCGGCGTTGGACATGCCCTCCGGGAGGGTTTTGGAAACTGAATGTCGATGCTTCCTGGAATGCATCCAGCAAGCGTGGTGCAATTGCGTGGGTCCTCCGAAATTCAACGGGAGCTCTCATCTCGGCTGGGTGTCGCTCGTCGAGGGAGGAAAATGGGCAACCTATGTGCTTGAGGCTTAGGCCATCAATGTGGGTATTGAGTCTATCCCTAGCCCGGAGTCTTTCCCAGTTCAGGTTGAGTTTGCTTACAGGTTATTAAGCTTATCATAGGAGAAGAAGAAGACCTCACTGAGGTGGGTCTGATTGCTGACGAAATCACTCTTCAAGTGTCTCGGCGACAAATAGTTTCTTTTGATCATGTTTCGGGCTCCCAAAATGGAGTGGCGCATTTTTTGACTTGTTTGTCTAGTGTTGAAGGTATTTAGGAGTGGGGAGATAACCCACCTGAGTGGCGTCTGATGCTCTTCGAATGGATTCTTCAAATATCTAGATGTTGTTTTGCTTTGTTCTTTATCAAAAATTAAAAAACACAATGTAGTTTAAATAAATAAAAAATTACAAATATAAGGTAGTTTGAAACTAATTACAAAAATATGTGGATAAATCTTATAAGTTGTCCACAATTTAGGAAAATCGTATATGATGTCCACGAATCCCAACCGTAAATCACGAAAAAGGTATATAATTTTCATAACCTAAACTTTCAAAGCATGTAAATAAATATATAGTTGACTGCAATTTTAAACAAATGAGTGGCTTCAAACCCTTTAACAATTTGTTGTGCTTGGATTTGATCCTTACAACCTATCTTTATAACAAAAAAAAAATAGAAAAAATGTGCTAGTGTGTTGTAGAATGCAGAAGGGTCAGACTCTATTTGTTATATCTATCTTTTATTTATTTATTTTTAGCAACTTACATAAGAATTAGTTCAACAACATGTAGATAAGGATTTGGATTTATCTAACCTCTTAGTAAAAAATATGAATTAATTGAGTAATATTCAAATTAGTTATAACTAGCTTTATTAATGTGTAACTTAAGGAAAGAAAATGTTTGATATGAGAAAGTTAGGTACTTTATTTTGATTTTTTAGGTGATTTAATGAACTCAAAATAGTTACTCTAACTATAAACTTTTTAAATAGTACTTACATTCTTTTTAATTTAACAATGGTAAGTTTGGTGATCAAAACTTCAACCTTAAAAAAGTTGGATTATGCTCGAACAAAAGTTGTTGGATATGTTCGATGTTTGAAATTTTATAAGCAATTTATTAGATCATATACCACTAAATAGGTAATTTTTTATATATAAAAAAATATATCATATTTATTTGATATCATGTCGTTCCATCTTAAAACAAATTGATCATGAGAGGCGTAACTCACGTATCTTATATTGTGAGTGAGACCTATTCCAATGTGAGATTCTCAACATGCCTCCTCTGCCTCTTGGGTTCATCACTCTTAGGTTGGATCTTATTTTTGGACCAAATACCTATTTGAGCTTCATAGACTCTAATATTATGTTTGAGTTTCATCTCAAAATTAATTGGCCATGAGAGGAGTAACACATTGTATCTTATATTGTGAGTGATGTCTCTTTTCAATGTGTGATCCTCAACAATATTAAGAAGCTTTCAAAAATGTCTTTAACTATTTTAGCACTCCCGGATAACTCTAGGTTCAAATCCTTCAATCTCATTTGTTATACTCCAAAAAAAAAGAAGAGGATGGTGGGGAGAATAAGAAGAATAACTCATGAATAACTATAGGAAGATGTGAAAGGTTTGAGTGGTATTCCTTTACTTTTTTTTTTTTTTTTTTTCGAATTAAATTCACATTTTTTTTTTAGTTCAACAATACTTGGAGTTGGATATTCAAAATTTATGACCTCTTAATTGATATTACATATTTTTTTGTCAGTTGAGTTATGCTCGTGTTGACTAATAAATTTGACTTGGTTTAGTAGTTTTGTCAATTTATTTTGGTAGGTTTATGCTAAAAAAAAAATATTATTCAAATTTATGACCTCTTGATCGATAGTACATATTTTTTTGTCAGTTAAATTATGCTCGTGTTGACTAATAAATTTGATTTTGTTTAGTAGTTTTGTCAATTCTTTTTCGTAGGCTTATGCCCAAAAAAAAAAAGAAAAAATATATTAGAGCCTTTTGAAATATAATGTTTTTATGGTTGGAATATTATTTGAGTCTTCCTACTTTGAAATTTATTTATTTTTAATTAATGTATTTTTAAATGTTTAAATTTAGTCGTTGTGCTTTCAATAAAACTTAAAATTAATCTATCCAATAAGTTTATAGTTTAATTTTTGTTTAAAAAAACAGTCAGAAATTTGAAAAATATATTTACATTATAAAAATTATTTTGTCAAATTGCATCATAATTTTTATTTTTGACAACATGTGGAGTGGGAGATCGAACCTAAGACCTCATACACTAGTTCATACATTATACCAATTGAGTTATGTCATAACTTATTTTAAATTTGATTGAAAGTGTAGACTAAATTTGAGCGTCCGAAAGTAAATGAATTAAAATATAACAATTTTTAAAAAACACATTTTTTTTTTTTGAATACATTAGGGGTGGGGAGATTCGAACCACAGACCTCTTGGTCATCAAATCATATATGCCAGCTAATCTATGTTTGCTTTGGCTTTAAAAAACACATTTTAAAAAGGTAAAAAAAAATAAAAAAACCTAACCATTAATGTAGATTCATAGAACATATCGTTGACTTTTGGTATAAATAATTACTTTTTAAACAACAGTCTTTTTTTTTTTTGAATAATAAGTCCCGAGCGGGACAAGCAACAGAGAAAACTAAATAAACATAACATCCGATAAGATGAAACTCGAAACTTCCGGAGGATAGTCCTCTAGCCAAACCTCGTCGCAACGCTTTAAAAGACCCAACCTTGCCAGTTCATGAGCAGCATGATTCCCCTCTCGATGAGTGAAGACACAAGAACTGCCTTGACGACCGACCATCAAACTACGGAGATGAGATAATAAAACTCCTACCTCAGACTCATCCTCCCCAACCAGACTCAACAAATTACAGACACGCAAAGAATCTGTCTCTAGCGTAATAGGAGCGAAGCCTAACTCGACCGCCAATTTCCACCCCTCCCAAACGGCTAATGCCTCAGCCATATCCACATCAATCACATGACGAACAAAACGGTAAGCAGACAACATCACCAACCCCTTTGAATCCCGAATAATAACACCCAACCCCGCACACCCATCCCGCGTATCCAGCCCTGCATCCACATTAATTTTATAGCAATCCCCGAAAGGCGGGACCCAATGCCCACGAGCCCGAGATGGGCCCAGGTGGTCAAGAATTGGGAGCCTCTTATTGGCCTCCCGAAAATTCAGAACATACCTTTCTGCCCAATCACCCAAAAAATCAACTGACAACTGGTTGGAAAAAGACAACCGGGTAGCATTCCGAAAATTCCAGAACGACCAGACAAGGATTAATCATTCTTCGAATAAAACCCATCCTAACAGATCCTTCCACCTCATCACTGTAAATAACAAGTCCAAAAGAGGACACCAAGCAAAATCGACATAAAGAGAGGCAAATTTAGAAGCCCGCCAACCGACCTTAATCTTTTTACAATGGAAAAGAATGTGAGCGGCATCCTCCCCTTTCCAACCACACAGCCCACAAACATTGGAGACCTCAACTCCCCGTCGAAGCAAGTTCGAACCCGTAGGAAGTCTTTTTAAACAACAGTCAATTGATGTGCAGGTTGGTATTAAAGATGATTTATTTTTTTCACGAATTAAATTATGTAGGGCTCATCTGAATAGGTCAGATGAGAATTTCTTTGCTCGAATTTCCTCGAATTAAATTCAGTGATTGGGATGAAAATTTTACAAATATCGATATGGTGGCATATTTAATACAAATCCGAAACCATAATAATAATAAAGAAAAAATATATTGTTTTTATTTTTTAATTTATGAAATGAATAAAATTAGAAATTTTCCATATTGATATTAGCCACTCAATTTTACAAAGTTTCAGATTAATTGAGAAGAAAATAAACGTCTACTAATAAAGGTAATTTTGAATTTTTTAGTGGAGTAATTTGATATAAAAGTTATGAGATAGAATGATATATATCAAATCGAGTCTGACTCAACTGAGATATGTATGTCATGGTGATCAAGAAGTCTGTGGTTCGAATCCCTTACTCCAAATGTACTAAAAAAAATCGACCATTTCTTCTTCCCAATTTTCTTTCTCCATCGAGTCCTACTTCCTGATTTTGTTTCATCTTCAATAATCAATCCTAGTTTCAGTTTCCACCGCCCAACAACGACACAATTCTACACTTTACAGAACTCTCCAATATTAGAAAAACCAAAGTTAAAAAAAAAAATCATAAAAGGGTGAGATTCATCCATTCTCCGCCGAAAGCATAAGAAAAACGAATGGTAATTTTTTTGGTTCTAGTCTCAGTCGAGATCACCATCAGGATAGCACAAAAGTACAACTTTATTAAAAGTGTGTTATTTATGAAAGATCGAAATAATTGTATATTATTTTTTAATAATTACTTCATTTTAAGTTAACAAGAACACAATTAAACTGATTAAAATATATATATATATATATAGACATAAGTTATATATATATATATATATCTAGACATAAGTTTTTTTTTTTTTTTTTTACAACATGGGTGGAAGATTAAATCTAAGATCTCATGATCACTAGGCGATGTTGAGTTATGCTCGTGACATTTTGAAATTTAGATTCTCTACACAAAAAAAAAAAAAAAAAAAAAAAAAAAAAAAAAAAAAAAAAAAAGAATTGTTTTTAATTGAAAATGAGAGTGAGTGAGAGAGAGAAAAAGAGTAATAAATGAGGAGAGGTGGAGATGGAAGGATTAGATGTGAGAGTTAAATGTTGACAACAACCACGCAGTCTCATATTCAATGCTTCCCCACCCAATTTATTTCTCTCAACTCTCTACTCTCTTTTTTTACCTAACTTTTTCTATTTCAATCAAATTTCCATAAATAAATATATCAAATTAAGAAACTTATCCACAACTGTCTGCTTAAATTTCCATTTCGCCTATTTGCATTCAAAATATAGTTTTCTTTTTACTTAATTTCCGTTATTTTTTTTTTGTTCACTTACTTTCTCCATATTGTTATAAATATATGTCTAAATAAAGCAGACAAGTATTTCAAGCTATATGTGTTAGGTGTTTGATTTCTAAAAATAGATTTAAACTTCATTTATTAAATGATCAATGAAATAATCATACAAATGATCAATTAGTTTTTAATACAAACTTTTAAAATAGAAACTCAACCTATAAAAATTTAGGATTTGAAATGAAATAAATTTAAACTAAAAATATAGTTCAAGTCAAACTACTTTACTTCAATAATTAAGCATTTCATATATTTGAGTGGTATGTTATGTATTTTTATTTATATTTAAATAATTAGGGGTAGGGACTAGAAATAGAACTATGGACCTTTGAAATGAGAATTAATTTCTACTCGCATGTTGAAAATGTTTAAATAAAAACCATCCATTTTTGCATATAAAAAATGTAGTTATGATTATTCTTTAAAAAGTTAACTATACAGAATCTATTTGTATGATCATTATTCGCACATCACAACATATAATAGACATAATATAGAATCTCTTCGTTTATAGCTATTATGAATTATATGATTAGTTAATCTACGGACAACTCGTGCCTTAGAGTTTGACTCATTACATTTATTAAAAAAAAAAGTATGGACTGTTGAGGATCCCACATCGGAAAGATGAAGGGACCTCACTCATAATATAACACACATGAGCTACTCCTCCTATCACCAATTGGTTTTAGGATGGAACCTCATGATGTCTAATATGGTATCAGAGCCCATTAAGCCCAAACGGGTATTTGGTCCAAAAATGGGATCCAATCCAAGATGGTGAACCCAAAGAGGCACCATCTTGAGGGATCATGTTGAGGATCCCACATCGGAAAGATGAAGGGACCTCACTCATAATAGCCCACACATGGGCTACTCCTCCTATCACCAATTGGTTTTAGGATGGAACCCCATGATGTCTAATATGGACTCGTTACTTATTAAAAAAACAAAAAAAAAATGGTATAGGGTGTGGACTATCTCTTTTGGAATTATTATTATTATTTTTGCACAGGAGCCATGTTAAAAATAATAAGATATAATATATATTTCAAACCACAAATTGTAGAGGGTGGCTAAGCGAAATAAGATATATATAAAAGAGTGATAAAAACAAATGTATGATTGGTTCCTGTGCAATCACACCCGAAACTTATTTCGATTTCGTAGACCATTTTTTACGTGATTAATCACATCCGAATAATGATGACTCCTCATTTCTTTCTGTTTTGTTTTTATTTTTTATTTAAAAATCTTGTTTAATGGAGAGACGTCGTCCGCTCTGCATTCCAAAAACGTCTCAAGAACTATTAGAAAGAAAAATTACACAAAAACATATTGAAAAAATAAGTATAACGAAACACTCAATTGACTTTTGTCTTTTTTCTTTTTATAATATTGCGGGTGGAGAATGGTCAAATTCACAATACTATTAATGTTGATATAACAAAGGAGAATAAATCTCTCCTCTTTAGAATATTTCTAAAGAGCTAAATATAGCCTAACAATAATAATTCTAAAAGATATATCACAACAATATATTTATCTAGGAATAGAATCTTTGACCTCTTAGTCACTAGTGCAAACTATGTTGATGTTGTCATCTCAATTGGTTAATAATGTTGATGCAAGAATCTGAATTCTTCTAAAGAGAGAGGAAACTTGCTACTAGTGTGGAGTGGAGCTTAAGTCAGTAGAGAAATTTCTAAACTTAAGTTGGGGGTGTGAGTGTTATGAATTGCGTACATTTTATTGAAGGTGAACTTTGGTATATATAGAAGAGGAATGATGGAACGATCGATGTCAGTCCATGCACTTTCTCATCAGCGATAGGAGTGTCAGCGGACCTTCCTCGCTCTGATTTGAGGGGTTGAATGTGATGAGAAATGAGATCTCCGGATTGATCGGGAGAGGATCTCGCAAGTCCCTGATCAAACCCTAGAAGTCGGTCCTGAGTCCACGAAAAAGGTAGCATGACGTTAGGCCTGTGACTTCATGCTAAAGTGACCCGTAACAAATGACATAATTTTTTTTTTTCAAACGACATATGAGAGGGATGATTCGAACTGTAATCAATAACTTCTAACTAGTTACTAATTATACATTAGCCAATTAAACTCTAGTTACTAATTCAGCTATGCTTAGTTATGGTCTAGTTACTAATTGGGGTGTGCTAATCATTAACCCATCCTAAAACATTTAATTTTCTGCAGATTTGACCATTTTTGTCGACCAGAATTTATAGGAAGCAAGGCACAGGCAAGAGCGCTTGGATTTAATGAAAGACACGTTCTGAATTTACTGCATCTCATCACTCATTATTATGTTGTTTTTTTTTTTAAATTTAAATTTGTTTTCGATTTTCCCATTTTATAGGTTTTGGGGGAAAGGAAAATTGGTTCTCTACGAGTCATCATTTTCCCCTCTCTTCTCCAGCCTGAAAAAATTTCAGAGCGTTTTGTTTTGAATCTTTTCTCTGAGGAGAGAGTGTTTGAAGAAAGCTCTGTGAATCGTAATCATGATTACAACACGACGAAAACTGCAACCTTAGAAAATGAAAGACAACGAAAAAGAAACCAAATTCCCTTAATTCCTCATCTTCTCCCACGTAGTAATTTGTTGTTTTGCAGATTTTCAAAAACAAAAACAAAGTGGATGTGGCTGTGGCTGTGGCTGTGGCTGTGCTGAATTCATCCATGGCTTCTCCTTCACCGCCGTCGTTAAATTCTTCTACTTCCTCTGCTACTCCGACTCACCACCATTCACGAGCCCATTTCACGCCGGTGCGTTTCTTAAACCAGAATTTGTAAGATTACCCCCCTGTTTGTTTCTTCGGAATTTGATGAGTTTTGAGTTTTGTTGTTGCAGATTCAAGAATGCGAGAGGGAAGAGCAGGAGGAGGATTGTTTCTCTGCCGCCGCCGTCGACCGGGGAACGAGTCCGAAGCACCACCCGACGCCGCTGAATCGTTGCAAGAACTGGAAATCGCAGACGGTTAAGAAACGCTCGGAGTCGGAGTCGGATTCTGTGTCGAGTTCCGACGGGCCGGTCTCGTGCAACCGGTGTCGTCCTCACGTGCGGGAGAAGATCTCCGTCGTTCCTCTGGACAACAACAACAATGGAGTTAGTAAACAAACCTATTTCTCCTCCATGGCGAGCCCTAACGGCATTTTCAAATCCCTAATTTCGTCGTTAACGCGGAAGAGTCCGAAATCGATAAACGAATCTTCTGCCCTAACGGCTCGGGAGGAGCAATGGAAGACCGCCGTGACGGAGCTCTCGCAGAAGCTGGTTCAGACGACGAGGAAGAGAGACGAAGCTATTATGGAAGCTTCTAGATTAAAATACGCTATGGCTGAATTGGAGAAGAAACTCGACAAACTCGAGACGTATTGCCACAGTTTGAAATCCGGAATCGAAGAATGCAGCGGCGGCGGCGGCGGCAATTCGCCTTGCCAAATCCAGAGTTTTCACCAGATGAATCAAAAGCAAATAATCGAACATTTCTTAGTTTCAGTATCGGAATCTCGATCGTCGATTCGTCTTCTCAGCCGGTCACTCACTCTGCAACTCCGACACGTCGGAGCCAAAGTATACGAACGAATTTCCGTTCTTCTTCAACCTTACGATATCAAAATCTCGTTCTCGAAAAACCCTAGAAGCTTGCTTTTCTACCTCGAAGCTCTGCTGAACCAAGCTTTCTTCGAGGATTTCGAATCGATAGGGTTTCAGAAGAACGCGTCGACTCAGGTTCTCAATCCGATTGAAAGATGCGAAGCGAATTTCGGAGGTTTCAATTTCCTCCATGGATTAACGTGGGAGGAGGTTCTTAACAAAGGAACGAAGCATTTCAGCGAGGATTTCAGCCGGTTTTGCGACCGGAAAATGAGCGAGATCGTCGCGATGCTCGGATGGAACAGAGCGTGGCCGGAGCCGCTGCTACAGGCGTTCTTCGGCGCGTCGAAGAGCGTGTGGCTTCTACACCTTCTGGCGAACTCCGTTCATCCGAATCTGCCGATTTTCAGAGTGGAGAAAGAGGCCGATTTCGATTCCGTCTACATGGAGGACATGGGCGGCGACAAAGCCAGAAAGCTGATTCCGTCGCTGGTGAGAATAATGATCGCCCCTGGTTTCTATGTGTACGGCAGCGTAGTTAAATGCAAGGTGTTGTGCAGGTATAACGCCGCCGTAACCGCCGCCGCATTGTCGCCATGAAACAAAATTTCTAGCTCATTTTTGTTTGTGATTTAGGTGGTTGAATTGGTATAATGAAAGTAGAATTTTAGAGTTTGTAGTGTGGTTTGCTAATTTAATTAGTGTTGAAGAAGACAATAATAATAACAAGAAATTTGCATTATTTTCCTTTCAGAATTGTTCTTTTGGGCTTTGTTCTTTGTCTGGTCTATTTTTTTTTGCCTTTTTATTCTTGAAGACAAATCCAAGGAAGAAGAAGGATGCCCCCATGTGAGTGAAGCTGTTTTCCCTTCTGCAACTCTTTTGGATCTTTTCAAAATTGGAATTGATAATTCTCTTGACCTTTGTCTTTTCTTTACCAAAAAAAAAAAAAAAAAAAGTCATAAACTTTGGATAAAAGTAAAATTTAGTAGCTTAAACTTTGTTTATGCAAGTATGTTGACTCTCTTTGATAGGATTTCGGATTCCAGGTCTAAAGCCGACCTGCAAATAGTAAGAGGAACTTGCAGTTATATGACTCCCTATAATACTCTGATGCTTTAAGTCAATTGATAGTTTTAAGCTTAAGTGGATGTTCCTAAAGCATGAGACATGTTAAAATGCAGAGAAAAAAAATATAAAATTAAAAGTGCGGATACTAAATCGAACTAAAGGTCAAGAACTAAAATTTTAATTTCATAAAATGTTAGAGCGAAAGGTGTTGACTTATCTACAAATTACAATTTTTTAAGTTCAACAATTATGAAGTTAGAGATGGTAATTGATGTTTTATGCATTGAGCTACTTCGAATTGACGTACATGAATTACAATTACTATTGTGATTTTGACATTATTTTATTCTAGAGAGAACGCACTCACCCGGTAGCAAAACACATTAGAAAATTGCAAATGTAATTTTGATTTTTGGAGTTTGCAAATATAACAAAATTTTCAAAATCAACTAATATATCACTTGTAAATGATGTATCAAATATGAAGTAAATTAGTTGATGTATCAAATATGAAGTAAATTAGTTAAATTAGTTGACTGATATATCACATATTAATTTTCACATCTAAAAATTGAATATTTTGCAACGTATGTATGCAAGGTTGAAAAAGAGTTCTTATAAATGCAATTTTATTTTTATTTTTGTTATTCTTCAATTGTCCCTATATTCTAATATTAAATTATTTAACTTGGTTTTCTCCTAACATTCTTTCCGTCATTAAACATATATATTTTAGTTTATTCTTCTTTTAAATAATTGCATGCTTTATGATGTCTACCAAAATATAGATTAATTGGTTAATATAATGGTCAACTTCAACATGGATGAATCATTAGATTTTATTTTGTTTTCAACGCTTTTAGAATCTTAGCAAAAACTAGAATAAAAATGTATTTTCATAAAAGAACTTAGTAAATAAAATATGACTGTTTTTTTTTTAAAGTTAATAAAATCGCTATTAGACCTTGTTTTACTTGTTAGTTCAATTCTATTCATTTGAGTTCTTTTAATTTTTATCTATTTTAGAATCTATCAATTATCATATATAGAGATAATTTTTCTCATATGGCAATATAAATATATATTTTTTTTTATTTTGTCAACATGAGCATAATTTAAGACATAAAATATAAATTAATAATTAAGAAGTCAGAACTTCGATCTCCCTTTGCCAAAGTGAGCATGGTTCAGCCGACATATATAGTGTTGACGACCAAAAGGTATGTGGTTCGAATCCCTCACCCCCAATGTACTAAAAAAAATAAAAATCGATCTCTTGCCAACAAGAGCATAGTTCAATTGACATGATGTATCGACTAGGACGGAGAGATCCTAGGTTCAATCTTCACTCTCACATATTGTAAAAAAAAAAAAAAATGATTCCCCACCCCCACATTAATTAAGTTTGATCCCCACCCTACATTAATTAAAATTCTAACTTGTATTTGTGTGACACGTTTTTTATAATTAAAGAATATTTTTTATTCTTTTGAAAGTTTAGGAAATGTGTTATTAATGACGGTGAAGTCATTTTTTAAACGTTTTTCATAATTCAATATTTTTTTTTTAATTTAGCCTACAAATTATATTATGCGCAACCTAAAGTTAAAAGAGTAAATAAATACTCTTATAAATAAGTTCGAGTATGAAAACCTTAAAATACAAAAGTGAGGATAGGTGGATGGTCGACATTTTATTTAGGTTCGGTTCGTGTGTAAACTTTATGTTGCTTTCTTGCACCAAAAAATAAATAAATAATAGTATAATAAAAATGTAACATTCATAGTACTTTTGCTAGAAGCCTAGAGCTATGTTAGTTTTAAAAGTTTTTTTTTTTTCACAACATCAAGCCATTTTAATCTTTATCTTTTAACCCATATATTTGTGTCAATTTTGTCCTTTGAATTTCAAAAGGTTTACCCTAATTTTTAATTCTTAGATTTAATTTATTTTTGTCTATAAATTTTTAAAACTCATTTTATTCCAAATAACATTTAATATATATTTATATTTTGTTGATACCATTCTCTCATTATTCATCAATCATTTAGCAAATAAATAAATCGTGTAAGTCAACTAATGAGAATATTTGGTGGTGAAAAAATTTGAAGAACCAAAAGAATTATTCTTTACCTCAAATTTTAAAAGGTTGACCTAAACTAACACTAGCTAGATGCTCAGAAGAAAAAAAACAAAAAAAAAACACATTCCAAACATACTCTTAAATTTTAAAGCACTAAAATGATATTTAAATTAAAAGTTATTTGTATACTATTTCCCTTTTAATGTTACAATATCAACATCAAAATAACATTTGTAAAAAACATCAATAACATTATATAACAAAATTCATGAGACTGAAAGGAATGAAAATAGTAAATATTAAGATAATCATCAAAAATTGGTTTAGTAGTCATGGAGAGTCAAAACTATTGGTGTCGTCTCAGATAGAATGAATTTAGAAATTAATTTTCTACTCATTTTTTTTGGCAGTCAAATATTGTAGGGTCAGACGATTTGTTCCGTAAGGTTAGTCGAGGTGTGGGTAAGCCGACTCGGACACTCACGAATAATAAAAAAAAAATAGTATTTTTTTATTTTAGTATAATTAGGTATCAAGATTTAAATCTTCAACTTCAAAAGAATAAATATATGTCAATTATTGTGCTCACTTGACATTACGACAGTAATTAATAATTATTATATTTTTCTTATCTTCATCATAGATCTTCTTGTGTATTTGCCATTTCCATCACAAATGGATAAAAATGATATGAATCTAGCATGAATAAATAAAGCACTATAAATTAGAAGCAAATCAAGGGGAGTTTTGTTATTTGGGAATTAATAGGCACATAGAAATTTATTAGAAGAAGGAATTGCATGAGCCCAAAAGAGGGAACAAGTGGACCTTATCTCCAAATGTTTGTTCTAAAACCCATATACCAAACACTATAATTGAAGCACCCAACCAAAATCATAAATATTCCCAAAATAATCTCAAAACAAAAATTCATTGAGTATCAAATGACCATATTTAAATATGCGTACCCGCTACTCCACATTCATTGTACTCATAATAAAAACAAAGTAGTATTTCATATCAAATTATTTAGTTATCTATACAATACTTCATAAGTCATTAGACAATAAAACCTTAAATTTTCCAGCAAAAATATAGCTGGTGACATAATACGATGACTAAGAAATTACATGTTCGATTCTCCACACTTCACAAATGTTATAAGAAAACCCCCTTAAATGTGTATATTACAACTTACAATCAATAACATACAAAATAAAAGAAGTGAACGAAGCCGAAGACAGGAACCCGCTTGACTCATGAAGAATTTTTTTCTCCACTCGCTCTCATGTTCTCCGGTTTAAACGGGGATTGACGGATCTCGATAGAGAAAGAAAAAACACCCGTATTGAGGACAACATTTTCATCAATAGTTTTTTGAGAGTTTAAAGGAAAAATAAAATGATCTTAAATTAAACTAGACAACACTATACTTCATTGAAAATGTAGAGATTCATTATTTTTAATATGAAATTTGTAGAAGAAATTATTGAGAATTGACCTAGTGGTCATGAAAAGTTTTGAGACTAATAAAATTATTCTAAAGAGAAGGAATTCAATTTTTAGTGGTCACCTATGATAACTAAATATTGTAGGATTAATGAAACTTTTTAATAAAAAATAATTAATTTTAGAAATTAATTTTTTACGAATTTTGTTAGTTCGCTCGAACACTCACGAATATAAAAAAGAAATTGCGAGAGATAATTTTTTTTCTTAAAGTTGTAATAGTTTAAGCCCATTTAATAACCATTTGGTTTTTAGTTTTTAGTTTTTGAAAATTAAGCCTATAAACCATATATGCACCTGTGAATTACTACCATGAGTTCTATTTTTGTTAAGGAAATATTACTACTCTTAGCTAAATTTAAAAAATAGAACCAAATTTTTTATTTTTTATTTTTTATTTTTTTTTATTTTATTATTTTTTTTTCTTTCAATTTTTGACTTCTGATAGATAATAGAACCAAAAAATTCATATGTAAATGTAATGTTTATAGGTTTAATTTTCAAAAACTAAAAACGAAAAATAAAAAACCAAATGATTATTTAAACGGGTATTTAAATTCTCAAAACCGACCAGACTTTTCACCCCCATCATTTATTAGGGTTGTTGTTGATAATCCGTGTGCTGAAAGACAATGAAAAAACCAAATGGATTATGATGAAAATGACAGAAATAAAAGAGAGTTTAGTTGAGGGACATTGGTGGGATTGCCTCCAATTTTCTAGGAAAAAATCATTCCCCTAATGTGTCAAATAAATATGGATGGCTCTTATGTCCCAACAAATTAGATCTCAATCCAAGTGTCTAGGAATTATCAGCACATTCAATTTGTAAAATAATTTAATAACTTATTAAGAAGGCGTTCGAGACACCAACTCGACACATCATGCCGTTGAGTTATGCTCTTGTTGGCCCAACTTGGAGTTGAGTGAACTAAATTATTATAATTCAGTATCCATCGACTATTAAAGTAACTATACTAACTTAAATAATATTTATTTATTCACAACTTCATTCCGCGCTTCAAATAATTTTTAAAGAAATTGTTTTTTTTTTTTTTTTTTTTTTTTATATTAGGATTGTAAGAACAAATGTATGAGATGGTTTCTCGTCATTTGAATGTAAGAGAAGAAAAAAATTGAAAATTAGTTTTTAAGAGATGATATCAAAGCTTGTAACAACGGAATTGTTTTTAAAAAGACTATTCTAAAACTTACAATATAAGGTTTGAAAACTATTTTGTCTTGTCTGTCAAATAACAGTTTAAAAATGTAATATAGTTTTATAAAATTCCAAAACGGTTGGGAAAATGATACTTTCTATTAAAAAAAAGAAAATTTTTCACACGCAATCTTGTAAGAATATCCAAATTATACGAAAATAGAATTTTTTCCATCTAGCTTACGCGGAATAGGAATTGCTCAGAGCAGCCCAATTTGCAAATTAATGACGCCACATCAATTTTTTTAAATTAGAATCGTAACCTGAGGCCTGAGGGCTCCACATTTCAATTAATTCCCAAATAACATAACAACTAATATTAAAAAATAAAAATTTAACATATTCAATTCCAACTGCATAGAATATTATAACATTAATTTAGGTGAATAGTTTAGTAAAGGGAGAATTTCTAGTACATCCGTGGTATGGAGTTTTTCCATGCCACTGCCTTTCAAAAAATGACACGTGGCAAAATATGTATTTAACGGGACCCACCTTATTAAATATATTATTTTTTTAACTCATTTTACCACGTGTCATTTTTTAAAAGGCAGTGGTATGGAAAAACTCCATACCACGGATGTACTAGAAATTCTCTCGTTTAGTAAACAACCATATAGAATATTATAACATTAACTTAGGTGAATAATGTTGTTTATTGCATTCCTTGGGGCAACCACGGAAATATTACACAACGATCACATTAATTGTCACGTCAATTTTAAATTATTATTTTGAAGAAAAAAGTATTTCCACTTTTTAATAATTTCAAAGTTGAAATGATAAAATGAAACTTCAAAAATTTAAAGTCATAATTGAAACACTACTTCAAAGTTTGTGGTATTTTGTATAGTTTATGGTTTACTTTTTTTAATCTTTGGTATTTGACTTTTCAATTTTTCCTTATGTTATAGTGGCGAGAAATTTAAGTCGGAGGGGCTAAAATAAAATTAACCACAAAAAAGACAAAATTGAGACTTGAACCTAGGTGGTGAGGGGGCTAAACATGCATTTACCACTAAGCTAAAAGATAATTTTAAAAAATTTACCACAGAGTATATACAAATTAAATTAAACTGTCATAGTTGAGGGAGGGGGGGGGGGCTCCAACCCCCTCTGGGCCTGAGGTAAATCCACTCCTGATTATAACAATTTATAATTGTACTTATTTTGCTGTGAATGTTAAAATTAAAAATGATAAACTTACATAATATTGAGCAAATTGAGTAGAACTTTAAAAGAAGAATTCTGTTTTGAATATTTTTTTTAACAATATGTGGAGTGGAAGGTTCGAGTTTTTTACCTCTTGGTCAATAGTTCATACTCTATGAATAGTTAAGTTATACTCACGTGGAAGAATGAGAAGTTAGATATTTAAGGTGTGTTTGGTTTGCATTTGTAAGTGTTTAATTTTTTTAAAAAAGTCATTTTATAATAAATTGAGGTGTTTGACAATGAATGATTTATTTGAGAAAAAGTTTTGGAAATAAATGGGTGAAACACTTGACATTGGATTTTACAAAAAAATATTTTTTTTGGTGTTTAATTGAGAAACATACCTAAGTTTCATAATGTATTAAAATTAACAAAATACTCTCACACTACTTCTTTAAATTTCCTCTACTCACGATTATTGTCGGCCACCTCTTTCGACAACGCCGTCGTCGGCCATCTCTGGTCACCTCCTCCGATTTCTGGCGACCTCTTTTGGCCACCGTCGTCGATCTCCGATTTCTGGCGACCTCTTTTGGCCACCGTCGTCGATCTCCGATTTCTGGCGACCTCTTTTGGCCACCGTCGTCGATCTCCGATTGTCGGTCACCTCCAGTCACCTCCTCCGATTTCTAGCGACCTCTTTTGGCCACCGCTGTCGATCTCCGACCACCGTCTCCAATCTACGTTGTCCACGTCGCCGATCTTCGACGAAGACAACCACCCCGCGCGACCTCCGACAACTAACGACGACCACCACCACTCTTACTCTGTCACTGACCATCGACAATAAGAAATGTCGGTCATAATTTTTAAAATACAAATTTAAACTTATTTTTTTTTCAACGATATTTTAATTAATGCGAGGATTGAACCCAAACCTTATGCCAATTGAGCTATGCTCAGTTTGACACAAATTTAAACTTATTAATTCATACGATTTTGAGAAAATGTAACCAAACATATGCGTGTTTTAATTATAAACATTTCTAAAAGAAAATACATTGTTAAAAAAAAAAAACAAATCAATCCAAACATACACTTAAATATTTTATATATATATATATATATATATATATTAATTATTAGGTCAAAGAAAATAAAGTTGGAATGATTTGGGATTAAAAGATGTAATGTAATTGGCAAATGCATTAAATGAAGAAGATAATTTTGGTGGGTAAAATCGTCATTAGGCGGCAACGTGGGTAGCGGAGGACTCGAACATCTGTGGTGGTGGTGGAGAATTTCGGTCCATTTTCGTTGCCTCCGAGTCGGAAGAATTGCATAGGCCTGGTTCAGCCTCTGCGACGAGTCAAAACCCGTCAGCCAAAACCCAGAACAACTTCAATTTCTTCCCCAGCGATCATACTTCAATATAAATGATCTCCCACTTTTACTTTTTCTCTAATGGGTTTTTGATTTCCAGGATCATCTCTGCGTGAAGATACCGATTTTTCTCTGTCGTTATCTTCTCCGATCTTCTCCTTTTCTCCACAATTGGTAAACGATCTCTGTTTATCTCGTGAAAACCAACCGATCAAAACGAGGGATTCTTGGTCTTCGACCATGTCGTTCTCTGATTCAGATTCATCTTCTCATGGGGTTGATTACAAAAATTTCAGGCAAATCAGCCGCGAGCGTGAGTCTCATATCTCTCTTTTGCGTTTGTTTTCTTTTGTTTACTCTGAGTTTAGATTCCTCTTGATTGAATCACCTCCAATTAATCCTCCAATGCGGTTTTGTTTTTGCTTTCTAGAGAATCCATAACAATTCCATCGCAGATTGAAATGGAAGGTTATACTAAAACTTTATATTTTCCGGGAGAGATTGGCGTGTTGTAACTGGTAGTTGAATTCAGATGATAAGGGGTTTTAGTTCCAGTATGATTCTTTTGAAGTCTCTACCTATTTATAAGATTGGACTTGAGCTTTTGTTCATGACTGTAATGCAGCCTCCTGAACTTACTTTAACTTATTATTTGGATTTGCGGAGAAATTTTCCTTTTTTATTCATTCGAGTTATTATGATAAGAGGAGCCATTAAATGTCTATATGTTCCTGCCGGGTCAAGGTAGTTAATGTTTTGGAAGAAATCCTGCTAGAGCTTAATGGAGAATGTGTTAATGAAGACATATTACCATATCCTATAGGGCATTTCGCATAACTACTGATTTTCTTATTAACCACTGCTCTCCATTCTTTCGGGTTTAGATAAGTCATCTTTCACAAATGATTTGGAGGTTGGTTTAATTGTTCTTTGGAATTTACTTTTAGACCGTGTGCTGACCACTAATAGGGTACTGAAATCCATTGTAAATTGACATATTTTTGAGCTGATCATTATAAACTTTTCATGTTTTTATAATATTGCATATTACTCTTTTATTGACTCTATGTCCTTTTTTGCATTATCTTGGAGCAAGCTATCTCCTCCAAAAATTATCTCACCACCCTCATTAATCAGTGGAGGTTTTTTTTGTAATTGTTCTCGGATAGGTTTTTGATGTTTCAAATTATCAACGAATGGTTTCTGTTTCCTATCCAAAAAATAAATAAAAAATGTTGCATATTACAAAGGATCGACCTTAGATCTTTAATCTTCCCAGATGGCCAGTGTATTGCATCATGGCACCTAATAGACCGATTTACTTATATCCATTTTAAATTCACCGTCAGGATTGCTGCATGAGATGCTTCGCTCAGCTAAAACAGGGGATTCCAAATCAACTTGGAAGGTATATCATATTCATAACCATCTTCATCTAAACAAATTACTTTTGAACCTATTCGTTACTCATCTTCATTCGTTAAACAAATATGATTCTTACATGGCTTTGAAATTTGCAAAGTCTTATGTAGCAGTTTTCTCTTTACATGGAATTTGTTGAATGGGTACTTAGAAAGAAAAAAAATGGAATTTCCAATTTGGAGTTTGTGAAAGTTCTCTGTGTGTGTCTTCCTCTGGTGAAAACATCTGCTGAGTTATTCTTGTTTCGTTTTCTTTTGAACCAGAAAGAATCATTGGTTTGCTTTTCGTTTGGTTTACTACACCACATTCCCTTTTAAATTTCTTGGTGCTTGGATCTGCTGTTTGCAGGTTCTCATCATGGACAGACTTACCGTCAAGATAATGTCATACTCGTGCAAGATGGCCGATATCACAGATGAAGGCATTTCATGTAAGAAACACAAACAAATTTTCTAAGAAATTCTACACCAATAATTCTAGATATTGCCTTCTGTGATTCACTCGTGTTGCGTAGACAATATATTGCATTTTCATGATATTAGTTGCACTTACTGCAAAAATTTAAAAAAAGAAAAAAAGAAAAAAAGAAAAAAAGAAAAAAAGAAAAGAAGAAAAAAAAGTGGTGTTTCTCCATGCAGAGGTGGTTCGCAACTCTGGAAGTGAAAGTTACATATTAATACCTCATGCACCAATTTCCACTGTATCTATAATTTTTTTTATTTCATTGGTGGACTTTGTTTTAATGTGAAACTGTGCTTTCATGGAGAAAAATGAAAACTATGTGCCTCTCTTATTACTTTGTTGTATCCCCTTAAAATACAAGGGGTACAAAAATAAAGCTCCAGAAGGAGTCTCAAAACTAACTAAGAACGGAATCCAATCAAAAAGAATAAGTCCTATTTGATAATTTCAAAAAAGTGGAGAGATGGACGCCCACAAGGAGGCATTAAAACTAACAATATCCCGGACCTTGTTCATGGACCTCTCCACACTCCTAAAAATCCTACTATTCCTCGCAAGCCACAACCCCAAAACACAACGAAAATACAAGCCTGCAAAAGAACTCTTCCTTACTTTCTCAATATAACACAATATACTGGTGTTCATTCACAATGATTTGAATCCCCAAGTTTAAATTAATAGGCAGTACACATATTTGCGGTAACGATTCATATTATTTAGTTGATCCATCCAGAACTCAAAGCTATTTATATGAGTTCTTTATCTGAAGCAGAAAAGAAGAATAATTTAGAACTTTTCTTAGCGGTTGGGATTGTGGTAAATTACTAAAGAAATTCTTTTGGAAACTAGATCTATTCTCCATTTGGGTTTATAGTTTTTGGGCTTTGAAAATATCTGAATTGTTTTGGTGCTGCAGTGGTAGAAGACATATACAGACGAAGGCAGCCACTGCCATCCATGGATGCTATCTATTTCATTCAGCCTTCTCGAGAGAAGTAATATATGTATACTTTTATGTAATTTATACAATTCCATCTGATAGTTTCATTTAATTGTAAACTTTAAGACCATACTTTGGTTTTATCTTTTACTTTGCAAGGTTGGAATGTAATGCATCTTTTATGTTTGGTTAGATTTTTTATTTGGTTCTTCAAAAAAAAAAAAAAAAATTTTATTTGGACTTCTACATATAGAATTCTTCTTCTCTCTCTATGATGGTTATGACTTAGAATGTTTGTCTCTTTGAAAAAGAAACAATTTCATTGATAATATTAAATTACAATAGAAGGAGATGTCCCCCAAGATTACAAAAGACCTCTCCAATTAGATAGGAGGGTATCAAAGCTATAGTGATGGAAGAGGGGTGATCGTTTAGACCAAATCGCAACGAAGAACCTAAAATAAGAAGATTCTTTTTCTTGAAAAATTCGCTTGTTCTGCTCTTGCCAAATGACCCAACAAAAATCCCTTGTGAAATTCTCCCACTGTCTCATTCTGATCTTGTCTTAATTTGTGCTCATTGCTCTTATATTGCATAAACTGAAGTAGAAAATAAAAAGCTTCTATTTCATTTATCTATAAGTATAATGAGACAGAACCTTTTCTCTATTTCATACTTATAGATACATGAAATAGAACCCCCTCAGGCAGGGGACATTTTTCTAACCTCCTAGGCAGAAGGACCCCTCCTCCCTTGCCATTTGTTATAATATCTTCTGTTTCTTATAAAAAAGAAATAATTTTTTGTATAAACCCAGGAATGGAGTAAATTTAGGATTGTTTATTATTTTAGATTGATGGCATATATTGGAGTTGAATTCTTCATTATCTCTCTCTTTTAAACTTGCAGCGTTGTCATGTTCCAGTCAGACATGTCAGGGAGGTCTCCTTTATACCGGAAGTATGTATACCCATTTCCCAGTTATGTAATGCTTCTAGTTGAGTATTGTTATGTAATAGTTGTTGAATCTATTTTCTTTTTATCCTTGAAGGGCGTTTGTTTTCTTCAGTTCACCTGTATCAAAAGAATTAGTCACTCACATCAAGAGGGACTCGACTGTTTTACCTCGCATAGCTGCCCTAAAAGAGGTTACTTATTTCCAGGCCAAGCCTAAAGTTTCTGCTTGATTTTTTTTTTTCATTGCAGTCTGTTGGATTATAATTCATCTGGTTACTTTATTTTTTCCTTTAATTGTTAGATGCAAATGAATATTAACTTTTTCACCTTTCATTCTGTGTCAATATGCAGATGAATTTGGAGTACTTTGCTATAGACAGCCAGGTACCTCTTAGCCTACTTGTTGATCAGTGCGGGAGTATTTATTGTAGCTCTCATATCTTTATTATTCTTTAGAAATTTTGTTGGCCTACCGTCGAAGGTCATTGTAAACTGTGACGGTATTTTAATTTGATTTTCTTTTTCTAAAAAAGAATGATATTTTGACTTCTACTCACTAATCCTTTACGGAGATTACTTCATTTTCCAACATTGTTCCGTACTGAAACAATAAATTTGTTCTTGGTTGAGAAGGTAATATTTTGAATCTGAATAATGTTTCTTCATCGAGGGGGAAATGTGAACATTTATATCTTGAACTGCATATCATCATTTTAAATTCATTCATGCATGCATTAATGTTATATTAAATCTATGTTCTGTAAAATAGTTAACTTATATATTAGTCAATATTCTTACGTTTCCAGGGTTTTATCACCAACAACGAGAAAGCTCTGGAGGATCTTTTTTGTGATGACGAGAGTTCTCAAAAAGGTGCAGCGTGCTTGAATGAGATGGCTATCCGTGTTGGCACAGTTTTTGCATCATTAAGGGTATTGTTTGTGCTTAAAGCCAAAATGCATCCTTGATTATGTCATTGTTTGTGTTAGTAGGACTGTAGTAGTAATGTTTTTAGTGCTTTTTTGGGGGGAGAGATGAAAAACAGATCATTGATAAATAAAATTTACAAAGGCTACTGGAAGTCCCCATTAGTTATTATCACAGAGCTACTTGAATGATTCCAAAAATGTTTAGAGAGAGAAGCCCAGGAAGAACCTACAAAAATGACAAGGTCCCAAACTTCTCTCCAGGACAGTCTAATTTCTCCACCATACCTTCCCAAAATGGTAAGATGCCGTTTACCCAGAAAGCACCTCTCTTGTCTTTTACCCCTTACCCTCAGGCCACTCAGAAGTTGGAAAATGAACTTCAAATCATTGGCTCATATAAAGGTAAAACTGAAGAGGTCAGAAAGCTTCTACCAATGCCATTTAGTGAACTGACACTCCAGAAAAATATGGAGGGCCAGTTCTTCTTTTCTTCATTTTCCCTGCTTTCATTAAGAAAAATAATGGGAACGAGTGTTGTTTTGTAATGCCTTGTAATCAACCTAGTAGTTGTTTTGGTGAGGGTTTCCTTGTATGGTTGAATGTGTTGGTAACTTGCCATTTACAAGAGTATACTCTCTTTTAACCCTACTTGAGTTCCTTGGTGGCCACCTACCTAGGAATAAATTTCCTACGGGTTTCCTTGGCAACCAAACGTTATAGGGTCAGACAATTGTCCCGTGAGATTAGTCCAGGTGCGTGTAAGCTGGCCCGGTTACTCACGGATATCTAAAAAAAAAAAAACCCTACTTGAGTTTGCATAAATTTAGTTTATCCTAAGGCTTGTTCCTCTAATGGTTCAAGGTTTAATCCTTGAACTATGGGCATGCCATTTTATATTCATGGCTAAACAAATGTAATCACAATTAGCGTATTCTTCTTCTTCCCTCTTGAGGTAAGACATTGTACTCCAGATTGTTCCAGCACTTCTTTAGAATGAAGATGAAGCAAATTGGATTGGAATCTTGGATGAGTCATGGCTATTCGTCGGAAGGTATGGAAAGAGGGCAATAGGAGAAGTTTTGAAGATGAAAACTGAGATGATATGGAGATTTCAGATTTGGTGTTTTTCAATGAATCTAGTTGGCTTCCTCGGGATGACCTCTTATCCAACATATATTTCTCGTATATATTAACAGTCTCTCCTAGGCCTTTTTTTTTGTCATGGGTATCCAGTTTTTTTTTTTTTTTTTTTTTAACTTACGTTTCTTGATATGGGCATGAGGCATAAGCCTTGAGGTAAAAATGTACTGCTTTTCATTGATACTCCTCAAGGCTTAAGCTTTGGATTTATTTTATGTTGCAATTACCTTGTATTGTTCATATCTTCCCAAACCTTTTCCTTCTTCAGGAATTTCCTTTTGTTCGGTACCGAGCTGCCCAGTCCCTTGATGCAACTACAATGACAACTCTCCGTGACCTCATTCCTACAAAAGTTGCTGCTGGTGTCTATGACTGTGTTACGAAATATAAGACATCGATCCCCAATTTTCCTCAGACAGAAACGTGTGAGCTTCTGATTCTTGATCGATCCATAGATCAGGTATATAACATAAATAGTTTGGCTACTTTTAACTTATAAAACACTTGTGAATGTTTTGATTTAGCATCTTCTTCTTTTTTTGGGTTTGGTTTATAGTGAGGATGTTTTATTTTTTTCTCCCCTAGATCGCTCCTGTTATACATGAATGGACTTATGATGCAATGTGCCGTGATTTGCTTAGCATGGAGGGGAATAAATATGTTCACGAGGTAAGTTATAGCATTCTGTTAGTTCTTTATTTTTTTCTGGCCTTGAATTTTTTCTTTTTAGGCTCTTTGTGCATTAAGATATTTTACTGTTCAGGTTCCGAGCAAAGTTGGAGGTCCACCGGAGAAGAAAGAGGTTCTTTTGGAGGACCACGATCCAGTTTGGCTTGAGCTTCGCCATGCGCACATTGCGGATGTATGACTTGTGCTCATTGAATTCCTTTGGACACTATTCTCTGTTTGCTTGTTTTTCATAAATGGCTTTTTCAGGCAAGTGAACGTTTGCATGAGAAGATGACCAACTTTGTATCCAAGAATAAGGCTGCACAAATCCATCAAGGTTCAAGGTTAGCGCTGTTGTGTTTGCTTGCTTTTGGGGGAATGCTTGATGGTATTGGTATGAAAATGAATTAGGAATCAGGTATTCAGGTGTCACTCTAATAGACGGTAAACCTAAATACCAGAATTGTTTTCTGTTAGGAAACATTTTTCATATTTCTACCTAAGGTTTCAGATGGCTAGGCTTTCATCTATGAATGATTCCTGAGGTCAACGTTGTGCTGGACCTGCTGGTTGCTGTAGGGGTAGGCAAAAGTATTTGAGGAGTTGTTTTCTCTTGGTGATGTGGCATCTGCTCCAATCATATGCTTTCCTCATTGTTTTATTAGAGCTTTAGTCTTTCCACCCCCATCATGCTACCGATCATTGGATGCTTAAAATCTGTTCACACATAATTTGTTAGGATTTCCGGATGCAAATTTTCCTCTTTTGTTTGTTGTTGTCAAAAAGACTTTCTCATCTGGGTCTTGGGACTATTAAAGCCCTCCTAGAGAGAATGTGTTCAATTGGCCACCTACCTAGGAATTAATTTCCTACGGGTTTCCTAGCAGCCAAATGTTGTAGGGTCAGAGAGTTTGTCTCGTGAGAATAGTCGAGGTGCGCGTAAGCTGGCTCAGACACTCATTGATATAAAAAAAAAAAAGACTTCCCCATCTTTCTCGAATTATTGATTACAGGAAAAATGTCTTATTTGCCTCTCTTTTTTTAAAAAAAAATTGTGCTTGCCCTTTTAACAATTTCCTTTCTCATCCAATAAAAAGGAGAAAAAATAATTCTTTTTCCTTATCAAACTCTGGTTTCTTTTATCCTATTGACCAAGCATCGGGTGCCTATGTGAGCTAATTTTCCTGTGGTCTGTTAGATATATGGTTTTGTAACAAGCCTACTTTACAATGATGTCACTTTTCTGACCTAAATACTTTCTGCTGTGCTATAGAAATAGTAGTGAACTCTCCACACGGGATCTGCAAAAGATGGTTCAAGCATTGCCACAATATAGTGAACAAATTGACAAGCTCTCCCTACACGTGGAGGTTAGTTTCTTGTAGAAGAACGAAATGTTGTATGTTACTTTTCCCCTTCCTAGAGCAAACAATTTTAGCTTATAGATGGAGGAGAGAAGGGGATTTTTTTACTTATTTTTAGTATTTAATCAGGTTTTGATTTTGTATTGTGGTTGTCTGGTTGAGAACTTTAATTTGCTGTGGGAAGCAACCTTAGAAACTGGAAAATGTTCTAGAAAGGAGCCAAAGCTATCTTCATTCCCTCTAATGCTTAGCAATATGTTCAATATCCAGAACCAGAAGAGTTGGAAATAACTTCTGAAGATTTTTTAGGAACTGACTTTGAGTTTATTAATTCAGATTGCAGTAAAACTAAACAAGTTAATCAAGGATCAGGGGCTTAGAGAACTAGGGCAAATTGAGCAGGATCTTGTTTTTGGAGATGCAGGAACAAAAGATGTAATTAAATTTTTGACAACCAATGAGGTGATTACTGAAATTATTTTAATGTTCTCAAGTACATGTCATTGGAGATGTGAATATGAAACCCACATCGAACATCTTTGCAGGATGCAAGTCGTGAAAATAAGTTGCGGTTATTGATGATTCTTGCAGCCATTAATCCTGAGAAATTTGAGGGTGAGAAAGGTCTAAATTTAATGAAGGTTAGTAGTTCGAACCACGCCAAAGAAGGAAAAGACAAACTTTTCAACCAACCAGCTAATTAATTAATTTATCTTTTTTTATACAAGATTGCTTAGTGAAGGTATTGCCGTTGTTTATTCTTCATACTTCACATCTTGACGACGTTTTAACGCTTGGCAGTTAGCTAAACTACCACCTGAGGATATGAATGCTGTTACCAACATGAGATTACTTGGTACCGCACCTGAGAGCAAAAAAATCTCAGCAGGGACATTTTCTTTGAAGTTTGATATTCACAAGGTAAAAGTGTTTATCTTTTAGCTTCTTTAATTTATTTGTTTAATGGCTGGCAATACTTTTGTTATCAGAAGAAGAAGCGCGGAGTTAGGAAACAACAAAATGGTGAAGAAGAAGCATGGCAATTATCGCGGTTTTATCCCATGATAGAGGTAAAACCATGGTCTAACTTATTTGTTCAATCTATATATGCAATTATTAATAGGTTTTATAGGGTAAGATATGATTGGAAGGCCTATATAGAAGCATGCTTGATGTTTTATATTGTTCAGCATATATTGAAATTTTTATTTTTGCTCAAACCTATCGGCTTGATATGGTAGGGGGTTAAACATGATATTTGAGTAGGTCTTGATTTCAAATTCAAATTTTGAGAATGTTTCCTCTTCAATTTATATTAATCAATAATAATAAAAAAAAACCCGAAGTCCACTCATGGAGGAAGTGTGTCTAGAATGTACTAAAAAAATAATTTTCCATAACTATCCGATTAAGCTTTTAGATGTAGTGGTGATTTAGCGCATGCCTGGTAATGTAGGACCCAAAGATCCATCCAATTGATTTTCTTTTAGATCTATTGAGCAGAGTTTATCATAAACCATATCTTTTATGCCTTTCCAGACCACCATGCTCTATTGATGTTGCTTCACAATTAAAAATTTAAAAGAACATTGCATTTCTTGTTGGACCGAATATCTGAAATTCAATATAATCAGGGTGATAGCCACCATGGGTTCAAGCCATGGTGACCACCTACCTAGGATTTAATATCTTACGAATTTCCTTGGCAACCAAATGTAGTAAGACCAGACACTTGTCTCGTGAGAATAGTTGAGGTGCACCTAAGCTGACCCAAACACTTCCAGATATTAAAAAAAGAGAAAAATAATAATAATTAAGGGTGGCAACATAATGTATCATTTTGGTCATAGTTAGTGTGATCATTTTGAGCTGGAGATGCCATGTCCTCCAAAGCTAATGGCTTTTAAGGTATTTACCTTCCTTGAAATCTATGCTCTCACAATGTCATTGTTGATCCAAACAATTTCAGGAACTAGTTGAAAAACTTAGCAAAGGTGAATTGTCCAAGAATGATTATCCATGTCTAAATGACCCCAGTCCAACTTATCATGGACCATCTCATACAGCAGCCGTTCAGCTAGCTCCATCTGCTCATTCAATGAGATCAAGACGGACTCCAACATGGGCTCGACCTCGTAATTCCGAGGATGGATACTCAAGGTGCTTTATTTATTTGTTTTATTTTGATTTTTGTTTCTTTAACTGTACATTGTGCTTTTTGAGATTGCATTCAAATTTCTGTGGTTCATTTGAATAAGAAACAATTTCATTAATAAATGAAAAAGAGCTAAAGCTCGGGCACCCAAAGGTGAATTACAATAAGGCTTTCCAATTAGCAATCAAAAGAGAAAAACTATAATTGGAAAAGGTGTTTTTACATTTACACCAATATAAAGCATTGAAGACAATTAAATCCATGATACGATCAAAAGAAGAAAAAACATCCCGAAAAATACGAGCATTTCTCTCCCTCCAAATAGACCAAAAGAACACCCTGTTAAAAGCAAGCCAAAGGACCTTGACCTCACCATGAAAAGGGTGATGAACAAAAATTGTAATCAAGAAATCAATCAAGCTATTCGGGACAACCAGAGACCAACCAAAAGCATTAAGCATATAGGCCCAATAATTAGAGGCAAAGGAACAATGAAGGAAAAGGTGTGTTGGGCACTCCGATTGAGCAGAACACATAACACACCAATTTGGGGAGAGGTTCATGTAAGGCATACGACGTTGAAGTCTATCAGCCGTGTTGATCGCACCAAGACTTAGCTCCCACAAAAAAACTTTAATTTTTTTGGGATAGAAGTCAGTCCAAATTACCTTATAAAGGCCAGTGTTCATGTTATCTGAAACAGCCACCAAACTCTCAAAAAGAGATTTAACAGTGAAAAGATTGGAAGGATCCAAAGGCCAAATCCACGAATCATTGCATTGACGAGGAGCAAACGATGATAAAAAAAGAGAAAGGGAAGACCATTCCCCTACTTCTGGATCATTCAAATTTCGACGGAGGTATAAATTCCAAGCATCAGAGTCTACCACCCAAGCTTCACTGACCAATAAATTGGGCCGAGTGGTGAGACGAAATAATCGAGGATAGACGGAGGCAAGCGGCCCACAATCAATCCAAGAGTCATGCCAGAAAGAAGTAGAAAAATCATTACCCAAACTCCTTTGCACCCTGGTGTGTATAAGATCAGAAGTTTTTGAAATAAACTTCCAAGGTGATTTAGAAGAACCTCGTTGAACAAAACTGGGCCAGCCAATTAAACCATCAGAATAGTATTTAGCCATAATCAAAACTTCTGTGGTTTACCTGGAGACTTTTAATACACATTTTTTATGTGGTTCATTTGATACACATTTTTTATGCCTTTCTAATTTTCATCATTGAATCATTGATGCTTATGGTTTACCTGGAGACTTTTAAGATATTCAGATCTGAACCTGTAACAATCTAGGAGATACAATTTTTTCACCTGGCATATTTCCTAAATCTCTTTTCGGACAGTGATTCGGTACTGAGACATGCATCTAGTGATTTCAAGAAGATGGGCCAGCGTATCTTTGTATTTATTGTAGGTGGAGCAACTAGGTCCGAGGTAAACTTTGCTCTTATGTATTATTGAACGGGTTGTCATGTATGCTTCTCCTTGGTTACTTACCTGGATATATAAATTATATCTTTGTAACCTACAGCTTAGAGTTTGTCACAAGCTTACAACGAAGTTGAAGAGAGAAGTAGTTTTAGGTTCAACAAGTATTGATGATCCTCCACAATTTATTACGGTATTTAGCTTCAACCTTCTTATATTCAAATTTGCAGTTGTTTTGTGCCATTCATTTCTCATAAATATTGTATTTAACTGGTTCAGAAGCTTAAGATGTTGACTTTGGAAGGGCTCTCATTGGATGATCTCCAGATATGATTGGCAGAGCAGCCTCTACTTCTAGTGTTGTGCTCTCACGCTATTATGCTCTTCAGCGCTTGGTAACCAGTCAGTCTGTCTGTTGGTCGATTTTTTTTTTCTATTCGATTTTGGCTCTTTCAGCTCTCATTAGTCTTATTGCTAGTTTTTGTCATGATCATGTGATGAACTGTTAGCGGTAAAAGCTGTGCATATTGCATAATGTAACATGTTTTACATTCACGTAATGTAATATTTCTTAATAGAAAAGATGCGATTGGAACTGTAACTGTGCCGTGTTATGTTATTCATACCCCCCAAGATGATGGAAAATGGGATAGAAAGAAAAAAATCATCTTCCCAGCTGAATGGATTCACCACAACAAAGTATTATCACTACTGTGTTAGGCTTCTCAGCCCTCTGAAATTGATGCAAAGATCAAGAAAGCTTTGTTTTTCACGCAATGTTTTAGGTTGTGGCAAATCAACAATTGATTGAACCTTCCCTTTGTTGCTAATAAAAAATCCCAAAAAGTGAATTCCAGAGGACAAAATGATACGTTTTTAAAAAAAAAAAAATTGAGACAAAGATCATTGTCTCCAAGTGAACAATGTGTTAATCATGAGACTTGCTATATATTAACAGGAATTATGGTAAAAAAGGTTTATTGTCACTAGGCGTGAAATATTACGATTTTTAACACGTTTTAACTTTTTTTTAAATCTCTAAAAGCCCTCAAATTTTGAAATTTTCAAACAAATTTACAATTTTTTTTATGTATTTTATATTCCATGATTAGATTATTTAAAGTATATTTAATTTTCATTGAATAAAATTTGAACTACTTTTATATTGTTCATTAATACTTATAGTAACTTTTTTTCATATTTATCACCATCTTTGAAAATTTCAATCAAAAGTTTAAATATTATGACAAATTTTATATTTCATGTTTTTTTTTCATATTTATCACCATCTTTGAAAATTTCAATCAAAAGTTTAAATATTATGACAAATTTTATATTTCATGTTTTAATGTATATTAATTCTTTTATTTATTTACATTTTGTCGCTTATTTTCATATCTTGAAATATTTCAATTTTTTCAACATATATATTTTGTTTATCTTTATATACTATAATCTAACATATATGAAGTTTCGCCTAATTGATCTAAAAGGCTATTGAGCTGATGGATATGAAATCAATATTTAATTGTGATTTTATTAATAGCTCTACTATCAACACAAATGCGCTACAAACCATCATTTTTAGGGACAATGAGCGCCATACAACACAAATTTTTTTTGGTGTGATCATTTGAGGTCTTTCTTGAGTTTTGTTGTTGTCTATCCCAAGTGTTTCATGGTTGTTGTTCGATTATATGGAAGGTTATTTCGAGCCCCCAATCGGTGGAATTCCTCTGTGTAATCAAGAATACAACCCCCCACCTTGTTTGCATTGTTGATAGTTGAGAGAGGAATAATTTCTTCGTCGAACAAAGCATCAAGTTTACCCTAACATCTACGGTTATTTTATTTTGTAGTTGGTCCCATTCCCACCAAATTGAAGCACCACTTTGAAGTTACCAATTTGATATTATCTTCTCACTCGTTATTTTGGCATGTGTCAAACTAACTCGAATTTAAAAAATGAGGTAAATTGATTTTCTGCTGACATAATTGCTTATTTTTTAAAATGTGACGGTTGGGTTGTGTTAATTGCTAGAATCTTTAATGTTGGAGTCTGATAGAAGTTTTCAAATAACTCGATAATTCGAAATTTTTCGATTTTGGTTGAGTTGTGTTTTTGCAGAACCGAAAATTAGGTCTAATTCGCGGGTTGGGATTATTTAGGTCGAGGTACCCGAACCGAACCGAATTCATTAATTAAATTAAAATGTATATAACTGATGTGCCCTAATTTCCTTCATTTCACGAACTTGTGCATCTGTGGCCCCTCACCCTCACGCCCTCGCCTCTGTATTCTCATCTCCACGCCCACGTCGCCGTCGCTCCCTCGCTCTGTTCTCTCCCCTAAGCACGACGCAGTTCACCCTCCCTCCTCTCTCACACTGAACTTCATCTCACGCTCTTTGCCGTCGCCGTCGCCGTCGCCCACGCTGCCTCCTCTCTCACGCAGTTCAAGCCCCTGATGATGCTTTGATTAAACTACATTGATGCATTCCTTAATTAGCAGCATTCATGGAGTAAGATTGTTAGATTTGGAGAGCGTATTCTCATCTCCGATGATTTCTGTAGACTGTAGAGATATCTAAATGAACTTAAGAAACACGCTAGACGTATAGAAAATCATAATCTTCATGATTTCTGTAGACTGTGGAGATAATTCGGCACCAAGAAGGAGGTGCTTATGTTCAATTTATATTTACAAACGTCAAACTCGTTCACCAAGTGCTACTTTCACTTCAAGCACCCTGTTTTTATCCGTTGCTTCCACAACATTGTGAATTATTCGTCCAATAATCCTGTCTCCAATCAGCTTCTGAGTGAGTTATCTAAACATGGCCGAGTTGATGAAGCGCGTAAGGTGTTTGATCAAATGCCTCACCGGGACAAGTACACATGGAATATTATGATTTCTGCTTATGCCAATTCAGGAAATTTAGTTGAAGCTCGCAAGCTTTTCCATGAAACTCCAACTAAAAATGCTATCACTTGGTCATCTCTGGTATCCGGATATTGCCGAAATGGGTGTGAAGTTGAAGGCTTGAGGCTGTTCAGCCAAATGTGGAGTGAGGAGCAGAAGCCGAGTCAATACACATTGGGCAGTGTTTTAAGAGCATGTTCAACTTTGAGTTTGCTCCACACTGGCAAAATGATTCATTGCTATGTAATAAAGACCCAATTAGAAGCTAATATCTTTGTTGCCACTGGTCTTGTTGACATGTATTCCAAGTGTAAGTGTCTTCTGGAGGCTGAATACCTCTTTGTATCAATGCCTGATCGGAAAAACTATGTTCTATGGACTGCTATGCTCACTGGTTATGCTCAAAATGGTGAGAGTTTGAAGGCATTTCAGTGTTTTAAGGAGATGAGAATACTGGGAATAGAGACTAACCATTTCACATTTCCCAGCATATTGACAGCATGTGCAGCAATTTCAGCCTATGCTTTTGGTCTGCAGGTGCATGGATGTATTATTTGGAATGGTTTTGGTGCTAATGTATATGTTCAAAGTGCATTAGTTGATATGTATGCCAAATGTGGAGACTTGGGTAGTGCGAGGATGGTACTAAACCTCATGGAAATTGATGATGTTGTGTGCTGGAACTCGATGATTGTTGGGTGTGTGGTACATGGATATATGGAGGAAGCTCTAGTTTTGTTCCACAAGATGCGTAATCGGGGTATAAGAATTGATGATTTTACATATCCGTCGGTTCTGAAATCTTTGGTTTCTTGTAGGGACTTGAAAAATGGAGAATCTGTTCATTCTCTGATTATTAAAACTGGTTTCGATGCTTGCAAAACGGTGAGTAATGCGCTTGTTGACATGTATGCTAAACAGGGAAACTTGAGTTGTGCATTAGAGGTTTTCAATAAGATATCAGATAAAGATGTAATATCTTGGACCTCCTTGGTCACGGGATATGTTCACAATGGCTTCCATGAAAAGGCTCTCAAATTATTTTGTGACATGAGAATTGCAGGGGTTGATCTGGACCAATTCGTAATTGCCTGTGTTTTTAGTGCATGTGCTGAACTAACAATTATAGAGTTTGGTCGACAGGTTCATGCAAATTTTATCAAATCTAGTGTTGGTTCCTTGTTATCTGCAGATAACTCTCTCATAACAATGTATGCTAAATGTGGATGCTTAGAAGATGCAATTAGAGTCTTTGACTCGATGGCAAATCGAAATGTCATATCATGGACCGCCATAATAATTGGTTATGCACAGAATGGGAGAGGGAAGGACTCACTTCATTTTTACGATCGGATGATAATTGATGGCATAAAGCCAGACCCTGTTACTTTTATTGGTTTGTTGTTTGCTTGCAGCCATGCAGGTCTTGTGGAAACTGGTCGATCTTACTTCGAATCAATGGAAAAAGTTTATGGAATAAAGCCAGCTTCTGATCATTATGCTTGCATGATTGATCTACTGGGACGTGCTGGAAAACTCAACGAGGCAGAGATTTTATTGAATCGAATGGAGGTCGAACCCGACGCAACCATATGGAAGTCATTACTTTCTGCATGTAGGGTTCATGGGAACTTAGAACTCGGAGAAAGGGCAGGAAAAAACCTCATTAAGTTGGAACCTTTGAATTCTCTGCCTTATGTTTTATTGTCCAATATGTTCTCTGTTGCTGGTAGATGGGAAGATGCAGCACACATTCGTAGATCAATGAAAACAATGGGTATTAACAAGGAACCCGGATGTAGTTGGATTGAAATGAAGAGCCAAGTGCATACTTTTATATCTGAAGATAGAAGCCACCCTATGACGGCTGAAATATATTCTAAGATTGATGAAATGATGATCTTAATAAAGGAAGCTGGGCACGTTCCAGATATGAACTTTGCATTACGTGACATGGATGAAGAGGGTAAGGAAAGTAGTCTAGCATATCATAGTGAAAAGTTGGCTATCGCGTTTGGGCTTCTCACAGTCCCGAAAGGAGCACCGATTCGAATTTTCAAAAATCTCAGGGTATGTGGGGACTGCCACTCAACGATGAAATATATATCTAGCGTTTTTAAAAGGCATATTATTTTGAGAGATTTAAATTGTTTCCATCACTTCAAAGAGGGAAAATGTTCTTGTGGAGACTTCTGGTAGGGAGGGGAGGGTGTTCAGCTTCTTTTTCTGTATCTTGGAGATCGAAACAACTAATTCTTGATGATATTGATACCTCATAGCTCATAGAGTTTTCCTACTGGCACAACTCAAGCAAGATAAGAACGGTGGTAGTCATTTCCATATTCTCTACTAGATGAAGGAGATACAAATTCCGTTCAAGCAGGTCTTGACTTTGTTCCATTCATTGTTCTCAATTGATAATGTTACCAGATGGATGCTTTTGAGAGTCAGAAGTTGAACTAGACTTCCAACTCTGTACTCTACCTTCCAAGAAAAACTTGGACTCTCAAAACAGGTAATAACACAATCATATTGATGTCTAATATGTGACTTCCAATATTTTTGTGATTCATTTTTTTTCTCTTCGATCCAAGAATGTTGCTCTTTGTTCACAACATAATGCATTTGCCAAATCTCAGGGCTGCAACCTGAAGGAGTCATTTACATAATCTTTGTCACAAGCTTACAACGAAGTTTTAGGTTCAACAAGTGTTGATGATCCTTCACAATTTATTACGGTATTTAGCTTCAACCTTCTTATATTCGAATTTGCAGTTGTTTTCTGCCATTCATTTCTCATAAATATTGTATTTAACTGGTCCTGAAGCTTAAGATGTTGACTGTACAAGAGCTCTCATTGGATGATCTCCAGATATGATTGGCACTGGCAGTAGCCTCTAGTGTTCTCTCGCTATTATGCTCTTCAGCAATTTGTATCCTAGTTGGTCGATTTTTTTTTTTTTTTTTTTTGGCTCTTTCAGCTCATTAGTCTTGGGATGGATGAACTGTTAGCGGTAAAAGCTGTGCATATTGCCTAATGTAACTAGTTCTACATTCACGTAATGTAACATTTCTTAATAGAAAAGATACGATTAGAACTAGAACTATATCATGCCATTAATACCCATCCCGACGAAACCCCCTAAAATGAAATACAATCCATAAAAATTGGGGAGCAAAAGAGATGGAAAGAAAATCGACGATTGTCGTTTAATTGATTACACATTGCAAATGGATGGTTATATCATTGTCTTGGTACAAAAAATTCATCTTCCCATCTGAATGGACTTATCAGCAAAAGGGAAAGGTAAAATAAACAACAAAGTATAGATACTAATTCATGTGGTTAGTTGGAGGATTCAAACAACTGTGGCTTACAAATTACAAGTTAGTAAAGGAGCTCGAGGGTTCATTGTACCGTTAAGCTACAAAATATGTTATATTCTTTTTCATGAAAACTATCACTACTATTAGGCTTCTCAGCCCTCTTAAGTTCAATGTCGAATCCAGAGGCAACTAACATTAACTACGACGGATTTCCTTTGGCTTTCTATCCTGCAGAGCCTCCTCTGGTTTTCTTTTCTTGATTTCACCCACAAGTCTCTTGACATAGGCAATGTAGCCATCTACATCAAATTTCCTCTTGCACCCAGCAAAGTTCATGTATCGTATCTTCCCAAATACCGGTCGCTCTTTCCAACCCTGGAAACACCGAAAAATGTGAAATCAAATATCTGTTTCTCATGATCAAGCTCAAAAAATAACAAGCTAAGTTCCTTGAAAGCAGACTTCAAAATAGGATCTCAATGCACACATAAATGATGAAAATGAAAATAGATAAACTTTTCATGTTGGTTATTTGTAAATGATAAGAGAAAATTCTTGATTTTAGTCAAGCTGGATTACTCGAAGAGAACAAAAAGAATAGGCAAGAAAACTGATTATAAACCTGGTCGTGAACGCCACAGATTGACCACATGCAGCCGGTGTATCCATTTGGATCCCTCCCATCAATTTCATACTGTATGTTTGCGTTCTTGATTAGAAATTTTCACCACTTAAATATATAGAACTGCATACAAAAAGTGTACTCGTAAAAATATACCTTGTCATTCAAGTATATGCATATTTCCAGGGCTTCCTCAGGTCCTCTTGTCCACTCCAAAATCTTTTTGGCCCAGTACATCCTGTACATGAATTCTACTTTCACATTCCACGTCTTTGGGAGCAGAAAATAATCATTAACGGATAAAGAAAGAGAGAAAACTAGTTTCAATTTCAAGCAGAAGCTGCAGGATTTGACATATATAATTTGACACAATTAATTGTTATATCATCTGCTGTTATGATTTGAAAAGTGAATAAAGATTCACCATATGGAAAAAATCATAAAACATATTGCAGCGAGATTGGGGTAAAACTGATAGAAAAAGGTAAAGTCCTGTTTGATAACCATTTGGTTTTAGAGAAAAATGAAAACCAATGTAAAGAAATGGTGAGAAAACAATAATAAAAAACCAAATGGTTATCAAACACGGCTTAAACTGTGCCTGAAAAATTTAGCAAGAAGAAGTACGGTAGGCAAATGTATTTCACTTGTTTTAAAATCTGGGTGTGGGACCAAAAAAAATCATCAAAGAAGGATCTCTAGCCCTTTACCAAAAAACTGTGGACATAAAACTAAATCCACGTACTTATCCAAATGATCATCAATTCATTAATACTTGCCTCATAAAACCGTGCATCTTTCCATGGAAGACCATCTCCAACTGAGAAGCATTCCAGAGCTGAAAAGTGTTATAGAAAATTTGAGTTTTTCAATAGAAATAACAGCAAAAAATGAAAGATGCAAAGCAAAGAATACTGAAAAGATAATAATTCTATCAGTTCATATATTAACTGGATCAGCAGTCTGCGCCTTCTCCAGTTGCTCCCTCCTGAAAGTTCAACAGCAACTACATAATTTCAAAACCAATTACAAGTGGATATTAGCATCAACAGTCCCAATTACAACAAAAGCCCACCTACGTGTAAATATGTTCTCGCTTATCAGAAGCATGGTTCATCAAGGATTTCCGTGCCCATTCCCAAGCCCCAAGCAGTGAATCATAATGAGGTTCGTAGTAGCAGTAATTATCAGCAAGTTCCCTTCTAACAATCAACTCCTCAAGAAACACATCAACTGCCTTAAAAAATGATACAAAAGAAAAAATGCAGAAGGAATCAGACAAAATGAACTAATAGTTGAAAAAGGTTCACAAAACAGATCCACATGAGATCAATGTTTTAAAAGGCTAAAGGCGGCCTCGAAGCTCTTTCGTTTGAAGAGGCGAGACGTAAGCCTCAAGGTGGGTGGTATGAGGCGTAAGATTCACATAAAGATACAATTTGAAAAAGGAACGAAGTATGGTCCTGTGAACAAATTTAAATGCAGTAGTAGTTAATAGTACATATACTTTCAAGTTAACATTGCTGCAATTGTATTTCATTAAAAGATATAAAGGGCAACCAAACTTTTTCCTTGCATTACCTGTGGATTGAGTTTTCGAACATTACGAGCTTCTAAGGCACAACGTTGTGCGGATATTTGGCCAAAATGCAAATATGGGGATAGGCCAGAGAGCCCCTTAGGTTTTAATGGATTGTTCCTATCTATTGCATAGCTCTTTAACCTCTTAGTCAAAAACCCATCTTTACTACCCATCAACACTTCCAGTGCAGCCTTTTCCCCTGGTTTACACCATTCAATTTCTGGAACATCTGCTCCTTTCCTGGTAACAAGAAAATGTCAACTTAAACAAATTTGAAGTCATAGAAGGCAAAACAAAATAGTGCTCTAACCTCAAGGTATCAGCGATAAGTTTATCCCAATCAATAGACTTATCAGTGGAAGGCCATTTTCTAATTGGTATAAGCAGAGCAGGGAAATCAATAAAGTATTCTGGGAGCTTTTTGTTTATCTTGCCCCTTAAAGTTTTTGCACTGTACTCCAATTTCTCAGATGCAACCCAAATGGGTACCACATTGTGGGCATCAACTTCATGTACTCTAACTGATTCATCTATCCTCTCACAAATTTCATCTTTACACTTCCGAACTTCTCGTAAAGGCGAGAAGTCTGTGACTAGAAGTGAAGCCTCACATTCTCTAATGAAATTTGGTATAGTCTGTTCAGCTTCACCCTAACAATGCCAAACCAGAAAACTATGAGTCATGGTGATACCAATCTAAAGAAATCAAAGATAAAGCAAATCCTGATTGCAATTCCAATGGCACATGACAAACCTATATAGGTAGCATATTTTAAAATTCTCAAAGAAATCATAGATACAAAACTAAGGCATGTTCAAGAGTGATTTTGAAATAATTAAAATCACAATGAAACCTTCATTTAATCATTCAAGATCATTTTAATGTTTGCTTTTACACTTTTAAACGCGATTTACATACATGATTAAATGCATGTGTTTGAAGTGATTTGGAAACTAACAAAGTTATTTTATCCATTTCAGAATCACAAGAACCGAAAACCAAGAACTAACATGTACAATCCCCTTTATTCATTTCACTAAAATGTAGTTAGAGCACCAAACAGTTGCAGGAAAGTATTTTATGAATTTAAACTAAATCAAGAATTAGGTCTTCCCCAAGTTCTCTAAAGAGGGATAACAACAACAAACAAGATTAATACCTAAACATAACATATACAGCAAATTAACTCGCCTGGAACAAGAAGAAAGGTATTTGAAACGCTTCTTGAAGATCATGCTGAAGTTGTTGCAAACCCCTAAGCATAAACCCTAAATGCCGAGATTTTGCCCCCAAAAATTGATCGAACAAATTGAAAGCAACAGCAACAGGAACATTGGCTCTATTGGCCTCATCAACGGCGTGTATCAACGCCCAATTGTCTTTCACCCGTTGATCCCTGAACATCCAATACACCACCGGACCGGCGGGTCGATCGAGAGAAGAACCCGTTCCATCCTTCAAAACCCGAATCCGACCCGATTGAACAGAATTCGACAGTGTTGACGCCATTTCTGTACCAATTAGTAACAGGAGTCTAAGTCGCCGGTAGTTTGAACGGAAAAATGGGGCGGCGGCGCGGCGGAGAGAGAGTTGGGCCAGAGTGCGGAAGTTTTGAAACTGCGGTCATCGATTCTGCGGAGGAAAGAGAAGGAAATTGGAGGGAAATTGAACAGTGAAAGTTGTGGTTTTGAAAGACAGAACGTGGAGGGTTCTATAAGGCGACACGTGTCTGGTGGACGTTTTTATCGTTGAGTTTCATTTTTAAATCAATGTCGATAAAGTATATTTGGATTTGGAGTATGGGCATGAGAAATTATTTCTATGTAAAATTATAGGTTTATCCTAATTTTTTTTTTAAATTCTAAAGGTATTTAATTAATGCGAAGTTGGGATATCCAAATTATTTATGTAAGTTGAGTTATGTTCATGTTACAATTTATCTTAATACTTAGGGCTAGGATTTTATGTTATTTTTGAATTAAAAAAATGATTTTTATGCTTTGTCAAGGACACAACCTTATGTCGAGCTATGCTCAGTGACAAACTATATTTGAATTTGAAAGTAGGAAAAGTGAATTTTTAATTTGATTTTTGTTATAAAATTGATATGAATTAAAGCGAATTTGAAATTAGTTTGAGTTGAAACAAATCACATCGAACATATTTTTTAATTTTAAAAAATATTATTCTATTTACGATGTAATTATATATGCATTTATTTATTTTAATTTTATTTCATTCCATAATTCTTTTTGAATGATTTATTCTTTTAAATTTTAAAATAATGTTTTAAGTTTTTGAAATGTAAATGTTCATAATATAGATGAAATTGTTTTTAAATATATATAGATGAAATTGAGTTGCTAATCTTAATAATGCATTTGCAAATAAATAAAGAGATATTTTATAGTTAATAGCATATTTCTTTTTCTTAAAACAAAAAAATTGAATAAATAAAACTCAAACAAACCAACTAAAGGTTTGGGTTGAGTTCATTATCAAACAAGAATTGTTTGATTGTAAAATAATCAAGTTCGGCCTAAAAGGTACTACTCTAACCTATCTAAAACACACCATATTCAAAATAATCGAACTAAAATTATATTGGAAACTATTTTTCAAAAATAAATGATTTACTCGTGATTAACATTTTTTTTAGATGATAGAGAGTCTCACTATCTTTACAAATTTGAGATCATAAATTATTAGCGGTACACTTTATAATATAGGGTTTGTGTCCAAAACTAATAATTATGTATAGGTGAAAAATGAAGAAAAATGAGTCAAAAGTAATTAATGTTTGGAAAAATGAATCACATGCTTAGGTTCCTAAATCTCAATCCTAAATGTTGTTTGTTGTTACACATCCTCTCACTCTCAAACCCATCAATAATTCATACTTTGTAATTTCCATATTCACTCACTTTTTTTTCTTCTTCTCACTATTAGCTAAGATGCATGCCATGTGTACTATGGCTTGATTAAACCCTCCCATATTAAAACATATACATATTAACTATTGAATTTTCATGAATTTTGAAAATTATTGTTTTTTATTATGTAATTTAGTTTTTATGTTTTTTTAAAAAAAAAAAATTAAGGTTTGTTGTTAATAATTTTTTTACTTAGATGTTTTTAAACACATTTTGTATGTCAACCGAATTATGAAAACACACAAAGATATATGATAATAAAGAAACTACTATGAAAAACATAATTTTTTTAACTTACAATTTAAATAAAATTATTATCAAATATGTTTTTCCATTAAAAAGGAAAAGAAAAAAGAAAAAAGAAAGTAGAATTTGTTGATGAAAAAAAAATGAGAGCAAGTTAACTTAAAAGTAAAAAAAATGATGGTAGATGTAGATGGTGAAAGGCAATTAAAAACCCTAGACATAGATTCTATTTGTTTCCCCCATAATTGGTGGTGTTATTGAGAACTTTGACCTTCATATAAAGTATATCATGTCCTTCCATCAATAATGGATGCAACTTTAATACTCTTAACAACTCTATTGTTCTAACAAACTTTAACCTTTTCTAAAGATACTCCCTTTATTTTTCTTTAGGAATGTGTCCTTTATTACTCTAAGTCAAATTTATATAAGACACAAATTTTTTTTTATTTTTTTTTTAGTTTAAGTGTAAATTTGAATCTCTCATCCCAAAAAAAATTACTCTATATGATCTTATTTATCTTTTCTGGTGAGAGCAAATACCAAATCGTTATAAATTATGCTAATATTTAATAAATTTTTTAATCATGGTATATATTTTTGTGGGAGGACCAACGTAGTTAATTGTTAGTAGTCTATACTATACAAGCTTTACCTTTAAGAAAGTCATTTTAACAATAATTTTTTTTTTATTTATACTATCGTTGTTCGACATGCAACCACTCATTTATTGGTGGTTGCATTTATGTAACGGTTTCTAATAATTTGTTGGTGTAAGCATGTAATTTTGTTATTCGACTTATATAATTGTGTCACTTTTTTTATCCACGAGTTAAATGATACACCTAGTATAAGTCAATAATTTTATAATACTCGTCATTACCGTTGCAAAATAAATAACTAGTTAAATTGAAGAAAAGCATCACTATATTCAATGTGAAAATAATGCTAGTATATGATAAAATATTCATCAAAAAGAAAAAAAAAATCTAATCTCAAATTAAAATAATATTTTTTTTTTTTTTGACAACATATTAGGGTGAAAGATTGAACCTAGAACCTTATGATTACTAGGCGATACATCATGCCGATGAACTATGCTCTTGTTGGCAATTAAAATCAATTAAGTGGAAAGAAAGCAACTTTCAATAATAAGTGTGAATGATTAACTAATATATAATTTATATGAGAGATGATATTTAGTTTTGATTGCATCTTAAGAAATAGTGATAATTACTCATCATATTGTTTTATGAACTTTGTATTTGAAAATAGAATGAGAATTAGAATAATGTGTTTAATAAATGAGGTCACGTGAAACGTAGTAAAAAACACGTGACATTTCTCTAATATTAGATTTTAGTACAAATATAAAATAAATAAATAAAAAAATAAAAATGAAGAATCCAATTATATATGTTGCTTTTGTGCTAAGCTACTACACCTACCATATCTCATTATCAGATTCTATACATTGCCTTAAAGACATATAGCCGCCCTCTCATTTTACAAATTAGGGCCCCCACCCCCATGTGAAATGACCATTTTCTCCCTATATAAATGAAAATATATTAATTCTTACCCAAAAAAAAAAAAACAATACCAACTAAATTTAGTTTATTTGGTTTTATAGTTTATTTGGTTTTATAGTTTATTTTTATCTTCCTCTTAAATTAGAATATGGTTCAACTTCGAATTTGATCGGATAGGTGTATCGTATGATAAAATATGTTACATTCTAATCAAAAAAGAATTTTCATAAAATTCCTCTTGTGAAAAAAAGTTAATTTTCGAAAGTTAATAAACCTTTGAAAAAAAATTCCGACGAAATTTATTTCGACACTTTTCAAAGGTCGGATAAACCTTCGATAAATCTTTTTTCGAAGGTTGGGACTTTCGAAAAAGGTCAAGTTTCTTGTAATCTTAAGATAACAAATTTTTATTTCTCTATATATTTTTGATAGATTTCATAGGAAATCATTCATATTTTCTTTTGGTAAAGCAACTTTACTTCAAATTATTTGAAACAAGGAGATTTAGTATAAGAGTTTTGAAGAATTGGTGTCAATTTTCTTCCTTCCTAAAAGTAGATCTAACCAAACATTTATAGGTAGTTTAGGTCAAATAGGGAGAGGGTTATTTTAGAACTTTGACAATGTTGATGGAGAGGGTTGAATGAGTTTAGGTCATCAAATACTAATTACTTGTATTTATTATTGAATTAAGCACATGTACAAATGATGAGAAGTTACAAGTAGAGAGAGAGTATATAATGACCCAAAATAAATTAAAATGATGTATAATTGAGGGGTCATAAAGTTGAGGGGGGAAAAAATAAATTATTAGTTTAAAAATAGAAAATAAAAAAGTAGGGTAGGGTACTCAAATATAATTATGGTAAAATGGAGACCCACGTATGCCACAATTTTCAACACATCAATTAAATAAAGTAATCCACACCATAATAATACCCCACACATTCCTACACTCAATTAATTATGACTTTGTTTTTACCTTTCCTTTTTTTTCCATTCATAAATCAAATATTGGAAGCTTTTTAGACCTTTCCCTTTGAACCAATCACCAAAAAGTTGCTTACATGGAAGTCAATAATAATTTTCTTTACAAAAATCTTTTTTTTTTTTTTTTAATTACAATATTAATACTACAACGAAATAAATGATTGGAATAATCCTATAAAAAAATGAAATAATTTTGAGTTTTAACATTAAAAATATAAGTTTTCTTTTTAGTTCATCGAGTCATTGCATTTTGTCATAATAAATTTTAAAACTTCATAGAAAAAAAAAATTAACCTTCATATTTCTATTTAACTAATCAGTTTAATAGTTTAGAGTGGGATTAGATGTCTTTCTAACTTTTTCAATAAAAAAAAAATATAAATTGTTGAGGTAGAATTTTGGACTTTCTCCTTTTCGTTGTGTACCGTCGTGCGATGGTGTTCGTCGGACACGCCGGAAACCTGTATACGGAGAGAAAAGTAAACTTGCACCAGTGGACTTGAGCCCACAGACTTCCTATGCTTAAGTCAGAGAGATCCGAGCATAAGTAAGAATAGAGAGAATATAGGGTAGAGTTAGTCGTTTTTGTTCATCCCCTTCCTTGTTGAACAGGAGGGGTATTTATAGTTGGCGGTGTTGGAGAGCTCTTCGAGTTGCCCGGTTCCTTGGCCTTCAGACGAATGTCTGGGCCGGGGATGGGGACGCGGGCCAACCGGGGTTGGGCCCGCGGGCTGTGTGATGATTGCGGCAACTGTCGTCTCCCGATTCCCAAGGAGATTGAGAGCGTCTGCTGTGCCGCCTCTTCGTCAGTCGTGGCAGGTTGTCACATCTCGCGCCAATCGAGGAGTGATGTCAGCCTGCCTTCGTTAATTGTAGAGAGCATCGTCCATCGAAGTTCTAGGGTCGGTCTTCGGTGAGTAATTCATCCGGGGCTTGCGCGTGGTGGCCCCCACTCTTTGGGGAGAGAGCGTGACGTTAGCAGGTGACGTGAGGCTGAAATTACCCGTAACATAAACAAAAATATTTTTTTCCAAGTAGAAATTGAAATGTTATTGGTGACAATAATGTATAAGATAAATGGGTGAAAAGTAATGGCCAGCAATAATTTTGTTTATTGTCTGTGAAGCCTGAAGGCATGCAAAAATTTAGCTAAAAAGCTGGAGAAAAAAAAATGCATTGTATTTAGACACATGAAAAAGAGAGCTCAATTTTAAAAATAAATAAATAGAACCAAAAAAAAAAAAAAAAAAAAGCAATTGACAAAGCACACCAACCTGCAAAGTCCTATGAGTATTGTCGCATGAGATCCCAACTGTCTCCGTGTCGGATGTTAGCACGTGATCACTTGACAACGCACGTGACTCTTAACGACTACAGTTTCTTTTCAGCACTATTAAAAAGGTCTCAGGTTTAATGATTAATTTCAGCTTAAATTCAACCCAACTCTTTCTAAGTTTAAAAGTTTTAATTTGTTTCGGTTTAAATTTAGTTTCAATTTCATATTTATGATTTTTTAATTTTAATTTAGTTTTAATACTTCTCTTATGCCTCATAAATTATGTATAAATTATATTTCACTTACCTATATTCAACCTCAAATCTTAATATAATGAGCTAATATAGTTTAAAAAATAAATAGATTAGCTTATTGTCGCGTAGATGGAAACGAGTCAAGTATATTCGATATGATAATGATTTATAGCAACAAGAATATGGTTTGTGATATTAGTCAAATTGAAATTGAGCTTCTATCACAAAGCCATATTTAAAATTTTGACCAAGTATCTTATGCATGTATATATTTTATTTCATACTTATATTTAACCTTTTAAATTTTAAAATATTTTATTTAAATATCAAAGTTTTGTTATAAGGTTTAAGCATTTGTTCAGTTGGACATTATTTATCCTATAAGTTGAAGAAAAAAAAAAAGATTATGCCACATTAAATTATGAGAATGTTTTTTTTTTTTAATTGGGAATATTGATGGTAATTAGGAATATAATGATGAGAAAGGGAGATTGAGTAAATAGGCAACAATTGGGAGTGAGCATATGAGACACAATGATGATATATGAGTCTTTTATATGCCTTTTTAATCAATTTTATTCCTCTTCTTTTGATTGAAAACCCCATTCATTAGAGTTATCAATCCATTTGAGTTTTGAAACCATAATATATATATTCAATCATTTTGGTTCCATACTCATTGTTGTACTTGAAAAAAAAAAGTTCAATTTTATATCTGCATCCAGTCCTAAATTTTAATTTAAAAGATGATTCTTTTATATAGATTTTATTTCTATATATTTAGATCAATTATCTCTCTAAACACACATATAGCAACACTAGCTTTAGACATCAAGATTCAACTAAAGGATAATATGTCTTGTGTTGATCTTTGGTTCAAATTAGGTGACCTCAAACATACAAACCAATAGGCCTAAACTTTGAAATGTATCACTCTTATTTAACTCAAATCAAAAGTTTTATTTAATTTAAGTAGTATTTAAGTACTCTGCATCAATGATTTAGTCTAAGGACATGTTTGGGAGCAATTTTGACATGACCAAAATCAATTTTTTCATTTCCAAAATTACTTCCCTTTAAAATAAATATGTTTGGTAAAAGACAAAATTGATTTTAGCTAAATTTAAAATCATTTAAAATTGATTATTAAAGCATTAGTTGATAGGTGATTTTGGTTGAGGTGATGGACTGAGAATCACCACTAAAATTTGTTCTCATTCTATTAAAATGTGAAAATATAAATTTACCCTTCGATTTAAGGGAAAAATTGAGAAAAACTTTGTACACTATAGATGACGGTCTTTGCCCGTCACTAAAACAAATGCAGTACGTCGGTTTCGACTACTTTACCATATTTTCCAATACCTTTTTCCAATGCGCGTATGCGTCGAGAATGACTTTATCCAACACATTTTGAGGCTTTTCCGACGCATTCTTGCGTCGAAAAATTCCTGAATTGTTGTAGTCTTAATTACTGGTATGCATGGTGGGAAGAATCTTCTTTTCGAATTTGGGTGATAAATTTTGAAGGTTGAAATTCAAACATTGTTATCTAGGATTAGGATGAGGCTTTAGGGGATATGATCAATGTAAGCAAGAAGAATCCTACTTCACATAGGAAAACGAAAAAAGTGAGGAATTTTTGGAAATTTTTTGCTATTGGTTAGTCAATAGTTAAATAATGTCTTTAATTAAGGCTCTTTTAGTAATTTAGCAATTTTAAAATCAATTTTCAAACCAAACATGAATAATTCAAAATCATTTCTGTGAAAATCACTTCAACCAAACATGAAAATGATTCTATGAAAATCAATTTTACAAAATTAATTATACTTAAATCACTAATTCAACAATCACTCACAAATATGCCTTAAGTTTGTCTTCATCTTTGTATAAATCTAAAAAAAAATGTTCAACTAAATAAGTCAATTTCATCACAGTTGTTGAATGTAATAATAACCCTCTCTCGCTTGTATTGTTAGAAGTAATATTTTAAATCACACTAGTTCATACAATTTTTTTTTTTTTTACAATTATATATGCTCTTTTATGTATGACTATTCTACAAAATATAATATATTAATTGAGTCAAAGTTGACCATGGTTTACATTGAAATTGGCTACCTCAAGTATCAATAATTATTTTTCTCTTTTATAGCTACACCATGTGCATCAAACAAAATAAACAAGGAAAGGAATATATATTTATTATTCAAATATGTAAGCTTAGGAAAATACTTACATTTTCCAATTTCCAGTCAAACTCAAATTTAAACAATAGGAACCTTGTACGTCTATTAATAATGTAAATGAAATAAAATAAAATAATTGAGTTTTACCCACTAAATTTGTTTATGCAAATCAAATTGCACAAGTTTCAAAGTGAATAATTGGCAGAAATAATTGATTTGTATAGTGGTATCCCTCCACACCTTGTACCACATTTAAAGTGGGTTATTATTAAAAACTTATTATTTATTATTTATTTTTTTATTTTACACCATCAAAAATAAATTTTGAAGTTGATTTAAAATAGTTAAAATTACTCTCTCAAACTACATGTACTATCAAAATTTAAATGACCTATAATTTAACAACAATACATTTAAATAATTACATGAATAAAATAAGTAATTCATTGTTGGTAAAAAAAAAAAACGAAGATTAAAAGCCAAATGTTTACATAATTACATATCAAAAGCGTTTAAAGAATTGTGGTACCCAACCATTTGGATAAGGTTTAGAAAAAGAAATGATTCTTTTATTCTTTTATTTATTATTTTTAAATTTATTTAATTAACACTATTTAATTTTAATGTGAATTTTATGGAAGAGAATATATGTTATAAAGAAAAAGGAGAAGAAGAGATTGATAATGATATCTTGAAGATTAAGATTGTTGGCTACAATATGAGCCAAACCAAAGTCAGAGATTTTCATTACTTCCTTTTAGTGACGGGTTTGGATAAAAAAAAATATTTTTAAAAATTCCATTGGCTAGCTACTTTTTCAAACAAGTTGAAATATTATTGTGGTTTTTTTTTCATGAGAATTCAAGGGACTTTTTTTTTATATAAATAATATTTTTTAAAAATAATTACAAAAATGAGTTGATTCCGAAAGTATTTATCGAAGTAAGGTAGTTAAATCGTGTATTCATGGACAAGAATGTAATAAATTGTGTACCACAGACACGACTTATAGACTAAATTGTGTATTATAGACACGATTTATAATAAATCGTGTATCATGGACACAATTGATATGACGTGCCAAACATGTCAAATATCTAGATTCACATTTGTCACATGTTGTCACCCTAGACATAAATGTACACGAGTTTAATAGTGAAACTCACATACATGGTACATCATGTGACATATCCGCGTGGCACCTAGCTGACAGTTGAGGTGGTAGATAATGGTCATAACTCGTGTACCATGATCACGATTTGTAGGTTAATTGTGTTTATAGTACACGATTTAACTACTATACTTTTGCACATACTCCTAGAACTACTCTATTTATGTAATTACTTTTTAAAACTACATTATTTATAATTTAAAAAAAATCTGAATTCAAGATTTTCCTTTTAAATATTTGACGAATAAGTAACCAATGAATATAACTTAAACTAATGCATGTCAAAACAATTTTACATCTTTATCTTCAATTCTCAAATTTCCTCACAAAATTTATACATACAAATCATGAAGAACAAATATAGTTATTCTTATTTTTTAGCATCTAGATTCCTTGAAAACAATCTTGTAAAGATTAAAAGAGAACATTTAAAAGCATTTAAAGATGTTGATGGTGGAAGGTGAGTTTAATGGATCCCCACACAATGGGCCATATGTATAATTCAACCAAATTATTGTCCGATTGATATAGGTATTTTATAGTAACCCTATATATATATATGAAATTTTAATGATGATTCAAACATATTATTAATCACATAAATTAAATGATTATCCTATCAAATTTCCTACACATTACAATAATTTGACCATCTATATATGATTTTGACCAAATTATTTAATAATCCAACCATTTTTTTCTAATTATAAACCAATAATAAATAAGATTTAATAATCATTGAAATACTCCTCAATAATTTAGGTAGTTATAAAGTTATAAGAATTGGTATTCATTACTCATTTTTAAAAGAGGAAAAAAGAAATACGGAAGTAAAGAAGAAAACAAAATAATTGAAGTTGGACGTTTGAACAGACGTAAATATAGTAACGGTAGAGTCAAAGTTGGAATAGAGAATATGACGAATTTACCCCTACTAGTCTAGACAAGCTACAGTGACATCACTAACACTAGACACCTGACGTCATCCGTACGGACATTTGACTGAACTAGATCTCCCGTCCCATGAATCTATCCTCCTCCTCTTGCGCTGACGGGGACCACGTGACCAGAATTTATATCTAAAATATATTTATTCATTTTTTAATTTCCATTCAAGTTTATTTTTTTTACAATGGACAGTTGCCTAAACATGCACGTGGGTTCACAGGAATATTTCTAAAATTTTCCCAAATTATTAATCTTTTTTAGAAAAAAAAGGAGGAAGAGTAAAAAACAAAAAGAATTTTATTTTAAAATGTTATTTGGTTAAAATAGGATTTTTTTAATCATATATTGAAATGGGAGATTAAACTTAGAATTTTAGGGTAACTAACCGATACATCATATCCGTTGAGATTAAGGATGACAAAAATTTTCGCGGAGTCGGGTCTCCATCTTAATCGGGTCGGGAAATTCCCAGTTTGACCAGGTACGAGGGTCAAATCGAAAATTTAATCGGATCCCGACCCCGAACCCGCCTCGAAATTAATTTATTATTATTATTTTTTAAATATATATATAATAATTATAATTATATAAAATTATAATATTTTATATAATATTATTAATAATATTTTATATATTGTCTAATGTGTTTTTTTTGCTTTTTCTAATTTATTTTTATTAATTTTTATATTAATTTTCAGTAAAAATTTATAATATAATGTTAAATATATATTTAATTATTTTTTTAATATAAAAAATAGTTTTTTTTAAACAAAGAAAACAAAGATTTTTCTCTGCCCCGAACGGAGATTCCCGACCCCAATCTCGACTCTCCAAAACGGAGAACGGAGCCGGGATGAGGATTGAAAATCCCTACAAGGAAATGGAGAGTGCATCCCGACCTCGCTCCGCCCCGTTGCCATCCCTAATTGAGAGCTCGTGTTGGCAATTAAGAGTTTCATCCTTGATATTTAAGGTTTGCTCTTAATTTTCAAAATTATTTAACTGAGTTTATAATTTTTAATTTTGTATCTAATACTTTCTCTAAAAAAAAATCTATTAAATCTTTAAAATTTTAATTTTATATTTAATAGATTCCTAAAAAAGCTCAATTTTATATAGAATAAATCGAATATTTTTTTTTTTATTTTAAATTCACGAATCTACTAAACATAAAATTAAAATTTTAGGGTTAATTAGACATGAAATTCAATTTTATATCTAATAGAACAATTATCAATTACTTTTTTGAAAATGTCAGTGACCTATTTAACACAAACTAGAAAATTAAAAATTTATGGACTCAAGTTATAATTTAATGTCAAACCGAACATAATTGAATTGTACTTGACTAAAATATTAGGGGTTCAAGCCCGCATTATATAAATATATTTTTTAAAAAAAAAAAAAAAAACTAATAATTTAATGATAATATTATTTAGGGAGTTAGAGTTTAGGTAAGTTAGGTTAAGTTTATGATATGATAAAAGAGTAGCAGTACACGTAGACCGAAAGTGGGGCCGAGAGAAATGAAAGATGATTGACCGAACAGTCAAAGTTGTAGATGGAGAGTGAGTGGGGACTTATGGTGTAGGGTCATGCAGCGTATAATTACCCATATGTAGGTAAAGTATTATGATTCCAAATAAATCACGTATCATTATTAGTTGGGTGGTGGGCCATACCGTACGCTCTCAAAGCACTTTATAAACACCATGATAGTGACACGTGCCTCGGATACCGATGCTCTTATTTCTACTCTATTATTCTCTCCATTTTTTTTTATCTTCTATTTATTGTTGTATTTTTTTTCTTCCCATTTTGCCATTTGACTACTTCTCCTTTTCTTTTCTTTTTGTGAATGTAAATTTATTGCTTTCTTTTTTATTATTTTTTTTGCCTTTTGTTTTGGTTGTTACATGCATTGTGTATACTACTATATTATATGGTTTGGAGAAGAAAAAAAAATAATAAATTTAAATTATTTTAACTTTCAATTTTATGTTAAATAGAATTTTTGAGATCTACGAATTTTTATTTTTGTATCAAAATGTACGTAAAATTTAAAAAATATCTGATTAGTCTTTAAATTTTCGATTTTATGTCTAATAAATCTTTACCTTCAATTTTATGCATCTAATATGTATTTTTCCTATTCAACGTTTTATAAATTCACGAACCTATTGGCTACAAAATTCAATTTTCTATCTAATAAATTCTTTAATTTTAAAAAAGTTGTATATATCCAAAATCTATTAGAGACAAAAATTAAAAGGTCAGAAATTTAATTGACATTTTTAAAGCTTAGTAACTTATTAAACATAAAAGTGAAAGTTCATAAATTTATTAGATATGTTTTAGAGAGTGTTTGACCCATCGACTAGTATAACCCACCGTCAATAAAGTAACTAAATTGACTTCAATAATATTTATTATTCACAATTATTATAATCTACAGACTATTATAATAATTCACTCCGCACTTTAAACATTCAAACAACTCTTTAAAGTTCATGAATCTATTATATACACAAACATATAAATTTAGAAGCTAAACTTGTGATTTAAGTTAGCTATCTGAAAAACTATATTTTGGAATTTATGTTTGATTTTGTTTTCTAAGCTACGAGTATAAATTATTACGTGTTATAATGCATTTTGAAAGCACTAAATATTTATGAAAGAGAAAGAGTAGGTGTTTATGAAAATGTACCAAAAACAAAAGCTTCTAATATTAAATGGTTTTGAAAACTGTTTTGAAACAAGTTGTTAAATTATTTTTATAAATTAATTTGCTTAGATCATCCTACAACATAGGTCTATTCATATTAACGTATTGATTATGAAGGACAATACAAATCCAGTAAAAATTTAAACTATATATTACTTATAATTTCCCATCTCGATTTAATAAATTATTTTGCAAAAAAAAAAAAATAATAATAAGAGGACAAAATGAAGGACATAAAAACAAAAGCCAAGTTGTAGATTTAAGAAAAAAATAAAAAAAAAAATTGGTGAAAAAGGAAGGACATTTTGGCAGCAAAAACTTTGTGTATAGTTAGTTATTGGTCTATAAAGTAATGGTATTTTATGACCAAACTTTTTTGAAGAGCATGTGAAGGAACAGGAAACTAAAATATGCTCTTTTTTTCCCAAAATTAAATACACTTTTTATTTTTTTTCTTTAAATGGTTATATGAATGAAAAAAATCCAGTGAGGAACTGACAAGTATTGACCATTTTTAGGGTGGTTTGGTGTAGTATAAAGGACAGTTTGGTCATAATAACTCACCAAAAGTTTTGTTTTCTCCAAAATTGTGTCCCTTCAAATTTAGCTACCACATTTACTTGCAATTATGTTTATTTATTTAGGTTAAATTACTAAACTTATAATAGAATTATTTATTTATAAAATAAATATATTTTTGAACTTTAAAAAGTATCGCATAAATCATAAAATTAGTTGACATGAGATGGTTTAGACAATTATTGAATAAAAAATTTAAAATTTATGAACTTATCACTTGTTAGACACTAGAAAGTTTAGATACAGACATTATTTAAAATTTAAAAAATTATTAGATGCAATTTTAAAAGATAAAATGATATTTGATCTACTATATTTTAGCTTTTTTCCTCCAACCCTTTCTAGAATTTTTTTTAAATAGTAAATATGCCTAATAATATCAATTAAGTTGACACAATTTTAACATCATCTTTATCTAACCCATTCCATTTTTTGTAATATATATATTCTGTTCCTTGATATATACTTTTTCCAAAATAATATATATATATATATATATTTCCTTAAATTAAATATAGAAATAACGGTTAGAATGTACCCTTCAAATAAGTTAAATTTAAGATGATAGGGTCAAGATTTCTTTAAGTTGAAATTAGTTGGTCAACAAAAATATATATAATTTTTTTTTTAAACTAAATATATATATATATATATATATATATATATATATATATATATTTATGGTACTACGCCATCTTGAAGAAATAAATTTTTGTTTGTTGTTTTCTCATGTATAACGTACAGTTTTTTATATTCATTTTATAGTACAATTTTTATGACTTGTTTTTATGTAATGGACATCCGCCAGTTTTTTATTTTTTATTTTTAATACCGTGTAGTGTAGGGTGAAGTATTAGAGAGTTTCTAACGATTAATTCAAAAGTATATATTTTATTGCAGTTGAATTATGTTCATTTTTTTTTTGCAATTGAACTATGTTATTTTAGCGAACGAGTTATTAAAGTTGATTGTGTACACTTAAACGTTTATATTATTTGAAAGAAAATAACTTTATTTACTAACCACAACGAAGAAATAAATCGAAAAAAGAAAACAATTTTTAAGAAATAATTCATTGAAGTATATTTTTAATAACTATTTGTTTAAATGACAAAAAGTGCTTTTTAAATTACCTTATCCATATCTCTAATATATAGTGAATTAATTCTTTTTCATATATAGTTAATTGATATATATATATATTTTTTTTAGTGAAACTTGATTTAATTTTTTATGTCAAATTAAGGGTTATTTGGTCATTTTCTCATTTCTTGCCTTTTGCTTCTCATTATTTATAAAGGGGTGTTAGAAGGATTTAAAAAGTAAGGAGGCGAGTTTAGCAAATCTTATTGATTAAAAAATATGAACTATTTTGAAATGTAACAGATATTTTAATTTCTATCATAAAACTTGGAGAGGAGAAAAAATAAAAAACATATGGTTCAAGAAAGCAATGATTTTGCAGTGCAGGAATTAAGGAGAAAAATTAAGAAAATCTTTGTTAAGATGAAATCTAAAAACACTAATCATAACACATAGGGCTAATTAAAGAGAGTATATAATTAAGAGAGCATTGGAAGAGGGAAAGATTCTTGTGTAAAGGAGAGGCTGTCGTCCAATACTAATCATTATATTTCTTTTCTTTCTTTCTTTTTTTCCCTTTTTATATATATTTATTTATTTAAAGAATAAAATGATCATTGGACAAAATTCATATACCATACTCAATAAAAAAATAAATAATATATATATATATATATTTATTTAGACGAGATTTAGATTTTTACACAAGTAAAAGATCAATACTCACTCTGGACTATTTAGGCATGGTTATCTGTTGCACTAAGTTGTTGTTTGAAAAAATTATTTCAAAACTCTGCACACAAGTGCTAGAGGATCGAACTTTCATTCTGGACTATCTAAGTGATGCATTCACTCATATGTTGCATCAAGTGGTTATTTGATAATTCGTCAAACCGAACATAACTTAATTATATAAAATTGTGTTTTTATTAAGAAGTTAGAATTTATTTCTCATTCGTATTAATTAAATAACTTCGAAGAAAAATAAAGTGAAAAAAGAAAAGGAAAAAAAGAGTGAGTTGGTGAGCAGTCAGCATTAGAGTGAGGTTTGCCGACAATAATTTGTCTGACCACTAAAATCAGTAATTACAATCCTCAACCAATGACCTAAAACAATTTAAATTTATGCAATACTCTTAATAATAATAATAATTATAATAATTATTATTATTCTATTATACTTTTCTACTCTATTCATCACCATAAAAAGTGAAGAGAGAGGGAAAAAAAGACCCACTTATATATTCTTCTCCTTTTCACTGTTTCTTTCACGGGGTTTGTTCCATACCCAAAATGATATTAGAATTATTTTGTGCAATTCATACATGTTGTTTTGGATAAAAATAATTTTTTAATCAATTATCGTCTAGGTTTATAAAAAAGTTTTGAACTTGATTATAGCTGAAATAATCAGACATTTATATTTTTAGATCCAATTTTTCTCCCATTATTTACAATGCATTATTCTAAAAGACAAATATGAATTTGATTGATATATAAGTGAGTTTTTCTAATCTCAGTTTCTTTAGTTGGAAAGTATATTTTTTTAGTATTATTATTTAAATTTAAATTGCGAATTTGAACCAATGATATTAAAGTCGTCAATTAAATTGATAAAAAAATATTAAAGAATTGATTTTTTTTATAAGAAATTATGAGAAGGGTGATGATTTTCCAATTCCATCAAGGAAAAGGAAAAACAAGATTTTGGAAACAGCTTTTTGAATGTGTGAATGATGAAGAGAAGGGAGATTATTATTATTATTATTATTTTAAAGATTTTTTTAAAAAAGTGGGTTTTGTTGTTTCTCCAATGTTCAAATAAAGGATGGTGGCTTTCCATAATTGGGAATTTGCTTTAGAAAAAGAGATTGGAATTGGTTGATGAGTAGCCATTGTCAAATGACTCAATTCTCTGTTTTGCTGTGACTCAAAGCAGCAAATAAAAGCTACATATAATATAATATAATATATATATATATATATAGATATATATATTTCAATCTTTTTTCCAAGAAGAAAAAAGTGGATCATTATTTCCCTTGTGTCCTAAGCATAGGGCATTACTCCCTATACAGGAGTAACCCTAATCAATGCAAAGTTCAAATCAAATTAGAAAGCACATTCTATTTTCAACTTTCATCCTTTGTGAGACATTTTCTCTTATTCCTTCATTCAAGTAGATTACTTCAAAGTTCAATAAAAAAAAAAAAAAATAAATAAATTACTTCAAAAGGCTTTTGATAACTTGTTTGTTTAAAGTTTAATCAATTTGACTTTCGTGTAGTAGTGAAAAAATTGATGTTGTGAAGCGATTGAGCAACATTATGTTGGAATGTCTTGAATCTGTTATCACCCGCTACAACTGGCTCGGTACGAGAACCGGTCAGCGAGTCGGAGTCCAGGAGCAAAGCGCCTGATGGACATATGGGGACAACGCATCCGAACCAAAATTTGTCTTGAATTTTACCATTCTGTATTTGTATTAGGCTTTTGGTCTATTATGTATTACGTCATTAGAATGATGTCATATATAAATTTTCTAATGACTTATGTCGTTTCCTAGTCTGTTATTAGTGTAATTCTCTCTTATTCGTAATACAATTGTTTTCTCTCTTCTGTCTGTGAACATAGCTAACACAACGTTAGTGAACCACGTAAATTTTGTGTCGATTCTCTTGCACTTTTATTTTTTGTTGTTCGATTATGTGGTAACACATTATAATTTACAACTATGAAAGTTAGATATGTTTATGATGTTATTATTATGGTTTGAATTTTATTGTAGTATATAGTCCATACATTTTCATATTTACTTTGTTATTTTCTTTACACTTTTTAATATTTGGTTTTAATCAATCAACTCTGCATTTAGTATAGAAATCTTATGAACATTTAATGAAGGTTGAAAAAATTAAAACAAAATACTTCAAAGCAAAAAGACAAACAAAATGATGTCACCACATTTCAAGAGCTAAAACTAAGATTGCAATATATCCTACTTATTTGTTTAGAATTTCAACGCATTACAATTTTTTAAAAGTTATGCACAAATTATAGAAGAGGAAAATGCAATTCTTTTTGTCTCTCAAAAGTAATGGCATTTTGATTTCTTTCTTCAAAAGAAAAAATATTGACGTGATATTTTGTTTTCTTCTTCCTATTACTTCTCAATTTTCCTTCTTTTTTTTTTCTTTTTCTTTCATGCAATATGTAAATGGTAATTACAAATCAATTAATTTTTTTTTTTTTTTAAATGTTGAGGTGGATGATTGAACCTACGACCTCATGATCACTAGGCAATACATCATGCTATTGAGTTATGCTCTTGTTTGCTACAAATCAATTAATCAAAGTAACATACAACAAATTAAATTTAAATAGACAATAAAAGGAGTCCACTTGGCTTCGTTCTCCCTTGAATGTGAAGCATTTGTCAATCATACATAAACAAACAAAAACGTGATCATGTTGTACAAATTTCAACGTATATAATCAATAGTTCAAATGAGCATAGCCAGCGGTAATTTGACATGTACTTCTTTGAGATCGAAGGTTCGAATTCTCCCACTCCACTTCCACTTGTTGATGAACTCAAAAAAAAAAACAAAAAAAACGATGACAGGTGGACAACACATTCAAATGAATGTATGTAAACAGCAATTCAAGATTTTTTTTTTTTTTTTAAGGAGGATTAATGTAATCATAGGATGCATCAAAAGATTAAAAACAGAAGAATTTAAAGAGAGTCTCTGCATGTAAACAAACGTTATTTGGACTTGGAATGTTTAAAGGAGAAGTTACCAACAAAGGCTTTGATTTGATGGCAAAACGCCTCTCTTTTCTTTTTTTCTTTTTTCTTTTTCTTTTCTTTTCTTTTCCCCTGGTTTTTGTCTCTCCATCACTCACAACCAAAAGCTTCGAAAATGACTTCCACTTCTCTCTTTCAATGGTGGGTCTCCACTCTCTTTCACAAATTCACAAAAAAAAACAGGACAATTTTGGACTGAGCTTGTAATAGTATAACACAATCAGTCCTCAAAGTGCTTCTCCAGCTAAAAAGCTTCCTCCTTTCTCCTCCCCCTTCTCTGCTTTGCTTTTGCTGATTTCCCCCCGCCCGCTCCCGAGCCTCCCCCGTTCGGTACACCGTCGCCATATTCGCCTCCGGCAACCAGACAGTTCCCGTTTCGCTTTTCGATTTGTTCAAAATTTTCAACTCTTAAAGCACTGAGTGTTAAGGTGGCCTTTCAAGTCCTAGGATATCGTTGTCAAATGTGTCTGCAAAGAAAAACAGAATTCACCACAATTATCTTCGAGGTAAAACGTCAACTTTTCATTGCGATAACATGAAAACGCGAAACACGTAGAATTTTTTTGACTGTTTGATGAATCAAACAAGACATACTTTTGGTATTTTTGGTAAATGCAGGGAAGAGCTTTGCTTTTCTTTTGCTGCAGATAGAAAATGAAGCTCATCTATAGGAGATGTGATGGAATGGGCCCAATATTTTGCCATAATATCAATTTTTTTTCAAAAAAATTGGAACAATTTCAAACGAATCTGCTTTAATCATTTTCCCATCTACCAAAAGGACCAGACATAAGAAACTGTACTGACAGTAATGCTTATTACTCAAGGAATAAAAAAGATATGACGGAGCGAGCTACATCGAATTGCAGTTTGAATTTGAAACGCCGAGCGGAATATGTACAGTTCGATTCAATTAGACTGTGGGGAAATTTTCAAAATAGAATCTTGGAGCCTATCTAAAGTCATATAATATAAAAACCTTGCTAAGCTAAGATTGGAGAAGCAAGATATATGGCTATTCTAAAGTCGACCTATGCGAAGAATCGTCACCGAATTCAGTCTCGGCGAAGTTATGGATTGTGGAATTAGAGCAAGAATCCTCTACTTTCATATGATGATGATGATGCTAAGGAAAATGAGGAATGTGCTAATGAAGAATGAAAAGAGGATCCTTTTTAGTAACAAGTATTGAGACAACAATGCTAGATTAGCAAAGAGTTTACAGATTCTAATAATGTTGTCTGTGGCTTGCTTGCACCATTATCTAATATGGAAGCTTTTTTCTTTTTCTTTTTCTTTTCTGCAAACTGAACTGACATGGGAAAATAGAACAATAAGGATAAGCCAAGCAACCGCCGAGGTCACAAGGCGCGAATGCATTTTTGAGGAATACAAAAGTCAATCTCATATGAACAACCCTGTTTTTCTTCCACCCTACATCCCCCAAAATCTTTCTAAGGAAGGTGAAATAAATTTGGTACAAATCAAGGAGAAAAATAGTGAAAAGAATTCAATAAATCCTAAGAATCTGAAAAGGAAAAAAGAAGATAAAAAATTGAAAAAAGCGTTACACCGAGGATGTATCGGTGAAAACTTCATTAAGAACATCATCCTCACCGTTGGCTAGGGAGAATAGCTCGGCATCTTTGTCTTCGTCGGTGGAAAAATCCCTGCGATCGAGCTTCGAATGAGCCGAAATGAATATCAACTTCTGTGCTCTCTCCATACCATTCTTTTGGTGAGTATGAGAAGACAGCCATCTCAACAAAGACCAATTGCATTTGAATCCACAGGAAGTGGCATGAAGGAAAATGAGCCTCACTGCAACTTTGCCTAATGACTTGAATTCTGTAAGATAAGTTTCCCAAACAAGCCTACTGCTTTGTGGATTTGCAACTCTCATTTTCCCACTTACAGGATCTCTTTCTTTCATTTGTACAGCTCTTGCATAAACTGGATCGAGCCCTTCTGTCCTCCATTTCATAAGCTCCATCAATGCAATGTGAGCTTCCTCCCTCGACACCAGCCGAGTTATGAGCTTATCCACATCCTTCTCTTGATCAGGAGTCAGGCATTTGAACGGCGGGAGATACTTCCCGCTCGTGTCCCTTATCAAATACAACGGATCAAGGATAAATGACGCCGCCCAAGCCGGGTGGTAGTTCTTTTTGAACCTCTTTTCAATCACTTTCTCAACAGGCCCTTCAGCAATCTGAAACTTTGCACACCAATCTTTCACTTTCCCCCTCAGCTGATCCCACAATGGCAGGCATTGCCCAACCAATGGCCTCTCTTTCTCAATCTCAACAGCCATTTCACTTACCAATTTAACCAAAGAGTGAACTGCCTCCAATTCATTCCAAAACCCCACATCCCCAATCAACTCGGTTACTTCTCGAGCTATCGGGTCGTCCATGGAAGCGATTTTGCAGGTCTCGTCGAGCACAACCAGCTGCAGCGCTCGAGAGAAGCTGAGAATGTCCTCCATTAAAGTGAAGACAGGCCCAAAGTTGAGATTCTCATGCTCACGAGGAGGTACTCGGAGCAATGTGGCGTGGCCGTACTCTTGCAGCTGGAATTTATGGAAGCAATGACGAATCGGAGACTTGTAATTGACGAAGTTAGCAAGCTTTATACAATGCTCAGTGACAGTCTTGAACAATGAGAGCTGTTTGCTGAAATCCTTAACCAAACTTGAAAAACCCTGAAATTGACAAGAGAGATTAACCATCCAGTTATTTTGAATCTCCAAATTCTTCAGTGCTTTCGCTTTGAATTTGTCTGCTACAATGCCCACACACTGTTGAACCACATTCCCACTGATATCAGCGACGGTTTCCCACAAAATTTCCTGAGCGTAGGAAGAAGGAACAGAGCCGCTGACGAACACCGCTCGCCGGTACAAGCTAGTCCCATTGGGGAGATTCACGGTGAGATTCACAAGCTGATCGACGCCGAAAACGGCGTAGTTTTTGTCCTTCCACCCATCGGAAGCCAGCTGGAAAAACATAGCGTCGCGAATCTTAACTTCCGACTCTGCTTTCGCCTCCTCGAATTTCAAATTCAGCCGCGAATTCGTAAAATCCCGGCGAGAAATCGCCGGCAATCCCACTTGGTTCAGAAACGCCCTGAATTTCGGATGCTCCAGGCTCGAAAACGACACAGACCCGCCGGATTCGTACACCCAATCAGCCAGAAAATCGAGTGCGCAATCAATCTGCGTCTTGCTCAGCGTCGGCCCCGGCGAAGTTTTCGGACTCTTTAGCTTCTTCACACTGTCCTCCAACATCGCCAACGCCCCCAAATCCTCTTTCCCTCCCGACAACATCAAATGCGGCTGCTGCGCCAAATAACCCCCACCGCCGCCACCCACCGCCGTCATCTCGGTACAGAACCGAGAAGCATCCACAATCGCAAGAGGTGAGACTTGGTAAGAAGACCCACCACCTCCGCCTCCGCCACCACCACCACCACCACCGCACACGGCGGCGGATGCAACGGCGGAGGAGGTTCTTTTGCGATTATTATGGTGAAGAGAAGGCGGAGAAGTGGGTGTGGGAGGCAAAAAGGAAGAAGGAGAAACAGAGGAAATTGGTTTAGGGAGAGAGTTGAAATTGGGGCAAGTGCCGCGTTTGAGATGCTCGGAGGCGGTTCTAGAAGGGTTAGAGGCGGAGAAAACGGCGTCGCATAAGGAACATCTGAGTTTAACGGCTTTGGGCAAACCGGTGTCAGAATTGTGGACGAGGATGGGCTCGAGGTGAGCCCAGTACCAAGCCCCTTTACCCTTTATAGCCTTCGTCCGTACCATCACCAGTCCTTCGTATCGTTTCTGTACGGATTTTGCAGTAACCTCATCCGCTGAAGAATTCCCAGTACTCTCCACCACCACCGCCGGAGTAGCCGCCGCCGCCGCCGAGTTCGTACCCGCCATTGCACAAAAAAGCTTCAAACTTTCAACAATTTGGGAAACACCCAGTTCGTTTTTTCAGGATCTAGAGCTGGCATTGAACCGGCCGGAGCCGCCGGTGAAGTTTCCGGCGAGTTTTGGAGGGTTTTGGGAAGTGGGTCAAGGTCAGTTTGCTGATTGATATGATAAGTTTGTGTGTTGAAAAAAAAAACTTCAAAATTCGCAGAGGAGAAAGAGGGAATAAAAATAAAAACTACGAGGAAGAGAAATAAGGAGACCGAGACGAGAAAAAAGAGAGATCTGTTGAAGTTCACGCGCCTACACGCTGATCAATGCGCGTGGGGAACAACAAGGTGAAATAGCGATGTAAAAAATCTTACCATCAGCGCATCTTAATCTCACGTACGAGAACACTGTGTGGTGTCATAGTCATCAATCTCTCCTGATTGGAGAGTGTAACACACGCGCTTTACTGGGTTTCGTTTTTTTGGGCACTCCATTCATGTTTATTAATTTCAAAAATTAAAAAATAAATAAAAATATTTTTTTTTTTTAATTTTTTAATTTATTTTTCTTTTATGTTGTTGTTGTTGGGGTCTTGTTGTTGTGGGTCTTGTAGGGTAGGGTTTTCTTTGTCTGTTTCTCTCTTTTCCATTTCTTTTGTAAATATTTGTTTCGTTTTCTAAACATTATAATAAAGTCATAATTTCAATAAATAAATAAAAATTTAAAAAAAACTTTGGAAATGATTTCTTTCTGAAAGTCAAGTTGGAGTTAAATTAAGTTATTAATAATAGTTTGTCATAATCTCACTTTATACTTTCACTGTTTCTCGAATTTCAATTTTAATTATTATTATTATTTTTTTCGTGTTTGGGGTTTTAACCCCTTGCTCCCATTTGATTTTTTTTTTTAAAACCTTTTTAAATTAGATTTATTCCTTTTTCTTTACTTTTTTTTTTATAAAATATATTTGAATTAATTACAAAAATCATATGAATAGTTGGTTTTTTATGAGCCAATATTGTAGTTAAAAAAGCCAACAATTTGTATAAATAATTGAAAATGAAATCAATTTGTTACTAGTATTGTTTTTTTTTATAAATAAATTGTATCCTTGTACTTAAACATTATAATAAATTATATACATGTCAAAATCTCTTACAAATAAGATGGATATATGAAAGATTGTTTAGCTTTAAGATGGATCATTCTAAAGGACTTGACAAAAATATAGATGATTTTAAGAGCAACTATCAAGATCTTGTAAATTTGGGAGAAATCTAGATGGCGAGAATCAGGTTGTAATCTTTTTAAACTCACTACCCGATAAATATAAAGAGATGAAGTTTGTGATCATATATGGTAGAGGTTCATTGACATTAAATGTAGTTTTGAACTCTCTCCTCGTTCAAAGGAATTAGAATTCAAAATAGAGAGAGAAATCTCTCAGCCTCGTCATCCCTCAGTAAAATACCACCTCCATAGTAAATCAATCCTCACCAGAAACGTGGCAGGCTAAAAATAATCAGCCGGTCAACCGAATAAAATATTTGTAATCTAACAAATGTCACCTCATAATAGAAATGACCAAAGTAACCTTAATGTGGTAAATGCTTCACAATGTGAGTCACCTCAATGTAAATAACTCAACAGCTGTATTTTGAATTAGATGAGTGACTATCTCTACAAAAACTTATACTATGAGGGTTGTTCTTGTGGTTGATCCATATCATCTTTCTCGACGTTCTTTTATTTGAGCATAAATCTTTTCTGACATCGTCGATTCTTTTAGTTCTTTATTGGATATTGTTAGTTAGGTTCGAATAGTTTGTTGTGTTTGAAAGTTTTTTTTCTTTTTTTTCTATTTTGGATGTGTTCATGCATTTATGTGGCTGGATTTTGAGTGTCTTGTTGATTGTATTTGTGTGATCTATTATTATTGTATTTGTGTGATGAATTATTTAGTTTTAAGTTTAAGATCGTAATTTAAGAAAAGATTAACCCACCACTTATTTTAAAGTTTAAAATTGAAAATTTAAGCTTATAATTGACATACATTAACTATTAACTATTAAGTAGTGAAATAAAGTAATAGAAAGATTTTCACTTTTTCTTTAAAATTGATACACCTTTAACTATTCTTTTCAAAGTTCACAAGAACGACGGACACCTAATTTGATAAAATATAAACTGTCATGTTTTCTAATATTTCTTCAATTCATCCATGTTTTTATAATATTTCAAGAAAAATGTATTTACTTCTTATTTCAACATCAAACTCCTCAATATATAAAAGTATTAATGAAAATATGTAAAAATTATTTTCTTAAAGAGATTCGAATTTCGAATTTACAACCTTTTACCCAAAGTTACTAATATTTATACAGTTACTAATATTTATACAATTTAATCATTTAAAAAAATATATGTATGATAAAAGGATTCAAATGTTTCATCTTCGAAGTATATATCTTAACCTAAAAAAAAAAAAAAAAAAAAAGAAAAAAGAAAAACCTATTTGAAGCAAAAAGTAAAACGTTGATGAGTTGTGGAATATAGTATTGAAATTTATTTGAAACATTACTTTTAGGCCAAATTTTGTGGAAAAAAATATTAGAAAAATAAAAGAGAGGTTTCCTTTGTGGCATCTTGTTCATGTGGTTATTGTCTATTGATCATGACGTGGACGCCAGAGTGGTAATAAAGAGATTTTCCAAATTCAGAGGGGCATAGTTGACTACAAAAAGTTAAAATAAAATGTTTTCATAAAGTTGAACAAATACAACGTGACACATATCTTTCTTTCCTTTTTTTTTTCAATTGATTAAACTAAAATTTGGAAGTTTTTATTTTTTCACGAAATTAAAGAAGTAAATAATTTGTGTTATATCAAGCATGGAACAATTAGCATCTAAAACTATGTCTTCCATCATGAAATCTAAAGTTCGAATTCTTCGCTTTGAACTAAAACAAACAAAAAATGTGTTTCAATTATTAAAAATTTAAGAAGGATAATTTTAAGACGACGATTTTTTTTTAAAATTAATGATTTGACTTTTTAATTTGAATTTGATTTTTTTTTTTTTACAACTTCTAATTTTAATTTAATAGTATATCTAATTAAATTATTCCTCGTAACATCGTAATAATTTTTTTTAATAGAAAGAAAAATAAATAATTATTTTTTTAAAATAAAAATAGAGAGCTTTTATACGAACCTACACTTTTTTGGTATAACCACCAATTTTGACAAAATGAAATGCAACCAAAGTAGCAATGAGATCTTTTATGGATGAAAATAGGAACATTTATGGAGGATAACTTATTGCCACGTGAGTTGCACGTGGAATTTTAAAAAGCTTTTAATAAAAAAAAAAAAAAACTTTAAACAAAGTGATGAAATATTTTAAAAAGAAAAATACATTGTTTTATTATGTTGTTTTGTACGAATTTTTTTTTTTTTTTTTTTTTTGAGTACATTGGGGGTGGGGGGATTCGAACCACAGACCTCGTGGTCGTTAAGACATACATATGCCCGCTGAGCCATGCTCGCTTTGGCTTTTGTACGAATTTTTAATATATAATATAATACTTGTGTAACTTATTTCATTATTTGATTCAATTTGAAATTAAGACAATGTTTTTATTTTTTCATTATTTTGAACAAAAAAATAATTTATTTTTAATCTAATAAAAAAATGATCTTGTACTTTGAATCCTATTTTGTTTTGATTAGAATCAATTAAAATGTTGTTTTTTTTTTTAATTCCAACTAAATTACTACAAAGAAGTACTACCATTTTTTTTTTGTAGTACTATTTGATAATATTTCCAATTTTTAGTTATTTTTAAAATTTTCTTCTCTTTATTTGGTACAATTTCTCTAAACACCTAGAAGTTAAATTAGAGTCTTCAAACTAATTAAAATTTATAAAAAATAATAAAGTTTTTTTTTTACTAACATATTAGAATGGAGATTGAACCTAAGACTTTATAGTCACTAGTAGATGAGCTATATTGGCCAGTTGAGTTATGTTTAACTAAACATAAGGTTAAAAAATTAAAATAATGGAATAAATACGAGTCCCATTGTATTCAATTTTCGTCGACATTTCCACATATTCATAGGTTCGACATCGATATTTTCATCATACCGTATAAAATCAATAAAATATTATAAAAAAAAAACAACAAAATGTAACGTGAATATAACATTATAATAATGTTTATTTATTAATTTTAATATTTTTTTAAAAATCTTTCAAAAATATCCATCGTTATCGATATTTTCCATCAATATTTTCATAAAATTGAGACTTCGATATTTCCGTCGACGTCGACATTTAAATTCAATTTTGACTTCTTTTTTTTGCAACGGTATTTAATTAATGCGAGGATTGAACCCATGACCTCATAGTCACGGGCACAATCTTATGACAATTGAGCTATGTTCGGTTTGGCTAAATTTTGACTTCTTGATTAAAGATATTTTATGTTTACTTACGTAATGTTGGAAACTAAAATAAATAAATACAGATAACCACAATGTAGTTGACAAATTAAATTAAATTTGGTATTAAAAAAATGTTTTTGTTAAGAAAAATAGTTGGATAATATTGGAAAATTTTGGAGGGTTTAGGGTATAGACATAGTGAAACCCCATATGGTACGATGTTGGTGGATGTGGCATGGACATAAAACATTGATTAGGCTTTTATTTGTCCCATCCCTAATTTTTCTTAACAAATACACTTTTTTATTTTTATTTTTCAACTTTAATTTACTGTTGTCTTTACTCATCAAAGCTTCTGCTATGGTATGGTATTTCACACCCACTAAATAAATAAAGCATATCTTTTTTTTTTCTTTTCTTTTTTCTTCCCTGTCTTAATATAAAACTCTTTTCTAATTGTCCTTTCTTTTTCCATTGAATAAAGACAATCAATTTCCATCACCAAATTATGCAATAATTTATTGGCTAACTGAGCCAGTGACCCTAATCACTCGTGTTATACAACCATTAGTGGAGGATGTTGTCTCTAATTTTATTTTAATATTTTAATTTTATATCTCGATGATATAATTTATGTGGAGATGTTTAAACCAAGTATGTACTTCTTAAATAATTAACTTTGTTTATTATTATTATAATATTTTTTTTTTTATATATTTTTTTTTGTCTAATTTCAATATAATTTAGTGGATGAAACATAAATCTATCATCTAAAAAATTGATAGTTTGATTTTCTACTTCAATATTGTTCAACTATAAACATACTAGATGTATTTAATATTTTTTTTAAGAACACTAAATATGAAGATAATAATTTGAACCTTCAACATAAAGTGGAGGAATAAATTGTTTTAATTGTTTTTTTTACAAAAGTGTATTTAAATTAATGTGGGGATTGAACACATGACCTTAATTAAGGGCACAACCATATGACAATTGAACTATGTTCGGTTTGACAATTATATTCGTGATTTAATGTTATATAAACGTGAGTCATGGTACACATTTACCTTTAGAAACCATAAACATACAATCAAGCTTCCATAATTTGTTTGGTTAAAAAAAAAAAATATAGGTTAAAGCTTTAGGATTTTGAATATATTAAATACGTGAGAGGCAATTATTCCTTGAAATATATGAATTTCAACGAGTTAAATGTTAAAAGGTTGTACTCAAAAAAAAAAAAAAAAAAATGTTAAAAGGTTGTTCTGTAAAAAATTATATTTTAAAAAAATGAACTTATTTTATAAACAATTTTAATTTTCTAAGAAAATAATATTAAAGATTAAAAGAGTTTTTTTTTTTTTTTTTTTTTTTTTTTTAATATAGCACAATATGATTGTTCCCTTATATATGTGTATATATAAACTAACTTTTTCACAAAGATTTTATATGACATCCAATGTATGTAAGTAAAAAAAAAAAATCTGATCTAGTTTTTAGTGAAATAAGATGAAGAAAATGACAATGTGACCCTCTAGGAATGTACTTGAAATTGGACATAAAAGATTGTTATGTAGAAGAAACAAGAAAGCAAAATCAAATAGAAGATGCTAATAACTAGATTTAGAACTATTCTTTGGTATGATGTCTAAAATAGTACTTCATAATTATCTTCTCTCTTTTTTCAAATCAAAATATTAATTATCTGTAGAAATATATACCACCTAAATAGAATTGCATAAATATAAATAATAGTAGATCAACCTTTAATTATGCACAACTGTCCAACAAAATGTGTTTTAGATGATTGGACAACACCATTGATTATTGTTGAAAGCTCTTGGATTTAACTCTTTAACTTCTATTATTGTATATCATCTATATTAATAAATCTCTTTTCAATGTAATTTCTTTAAAAAAAAAAAACATTATCTATAGTCTTGTAAATTTGACATGTTTTATGGAATATGAATTAAGTAAATTACAAGTAATAAAAATGAATATATATATATATATATATATATATATATATATATCTTCTACTTACTGTTTTTATCGGAGTATGAATTAAGTACAGCATGCAAAGAGGATTAGGAACATTTAGGTAGAGTTCAACTTTCTCATGGGACTTATTTTATTTCTTCACATTCATATCATAAAGAATAGAAAATTTGATCTTGTTAATGATTTTTTTCTCTTAATTTGGGATCAAAACACAATAAAAAGAAAAGAAAAGACAGTGGTAGAAAACTTTCTCGAAACTCTACTATTCAAATAAGAGATGTATTATTTATTTATTATTTTTTTTTTTTGAGTACATTGGGGGTGGGGGATTCGAATCACAGACCTCTTGGTCATCAAGTCATACATATGTCAGTTGAGCTATGTCGCTTTGACAATAGATACGTGTTTAAGTATGAGTAAGAATTTGAGTGGATAGAGGATGAGGTGGAGAAATTAAGAATGTAATTAAGGAGGAGTAAAAATAGTGAAACATGAATGTAGAGAAAGCCACAAGTGTAATCCACCTTCATTTGCAGGCTGAAAATATGAAGCCATTAAGAGAGGAAAGGACAGGTTTTTGGCCTAAATTGACTGCTCATTAACAAATCCCAACCATTAGAGAGAGAAAAACTTTGATTAACTACACCAATACAATACCCTTCTTCCTATTATTTTACACTTTGTTTTGGTTGAGGAAATGAAAGCTTTCAAACATGTTCAAAGAACCTTGCTTGTTTGGTGCCTTCTCTCTCTTTTTATGTACCTTTGCAACCAAACAAATTAATACAATCTTTCTTTTTCTCCATATTTTGTCCACTTAAGTCCTTCGGGCTCATCTAAATTATGACAACATGCTTAATTGATATAAAAATTATGACAAAATTATTTCAAAATAGTCTTTTGATTTAGTGGAAACGGTATGTTTAGGCTCGGGTCCACAGGTTTGAACCCTAACTCTTTCATTTTTGTGCTTAATTTTATCTTAGCTCCCTGTAATTAAAGTTCTGGATTCGTCCCTGCATATATATATCTCATCAGGTACTTATAGGTTAAAATATCATTTTAGTAGTATTTTTAATTTCATTTTATTTTAGTCTAGGTGCTCTCTATCAATCTTAAAATTAATTGTGATAGTTATTGATAGTTTGAAGGGGTTTTTTTTTTCTTTTAAGAAACATCGTTAGTTTGGAGTTATTTTTATCTAAAATAAAATAATAATAATTTACCCTCAATAAAAAAAAATATGATTATGTTACTAAATTTTGTAAAGGGATTAGAAGGCTAATAGTTTTTTTTTTTTTTTTGCCAATAAGAAAATAGTTCAACGCCATGATGTATCGTGACCAAGAAGCCATATGTTCAATCTCCCACTCCAAATATGTTGTAAAAAAAAAAAAAAAAAATTGAAAAAATTACAATAAATTGACTAATTTAAGATTTATTTGAATGTACATGTAATAGATTCAATGGAGTATAGAAATTAAAATAGTATTTTGACTTTTTTTTTTTTTTTTAAGATTAAGATTATGGTGCATTGAGAATTACTATTCACAAAGACTCTTGGTTTTAAAAGAAAAAAAATAAGAATTTCCTTTTTCTTTTTTGGCCTTTGTATTTAACTGAATATAAATTTAACTTTTAATTTATATACCCTCTTATAACTTTTTTTTTTTTTGTTTAAAAAAAATCCCTAGATAAAATGCCCTTTGTTATTGAATTATATTTAACATAAAAATAATTGTTTTCCAACAAACAATCTCAACTAACCCTCTCAGAAAAATTATTTAAAAAAAAAAAATCTATCCATGTATCTTCTTTTTTCCTTAAAATTTGACATTTTCTGTATTAAAAAACAAATATCTGAATGATGAAATTGTCTCCAATAAAATTTATTTAAAAAAAAAAAAATCTATTTGCAATCAGTGAACCCACCAGAACCGTATATTAATTATTATATAGTGCTTTTACAATTATTTTATTGTATAAAAATGCGTGTGCACACTGCACATGTATAATTATAATTTTAATAATCAGAATTTTATTTTATTTTATTTATTGGCGTACTTCCGTCGCAAATTTGATGATTAAATGCGATTGTTTGGTATTATGGACCCAATTTGCATACTTAATAGCCTTAAATATTTCATTTTTTAGTCAGAAAAAGAAATAAAACAAAAATTTGTTAAAAGTGCCTTATTTTTATTTTCGATCATCCTATGTCATTTTTTTCAAAAATAAAATAAAATGGTTATTCAATCACATGAAGGAGTTATTTTTTTCTTTATTTGTTATTTTTATATGTTAATTATTGGATTTCCTTTAAAAGTTTGACGTTTAAACTTTAAATCAATGCATTAGGTAATAATAGGTACCATGGGAAATCTTGATTTTAGATTTTTGCTATTTTATGATACATTTATATATTTTGTAATACAGAACTATTTTTTTTTAAAAAGCATGCTATATTATTATTATTTTTAGATCTTAACCCATAATTTTCATGGTACTTAACACATCGTTTTCTTAAAGAAAACCAACTACTTATTGTACATAAAAGTCCAATAAAATGTCTCAAAATTTTATAATATATATTAATCTTTTGGTTAAATTACCAAAGTTTGAGCTTATTTGTAATTTTATTAAAAAAAAAAAAAAATATATATATATAATTCGTGGTTATATCAATTTTGTGTCTAATACATTCTTCAACTTTCAATTAAGTGTCTAATAAGTATGTGACATATTATTTTTTTTTTAAAAAAATTCAGATTTATTCTATTTAAAATTAAATTTTATGTCTAATAGGACTCTAAATTTTTAAATTTGTGTCTAGTAGATATGCGATTTTTTTTTTAAATATCGAATAGATTAAGGTCTAGCAATTTAAATATCGAATAGATTAAGGTTCTGCTAGACTCAAAATAAAAAAATTAGGAATCTATCATACACAATTGAACGTTTTAAGAACTATTAGACACTTTTTAAAGTTTAAAAACATATTTGACACGAAATTGAAAGTTCGGAGATATTTTAGTCACTCTTTAAAGTTCAGAGACAAAATGAACCCAAACCTGAAATTTAAGAGACTAAATTTGTAATTTAACCCAAATGAAACTACGATAATATGAAATTGGTACTTTAACCAAGCTTTTATAAATGGGAATTCATAATAAATGACAATTTTGCCCCACTTGAGTTGGGGCAACATTTTAAACTGGGCTTGAACCACATTCGTTGGGCCCATGAGACCAAGCCTACTTAGATTCATCAAAATCACCATAAAAATTCATCTTTATTTGAAAAATATTAAATCGAATAAGTTGTTAATCTACATTTGTACTCTCTAAATTTGAATAACTCTTGAAAGAAATATTATGATTTAATATTTTATGAAATAAAATTCATAAGAGAAGAAAAAAAAAAAGTTGGTAGCCATCATTAAATTCGACTATTTGATATAATTTGTGATTTAGATGGCATATGAGAATCTTAATGATGGCCTCGGCCCATTATGATTGTTCTGAATTGGGCTTTTCTCTGTTATTGGGCTTCAATTAAAAAAAGGAGTAGGGCCATCACCGTACATGTCTGCCTATGATTACTAAGGAGGCAGACACGTGTACGGCAAGGATGTAGTGGCTGACATTTTCTCATGATAGCCTATAGTAGAAAAGCCGTAAAAAGTCCAGCAAATGATTAAAATAAGAGAATCATTTTTTTACAAATTTGTTTATTTATTTATTTATTTATTAAAGTAAGGGGTAATAATTAGGAGAAAAAGGAATATTGGGCATGGAACAGCTCGTTTGTTTAAATCGATGTAATTGTTGGGCCCACCATCCACTGGTTATTTACCACGTGGTTACAATCCCTCACCATAATTACTCATCAGTTAAAGTTTCTTCATCTCTTGGATTCCCTTGTTTTTTGGGACATTTTATTTAATATAAAAAATGTATTCTTTTACTAATTTGATTATAGAGAACATAAAATCAAGTGATTTAAATAATAATAATAATAATAAATAAAGGTGTTGTCTAATCTACTTGATAAGAATCAAATTAAGTAGTTTGACTTTTAACAAACATGACCTGATAGGTGTTTGGGGCGCAGGGTGGATTATTATAGTTGGTGGATTATAATAGTCTATGTTTGAGGTGCAGAGTTGTATAGTCTGAGTTTAGTAAGTCTGTGTTTGGGATGCATAATTGTTTAATCTGTGTTTAAAATACAGTTTTTTTTAACATGAAGTTTGAAATATGTGTTTATGTTAGTTTATTTTTTTTCTACGACTTTTTGTTGTATTTATATAATTAAATGTATATTACATATTAATCTTTTAAAATTTTAAAAAATAAATATTATTTAGGAAATCACAAATAACCGACAACAAAAGGCTCCGTGGAGAGAGAAATTTGGGATGAAATGGAAGATAAAGAATGAGGTGAGGAAGACAAAGAGAGAGGAAAAATTATTAAATTGGGTGGAAAAAAATAGAAAAAAAAAACAAAGGAAGAAGAAGAATCGAAAAATTTAATAGAAAAATAAAACAAAGAATAAAAATCGGGTGAAAAAAAAAAAAAAAAAAAAAAAAGCAAACCGGGGGTTATCCAGCTCCAACTTATATAGTTGGGGCTCCAAACATGGGGTGGGCTATTTAAGCCCACCCCACCCCACTTGGGGGGCCAAATAGCCCCCTAATTTTTAAGATGTTTATCAATTTATAGATACATGTATCTCTTGTTCATTTTTTTTTTTTTCAACAATTATTCAAGTGATAGATTAAATCATTAACTTTTGAGATAGTAAATGTTGTCTTATCTATTGTATACTCACATTGACACTTGTAGGTTTACTTATGGTGGCATTAAGTGACAATTATGGAGGGATGATATTGAATCATCAACTTTTGAGGTAGTAAATAGTGTCTTATCTACTAAAATATGTTAGATGGACAATATATAAGTTAATTTGCGGTGGTATTGAGTGACAATTATACATATAAAGAGATGGAGTCTCCAAATTTAGAAATAAATATGTATAAAGAGATAGAAGTCTATAAATTTAGGAATCGAAATTAAATCTCTTCATTTATTTTATCTAAATGCCTAACAATTAAATAATTTATATTTCTATCGAGGAGTTATGCAAAAAAAAAAAAAAAAAAAAAAAAAAAAAAAAAAAAAAAGTTTAAATATGGAATGTTGGACACCCTTCCACCTCACAAAGCTAAAACATTATAATGGAACCATTCTAGCAACTCTAGCAAAATATATTAGTGTTGCTCGTGAAAACTCTTCATCTAAAAATATTGGTAATCTTAGAAGGAAATAAAAATATGACAATCGATCAGAGTGTTTGAATCTTCGACCTCGAAAAAAAAAAAACTTTGTTGTGCATTGATGTTGCTTATGGCCTTCTCTATGATAAAAACATTGGTAATCTTAGAAGGAATCAAATGTATCCCATTAATAAAGGTATTATTTTTTTAGTCTAGTTCAACTCTTTTTTTTTTTTTTTTTTTTTGTAGGACAATGATAATTTGAACCTCTTATTTCAGGAGAAGAAATAGATACTACAACCACTCTTCAAGTTTTATTTTATTTATTTATTTTTATAAATACGTGGGACTGCAAATTTCAATCTCTAACTTGACGATCTAGTGCCAACATGATCATAACTCACCATACATCAATTAGGAACTATTGACCAAGAGGTCAGATGTTCGATTCTCCCATCTACATTTAATTAATTACTTTTGAAAAAAAAAATTACGATCTAGTTAATGGAATAAAATTGGAAGAAATATGATTTATCTAGAGATGTCCATAGGGCGAGTCGGGACCAGGTAATGCTTTTTCCGTCTCCGTTCCCCATCCATACTCTCCATTTAATTTCGTGAGTATCGAATTTTATCCGTGAATAATTTTTCTTCGTTTTTTTTTTTTCAAATATTCTAGACATAAAATTTGATAATTTAAATCATAATAAGAGCAAATTTCAACATCATAATATCCATAATTTTTATAAATTATAAAATATCATAATAAAAAAGTATTTAATTTTAATACTAACTTAAGACAATCAATCATATTATTTGTTAAGTTAAAATAAAAATCAATGATAATGTTTTATAGAGTCTGACACCATGATTTTACATCGGGTTAGCAAGGCCCAATCTGAAAAAAAGAAAGCCCAAAAGGTTAATAAATTGCAAGAAATAAAAAAAGAATTCGCCCACCGTGGGGCTCGAACCCACGACCACAAGGTTAAGAGCCTTGCGCTCTACCAACTGAGCTAGACGGGCTTGTTGTTTTTAAATCTGTACATTATATATATGTTTAATAGCTATAATTTTGAAATTGAAAACGAGAGTTTTTTTTCTTCTCTGTATAAAGTAAAAAAATAAAATAAAAGAGATTGTTGTATTTATTTGGTAAGCCTTTTTCATTGGGTAACACTTGTTATTAGTGTATTATAATTCAATTTAAATATAAAGTTAATTAATATTTTTTCTCACATTAACATAGTTAAGTATTAAAATATTTTAAAATATTTGGTGAAGTGAGCCTAGTAATTGACTTGTATTTTTTTTTTTTGTAATTGTTGAACTTCAAGAACACAACCTTATGCCAATTGAGCTATGCTCGGTTTAGTATGATATTAGTAATTGTTTGATACAAGTTCAAAATATGTACGAAATTTTTCTCTTATATATTTAACAATTTAAAAGTACCAACATTATGACGAATTCGGCCAATAATTTATTCTCATAATTACACATGTATTTACATAAATTTAGCTTACTAAACAAAAAATAGTATTACTTTTCTAGAATCAATAAGTTAAAATGAATTTTCCCTGAGGTCCTTCTTTAAATTAAGCTAGGTATACTATAGAAACTAAAATGGTTAAATTTTTAAAAAATACTCTAAAACTTTGTCATTTATTTAAAAATATCTATATTATTTTAAAAGTTATAATATTACCCTTAACTTTTTATAAATAGATCAAAACTACCATTATAGTAGAAATTCACTAAAATATTTGAGAGAAGATCGTGAATTAGCTACATGCCCTCCAATAAAAAGAGAAATGTAAATTTTATATGAATAGTATTTTTTTTTTTTTTTTGTGAATTAAAAAAATTTAAAAATCGTTTACAATAGTCCTCCAATTTTGGTCTTAAAAACGGTGGATTTTATCATTTTTTTTATGAGTATAAATTGTCTTTTCTTTTTTCAAATGTTGAATTTTGAAGATTCTTAAAACTTTTGATCCAATAGCTTTGAGTATGTTGTTAATGAACCAACCATTTGGAAAAAATGAAAGAAAAAATATACTTATAAAAAATGACTAAAATGATCCTTTTTAGACCTAAATTGGAGAACGGTAGTAAACGGATTTTTTTAAATTTTTTTTTGTAATTAAAAAAAATTATATTCATATAATATTCAGCTTCCCATTTTTTAATTGACCAACCATGTAACAATTGCAAGATCCCGAAAGCAATGTCATGTTGCGTGAACCCTTATCATTTCTCAACTCTCAAAAATCCAAAAATCCTTTGCAGATGCCAGGTAGTACAAGCCAACTTTCTCATAGCCTTCCATGTGTTCCATATATATATATTTTTTTTCTTTCTTTTTTACAATATGTTGGAGTGGAGAATTGAACCTAAGACTTCATAGTCACTAAACGATAAATCATGCCGTTGAACTATGCTTTGTTGACAGTCATGTATTCCTTCTAGGATGCATTTTTGCAATATTTGGTCTGAATCATCCAATTCTTCCAATTCAATCAAGTACATTAACAAAAAACCGTACATGTTCTACAAAATTATTCACAATTCTACGGTCATCGATATCCGTGGTCCATAAGTATTGAAGATTCGAGCAATTTGAACCGATAAGAAAATGAAAGATTTGAGTTTCAATTCACTTTCTATTGGACCAATCATGTAGCTAATTCACGACTTTCAATCACATGCTTGAAAAAAACTCTTTTCGGATTTCGAGAATTTATGGTTTAGGGATCAAGTTTTAAGTATTTTTCTTCAAGATTTTGTTCTTAACATTTTGAGTTGTAGGTTAATGAACCTCCCAAACCATATATTGTAAAAAGAAAAGAAAGAAAAAAATATTTAAAACTCCATCACTCTAAATTCTCAAAACCCGGAACGAATTCATTTCAAATGCGTGGTGTGGTTGAATAATTGAATATACATATATTTTTTTTTATGAATTAAATTTTTGGAGGTGACGAAAAGTCGTTTACTAACCTGTTACCGCCATGTCCATTTCTCTTCCAACATTCAAATGAAAGATCAATGTTAATATTTCAACCAATAGGTCAAGAGGTCAGCTGAGCGACAAGTCAGATGAACGCAGTTTAAAAATAATTTTGTTTTTTGTCTTAATCAATTAAGAACGTAAATTCAAGAAGTGCTTCCAATTCTGATGCTCGCTTCCGAGCTAAAAATCTTCTTGAACAACTCTGTAAATGTGAAGCAGGCAACTCAAATTCATGCCCACATTCTCGTCAATGGCCTTCGAAACCTCGATTCTCTCTTGGTCCGTCAAATCACTCGCTCTGAGTTCACTTGCGCCAGAATCGTATCCCGTTATCTCCGACGAATCCTTCACCATTCGCAAAACCCAGATGCGTTCTCATGGGGCTGCGCCGTTCGGTTCTTTTCCCAGAACGGCCAATTCATCGAAGCAATCTCCCATTATGTTCAGATGCAGAGATTGGGACTGCGTCCGAGCACTTTTGCTGTATCTTCGACATTGAGAGCTTGCGGTAGGATTATGTGTAAGTTTTCTGGGAGTTATGTTCACGCTCAGGTTTATAAATTGGGGTTTTCTCGCTGTGTTTACGTGCAAACTGCCCTTGTGGATTTTTACTCAAAATTGGGTGATGTGGGTTTTGCTCGGAAGGTGTTTGATGAAATGACTGAGAAAAATGTGGTTTCGTGGAATTCAATCTTGGCTGGTTATGTGAAAATTGGGAACTTAGTTGATGCTCAGGAAGTGTTCGATGAAATGCCTGTGAAAGATGTTATATCTTGGAATTCGATGTTGTCGGGGTTCGCCAATTCTGGGAATATGGATCAAGCGTCCTGTTTATTTCGACAAATGGGGGAGAAAAGTTTGGCTTCTTGGAATGCAATGATCAGTGGTTATGTGAACTGTGGAGATATAAAGTATGCAAGAAACCTGTTTGATGTAATGCCTAAGAGAAATAATGTTTCATGGATTACATTGATTGCTGGGTATTCGAAGCTTGGGGAGGTTGATTCTGCTCGTGAGATCTTTGATAAGATGGGTGAGAAAGATGTTTTCTCTTTTAACGCCATGATTGCTTGCTGTTCACAAAATAGCCTGCCAAATGAAGCATTGGAGTTATTCAACCAAATGCTTCAACCCCATGTGAATATCCAACCCGATGAGATGACTTTTGTTAGCATTATATCTGCTTGTACTCAGCTGGGGAATCTGAATTATGGTACTTGGATTGAGTCGTATATGGAAAAGCTTGGGATTGAATTGGATGATCATTTGGCCACTGCATTGGTAGACTTGTATGCGAAATCCGGGAACATCGAAAGGGCATTCGAGCTGTTCAATGGTCTGAAAAAGAGGGATTTAGTCGCTTATTCAGCTATGATCTTTGGATGTGGGATAAACGGTAAGGCATTTGATGCAATTAGGTTGTTTGAAGAGATGCTAAGTGTGAACGTCTGCCCGAATCTAGTGACGTATGTCGGGCTGCTTACGGCGTATAATCATGCCGGTTTAGTTGACGAAGGTTACCTTTGCTTCTCGTCCATGAAGGACCATGGACTTGAGCCATTGGCTGATCATTATGGGATCATGGTGGATTTGTTGGGCAGGGCAGGGCGGTTAGAAGAAGCACATGAGCTTATTAAGAGCATGCCAGTGCAGCCTAATGCTGGTGTCTGGGGAGCCTTGCTTCATGCTTGCAGGTTACATAACAACGTTGAGCTCGGTGAGATAGCAAGTCGGAGTTGCTCGAAGTTGGTGACCGATACAACCGGATATCGGTCTCTTCTAGCCAACATCTACTCTTCTGTGGAGAGGTGGGATGATGCTAAGAGATTGAGAAAAGCCATGGGAAATAAAATATTTGCCAAGATATCTGGATGTAGTTGGATGGAGCACTCTAAAATCTGAATATCTATCCTCTGCATTTTTCTTGGAACAAGTTTTCTCTAACCTGAAAAATAGGTACTAAGTTAGAATGTCATTTTGAATGGTTGTGAACGTTATAACTTTTATTAAAATGATTTTTTTGTTAAAATTAAATACTTGAAATGATTTTTTTGTTAAAATTAAATACTTGAAAAGTCAATCCAAACACACCGTTATATCATATAGGAAATAAGAACACGAGATAATAATTCTCCTGTCTATTCCTAATTTTAAGTTCTTCATCATTAATCATTTTTATGAATAGGCAACTTTGAAATAGCTGGAAATGCCAACCCTATTCCCTTATTTGCATTTATCTACTCAAATATTTGACTTTTCTGTTTATTTGCTATAATTATTCCTGAAAAAAAAATAATAACTTAGTAAGTGCGTCAAATTGTCATACAATTTTTTTTTTTTAAATAGGAACACGTCACACAAGTTTATAATCGATAAATGTATTATTATTATATATTATCACGTTATTCAAAAAAAAAAAAAAAAAAAAAATATCAATATCATGCGATTGTATTGCTGGGTTCATAATTTCAAATTGATTTTCAACCTAACTTAATGACATGATGTATTGTCTAGTTACCAGATCATGAGAATAAAAAAATAAAAAAAAAAATCAAATGCACCTTTATTTATTATTCTTGTCTATAAACTTTATTTTTAATTTTAATAGTGATGTCATCAAATAACGAACTTGACTATACTTCAATTGACAACCATCAATTAAGAGGTTAGAGGTTTAGGGTAAACCCCCAACCACGTACCTTTATTTGAATATCAAATAAGTATTATTTAGAGGTTTAGGTTGATGTTAGTGGTTCAAACTTTCAACGTCGTATTTTCAAAAAAAAAAAAATTATGTAATTAAATCTTTGAAATTAGCATGACAAAGTTAAACAATTTACTTTGATAACAAACTCTTCCCTTTATAACATTAGTTCATAGGTAAATTTCTACTCAATCTAATACAAAAAAATTAATGATAAAAACTAAAATATTTTTACATGAAAAATAAGAAGATAAGAACTACTTAAAATTGCAAGGACTAAAAAAAAAAATATAAAGATATGTAAATTTTTTCAAAAACTTATACATCAAATTTAAAACTCAAATTTAGGTCATAATATTACTAGTTTCTATAGTTTACACTTTATTTTAATTTTGTTTTGATTTGTTAAACTTTAGAAAATTTCCCTAAACTAATTTTTTACTAGCTCAAAATCTACTATTTTTTTCTTCTTATTATTATCATTTTTTTGTTTTACTACCTAAATTTTTTAACGAAGTAGAAAATATCAACTCAATAGTATAAAAAAAAAATACAAAAAAAACAAAAAAAAAGGGACCAGTATTCAATATAGTAAGTATTAAAACTGTTTGTAATACAAAAATGAACTGAAGAACTAATCTAAACTTTTTGAAACTATAAAACTAATTTGAAATTAAGATGTGGTTGGCTATAATTTCTTAAAAATACAAACTAGAAATATGAATTATAAACTCTTATTCATTTATTACTATTAATAAAAAGCATAAACTAATTTGAATCCGCGTTACATACAAAGATGACGGCACGGTCGGCTAGGAACGGGCCCACCGCAACGTCCTAACCAGACGTGAGAAAGCGTTCTCAACGCACAACAATTAAACGACAACGTTTTCTTTCCGTTAAGGAAAACTACAATAAAATAAACACCCCGCGGAAAAACTGTCAACTACCCCTCTCTCACTTTCCCTTCCCGCAAACTTCAAACTTCGCTCACAATTCCACCAACATCCAACCGCCGTCCGATTCATGTCGAGCAACAGTTTCCGGCGAAGAATTCCGACCATTTCTACTCTGACCAACAAGCCACGCCGCAACCTCTCTCCATCTCCGCACCGGAAAACTCCCCCGAAGAATCGCGGGACTTCGAAGCCCTCGAAGTTCACCAGATGCTCGTCGGAGCCCAATCTATGGAGCGGCGCCGGCGGTGGAGATGATCGGAGTATGAAGTCGGAGAAGGAAGATGGAGAAGAGGTTATTGTTTTCCGTCCGCGTACGTTTTCGGAAGCCTTTGCTTCATCTCCTCTGTTGATTCCTTCCCCGGCCACTCAATTCTTCGAGGTTAGGGCTCCGATTCTTTTTACTCAAGATTTTTCTAATTACTTTCATCGATTATTCAGTTTCGAATTAGAATATTAATTGAATTTCCCCCATTAATCATTAAATGAAGAATTATTAATTCCTGCGATATGCTTTCTTCGCAGGGAAGTAATCGTATCATCTGATATTCTTTTTTTTTTTTTTTTTACTCTTCAATCGTTGATTAAGTTCATAAACGTATTGTTTTTGGATCACTTTTTTGTCATATTCTAAATTACTTCTAAATATGCCTATATTAATTCAAAATCAATTTGAATATATGAAAATGAAAAATCAAACATAAATTTGGTTTTGAATATCAAAAACATGGTTAGAGTGATTTTGAAAGGATTAAAATCACTTTTGTCGTTTTGGAAATCACCCAAAGATGCATTTAAAAATTCAAAATCAATTTTAATTATATGAAAATCGTGTTTATAAGTATAAAATCAAACATTTGAATGATTGAAACATGTTTTTGGGTGATTTTGAACGCACGATAAAAATGACTTTATTATTTCAATGTGATTCGAATATGCACTAAAAACATATTTCAAGGTGATCTTGAACTTGACAAAAGTGAATTTATTCGTTTCAAAATAACTCTTAAACATGCATGGAAGGTGTGCGAATGTACGAATTGAAGCGGTTGTGTTCAATGCAGGGTTACAAGAAAGATGCGAAAGTAGTGATGAATGTGACCGTGGAAGGGAGCCCTGGTCCAGTACGAGCCATGGTTAAACTCGGATCCAGTGTGGACGACACCATCAAGCTTGTTGTTGCTAAATATGGTGAAGAAGGAAGGACTCCAAAACTTGAATCAAATTCAGCATCCTCCTTTGAATTGCATCACTCATATTTCAGCCTCCATAGTATGTCAAATTCTAACACTCCTCAACTTTGAACTTGGCGCTTTCTTTCCAAAATTATAATATTAGCTTTGACATTTCATAAAGTTTCAAAACTATCGTCGGAATGAAAATTCAATATAATGTTGGACAAAATAATCGCGGCGTGGTGGAACGCAATTACTTAACCCAAGTAAGCATCCTAGTCACCGTCACGCCGTTCCAGATCAGTACCACATCGACATATATTTCTACTCCAATGATAGTTTTGAAACCTTTGCGAAAGATCAAGGATAATATTGCAACTTTTGAAAGAATACGATTATTTTTTGAACAAAAAGACGAAAGATCAGGTTCTTTCAGATTCTACACCCAATTGAGTTGAATTCTTTGTTGATCGAATCTGTAGTAATGATTTAGTTTTCTCCTCTGCCCAGGTCTTGACAGAGCAGAAATAATTGGGGAAATTGGTAGCAGAAGCTTCTATCTCCGTAAGAGCAAAAATGGTGGAGAATCGATATCTGGTGGTTGCAGTCAAGAAATTACCAAAGAAACCAGAGATATTGGTTTACCAATTCCTCCTGGATTCTTGGTTTCAAGCTTCATTGCCAGAAAAATGGCCAAAATTGTTAGAAGAACAAGAAAGGTTTGGAACTTCATAGTCTGCTTGAAATGAGTTGAACTTTAACCCAAAGAATTATACATATTCCTTGAAGAGTAACACAGCATATTATATATGTTACTCTTTTAACATTATTTTCATACCATATTTGAGTTGTACTCAAATTGATGACTAAATAAACTGTAAATAGACATTGTATGTATGGTACAAGATTGTAATGGTAAATTATAGAGACAGAATTCAATACCAAAACTTTTATTCAGATTCTCTTACAAGTGATGGTTACTGCTTTCCAATTGCCAATTTCTTCACTTTACTCTTCTTAGAACAATATCTTACATCCGTTTCGTTTAGTGATGATTACAAATTTAAGGACAAATTTAAGATTAGAATCGAAACTTTTCATATCTAAATATATAGTGAAACTTTTCAAAACTTATGAATTACAAACACAATTTCTAAAATGGTTAAGAATGTTTGAACGTTCATGAAACTAACAATTTAGTCTATATACTTTAAATTTTGTAACAATTTAATCGTACATTTTAATATGTAATGATTTAGTCTCAATAGTTTAAAATTGGTTACAATTTAGTCCATATCGTGAATGGTTTTGTTAAAGAGTTAATGAGATTTCTTACGTATGTAGATCAATAAACTTATTATGGACCAAATGTTTATAAACTCTTAAAGGCTAAATTGTTACCAAATTGAAAGTATAGGGACTAAATCATTACGAACTAAAATTCTAAGACTAAATTGTTACTTTAGTGAAAGCTCAATGACTAAAAGTGGTTTTTAATGACTATATTTATAATTTAAGCATATGTTTATCAATGTAAGTTTATAGATATATAGCATGTTAATGAAATATCATTTTGTAATTACAAGCTCTCTAGTTAAGACATACCTTCAACCAACATGCTAGAAGTTTGATCACTCTCACAAGGAAGAACTTTTCTTTTTCCTTTTTGGAATTTTAAGTATATTAGTTTTCATTTCCCTCGAAAAAGTCAAATGTCAAATTTATAAAATACAAACACAACACATCTTTTTAGTTCAACAACACGTGGGAAGGGGTGGGGCTCAGTGTGGTGGTTTAGAATGCAGCGGAGGGTGATTCTTTTTGCTGCCACAAAAGTGTTAAGGAATGTGGGGAGTGTGGCGATGGTTGAGGGCTTGACCGTTGTGGAGGGTGTGCGATGGTTCGTAGTATGGGGTTTCGACCGTTTGTTGTCGAGATCGATTGCTCTCGTGTGTTTGAGCTTCTTCAGTCTTGAGGAGAGTATATCTCAGATGTGGGCGTGCTTATTGTGAATCTTCTTGAGCGTATTTTGAACCCTTCCATGGTGCAGTTTAGTTGGACGTTCCGGGAGGGAACCTGGTAGCTCATCACCTAGCCTAGCTCGACTGGCTTTAGTTAGAAAGAGTGATTATATATGGATGAAGTCATATCATATTGATGTTGAACGGTTTGTTCTTGATGATACGTTTTATTATGTTCCCACCTCGACTAATCTCACGGGAGAGACCGTCTGACCCTACAACATTTGACTGCCAACGAAACCCGTAGAAAATTAATTTCAAGGATTGAACCATTCCCTCTAGGAAGGCTTTAAAGTCTCAAGGCAGTTCATGACCAATAAGTCAACCCTTGATGGTTTTTTATTGCAAAATTATTAATGCTATTTTTTCTTAGGATATTACAAGAGAGTAGATATTCATACTAGAAATAAAAGATTATTTAACTTTTCAACTATGATAAAACATTTTTTTTAGTACATGTCATTTTTGTTGAGCTATAGTCACGACAAAACATTTATTAGAAAGTTAAATAAGTTTTGTTTTAGAAAAAAACATTTATTAGAAAGATAAATAAGTTTCTTTTTAGAAGTTCAACCCATTTGAGTTGGACCAACCAGAACATACAACTCATAAGGCCTAGTGATCTAGAGATCTTAGGTTCGATCTCTACCCCACATGTTGTCATGGTCACTAGTTCGATCCCCACCCTCACATATGGTAAAAAAAACACATTTGAGATGAGAATCGTATTTAAATTAAGTTGTATCATCCAATAAAAAATATATTTTTTTTACAAACCTGTAAGAGTAGGGGATAAAACCTATGACTTTATTATTGCCATACATCAAACCTTTACAAATTACAATATCGAATTGCCCATAAATTGTTTAAAAAAAAAAAAACAAAAAAAAAAGACAAAAAAAAAAAGAACAAAAACGAACTACCTCTGCAACAAGAAAGCAATCAAAAGTTCCCGAGCCTCCCGTCGCCTCGTGAAATTCCGATCATCCAGATGCGATCAGTCCTTTGCGTGTAGGGATTAGGCTCGGCGGCGATCACTCTGCACATTTCCGATATTCATTCACCGCCTCCTCCAATCCATTTCCGCCACCGCAGGAGCATGTATGCTCGGTGACGATGTCGCAGCATTGAGGTCGATTTCAAATCACACACACAGGGAGAGAGACGAGACACGGGGACTTGGTTGAGGCCACTACTATGGCTGATATTTATGTCTGGCTCCTCTCCTTCTTCTTCATCATTGCGCTTCTCATACTCGTCGTTTTCCAGGTTCTCTCTAAACCCTAGAATTTCTCTCCGTTGATTTTCTTCAACTTTCCGTCTCCTTCTCCCCTCTTTTTATTGTCTTTCTGGTGAATTTAGGCTCAAATACTTGTTTTATGCTAATGACAATACGTGTTGCATTTACCAATTGCTTCACTTTTCTTTTGATTTGTTTTTGTGTATGTATTCGAAATTACTCGATGACTTTTACTTCCTGTTCGTGGATACCCTTATGTTAAGCTTCCAGATTGACGTTTAATTTGAATGTCCTTTGATTTCTTGAGTCGGTTCTTTTCCTGTCTGTTCTTCTTCTTTGAGAATCATATGTGCTTGTGCGATCCTAAATTCTGTAGCACTTTACCAGAGACATCATTGGTGCTTGTTGGATGTTCACATGGGTTAATTAAGCTTGTTCTGCAGAATAGATATCTTAATTCGCTTAAACCGTGTTAATGATTCAAGCATTCCCTACATATGAACATAATTGCCTAATACCATTGGTTAAACAATGTTGGAACTGAGGAACTTATGATGCTTTTGAAACTTGTTGCAGCTAATGTGCTTAGCTGATCTTGAGTTTGATTATATCAACCCTTATGACTCCTCATCACGGATAAACAAAGTGGTTCTACCTGAGTTCATCACCCATGGAGTCTTGTGCATCTTCTATCTTTTATCTGGGCATTGGCTTATGGCATTATTTTGTGTGCCCTACCTCTATTACAATTTAAGATTGTAAGTTTTCTAATTCTTGCATCTTTGATCGGACTGTCTTACTAAATTGAGTAGTATGGCAGCAGGCTACAAAATAAAAAATGAAGAGGTATTATTGCATAATTTTTAGGGGTATATGCATTCTATTGGTTGCCAATTAGATTTATCAGAACCTAAAGTGATTAGAGGGAATGAGTTCAAACTATGGTGACCATCTACCTAGGACTTAATACGAGTTTTCTTGTCAACTGGATGTAGTAAGGTCAGTTGGTTGTCCCATGAGATTAGTCGAGCTGCGTGCAAGGTGGCCTGGACACTCGTGGATATAAAAAAATAAAAAAATTAGATCTGTCAGAACCTTATTTATTATTCTGGGCTCTGGATTTCAAATGAAGGATGGATTGTTTATTTTGAAAGAGAGGGTCTATCTCTTATCCAAAAAAAGAAAGAAAAAAAAAAAGGCTTATCATGCCCTGTTGAGTCGATAGCAGGTGCAAGCATCCAAGTAGTGAACTCTACAGCCTTTTTCTTTGAATGTATGAATTGTTTCAATAAAGAACCAAGAGTCTCTTCTGTGATTAATAACGTTAGTTTTCAGATAAGTTAATATGTTGGATTGGGATGGTTGAGAATCTAAGGAGGAGGTCTCATGGTTACTCTTTGGAGATTTACACTACAGTAGTTGCTACTGGAACTAGTTTACAGTGGATATCGTTTAAGATAAGCTGAACAGACATCATTTAGCAATTTAGCAGATGACCATACCATATGTGAAATATTAGAACGCCGTAAACATTTAAACTTGTTAAAAAAAATGCAGACATCATTTAGCATATTTGAGATTGGATTAGTGAGCATATGGCTTAAAACTCGACTTGTTCGGTGCTGGTAATTCATGCCAAGCTTCTCGATCCGTCTGATGTGTGTTTTCCTCATGATTAGGTACACTCAGCGAAAGCACCTCGTAGATGTTACTGAGATATTCAATCAGTTACCTTGGGAAAAGAAGCAAAGGCTTTTCAAACTCGTCTATCTAGTTTCTCTCCTCTTTCTCTCCATATTTTGGTAATCCAATAGGGAGAGATCGTTTTCTTATGTTGAATCCTACTGTTAACACCATTTATTCCAATTATTAAGATCTGCTCTCTTCCTTATTGCTTCACTGTTGTGCAGGTTGATTTACAGTGCGTTGGAGGATCATGATTCTTGAATAGGAATATCTGCAAACTGTCGTCTTGTAGGAGATAAAGCCAATGTGCGGTTCACTACGAAGCTAGGTGTACTTACTCCTAAGGTACCTTGTTGTGTTGTAATTCCGGACAAATAAATTGTCTTGTGAGTAAGGTCTAGTTTTTTCTTGATTGCCATGATGCCCCTGTTTTGCACTGCTGTCTATAAACGATTTTTTTTAATGTTATGTTTACTATTTAAGAATTTTAAGGATGTAGTTCAAATTATAATGATGCATACAAGAATACTTGGACCAATACGTCGGTATTTTTTAGTACATTAGATATGGATGAAGATTTGAACCCTGATATTTGACTCGATCACTAAAAAAAATAATCATATTAACACTAATATGTGAGGGTGGACATTCAAATCTTTGACCTTTTTGTCAAGATCATAATGTCTTAATCAATTTTGTTATACTGATTTAAACCAATGCGTTCGTCTTCTTTACATTACAATCGAATGGTCAAACTGCTAGGCTTCTTCATTTTACCCTTCTTATCTAGCTGTGTCAAAATTTAAAATCGAGTATACTAATAAATTATTATTGGTAACATGAGAATAATTCGAGTGACATAAATTATTCACTCTCGATCAAGATGTCATAAATTTAAATCTTCTTATATATATATTAAGAAAAAATGAGGAAGTATGGTAAAATGTATCTTTTCACCCTATATTTCATAAATATCACCGAACTTGAAAGATTTCGGCTTGAGTTTTTTTTTTCTTTTCAAATCCTTAAAGCATTCTAATTTTAAAAAATTAGAAGAAAAAAAATTAATATTTATATATTTTATATTTCATAAATGTATTTTTATTTAATGTTTATTTGAATTATTTATATTGCTCGTTAATTTTGATGAGTAACATTGTATTTTTTTCTTTATTTATCTAATTGACGAATTATGACAACCATTGTTATCTTAAAAAAATAATTTGTTTTTTTTTTTGCAAAGATTTTTAATTAATGGGAGATCGAACTTCTGACTTCTTAGTCAGTTCACACTTATGTTAGTTTAGTTCCTTATTTATATTGTTTATATATTATTTATTAATATTTATTGTTTTAATTGGTTTTTTTCATATTTATTTTATTCACCATTTTTCAAAAATTTCATTCCAAATTTGAAATTATGGAAAATTTTATATTCTATGTTTTAATGTGTACTGATTTTTTTTTCTCCTTATTTACATTTTGTCATGAGTAAAAGACATTTCCCGCCTACTCCATATCTTTAAATATTTCAACTTTTCAAACATATATATTTTGTTTATATAGTATAATCTATGGAAATTGTAGTAAATGACAATTTAAGACTTATTGTTTGCAAATATAGCATGTTTTTAAAAATTTTGCGGATATAGCAATTTCTATCGCTGATATCTTATGACTGATAGAAGTTTATCGCTGATCACCTCAGCTTTTTATAGATTTTTGTAAGTGATAATAGTCTATCAGAGATAATAGTCTATCACTGATAGAAGTCTATCAGTGATATAATAAAGTCTATCAGTGATAGAAACGGATTTTTTTGCCATATTTGCAAAACATTTTAAAGTTTGCTAAATTTGCAATTAGTTTGGGTCTGATTGCTATTTGTGCAACCAGCCCTATAATCTAACATATATACTTCGTTTATATACTATAATTCATTATGTATACTTCTTTCTTTTCAAAAAAAAAAAAAAAAAAAATATGTATACTTCGTTTATACTATAATTCAACATATATATACTTCATTTATATTTTTTTTTAAAATATAAACATGAAATGAAACAAAGATATATAATCATATTATTAAATATACATCACGTTTATAAAATATAAACCTCAATTTTTCTCCAAATATATAGAAAATCCAAATTTTCTTCTCTCTCTTTCTCTTCTTCCCTCTCCCTCGCCGCACGTCATCGACCCTAAACACAATCGTTGGAATCATTCCAACAGCTCCCTGCCTCCCTCGTCGTTCGAAACCAGTAGACCCTAAACATCGCAGACGTTTATATCAGTTATGTCGTCGTCACAACAACAAATGCAACCAATACTGCTGAAGTGCGCCTATGTCTGAAATCCCTCCTTGTCGTTGTTAGTGTCGTCCCCGCCGTCTCAAGGTATCACTGCTTTCCTCCCCGTCAAACCTCCGTTCAAGATTTTAGGGCTAATAACAATTTTGAAAAAAGAAGAGGAATAATGGGGAGGTGAGAGGTTGATTCGATTTTATTTTTTATTATTATTTTTTTTCTATATCTAGGTTGATTTGTTATAATAAGATAATATATTTTTTTTTTTTAAAAAAACTTCTAAAAGATTCATTATCTTCAATAAATTAATTGTAATTAAACTAAATCTAATATTTGGACATTCAAGTAATTTCAACCCTATATTAGCTCTAAATCAACCTTTGACTCGTGACAAAACTGAAATTTAATTAGAAGGTTGACATTTGTGTAATTAGGATCTATAAAACCTACGTGTATAGAAAAAAAAAAAAAAAAAAAAAAAAAAACTATTGAAAGGCCTTTGGTTATGGAGCTCATTGGAGCCCACCAATTATCTATCGGGCTGATCTTGTTTCATTGAAGCCCAAAAGGCCCAATTTAGAATTCTGTCTCCACCTGATCCTTCTCGGCGCTGTGTCATCTTCTTCGGAATCGGTCTCTCGGTGTTTCGTATTGGGTTGTTCTGTTATCAACTGAAAATGGCAGTCTCTTCTTCTCCGTCTCTTCAACCTCAAATTCAAGTTTCTCAGTCTCCTCTCAGGTTCTTCCTCTCTCTTCCGATTCACACTTCAAATTGATGCTATTCCCGACGCTTACCTGATTTCCTTTCGTTTTTTTTAATTTCAATTTTGCTAGCTTAGCGACGAAGGTTTACTCGGGATTAAAGCTTCAATCTGCTAGTGAGCTTATCTTCCATTCCTTACTTCCTTCTCATGATTTCATTTGTCTCTGTCTTCTCCTTAATCAATTATCACTTTTGTTTGTTCTCAATTTCAAGGTCCGTTTGGAGGGGCAAAACCTAATCTTACTGTTGAATTCTATGGAAAAGTTAATAAAAGCTTACAATCCAGGTAACTGTAGCTCTAGCTAATTCTGCATCCTATTTTCATTGATGTACTGTGTTAAAAGTAAATATCTTGTTAAATCCTAATGATATAGATTGACAATCTTGGACTTTCCTTACATACTATGATTTTCAAGGATGAAGGAGCTGGAGTATACCATTGTAGCCAACTTATATTCAAGTCCTGTTTCTTGCCAATAGTATAATTGTTTTCCTTCTTCATCCGTCTTTTCGGGAGAAATTGAGGTTTTCGTTGCAGGCTGGGGTCTGTGCGATTTTACGGGAAGAAATAATAGGACCTTTAATCGAAAGGGAGCCTAGTGCTATTGGGTCTCTTGTTAGGTTTTACGTTTCTTTGTGGGCGGGCGTCGGTGACACGGTTATTTTGTAATTACTCTATAGATCTTATTTTGCTTGATTGGAACCCCTTCCTCTAAGTAGTTCCTTTTTGTGGGCTTGTTTTTTTTGGATGTCCTTGTATTCTTTCATTTTCTTCTCAATGAAAACTTGATTGAAAAAAATAATTGTTTGTTACTATAAGGACTAGCTCTAATACTCCTAACTACTAAGACGGGATATGATGACTGATTACGTATCAGGGTTCATTTGTTTTCTTCATGAAATATTATCCTATATTTTCAGTTCAAACATGTCTTGGTGTTTTCAATGTGAAACTTGTGAATCTGGAGGTTTTAACCGATTCTACTGGTTGGTGCTTGCTCTATCAATGACATCTGAAAGGATAACAAATATTTTCATGACATTTTCTTTTTCCCTCTTCAATCTCCACAAAATTTTCATCTTTCTTTCAATTAGACACGCACTCAATTTTTGTTTATCCCTTCTAATAACAAAAGTTAAAGCGAAATAATAAGAGAAGGTGTTCCAGTTGCATCCTATCCTACATATATTCATCTGGCAGTCAATGTATTTCTTCTAATTCATTACTTTACATGCAGTACGCGTAACAAAAAGGCCGCTCGTGCACAATTTCAGATGATGCCTATAGGGACACCAAGGGTGCCTTACAGAACTCCTGGCGAGGGAACTTGGCAATGGGTTGATTTGTGGAATGCCCTAGTAAGTGATAGATCTAATTATGTAATTTTGTGCAATACAGTATGTCACATGATATTTAATTGCTCCGACTGAGCAAAATTTTAGTTTGACATTATGAGACTCACCAGCCATGACACGGGTTTCACTGGCTACCATTAATCACCACAAAAGTTACTATTAAACATCAATGTAAAGCACTTCACAGTAGAAAGATGCTCCTGCAGGTTTTCTCATTTTGTCACTTTATTTCGTTTTTTTCCCTGTCCAATTATTCCAAAGTAAACTGCTTTCAGATAAAAGTGATGAATACAAAAATCAACTTTCTTTAAAAATAATTTCTTTTACTGATTTTTTATAATCTTGGCATTCTTCTTGTGTTCAGTATCGAGAACGAGTTATCTTCGTTGGGCAAAACATTGATGAAGAGTTTAGCAATCAAATTTTGGCCACAATGCTATATCTTGACAGCATTGAAACTTCCAAGAAACTCTATATGTACATAAATGGCCCAGGTGGAGATGTGAGTTCAATATATATAAAGTCCATCATAACTATCTGTTATATTTTCCTTTTCTCTTGGTTATATTTGAATGGTTCGTTTAGCATTATTTTTCTGATGAAACCATGCATCTTTGCAGCTAACTCCAAGTATGGCCATCTACGACACAATGCAGAGCTTGAATAGTCCTGTAGCTACCCATTGCGTGGGTTATGCCTATAATCTGGCAGCCTTTCTTCTAGCAGCTGGAGAAAAGGTAAATACAGATTTTGATTAGTATTGTCAAACCAAAATTAGTACCATAAGGCAGTAGGTGTTGCTCGAAATATGACTTTAGAATTTGTAGGGAGTTTTTCAGTATGGTAAACGTGTACGTGGCCCCTATTTTTTCAGCCAGTTAAATCATTTTGGATTTATCAGAACAAGTCTTATGCGACTTGATAAATAAATTTCAACCCTTTATTTGCATTGAATAAACTTGGAAATGCTCAATACTTTTAAGTTTTACCCCCAAGCACGAATTTTCATGCTCTTTATGAAAACTGTCTCCTTGGCTCCTTGCCTGTTCAGTGTTCACCTTCTTCTATTTGTTTGGTTGAACCTACTTTTTCCTTTTTCCCTTTGTTTTTCTCTTTTAAATCTTACGACACATTTCCTTGTCAAGGGTAACCGCTTTACAATGCCTCTATCAAGAATTGCTTTGCAATCCCCAGCCGGAGCTGCTCGTGGTCAGGTATCATTAATTTGTTACATCCTGTCATGCAGATTGATCATATATGCCTTTTTAAGTTCTAAACATTTTTTCACTGTTATATTATGGCTTGAAAATCCTTTTGACAGGCTGATGATATTCAAAATGAAGCAAACGAGCTCTTGAGAATCAGGGATTATCTTTTTGATGAGCTTTCAAAGAAAACAGGCCAACCTGTTGAAAAGGTCAGTTGGTCAGGCACCATAGTATATAATATCTTCATCCAAATGAAACTTACTACTAGCAACAAGAGATATCCAACATGAATTTTTGGTTTATGAAACTTGTGCTTTTACAAATTTGCAAAATCAGCACATTCATAGTTCACCAATGCCAAATTTGAATGTTACCCCCTCATATTAAACTTGAAATGTTTCTGAGGAATGCTAACTTAGAGACCTTATAAATGGACAAATGCAGATTAACAAGGACTTGAGTCGAATGAAGCGCTTTAATGCTCAGGAAGCTCTTGATTATGGGCTTATTGATCGTATAGTCAGGCCACCTCGCATTAAGGCCGATGCACCACGCAAGGATGCTGGAACAGGGCTTGGTTAGAGTGAGATCAATCGTTGAAAGTAGCACATGTTTGTTTGTAGGCTTCACATGGTGCACACAACTAATTAATTAGAATTTATGTATGAAAGTTTATATATCTTGTTTTGATCGATTATATTTAAATGGAAGCTCTTTGGAAATATGATTTTTATTATGTTTTGTCCTCAAAGTATCTTCAATTAGATTAAAATGATTCAAATATACTTGGGGCATGATTTGAAGGAGTGATTTTGAAATGATTAAAATCATCTTGTCATATGGATTTCCAAATATGCATTTGAAGTTTATGGCTATGAAGGGTTTTTGAGGTTAAAATGTAATTACCTTCACTAGCAAATCCTCCTCATCTTCATCCCCTCTTTTTCACTTTAAGATCAGTAGATTTATATAACCCTAAATTTTACATACCACATATATATATATAAATTTTTTTTTTTTGAAGCTATAACAATATAAACAGGTCAATCGTCTTTTTTTCCCCCCAAAAAAACTAGCTTGTTCTTCCACAAGCTCGAAGGCAAAGACTCCAATCTCTTGATTAAGGACAAGCTCAAAACACACATTTACATTGTTGAAAGAAAGAATCCGGAATTGCATTAAATATATTTAGTAATGAATTAAATTTAAATATCGGCCTATGCCGAAAATGTGAGATCAAATCAATATATGAGGACGCCAATAAGAACATAACTCAAATGACATGATGTACGAACTAGTCACCAATAGGTTTTAGGTTCAAAATCAATATATGGAGACAATAATTTTTTTCGAGAAATCACCAATGTATCGTCAGTAATAACGGCCATATACCTTGTAAATTGGAAAATAAAAATTGATATACCAAATAAAAATTGATATAAGTAGAGAAGATTGGAGAGTATGAATATTTCTTTCCGTCATTGTCCGTCACATTAGCATCACTAAAAATGTTCATCCGATACTAAAAAATTTCCCATACCTCGTGTGTACTGCGTTCCATTCCAACCAAGTTCTCTTTTTCTTTTTCTTTTTTGGAGTTCAATAATTACAGAGATGAAGATTGAACTATCGACCTTTAAAATGATAATTTGTGTCTTATCCACTAGCTATGCTCGAATTTACTACTCTTATCTTTCTTCGATGTTCCCTAATTTCCATTTTTGTCTATCTTGCTCTCCCTCCCACTCCAACACTCTCTTTTTACTAAAAACATAAATTTAATTATATTCTACAAAAACATAAATGTAATATTCTTATTTCTTTTTATTTTAATTTTTTAAAAATTTCTCTTCCCCCTCTTTCTCTCTGTCTCTTCTCCACTCTATAATCGTTTTTTTTTTTTTTTTTTTCTGACTAAATTACATAAATTTAATCTCTCTCATAAGTCATAACCCCATAATTTTTTCTGCCCCATCTCTATTATTTTCATTTTTGAACACATTTTAAATAAATATTAGTAAATAATGTACCTTGTGCTGCTGCTGACAAATATATTTATCAATGAATTATGTACTACTCTAAGGCCATTAAAAAAAAATTATATCCATTTATTAGATTAAATATATAAATGCTAGTATACATTATCTTATTATTGAATTGTGTACTTATATGAACATAATTCTTTATCAATAAACTATTCAAATCTATATCCATTTTCCAATTTTAATTACGTATATTATTGTACTAATGCACACATTTGACTTATATTGATTGAGATATATATATCTATCGTGTAAATTTGAATTATCAATATCATCAATATTTTCATCCATGTGGAGAGGATTAGCAACCCTGACCTTAACGTGATTTAGATGAGCTAACCCACTAAAATTAGTGATTTAATTACTAAATTAGGCCAAACTTTGACTTTTAGATAAACTTTGGCCATGTTGGGTTAGCCTTTAAATTGAATAAGAAAAATATTATATTTGAAGGAATAGAAGAATTAATAGGGAGCTTTTTCAGTCAGCATCAATGTTTTCAGAATATCTCCAAAAAAAAAAAAAAAAAAAAAAAAAAAAAATCAATGTTTTCAGAACAACAAAATCTAGTAAGTCAAATTTGAAAGCTTCTCTTTCCTTTGATACATGCATGATTCACTTTACTTCCTTGATTGCTTAAGCAAGCTTTATATATTGATTTGATTAGTTTAAGCAAATTACGTAATTACACTCATCTAATTATTAGTATTATATATATATTTCTTTGATGTTGATGGTAGTTGACTTCAATTTTTGCTATTATTTGGGAATTAATTTCTAATGTGATCCTTAACACAGCTTATAGATTGATTGGCTTTTTGTTTATTTTAATGTTCCCTTTCACTTGGTCTTACTTGAGCAAACAAAATGGATATTCACCAAATCAAACACATCCACAGGAGCTTCATCTAAATCTAATGAATCCAAAAAACAGAGAGGTTTGAGGAAGATGAGTTGACCGATGTCGATATGGACGAAAAGTAGGCATAATAAAATCACAATCCATTGATATGAAGCAAAGCGAAAGTCTTCATATTACATCAAACTATTCTACTCGACGTAACGCGTCGGGGAGCCTATAGCTACTCTACCAAGTGAAAAGCTAAGTGAGAGGGATCAACAGGGGCAGTGAGGGGTTTCAAATTCTACATAGGAAGTACAATGGTAAGTTACAGAGACAATGAAACAAGATGTGAAATCTACCAACTTGAAGTTTGATGATGGCAAATGGCAGATGGCAGATGCGAAATCTCAGATTAAGCACTGGGTAGGGATACATTGATATCAGTTGGCTTATTCCTCGAATCAGTTGGCAGCATCGACCAGTTATCGCCACGAAAGGAACTGGAAGGCGAGAGGTTGGACTTAGGATCGACGCAAGATATTGGAATGGCAGCAGTTGGCGGGGCGGTTGAATTAGTATCTTGTTTTGGCTTTTTAGGTTTCTGCTCCTGTTGATTTCCAGATAGAAAACTCCCTACTACAACCTATTTTTGCAAAGACAGTAATAAGCAAAATCTCAGTTTAATTTCCATAGCTCAGATTTGGAAAGCAACTGCATTGATATAATAGACCATATCGGTAACGAATACGATACCTGAACAGGACTTGCAGCTACTAATAGACCGGCTACTCCACCGCCTACGACACGCCCGTCTGGACTTGCTAAGGAAACACTCATTCCTCCAGATCTACTTCTAGTTCCTCCATTATCACTAGGCATGAATGATCCAGACAAGGACAATATTTCAAAGCGACCCTGTGAACACAAAAAGAAGAAGATCGATATGAGAGATTTCTCCTATGGATGAAGAATCGACCTCCTACGTGAGAGGAACTTGCTTGATATGAAGTAGTTAAATAATCAATAGCAGTGATAGTTCTTGGTATAGATCAGAAGCAGAACTAACTGATACTGTCAAGAATGGAAAGAAAATATTTGAGCATTACTTGAAAAACAATGACTATACAATGCTGGACTGATTTGAAAATATCAAAATGGAAGCCTGTAATCAAATATTTACTAGCAAATTTATTTTGATGACCAGGTATCTGATGAATAAATTCTACTAATTCTTAGAGAGAAAAAAAACACTAATTCTATATGAGTATCTTTTTCATTATTTGGAAGTGGAACCATCAGTTTTACAATCAATCAGTCGTAATCTCTTCTGACAAATTTTAACCATCTCGAAATTTTTACTGCCTTTAACATGTGAATAAACTTTCAGGTATCCAGTGAACTCTCATGAATCAACTCTGAAACAGGAATGGCTAGTTACAGCGTAATTGCACGGCTCGAAGTTGAAACGTCACAAACATAATAGAACAGATAAAAGATGCTAAATTGAAAAAGAAAAAAAAAGCAGAGGATTCACATTTAGCTACATTACATGAAATGTTAAATGAAGCTTCTCTGTGAGGAATAAAAGTGATAATTCACGAGGGACAAAACTTGGAAGTCGTATTAACTACCGGAGTTGATAGCTGGAAAAAATAATAAAGAGCTCTTTAGCTGCGGTTGGCGTGAAGGTCAGAGAGAAGATGCCTTTACCCGACGAGCAAGACGGGAACAGTCGAATACATGTCGACGTCCAAGTGCAATGTTAGGAAGGTAATGTTCAGAATTGGAAAGTCTTGGTTTTGAAAGAAAAGTAGACATTAAATGCTCATTAAATTTAAATTTAGCCTTCATAATTTTCAACTTTAGAATTTATGAACCATAATTACTATGTATGGTACTATTTCTCAGAACAGCTTCATATAGATGTCAGCACACATAAGTGACTGTATCTGTAGATCTTCGAATTTTAATGTCGATATTCAGTACGGGAATGATTATTGGCATGTTATTTACGTACTGGATCCTAAAAGCATGCAAACGGGAGCCAAGAGAAAGAGAAAAATCATCCCAAACTTCATGAATTCATTCACAAATCACAGCTAAATTACCAAACAATTAGGCATTTTTTCATTAGTAATATACCATTATAGGGGGCCAAAATAAATGCATCACCTCATATGTTAATGTTCCTCCAGAGGAGTCAGGCTGACGGAGAGTGACACTCGAGATCACACCGTTCGCAGACAAAATGCATATAGCTCGAGGCCCTTGTTGAGAAAATGATATTATCTTCATCGTAACATCCTAAGTAAAAGGAAAATTGGAAAAAACTTGGTCACATAGTTGCTCCAAAAAAGGAAGGATGAATGAGAAAATAAACAAATTTAATTCACTCTTGTTATGAATGACACAAAAATTGAAAACTTCCCTATTTGTTGGAAAGCAAATAGAAATTAAATGAAACAACCAAACTTCATGGATTTCCTCAATTTTCTCATTTATTTACATAAATTGACTTCCCCCCCAAAATAAATCAACTCCAGAAATGAGATGGAAGTGAAAAGAAAAAGAACTTGGTCTCTTTATTGAGTAACCATAATGCAAGTTGTAATTCAAAAAAAAAGAAAAAAGTTATCTTATACGTGTTTTAGTCCAGCTTCTGCGAAGAAGATAAGTTTTTGACATTTTACCTCGCCTGTGTTGACATTGATGATATGGGGCGTAAAATTTGCACCAACAGAACATGGAACCCAGTCCCCTGAGAAGAGGGCAGATTCAGTGACAAGATCAAAACACAACAACAAACTAGATTGAAATGATAGATCATTCAGCAGCATAATGAATCTTCAAAGAAAAAAGTTCAACAGAAAACAACATAAAAACAATCTTTTCAAATCCATTAATAGAATTCCAAACTTCCAAGTCAAGTGATAGATTTAGAGATTTCAACAAATTACATCTCTTAAGTATAACACTTAATTCATTTGAAAGATAATGAAAGATCATGGAGTCTATCAATATCAACTGCTAAGAAATTAAAATCAAAATCAAATCAGAACCCAACATCAAAACAGAAAAAATGAAGACACCCTTTTCTCTGAGTGAATCAATCATCAAATTCAAGATCAGAAAGTAGCCAAAATGAGAGACAGAGACAGAAACAGAGAGTTCAAATTCAAACAAGAACAAAAAAACAAGAAGATTCCGACATTCTCAGACCAATCTAGAAAGAAAGCTCTCGATCTTTTCAGAATCAGAACAACAATATGCTTTGAGACTTAATCAAAGAATCTAATCAAAGAATCTAACCAAAGAATCTAATCAAAGAATCCACCCAGCAAGAATCACTAACTAATAATCTCAAATCCAAACACTTCTCTCCAAAACCCAGGTCCCAAAACAATGGAATCATTTCAACTAAAACAGTACTAAGTTACATAAACAGAAACAATTCCTCCAAGTTTAGACAGATTGATTAAATCAGTAAATCCCCATTACCTAAATTATCCACTTCAAATTTGCTTTTACTCACAGCGCTCGCCGGCCGTACTTTCCCCCTCTTCTCCGTCGAGAAATCGATCACCGGCGGCGGCACCGATGAAGAAATCGGCTTCGGAGACAGAGCCATGGCGACAGAGCCATCGGGTCCATATTTTCTCGGCCGCCCTCTTTTCTTCTTTCCCGGTACTGAGGAGGCCGCCGTGGGCGGCGTAGAAGTTGGTTGAGTTGCCGTCGCCGTCGCCGTCGCCGTTGATCCACCGGTCTGCGGTGGGTTATCGGTGGCTCTCGGAGCTATTTGGTACTCCGACGGAGCATCTGATCCCACCACAGTAACCCCACTACTTGCACCACCATCTCTTCCCTCCATTACTTAAAAAAAAAATTAAAAAAATTAAAAAAAAAAAAAAAGGAAAAAATACCCAACAAATATTTCCTCCACCTATTTATGAAAACTCAATTTTCATTCTCTAATTTTCAATCCTTCATGAGAAAACCAGATGAAGAAGAAAAGCTCCTCAAAATCAAAACCCAGAAAAACCAAAATGAATTAGAAGCTCAAAAAAATTAAAAAGGGTTGCTTTATTTATTTATTTATTTTTGAAGCATGGAGGAAAATAGCATGGAAAATTATGAGAAAAAACTTTACTTACAGTGAGATTATAATCTTTATATGAGCTGCAAAACTTAAAAAACCACTGTTTACTTCAAAGAGTTTTGCTAAAAATAAACATTTAAGCTCAACATAAGGCCTAAACCATGCTCATCTATTTTAAGAAAAGAAAATAAAAACATTTTTTTTTTCAGAAAATTGAAAAATATGAGAAGATTTTATGAAAAAAAAAAGAAAAAAAAAAAAAAAGGACTCAGCTTTTGATTTGAATGGGAAAATGGTGAGATAATGAAACCTTGTTTCTGCAGTTTAGATAATTGGAGGCCTAACTTAACTTTACCAAAGACTGTCCAAATTTAGATTCAAAATATTAATTAATTAATTAAAAAAGAATATTGAATTATGGCATAAAGAAACCAATTTTCATAGGGATTTATTTTTTTATTTGTTAAAAAAATGGTAATTGAGTATGGTTGGGAATCCGGCAGAGAAATAATAATATTAAATTTATTTGATTTTTCAAAAGTGGGTGGGTGATTTTTTTTTAATAGTAATAATTATTATTATTATTTTGTTTCTGAAAAAGTGGCAATTTGAAAGAATAATATTAATAATAACAGGGGCTACTTTTTCTAGGGAACCAATGCATAATAATTATTGTTTTAATTTTTAAATAATATATATATATATATATATTTTTTTTTTCTGTAAGGAATTATGATAATAATATATTGTTTGGGTAAAGAAAAAAGTAAATAAGAGGTTGCCAGAGCCTGAAGGAATTCTCCTGTAAAGATGAAAAAAGAGAACCTCTATTTAATTTATGTCCTTTTCTCTTTATAATATTTTATAATTTTATTTTGATCATTATGTAAAAAAGTTCAATGTGAATTTTGGATATAAGGAAATTTATTTTAACCTATTAAGATAATTTAACTAAGAGAATTACTAGAAAAATGTTTTTACAATTTGGGAATCCAAACAAAATATTTAAAAGTACAAAAACAAAAGAATTATATGTATGAAAGTCTATAGATACTTTAAATTTACTGTAGTATATTAAAAGTTAACTTGTTTTTATTTTCTAAGTGATTTTTTTAAGGTTATATTTCAGATTATTAAAAAATTATATTTTAAAACATAATATAGTTTGCCCTATATTATTATGCTTTAAGAAAATTTATCTCCAAAATTATGTAGACGGTTGATACTAATTTTTGGTACAATAGTAAATTTGATATTTGGAGTGAAATAAGGTGTGGTCTACGATATCAAAAAAGATCAAAGAGAGAAAGCTAGTATCCGTGTGTGGCATTAGCGACACAGGCTCCGACGCTCAAGTTAGTATTGAGAGTGAAAAAAATGGATATGGAAAGAATTAGAAGAATATTTCTTGCATACATTTTCTTCTTCTCAACCTTTCTTTTTTATAAATTTTTCAAGTGGCCGTTTATGACCGTTTTCAAAATTAAATGGATCATTATGGTGAGAATAACTTTCAGCAGTTTCAGAGATTGAGTAATGATTTGGGAAGGAGTGTTTCGCTACTAGTCGAGCCAACTTAAAGGGTCGACCTTTCCATCTTGTCGAGCTGATTCTAAGGGGTCGACCTCCTCTTTTCGCCGAGCCTATCCTACGAAGTTGACCTTTTTTTAATAGGCTAGATTTTTGTTCTTCGTTGGACCTTCTACTTAGGCAAGTGATTTTGCCGATAACATAGACAACTGCAAAATATTTACATGGTGTTTGTATTTTTGTTCCTATTATTAAATGTTCATTAATTTATTATATAGTTTTTAGTTTTAATTACTTAAAACTAAATTGTACAATTCTCCATTTCCAAAAAAAAATTAAATAATAATAGTAATAAATGGTACAATTCTCAGAAAAATAATAAATAAATAAATTGTACAGAAATATTAGGTTTTGGCCGACCGAACACGAAACGATTATTGAAGGAAAAAAAAAAAAAAAAAACTCAGGGCGTCTTTGTTGACAACTTTTATATATTAAAAAAAAAACAAGATTTATTGTTTAAAAAAAAAAGTTTTTCCTCTTTCTTTAATACAGCCATGAATTTTAGTATTATTAAGGGGGGAAATAATATAACTATTTTTGCATAATTTATAAAAATTAATTAGTTTTTTTTTTTACAAAAAAATAAAATAATTAATTAATTAGTTATTGAATTGTCAAAGGAAAGATGCCTGAAATTGAAACTAATATTTTTAAAATATTTAATAAAACAAGGATATCATTTAGGAATAAGACAAATTCCAATTACTTTAATTAATTCAGAATTTAAATGAATGAAGGATTTTTATATTTTTTAGAATGTCTGAATTAATGAGAAAATTTATGAAGGAATTTAAAACAATAAGGCATGCCAACATCAACTTTATCTCCACTTATCTCAATTGATATAATGTATGAAGTAACGATAAGATAATGAAGTCAAAGGTTTAGTCTCTCGCCCTCTCATATTGTAAAAAAAACAAAAAAAAAAAACTAAATTTTTTTAGTACAAAATTTATTGGTAGTCTACTAAAATACTAAACTTGTCTCAATATATAACATTGGTTAAATTTTGTAATAAAATTGTTAAGTTAAGTTGAAAAATTATTGACAAGGGTTATAATGTGACGGTCTCCTAAAAATCTTCGGATCTAAATCTTACAATTTATCTATCTCTAATAATTATTGTATAAAAAATTAAAGTACTTTTACACTTTCTCTTTTAATTCAAGAGACAAAACTACCGACCACATTGTGGCGGTCTCCTCAAATAATTTCTTTAAGTTGAGGGTGATATATGAATGGTGTTATTTCGTATTTTATATTACAAAAGAAGAGAAAAGATGGGGTCAAATGTATGTTTTTTTGGCTTGTGTATCTTTAAATTAAATAGAAAATTATTAAAAGAACACTCAAGAAATTGAATTTCATGAGTGAAGAGTGTAATTTTTTAGGGTAGCTCTACAAACAGAGTCAAACGAAGTCCGGCTAGTGAGAACAAAGTTGTCGCCATTTTGATCACACAATATCATCTTTCAACGGATAAAAGTAAAAATAAAATACTATAGATGGAGACGTATTGAGATCTCTAAACATAATTGAACTATAACTTGTCACCTTCATCATGGTATTTTTGTTATTGATTTTGTTGGTCTCTTCTTAACCTTACTTTTTATAGCATTCACGTCGGTTTATCTTTTAGTGTTAGTGCAGTTAGCGTACCATTAGATGACAATAAAGATCTTTAGTAAAGTAAGGCATTTAGAATGTATGTAAGTCTTTGAATTTTACCAAGTGTTAGAGCTAAATGATTCAAGATGGCAACTCCTATAGCTAATAAACATGTGTCATATGAAAGTTACCGATAGTTTTCATTTTTGTCATGCATCTAGTAACAAACATAGTGTGTCAATCAAACTCAATAAATTATCATTCAATAAAATATTTGGTACTCATAAATGATAAAAATATGACAAGAATTTATAATATAGTAGATTTAGATGACTAACAGGTGCACTTTAATTGTCACCGATAATTGTCAATTAAGGAGCAAATTACTCAATCAATCAAGACATCTCGATAAAAAATTAAGAAAAACAATTGTGACAGGAAAACACAACACCTAAAGAAACTGTGAAAGAGACGAACATGGAAACATCTTTGAACTAAAAAAATTAATATATAAAAAAGCTTCAAATACTGCCAGAAACACGATTAAATTAAGCATTTTTTAAAAGCCCCAAATACTTGTGAGAACTTCATCTAAGCATCCAAAAAGAAGAGGAACACACGATCAAATGAAGTTCGTCTCTTCTTTTTTTAACACGCGGTCGGAATAAGCATTCAAAAATAAGAGGAAGAAACTTCATCTAAGTTAGCTGCTAGAAAGTGAAGAGCTGAGTTGGGACAACCCTGATGAACGCCACAGAAGCTTAGAGAGAAATGTTGGCGAAGCTTAGAGAAGGATGTAGAAAATTAGGAACGGAAGCGAGGAAGAGAGGAACGAAACGAGAGAAACGTCTTTTTGGAGTTTCTGATTTTCAGCCCTAATTTTAAGAACATTTCTTAAATTTTGGAAACAAGAAACGAGAATAATTATCAAACAAGTTCGTTTCTTAAAAAAAGATAAACGGGAACAAGAAACAGAAAATGGGAACATTATCGAACAAACCCTTAATTTTTTGAAAAAAAAAATTGAATCGTCATTTTTCTTTCTATAATTTTAAGCATCTCTAATTAAAGGAATCAAAACCATACACATTCTATATATTTTGTGATTCTTTCTCTTTCCATGGAGAAATATTGTAAAGATTGAAGAGAGTATGTTTTTGACGTATGGAGGAAAGGGGTTAATTAGTTCGTTTGAATATTTATAAGAACTTAAATCATCTTGATTTTTTGAGTGAAAGTCGTACACCGATAAATTAAAATTATTTTAAGTGAAAGACCTTAACCAATATCTTAAGAAGTTCAAAGTATGATGAAAGATATAGTAGAAATTTATATAATTGTTGAACATGCATGGTAGTAAACTCCTAATAAGATGTATAGAAGGGAGCCTCTTTAAATAATATATGCTTAAACTAGGTTGATTATTACTATGTATTTATATATTAGCCTTGCTTTATTAATAATATTTCCTATAAATGATTTTATGTGGACATAAATTATAATATTGTATATCATGTTAAAACATCATTCTCTCTTCACTCTTATTTTTCAAAAATGAAAATGAATATTTTTCAAAAATGAAAATGAAAATGACAACCATACAACTTCTAAGTAACCTATTAAGTTTGTCATGGTTTAGAAGAAATTGAATTACAAAAATGTTGGTATTTGATTAATCAATCTTATATCTTATATTGACTCTTTCAAGAAATTATTATTAATTATACATTGTCAAACTTTTAACTTTTTACTACTTAAAAAAGAAATCATCAAATTGCAGGTTTAAAATAAGGTATGAATAATTTTTTTCATAAATAATTCTATCTTTTAACTTTCATAAAGAAGAATTTGAGCTTGGATTAAATATTTGATTTTTATTTTAAAAACAAATGTTTAGAGATTTTTTCTTCTCCATTTTTATTATTATTAGATTGAACCTGTAACCTTATTAGATTCTACATGTCAATTATTGTCGGAGTAGCTCACTTTAGCTCCCTCAATTTTGATTAGATCATGTGTTAATAGTTTCGTTTTTTAATTATTATTTTTTTTATCTGTTATAGATTTCTTGATTTCATCGGATTATCTAATAATTAATATGTAAAAATAGTTGATAAGAACTATCTTTCAGTCAATTAACAAATTGACCAGCATTCAATTTTTTTTTTTTTTAACAAATTGACCAGCTGAAATGAGTTTAGATTAATTCCCACGACATGGAATGGAATTAGACTGATTTATTTTATTTAGGAGAAATTAGACTGTCTTTAAAGACCTTTGCCTTATAATATTTAATTATAAAATAAAATTTACATATATAAATGAAATACATTGTATTTGTTTGGAAGTTTGTTTAAATATAAACGAAAGGCAACATATAGAGTGTTATATATATATATATATATATATTATTATTTTTCATTACAGTTCATAGTTTTGTTCATTTCCTAGCGGCCTGAGGTCTCCTAATAATAATTACTGAATATTTTGGAAATTGCATTTGTGACCCCAAATTCTTTTAATATTAATTTGGAGTGCGCTTCAACTTTTGTTATTTTAATAAGACTTTGTAAAGCAATAGAATAAATTTTGAAAATGGATTTTCTTTTTTTAATTGGAAATAGACTAGCTCGTATTTTATATACATTCCAATTTCTATTTTTTTTTCTCACATTGCAATTTTTTTAAGTTGTTTAAATTTTTTAATTTAATCTGATTTATGCTACGTTAAAATTACTTTATTTAGAACAAAACCTGTAACTGTAAATTTAGAACCATTATATAAAATAAAATAAAATAAATAAACTTTTTTTTTTCTGAAATGGTACTATATTAAGAAAATCAATAAGAAAAATCTCTATGTCAGGCACTCAATAACAATCAAAGAAAAACAAATAACATAAAAAAAAAAAAAAACAATACCTTAACTACTAAGCTCATCTAATAAGATTTACACTTCTAATATCTATTACATAATGGGTTAAGACAAGACCTAATACAATACATAATAGTAAAAATCTATATACATCTAATTTCGGGAGCGTTGTCTTCAAATTTCTATCAAGCATTTCGTCTTTGGACCTCGACTCGCTAATTCCGTATTGGTTCATTTGTAACGGATCGTAATCAAAGATATTTCAACAAACAACCTAAACATGACTTAACGAGTCAAAACATATATGAGTACCAAAAGGTTAGAGGTTAGAATCCTATCTTTTTTTTAAAATAAATTAATATCCAACCTGAAATACTATCGTAATAAACAAAATATAAAAATAATTAATAAATTCGTTGTAATAAAAACACAACGTTCCATTCCAATAAGAAAATAACTAGAATAAAGGCAGCATCTATTTTAAATTATAGATGGAAGACCACTTGTTGCCACCCCAAACCCAAGAGTGCAAGCTTACCAATCTTTATATCACAACATTAAATTAATAACTATTTTAATCTTTCCTAAATTTTGTTTTTAAAATTTTGTTTAGAGATTGGAGAAATCCAATTTCGAGTATATAATAAATTTATTTTTATAATGGAGCCACTACCATTGACCAAATGTACATAAATATAAATATATTATAATAAAAGAAATGTGTTTTTTTTGGAGAAAAAAAAGTATAATATTCCAAATGACTGAAAGGTATCTACTTCCAAGTTGTGTTCAAGATAAAGTTAAAAGTAAAATCCCCATACCCCAATAAAATAATATTACTAAAAAAATGAGAAATTTGAATTAAAGTAGGTTTAGATAAGAACAATAAGTTATTTTATTAATATTTATATAATGTTAGTAATATATTTTGGTAATGTTATTATATTCTATTTCTTGTTTCTGCTAAGTTTTATTTCTTGTTTTTTTCGAAGGATTTTTTTTTTTTAATAATAATATCTAATGTTTCTTGTTATCTTACCTATTTTGGGTAATAAAAGAGAGTTAGTTACATAAATAATCATTATATTTAAAATAATAATAAATATAACTTAATATAAAACATTTTATAAATATGACAAAAAAAATCAATCACTATCACTGATTCTATTGATAAAATAAATGTTACTGACTACTATCAATCATAGTCACTTACAAAAAAAATTTAAAATGACAGAGGTATATCAATAGTTATCAGTGATAGTCATTGATCTGTCATTATGACTTTTACTAATAGAAGATTATTCTCGATGAAAATTGCTATATTTACAATTTTTTTAAAAAAAATTATATTTTTAATTATTTTATCATAAATTCACAGGTGCAATTTCCATAAAATAAATATGATAACTGTTTTTTTTTTATCTTGGAAGTTTTCATTTTAAATTTGTAGAAATTATATATTTAATGTAATGGAGTAAAATATTAATAAAAATATAAATTTTCTTAACAAAAGAGAGAAAAAAAAAAGATTGAAAGAAAGAAATAATAAATCATTTTATTTTCTTAGATTTTGGATTTTTTTTGTTTTTGGAACAATTGAAGGCCAGCAGATAAGCGATAAACTTTTTTCCATTATTATTTGTTTTTTGAAGTTAAATAAACCTTTTTTCCATCTAAGCTATCTGATTGGTAATCCTACCTAACATTTATTTTATTTTATTTCACCTAATTATTTATAAAATAAACCAGTTTAATAATTAATTTATTAATTTCGATTAATTAGTGGAAAACCTTTCTTTATGATAAAGAAAATTATTACTTAAAAATATTAATTTTTTTTTTTTTAAATTAAGTGGTGCTTCGACTATTGATTGTCTATTTCAAGGTTATATAATAGCAATATCTTGTCGAGTAATTAACACAAATTGATAGTTATTTTATTCAATTGCAATATCGACCGAAGTGATATTTTTGGGCCTTGGGATGAGGTTATGGGCTTTAAAATTTTGCCCATGTTCGCTGCGGTCCGGGCCCAATTAAGAATATTTATGATTTAATATATTATTACCTAAGGTTTATTAATTATTAAAACATTATCATAAAATAGAAAGAAAAAAAGAAAAAAGTGATCTTTGAAGATAAGGCCCACTAAGATTTGAAGATAGGAAAACTTCAGCCCAAAGCTCAAAAGTAAAGATTACCATGAAGTTTTTTTTTTTTCAATCATAAACTCCGCTTCCTCGTCTTGCTTCTAGCAAAGCTTCCACGACCATGTTAAGAAATGTAGATCGTTAATCGCTAAGTAAATATTTTAGTGCTGAATTTTAGTGTATTTTTTCAATTTAGTCTCTTATATATATCTTAAAAATTTACAATCTAATCCTTCAATATTGGTGAATGTTAAAATTGATTAATGACAGATTTACGTGACATAATATTATACTTAGTGGATTGTTTAAAATTTAGAGGGGAAAGAAAAGTTATCGAGGAGAATGAAATTTTTACTTATGTCTCATAAATTTAGGCGATTAAATTTTTTTCTCTTAAATAACTTTTCCCCATCTAAGTTTGTGTAAAATCATTAAGTTTTATGCCACTTAAGTTTATCATCAACCATTTTTTACATTTGCCTATAATGTGAGGCTAAATTATACAAATTTCTAGAACCCTTTCTTCCCTTTTTTTTTTCTTTTATTTTTCTTCTACCTCTATTTTTTTAAATATTTTTTTTATTATTCTATGGAGTAGGAGACTTGAACCACTGACTTCTTAGTCAATAGTTTATATCTTATGTCAGTTGAGTTATGCTTAACACTAAAATTATTTTTAGTAATTAAAATAATGCAAACTCTAACTCTGGACATGAGAGGCGAGTTTGAGTTTGGTGGTGCTAGAGACAGATTCTTATCGGTTGTTCAAGAAAAATGATGAGGACTTGACGGAAGTTGGAATGTTGGTTGTTGACGTGTGCTTGCGGTTCCCTCGACCTTTTAAGAACTGTTGTAGCTTCATCCATAGAGAAGGGAATGAGGTGCCACATCATTTAGTGCAGTTGACTTTGAGTCTTCGACAACATGTGGTTTGGATGGAGGATTTTTCTCCCGAGATCGATTCTTACCGTTTGAATCATTTGGTCATTGTTTAGCGTTCAACTTTGCTTAAGAAGAAGAAAAAAAAAAAATCCTCCCAAGATCTATGTAAACACATAATCCCATAACTTCAAAATATTGTAGAAAAATGGATTAAAATAAACAAAAACAGAAGTATTTTTTGAAGAGCCCACTTTGCAAGATTCTTCCATTAAAACCCAATTAATATAATGAAAGAATAGACAAGAGTTAGGCTAAAAAGGTGTCTTGCAAACACATGTATGAGATAATCCTTTTAACTTATTTTGGTGTCCTTTTCTTGTTAGGTCCAATCTATGTATGTGTATGTATTTGGCTTGTTTTGATTTGGAGCTTATCAAATAAAATTATCTTGTAGATTATGAAAATACATCATAAAGTTAGTACACCACACACACATATATAAACAATCACACACTTAGTATATCTTTTTTTTTTTTAAAAAAAAACTTCATAAAGACTAAACTGTTTTATTATCGAAAAACAGAAATTTGAAAACAAGAGATTCAATGAAAGTAAAGTTCTATTTCATTTTTCACATATGTGTTTGTAACCGATTTAGAAATTAGATCTCAATTTAACTAATTCTCCAAAAATGTGTTTAATTTTAATTCTTTTAAAATTTATGAAACTAGTTGTAGTCACCAACTTTACTAAATATGAAGTTGAATATAAATTATTTTTAATTAGTTTATTCACATATTTTATGCTATATATTTTGTATAAATATTATTTCATAATATGATATATTTATAATATATTATATTATTATATTATACCTACTTTAATTTAACAAAAATAAATTGAGTTTATAAATATGAAATATTATATTTTATTAATTTTTTTTATTCTTTTAAATATAATTCTTCATTTTAAAATTTAAAATTTAAATACATTAAAAACAAAAAATTAAAAAAATCATTTTCAAAATTTACATTAGATTATAGGATCTGGAAACAATTTTAAAAAATAGAATTAATATTACCTATCAAACACATATATTAATTGCAAAACATATAAATTGAATGATGTGACAAACAGGCCATAAGAAGCTATTGTGTACCGGTCACCAACGCTACAAAAATTCTTTATTTAAATAACTAGTCTGTTGGTTTATTTTTATTTAGTTAATTAACTTTGATTAGATTTTTAAATTTAGTTAAATATTTTTATTTTTATTAATTTTGTCCTCTATTGTTTTTTAAAGGCTACAAATAGAATGGTGAAGTTTTTTTTTTTTTTTTTTTTTTTTCTTTTTTAATATGGGGTAAAAGATTTTAAATCTCTAACCTTTTAGTCAAGAAGTCGTGGATATATGTCTTATTCCGTTGAATTATACTTAGGTTGGACCCTGTTGAATTTTCATATTTTTGATGAATGAAAATATGAGCCGTTTCTCTCCCTAGATAATTCTAAATGATAGTTTTTTACCCGCTCTTTTAGACTATCATTGATTTATTTTCATGTTTAAAAGACTGTTGCATGATAAAGTCACTAGGTAAAGCAATGTTGGCTATACTATGAGCGATAAATATAAATGATGTTATAAATTATAATGCGGACGATATCAAAGGAGAGAAAAGATGTAAGGAGATTGAACCTAAGACCTCTTAAAAAGTGGTACATATCAATCACCATGAGATATGCACAATTTGACAGATAAAAAGAGAAAATGAAAGCTACCCAAATTAAAAACATGAAACACATTGCTGACACTAATTTGCAATGTTATGAATATTCCCAAAATCAAAATTGTAATTTGGACGAGCAAGCTGTAGAAATAGTAAATACTAAGAAGTAAGAACATGTGCTTAATTTATTTATTTTTTAAAAAATATTATGCTAATTTCTTCTTTGACCAATCGAAAAGATCTTTTTATTATTCCTTCTTTTTTTTTTTTTTTTTTCCAGACTCATTTTTCGAGTAGCAGAATCTCATAGTAAATTAAAAAGGGAAGTGGGAAATGGACCAAACAAATCACTCTGAAAAAAAAAAAAAAAAAAAAAAAAATGAAAGGTGTGGCCTTTTGGGATCCCCACAACACAATCGTATAAACCCTATATTTAGAAGGGGTGAGCAGAGAAAAGACAATGATATTCATACATAACAAGAAAATTAAAAAATTCAAATATTAAATTACAAGTTTCATCCTTAGATAGGTGACCTTTTCTCGCATTTTTTTTTAATTCTGAATCTATTGGACACAAAATCGAAAATTTAATGTCTTTTCATACACTAAATTCAATTTTATGTCAAATAGATTCGTTAATTTAAACAAAAATGAAAAATGTTGAATATATGACAATTTTGAAATTTCAAGGATAATTTTGACGTTTTTAAAGTTCCTAAACCTTATTTCACACAAAGTTGAAAGTTTAGTGATATTATATTAGATGTTTTTTTTAAAGTGATACTTTTAATGTTTGAAGATCAACTAAACACAAACATGAACAACCAAACTTGTAATTTAAAAAGATTAAAAAAAAAAAAAAAAAAAACCTCATATTTGTAAGGATGATCCTAAATTTTCCCCACTGATTGACCCAAATTTTAAAAATTAGGCAAATTGACATTTTTGTTCATTTTTTTAATATTATTTTTCTCGTTCATCCATCACTCTCGTGTGTGCTCCACTTTAAAACTGGAATTTTCTACCCTCTCGTGAGCGAGAACGAGAAAAATAGCGAGGGAGCAAAATAATATTAAAAAAATAGTTGATGATATCAACCTAAGGTCAATTTGACTAATTTTTTAAATTTCGATCCATGTTGAAAATTTAGGGTAATCCGTAGCAATTCTCTTTCATATTCATATTGGTGCTTGTGATTCTGGAGCTCCTCTTTTTTGTTGGTTTGTTTAGATAAAAGCAAGCTTTGGCTTCGGCTTTGTTTTTGGCGACTCTCTCGCGGGCGGAATTTAGCCTGCAGAAGTTTTGGCCTTTTTCGTCTAAAACGATACCCATTTTTAGGCTCTGTTTTGATCCAAAAATGCTTTTATTCGCTTCTTTTGTTTTTATCACCACACTTTTCTTATTTCATTTTTTCTATTTCAATCTCCTTTTCTTCAAATTTAAATCCCATTTTCCCCCTCTTTTCATTGTTCATTATAGGAAAACTTCAAATTCTTCAAATTGAATATGATTTGATAGTTTTTGTTCTTATTAGCTTTAATTTGAGTGCAATTTTTAAACACCTGCTAAACAAATGTCGCCTATACTATTGTTTTCCCCTTTCTTCAAGACAACAAAACAAAACAAAACAAAAACAGACGCCTAATTTGACTGCTTTGTATTGCAGAAAGACAGGGGTGTGACCTAATTTAATTAAATACAAAACAAGGGGTCTTTCAAGAAATAAACCATGTGGGGGAGGACTGGGGAGAGAGAAATAAAAAAGAAAGTCAACATTGATTCAAGTACTTATAAAAGGCTGTTATGTACAATGTGTTAAGCTGTTTACAACCAACCAACCATATCTTCTACCTTCTTTTACCTAACATTGGTCTTCCCCAGCTACCAGCAGACCTATAAACACTACTCTTTCTTTACCCATTTCCTTTTCAACATCAAATAATTCCATCAACAAAGTACCCACCCTTTCTTTTCTTCAAATTTTGATTCTTTTATGTACACAATATGCTCAAACTTCAAGCAAAGAATATGCCAAGGGGAAAAGTAGACAGACAATATGGACAAACCTTTCAATAACTCAATTGGTTTTTCATTTCCTTTTTGATGCTCTCTACGAGTATGACCTGATCAATCCCAAGTTGTAGAGATTCCTTCTCAATATGCTCCCTAGAGATAACAAAACAGCCCCACCAACACCCGCTGCCTGCTCCTCCCCTTCTGTCTTTTGTTGTGAAATCAATGACAATTCCTTCACTTTCAAGCTACTCAACCCGATTTTCTCCCGAACCGAGTTGATAGTTTTCGCATCTGCTGCGTTCCCGAGTGCATCCGTTACGTAGAAGACGTTTAGAGCTACTTCTGCTGAAGTGGATACCTCTGCTCTTGTAACGTTTAAACCATTCTCTCTGAATGTTCTTGTAACATCTGCTAATAGACATGCCCTGTCGGTAGTGCGCAACTCCAATCTCACACCCTGTTGTAAACACATCATAATCAGTTAACGTCTGCAAGAATTGTACAACGTAACAACGCATTTGATTAATAACAAGATCGAACGAGACATGTATTGCATACCTGTGAGGTTCTTCTCTCTACTGAAGCTTGTAGGCATTGAATGACACGCTGCCTTTCAGCCTCGGAACTAATTGGAGTTCCATCAGTGTGTCTGATGTACAATTCCTGATTAAAATGAAGACAGATAATGTCAACAACAAGATGATTAAACCTTCACATGAAAGAATATGAACCCAGAATGTAGGGAAAACATTTACCAGATATGCTCTATTCCTCGATGTAGTAATGGTGCCGTGAAAAACTACGTAATCCATGTCAGTCAACGTGCAAACGACGTCGAATAACAGCTTCATTCGATCTTTACATTGAACATTCACAACTGAGTAACCCCTTTCCACCCAATTCTGAACTGTCACTACAGGTGAATCATCATCACTATGCTGAAGGACAGGCTTCCTTTCATAGTCACGATCCGCAAACATCATCTGGTGTAACCTTCTTTCAGTGTGTGTGACTGTCATGGAGACCGCAGTCTTGGCATAAAGAATGTCATCATCCCCTTTCAAAACATTCCTCAAACGTCCAACAATGGTGTCAATTTTCTGAGAGTCTTGGATAGGGGAGCCAGAATTACAGTCCTTGACGTATATTAACGAAGCTATTCGGCCATTGTGAGTCCACACTTTGGCCTCAACAACATCACATTCAAGCTCAGCCAACACTGCAAATACCTCAGAAAGAAGACCGACACGGTCTGTCCCGGTTAGCTCCAGGGCCGTAAAGTCGTTCGAGGCAGCGGGTTTGCCACAGTGAATCGTTGCGAGTGACTGTAAGACAACCCCATAAGGAAAACAAGTTACAAAATGAAAATGATAACAGACGCATTCACTGGATGATTAAAATTAATTGGGGTATGCAGCTTGTTAATTACCTGTTCAAGGTAGCTAATTACACCCTCGTCGGTTAATTTATTTCCATCAACATCAGTCACATGAAAAACTGCAAGCAAAATTAATGGTAGGAATTTCATAAGTCAAGTGCCTATTGATTACCATTAAATACCATTTACAAGAAAAAGAAAGATATCCCAGATAAGCTTACCATCCATGAACCATATTCCATCAGAAGAAATGTAAGCTTTCTGGATAGATAAATTCAAGTCCGTTAAAACTTGAACAGCTTCCAGGAGGATTCCACGTCTTCTAGCACTGTCGACCTTGACCAGAGTCGCAGTTTCGCAAACGGCATTGTCGATCACCACTCTGCAAAAGGTCAAGTTCCGTCAAGTTTTCATTTAACTTTATTCTTTAGATTTGAAACTTCAAAATAAGAAACCACATGGGTCTCTGACAAGTCTTGGGTAAAGATGTTTGAATGATCCCGCTAGACAGAGTCAAACAATCCATAAAATATTAAAGACTTGATGCAGACCGGTGCTATGTTTAAACGAGGGACCCTTCACCCATCAATCTATTCTAGAAAATTTTGAAAAGTAGAAAAGACGGAAGAGATGAAGAAATTTCAAATCTCTCCTCAGTTTGAAAGGCGTGTGAACGCAGAGATCGAAGTCGGATCGTATCTGAAAACGTGTGGGGAAAGAAATTTCTCAGAAAAGGAAAGGGAAGATTACGGTGCTGCAAATAAGCGAACAGTGAACACCGATATGGTAAGGGAACCGGCAGATTTGAAACTAGGAAAAATAATTGAAATCAAAACCTAACAGATCGAAAAAGAGATCAAAATAAAGCAGAAAATCATGAAATTACAGAAGCAGAAGACACTAGTAAAGTGAAATTGGAAAGGATTGGAAGAAACAAACCTGGGAGTGTTCATCCGATTGATAAGCTTTGTGTATTCATCAAGACTCCCCGGCCACTCCATCTCCACCATACTAAATTACGATTCCGGCCAATTAAACGAATCGAAACGGAAAAATCCTCTCGAGATAATCTCCAGAGGCAGCAGCGACAACAGAGATCTCTCAAAAAATGGCGTAACGTTGAAACTTCCGTTCGGTTTTACTTATTCCAGTCGTCGGAGCAAACCAGAAAAGAAAACGGCCGTCGCCGGTCGCCGGAAATCTTTTGTCACAGTGAGTTTTTCTCTCTCTTATGAGCGCAAAGCACGCCTACGCCTTGACTCTCTAGCTCCAGAATTGTCGCACTTATATTTACAACTAATTTATGATTTTACCTTTTAAATAAATATTATATTTTTCATTTTATAATATTTATAAAAGGGAATATTGCCCGGGGGCTCACACGTAGAAAGCGTGAGGATTGCCGCACCGAATTACTTCTCGTGGCACTTGCATTTTAAATTCCCCACTCGCCGCGCGGGACCACTCTCTATTCCGACCAGGGAAAAGAAAGGGTTAACGAGAAGGACGACACGTGTACTGAGTCGAATAGGGATTGGAGACTCAGTCCACGTAGGATGCCACGTGGGATTCAATTAGGAGATGTCTTTGCTTCAATTAAGGGGGGAATTTTGGTAAACTAGAAATCGTGCCGATTTGTCGACGTGAACGTGATGGTAGGGATCGTCCACGTGGTGATCGGTGGGCCCCACTGCTCCCTTCAAGACCGCCTTTAGTTTGCTAATTAAGTAGGGTATGGATTTGCCGACCGGAATAATGACGTCCACACGTGACAACACCACCTCTGTTTTTATTTTTTTTATTTTTTTCCTCCTAACTTCTTGCCTTACCCGATTTATAATTCAATTTAGATTAAAAAACAATTTTCAACCTTCATGAAAGTAATCTTAAAAAATAATAAAATAAAATAAATAATTTCAAACAAAATCTATCTCAATTGCAAATTGTGTCCTTGTGGAACCGCTCATGAGTTTAATTACTGATTAATTAAAATATTTTTGTAAAATATATATATATATATATATATATATATATATATATATATATAAAAGCAATAATTTAATTAGATTTTGTCAACAAAAACATAGCTCAACTAACTTATGGACTAGTGACTAAGAGGTTCTGATCCTACCACACATATTGTAAAAAAAAAAAAATAATAATAATAAAAAGGAGGGGAGATTTTATCTTCATAACATAAATAGACACCAACACTAACATAGTTCAATCGGCATAATGTACGAACTATGAGCAAGAGGTCTTGAATCAACTTTCCCAACATGTTAAGTAATTACTTAATAAAATTGACATTTCATTTTTTTATTAGACATTTTAATAGAGACTTTTAGTCACTAGTCGATACATCATATTAATTGAATTATGCGTTTGTTGGCGAGAAGTTAAATTGTTACAATTTAAAAGTTAAATATTTTTTAACTCTAAATATATTAGTCAAAATAAATTTAATTTCGACAAATATTTCATATTTTTTTATTTTAATTTTTGAATAAAAATATTCCATACTTTAATTTTAAATCTCGTAATAAAAAAAAAAGAAATTTGCATAAAAACATCATAATATATGTATATTTTTTGAAATGATATACGTATATCATATATGGACTTTTTTGAAATAATGAGAAAAAAGAAACTAGTTTTGGAAAGTTGAGTACAAATTCTTTTTAAAAAAAGAAATTGACAAGGTTTTATAAGGTGAGAAATTAAATTGAAAATGGATCTTCTGCCAAACAAAGGAATAAGATAGGGAAGTACTAAAACGGCCACGGAAAAATAGCAAATGGACCATACCCGTCTGGCTGTGGCTGGTAAGAAAAGATAAGCATATTCCCACTCACAACAAGGGCAGATTCGTAATCTCGCATTCTCAACGTGGCAGGTTTTGATTCGCTTGACGGAAGAAATACAACTCATCTCGCTGACGTAGCCATGGCATCATCGCTCCCAAACGGCGCGTTTAGCATCCGACGTGTCGAGACTAACCACAATCCACGTGGGGTCCACCACGGGAAACACGTTTGCCTGTTGGCGGGAATCCACGTCACCGATTCCATATGACGTGGCACGCCACAAAGCCAAAAAGGAAAAGTTAACTGCCGTGGGTTTAGAATTTAAATGTGTCTCCGTTACGCCGCCCATTCCGGTTCATATTCATTAAGGGTGGTGTGGGGCCCATGAAGGAGGCGGTTTCTTAATATATATATATATATATTTTTTTTTTTAATTATTTAACTTTTTAAAGATTCGAGATGAGGTTCATTAAGAATAACGAATCCAACATAACGGTTGTGTATCCAAACAATATATTCAATGAATCCATTTTAATGTGGTCATCTTTTGATAACCTTAACATATAGATTCAAAGATTTATTCTCGTAATAATTGTTTGAATACAAAATTGAAATATATTTACAATTTCTCTCTTACATTCTTCTGTTCGAGTAATTTCTCCACGGTGTGTGGGTAGCTGGGTTCATGCAATCTTGAATTGAAACTTTAATAGAATTAAAAATTTCAATAAATGAGAAATCGAATTATCCATACCTCTCTCTTTTGGGTGGGGTTCCATTTATTTGCAAGTGGGGGCATGGCGTTGGCGGGAGAATATCAACCCGTTTCCCGCTAAATCAGAGACGGTGGTGGGCCCCTCAAGGATCGATTCTATTTTCTCTATCAACAAGAAAAAGATAGTGGGCCCCGCCTAGCTTCTCTTACTATTTAATTTTGACGTGGCAATAAATTTTCTTTACAAGGAAATATAATAACAATAGAATTGATAATTAGTGGCTTTTGGGAGCGACGAAGGGACCCCTTATGGAAAGGAGAGCTGCCACGTAGTCAACAGCTAAGGCGAGGGAAGTAGTGAGTCCCACTGCAGATTTTCTTTTTCTTTTGGATTTTTTTTTTGTAATTTTTGAATATTAAATATGGGGAGTCCCGCCGATAATATATGGGTGGTTGTTGTGGAGGACGACGGCACCGCTTTTTGACCGTTGATGAAGAGAAGTGAAAGGAATAGCGCCAAATTCAAAATTAAACTTGAGTCGGGTCGGGTTCGGGTTCGGATCTTATACAACGGCGCCGCAGATTTCGCCGCAAAACACTCTCCCCGTGTTTTCTACCCCTCTTTGTCACGTGATCATCCAACATGCCTTCGCCTCTTCGACTAATTTACAATCACAATTACTTATTATTTTGTTGTTCTTATTAATTATTATTATTATATCGTATAATAAATTGTACTCAAAATGAGATTTCAAAGAAAAATAAAAATAAATAATTCTACTCAAAATCTACTCAAATGGTCTACCTAATTTTTATGTCTATTCTCTACGAATATTTTTATACTTTATACTCTACTTTCCACACAAATTAAACCATGGGTTTTAGTGAAATTGATGCCAATAACTTGGGTTGCTTTTGTTTATTTTGTTGTTTATGTTATTTAATAACACAAAATTATATTTTAGTTTTTATTGATGTTAAAATTTCGCCGGAGGTGTAAGTTTTGACATTCACGTTATTTCAATCATAAATTTATTAATTCAGGGATGAGATGACCTACAAGACAAAGACGAAGAATGGTATCTACAACAACTCCTCCGATGCTTAAGTCACAATATCAAAGTTCAACGTCGATAACAAGCTTTAGTATTTTAGTGAGGGACCAGAATGAACTTACTTCATTCTTGGAGCTAGGTGATATTTATAGTTCCGTTTTTTAGAGTCTTTCATTTCCCTTTTAGGATTAAACTTAACGAAGTTGAACCAAATTCATCTAGATTGTACTCCGTGCGGACAAAGCGTATGAAGTGGGGTGGGCCTCGATCTAATTGGCCTTGGACCATATCTATGCCTTGGACTTTTGGCTCGATGGGTGTTTTCTCCAGGGCCTAATCGGGTCCTAGATTTGGCTGATTCAGTGAGGTGGAGTCGACTTCGACCTAGTTAGCCTTAGGTTGACCCTACGTGTTGGCCATTTGGCCCAAACATATGTCTTTTTCAGGGCCTACCCAGGTCCTGAGTTAGACAATCTAGATCCAAATTCCTTTATGCCTCAACCTTTGTGTGCCCTTAGTCCTTCTAGTATCGACCTTCTTCTATTCTTGATATTTAGGTAAGGTCAATTTTACTCCTAACAGTCTTAAATTCTTTAGACATATTCTTCTTATATTTTTTTTTTCTTTATATTTTCGTGGATGAATTATAAGTCATGTTTATTTTGGTGGTTGTTATTTTATTTTTTAGTATGTTTAATAGAAAGTTACACAAAATAAAGTTGTGTTTTAAATTTAACGTGTATATATATATATATATATGTGGTTTGATATAGAATTTGAAGTATACTATCGATAGAGTCTAATCATCAAGTATGTTCCATTGAAGTTTAAGAAATACATTTTTGAAGGAGAAAATGTTGTCTATAACAAGTATTGCATCAAAGGACTTTTGGTGGAAGAAAGTTGGTTCATCCAAAGGTGGGTTGTGACATCGACATGTATTTTTTTTCAAAACTTATTTTTTTTTGGTGTATTTTACATGTGTCACAATCAAATGGAGTTTGCATCGTGGTGTAAGCAATGTACGTCTTTAAAATAACCTAATTTTTCATTTTATATTGTGTATGATAAAGATGAATGATGGTAATTTATGTCTAATTGTGAAATAATGCAAGAGCGAGTTTAGTCCACACATTCAAAGAATCTATATAAAGATAGAGTATCTAAGTGGGATCATCTAATTTTCTTTTAACTTTCTTATTTTATTTATTTTATTGTTGATTTTAATATGAAATTGAGACAGTTTAAAAATAAATAAATGACAAAATAAAAATGAATTTAAAATTAGGGTAGAGATGTAAGAGATATTTTCATTTTTATTTTGGTAAACCACGTTTGTTGATTAAAAAGCACACATATGTTTCTTAAATCACATACAAATCTGTTGGCCTAAAGTAAAGAAATGGTCTTATGTCGATGAATAAATAAGTGGTGAAATTAAAACTCATTCAATCCCAAAATGAGTGGTTGGGATGTACTTTTATTTGGTAAAACTTTTAATTAATTAATTAATTAAATACCGACCAAAATAAATAAAGTTGAAGAAAGGGTTTTGTTGTCCAAGTAAAGGGGTCAAGTAAGCATGGCCTCGGTCCTAATTACGGATTAGGAAGGATAATAAATAGAATTCCTATAAATTTAAAATTAATAAAATAAAATAAAACAGGAGTCAATTAGGCCCGTTGACTATTATGATTAAAGAATGGTGGCTAAGTTAAAAAAAAAATACCCCTATTTGTCCGGATTGATTTCAATTATAGTTGGAATTTTCACAAGTTTCATTTTAACCATACTGTATGAAGTTCACTTCAAAATAAGTTTGGAGATTTTTTTTTTTTTTTTTTTTGGTACAAATGTATCAAAATAATTCAAACTTTTAAAAAATTAAGATAAATTGACATTTTTCTACGTCACTAATTTATTTTAATATATTTTTTCTAACTTATTTTTGTAGTTCTCTTCTTTGAACCTATTTTCTTCTTCTTACATTTCTTTTCTCTCTCTTCGATCACGTTTTTTCTTCCTCTCATTCACTCATCGTCGCGACTCTTCGATGACGATTCTCATCGACGACAACTCTTAACTATTCGAGGACCAAAAAAATTTCAGATCTGAAAAATCTTAAAGATTTACAAAATCTAAAAATTTTAAATGTGGAAAATCTTTTGGTCTTAAAGATTTACAAAATTTAAAAATTTAAGATCCGGAAAATATTTTGGATGTTGAAATTTTCAGATATGAAATGGACCTAAGAAAAAATAATATTAAAAAAATAAGTGAGGATGTCACCAGAAATCAATTTGTCTTATTTTTTAAAATTAGAGTTATTTTGACAAACAAGTGAAAATATCAGGTCATTCGTACAAATTTCCCACCATCCTTAAAGGTTTATACCGTCAAATTTATGGACATACAAGTTTTATGTTTGTTTATCTTAACAAATCTAAACATAGATCAAAAGTAAATTTTGGAGCTATGGTTAGAAAAGAAAAATCATAAACAAAATAATAGAAATTTAGGGGTGGAGGGGTTGAAACGAAGAAGAAGAAGCTAAGGCCGACAACATATATTCTTAAGGGGGCGTTTGGCCCATTGAGTTGAAGTTGTTTAGTCTAGGAAGTTTTGAAGTATGTGTGTTTGAGGCATGAAGTTGTTTAGTCTCTAATTTTGAAGTCTGTGGTGTGTTTGGAGGCAGAGAGTGTTGAACCTAGAGTTCTAATTTTTAATTTATTTTAGTTGGTTTTTACTGCACAATTTTTTTATACAAACTTCAAAATTTTATTATCATAAATTTATTCTACTAAATTCTAAGAATAATTTTTTTTTTTTTTTTTTTTTTTTTTTTTTTTTTTTTTTTTATTTCATCTATCCTTTACATATTTATTTAAAGACATCAAAAATAATTTTAAGCACAATAACTCACATTATTTTTTCAATATCTCTCACATTGATTATAAAAACTATATATTTTTTTGTTTATTTTTTTTTTTTTTTATTTTATTTTTTATTTTTTTTTAGCGAGCATAGCTCAGCTGACATATGTATGTCTCGATGACCAAGAGGTCTGTGGTTCAAATCCCCTCAGCTCCAATGTACTAAAAATAAATAAATAATAATAATGCTTTTTTTATTTTAATTTTATTAATGTATGTATATTTTACAAACTTATTTATCGAAAGAAAAAAAAAATAATACATAATTATAGTTTTACCTTGACCCATGTGTTAAATATTACACATTAATTATCCATTTTATTTGAATAGTTTTAAAATAAAAGCGTCATATACAATAGTGCGGTTAAATATTACATGTGAATTTGAAATATTTTAATCCACTAATTTAAACGGATCCAAATAAGTCGATGTTTTTATTTCTATTCATGGTAGGATTACTACATTTTGAATTTTGATTAAGTACCCATCTTGATTGAACAACCTAATTTATATTTCAAATAATAAAAAATATGTTTTTTTTTTTTTGACAAATGTATGGAGAGGGGGATTCGAAAGATCTCTTGCTCATAATAGTTCATACATTATGCTAGCTATTCTCATATTGGAAAAATAAAAAAAGTTTTAAATTGTATTTTTAGACATTTTACACATTTTATTTAAATTACGTATTTTTTAATAATTAAAAATATTATGGGATGGAGGGAGTGAGAAGAAGAGAGAGAAATATGTTCGCTGACATAGTTGAATAATAATTATAATTGAATAGTAATTATGGTTGAAAGTTGAAGAGTTGATATTTTGTAAGTAAGAATGGTTTTGGATGGTAAGTAGCAGGCTGAAGAATTTCTAGTACATTGGTGATATGAACTTTTTTTATACTACTGTCTTTAAACGAAGAACACGTGGCGAAATAGTTGTTTGACTGGGACCTACTATATTAAATATATTATTTTTTTAAACCATTTCGTCACGTGTTTTTCATTTTTAATGACAATGGTATGAAAAAACTTCATACCACCGATGTACTAGAAATTCTCCCGTGGCAGGCCATGGATGGTTGGTGCGAGTAGAGGTCATTGGGCAGTTACTGTAGAAGTGATAGAGCGTCTGATGATGATCAGATGGACGTTGATGATTCCCCATAAGAAAAGAGTAGACGGGTGACGTGAGAGTGAAGGAATGAAAGAAAATATATATATAACCAAAATCAGAAAACGTGGAACTCAAGCAACTCCCAAACTCATTCTGCTTTCGAATTGTTTGCCTTGCCTTTCAACCCACGATTCCAACGCCCTCTCCATCAATTATTTCAATAGCCCCTGCATGTTATACGCGGTAATTTTACGTGGTTGGATGTATAAAATAAATTATAAAAATATTTTAAATTTGTTAATTTTGATAAAGTTATTTTATAATTAATTTGTGTATTTTTTTTTTTTTTTTTTTTTTTTTGAGTACATTGGGGGTGGGGGGATTCGAACCACAGACCTCGTGGTCGTTAACACATACATATGCCCGCTGAGCCATGCTCGCTTTGGCAATTAATTTGTGTATTGGTCAAGTGGAAAAACAAAATCATATTTATTTGGTGGACAGTTTATAGAAAGAAGAAGCGTGGTAGTTATTAAATATATGGTATGAATATGACAGCATAGATTATTTAAGACGACCTCGCTTGTAAGTGTGACAGCTTTGATAATGGTACATGCAGGCACGTGCAAATATATATAAAAATATAAACAAATTGATTAAGCATGGGAGACACACGTGACCCTTCATGAGACTCTCGTGCCAGTGGCACGTGAGAAATATTATAAAATAATAATGAAAAAGTAAAATGACGAGTTTACCCAAGATTGACGGGTGTGGTGTGGGTTGCAAGCTGGCGGAGGAGGGATTTGAATTCCCATGTGGGGTAGGAGTAGGAATTGTGAAATCAAAGTCAGCCAGCTGGAGTGGGTGTGGGTGTGGGTGTGGTTGGTGGAAACACATGCCCACCTTGGTCCCATAAACACACACCAAGATTTAATAGTTGGAGATACAAGGAATTGTTTTTGAGATTCAAGAGAATTAGAGGAATAAGAAAGACAATGACCTTTCAATACCAATTTTCTTGCCCAATTCTTGGTGTCACATTTCAAATTATTCTTCTTTTACACACAAAATAAATAAATAAATAGTTGAGTTGTGAATTAGATGTTGTTGGAATTGAAGAGTTGGATACAATAATTATTATTATTATTTTTTTTTTTTGTGAAATTGAAAGTTTGGTGGTTTATTTCGATAGGATACATTTTAGGTATAACTTTATTGTAATATACATGTGTTTAATGTGTTTTGTGGAGATGAAACCAACTAAATTGAGTGAGATATGACTCAACCAACTAATACACATTTTTTTTTTCTTTTCTAGATGACATTCTATACTGTGTTCAAATATACTTTATAAGTTTCTCAACTGTAAATTTGGCTGGTGGTTAAGAATGAAGAGTCTCATTGAATTTTACTTTTTTGATGAAATTTAAAACTTGATTTAGTATTTCAGTACTTTTTAGCTAACTTTTTTGTATTATACACGTTTAACATTTATATGAAAAACAAACCAATTTAATTGAATTAGATACTCAACGAACTAAATATGTCATCATTCAATTTTCTTTGTAATTGACATCCCATTGAAACAATTATAATCTTCTAAGGACGTGAATTGATTGTTGATTAAGAAAGAAGAGTACGTACTCTCATTCAATTATACTTCTTATGGAACTAAAACTTACTCTTTTAACTGTCAACATTTTTTTTTTTTTGTTATATGTATGCCTAGTGTCAAGTGTCTTTTATGCCATAAAGTTTATGGAGATAAAATCAACTAAATTAGGTTAGATAAGACTCAACCAACTAATGCATACCATTCATTGTTTTTCTTGTTGTTGACATGATCCAATATTGAATGCTTAAAAGTGTGAATCGGCTAGGTTTTAAGAAAGGAAGATTTTCATTCAATTTTACTTTGGATGGAATTATTATTTTCTTATTTCATTTATTATTTATTATTATTTTTTTAAACAAGATGGAATTAAAAGTCTGGCCGAATTTTTTTTCTTTTCTTTTCGTTCAAACAACAATAATTTTTTTTTATTTTCTTACGTGTGTCTGGTAGATGAGTTAGGTTGGAGGGTATTTTGATCTAACTCAAAATTTTCGAGTTGGGTCATAGGTTTTGTATTTTTTTTTCCTTAATTATTTAAAATACATTTCTACAAATTATCATTTTCAATTCCTTTCTCCAATGTATAAAAAATGATCAGAAAGTTAATCGAGATTCTTGAATCAAATATAATTTTTTAGCCTAACAAAAAATGCAATTATTCAGAGATTCAAATCAACAACAAACAAGAAATTTCGAGTTAGAGATTGGGGATCTTGGAGTTTTGGAATGGAAGAAATTGAAGAAAAATGAGTTGAGATTGACTATAAATATGAAATTAGGGTTAGATAATATCATGGGTCTTAAAAAGAAACTCATAAATTCGGGTTAAATTGGGTTGAACCGAGCAAAAAATGGTTTAACTCATGAACCGACCCGAAATTTTGATCGGGTTGGCAAAAAACCAACCCAACCCTCACAATTCGAGGTGGATGGACCGAGTTGCTTAGGATTGTCGGGTCATTGTATGTACACCCCTACCTGTGTCTAATGTTTATTGTAGACATGAAATCCACTAATTGAGTGAAAACTCGTTTCTTAAAATAAAAAAGAAAAAAAAAATATTTCAATTATTGAATACTTCATAATCTTTCAATGATAAAAAATGCAAAAACAAGTCTTACATTGGTTAGAAAAGAAAAAGTATGAGATGGTGAAATGGTGAGACTTTTCAAAAGTGTCTTGAGCATTGAGACCCCTCGAGAATTTTGAGAGTCCCGATGTACCATGGTGGCTCCATTTTGAGAGTCGCAATACCATCCCTTACAAAAATTTGGCTTGATTTCTTCATTTTCTTAACTCGAGATTTTAATTTACGGTCTAATTAATATATTTTCACCATAAATCTTATCAACTTTTTAGTCGGCTCAAAATACTCAATATCTATAAAAATAATCAAATATAATCACTGTTTAAATCTCAAAACCGACATAAAATGAGGTCTATAAATAACTCATAATTAATGTGTGCTATCAGTTGACAAATCATTTGTGTATTTAATCCCACTAATCAACACATGTATAATGAACTAAAGAATAATTCTTGTGTCAAATCGAGCATAGCTCAATTCTTTAACTCTATGCATTCTCAATTTCTATAAGAATATCATATAAGATAGGTTTACACTATCATTTTTCATGTCATGAACTATTAATTAAACTAACATGTAATCAACAATAGAATTATCTGTAAAAAAAAAAAAAAGAAAAAAAAAATCTATAATTTTTTCCCCATTAATTCCTAACTCATATATTAGCAAATAATATTGAATATTCACTTATTAAAATTGAAGATGGTAAAATAAAATTTTGAAATTGGAAGGAGCCTTCAGATACTAAAATTATAAATATACAAATTTTAATTAGTTGTCTATACTATAACAATGCCAAAAAATATATTTTTAGCATGAGTAACTTGCTGAAGATCTCTATTTTAGGATATGATTTCCTCTTTTAAGTTTACTTTTTATTTATTATAATTAAGGTGGTGAATATGACCAAATTTTTCTTTAAACAAAATTTCAAACAACTTGGGATATAGAAATAAGAGTAAAACTTAGTTGCAGGTCGGGCTACAACTATCTTTTGCAGCCCAACAACATGCCAGAATTTGATTGGTCAGGTTTTATGTTAATTGTTTTAATTAAAAAATCATATTTAATGTCTTATGTCACCTCAACGCTTTCTTTTCTTTCATTTTTTCCACTTCCCCATAACTCTCAATTTTCAATTTTGCCCTTCTCTCCTCAATTCTCTCCAGTATCTCTTTTTATGGATGATTTGCTACTGTCAAATCTTAATAAACATTTCTTAATCTCTCCATATGCTTAATAGCATAGCGAAAATTGACAGAATTTTAGAAAGGTAATAGTTAATTATTTATTCTATGATAAATGAAGTGAATTTGAGTTGAAACTTGAGATGAACAAAGAAATTAGATAGAAGAGGAAAGAAGAATTTTATTGCAGAATTTTAGAAAGGTAATAGTTAATTATTTATTTTATGATAAATGAAGTGAAATTGAGTTGAAAACTTAAAATGAACAAAAAATTAGATAGGAGAGAAAAGAAGAATTTATTAAAAAATGTCATAGGATGTTGGACAATGGTGAGATTTTAGATATTATTATTATTATTAAAAATTGTCCCAGGATTTTTTTATCGATGATTTGTTATTTTAAAAATTGTCACAGGATTTTTTTTATCTATAATTTGCTATTTTCAAATCTTAGTAAAAAATTTCAAATTAGTGATAAAAAAGAGATATTGGAGAGGAATGAATAGAGAAGGGCAAAATCGAAAATTAAAAGCCACGGAGAAGAGGAAAAAAAGCAGGAAAAAAAAAAAGTTGAAGCCACCTGACGCATTAAATATGATTTTTTAATTAAAGATAATAACATAATACTTGATCAATCAAAATTTGCCACGTGGTTGGGCTGCAAAAGATGGTTGTAGCCCAGCCTGCAACTAAGTTTTACTCTAGAAATAAATATTTTTTACGGAGTCCAATCCTCTGGTATCAAGTATTATTTTGACACCTAGGCTTTGACTTTTTTATATTATAATTAAGGAAATGGAAAACTTTTAATCCCGTGCGTAATTAAAATTAAAAAGCTAGTGTGTTTTAATTATCTTTCATCTCAAGCAAACTTCAATTTTATTTATTTATCAAATATTTTATAATTTGAATGATTTGTCAATAGAGTTAATTGTTGAGAAACAAGATGCAATCTAAGAGATCTTTAATTACCTACGTATAGGATTTTTAGAGGTAGAGACACATAGATGATACAGAAATGGAATGTTGTTTATATAAGGGAAATTGGATTTGACGTTATGAAGTTCTAGGTAACGGTCTCCGCTCTGTCTCCTTCTAGTAATGCATGAGAGGCTGTCTTCCTTCCACCTCTCTCTATAGGTCTTAACGCTCTCCGCTCTGTCTCCTTCTAGTAATGCATGAGAGGCTGTCTTCCTTCCACCTCTCTCTATCGACCTTCCTTCTTTTAGCAGCTCATCTCGAGTCTCCGTATTTACGACATGTTTGAGACTGATTTTGAAATAGTTAAAATCATTTTTATCATATCCAAAATAATTAAATATGTCTTTAATGATTCAAAATCACATTTTTTTTTTTGACAACATGTTGGGGTGGGGGATTGAACCTAGGACCTCATAGTCCCTAGGCGATACATCATGTCGTTGAGCTATGCTCTTGTTGGCGATTCAAAATCACATTTGATTGTATAAAAAGTACATTAAAATTTTTAAAATAAAAAATATATTTCTCAAATGATTAAATTACATGTTCCCTTGATTTTGAACCTGACAAAACTAATTTTAATCGTTTCAAAATCACTTCCAAACATATATTTAGACCCTTCATCTGAAATAATTTTGTTCTCTCCCACAACTTTCTAAATACTCAGAATCTGTATTTACAAATTTATCTCCTAAAATAAGGCTAGATTCTAAATCTCAAAATTATAATTCAAATCTTAAAATGACTTTGATATTAGAAACTTTTGGCTACCAATCAAAATCACTATTTTAATTTGGAATCTTCCTCCATTCTTTTGATTTTCTAAACGAAGTTTTATAGAAAAATCTTCCTTTGTGATCGAAAGTAGATGGACATGTCTGATCTGGTGGAGATGTCGTTGCTTGTGAATCTAGAATCTCAAGTGAAAAAGCTAGCTAGACGGCATTGGATTGAGTTTTAGGGGCTGCAATTTCGGTCGCGTCTTGTAAATTCTTATAAATCTTTTTAATATTCACGAGAGAGATAAACAACCATTTTTAATTAGCAGTTTTACAGAAAAAACCAAACATATTTTTTATTTGAAAAATAGTAGAATACTAGAATCTAAAATGACACTTAGGACTAAAATACTCCCTCCAAACCTTAAAACTTTAAAACCCTAAAACTAAACCTAAAATTTTATTTCTTGGCCATCTAAAAAAAAATGGCATTTTTTGAAATGGATGCCAAAATTTTGATGATTTATACCTATTTCCCCATTTTGAATGCCGTAAATGTAATGTGATGAATGGGGTTTCAAAGTAGGGGCAATGAGACCAATGGTCCTTTTTAAGTTTCAAAATGGATAGATGTACTTTTTTTTAAAAGTGAGATATATGTCCCTTAATTAGTTTGATTTCTCTTTTCTATTTTTTTTCATTACTTAACTACCCTTCCCAAATCTCATAACTCAATTTCTTCCCAGATTTTCTCCAAAAACTAATTGTTCCAAGATTTTCTATATTCTCTCCCTTCCTTTTTATTTGTTTCAAAAATTCAAAATAACAAAAAATAAAAAAACGTATTTTCTCCTTCTAACTATTACAAAAATTAAAAATTACAAAATAACGTACAAAATTGACCTAGAAAATCATAAAAAAAAAAAATAAGAACAAAACAATTATAACTTATACAACTATTTTCAATCGGTTTCAAAAAAAAAAAAAAAAACATCAGAGACACAAAATTGGAGAAAAAAATATTAGTCTTTTTACTCCATCATCAAACTGAACAATAATTTTTTTTGTACTAGTAGATTGCAATTGCAAATACATTGTCTTTGCAATTGCAAATGAAATTACACAATACATTACAAATTCTAATTGAAAATGCAAAGTCCAATTACACAATACATTGCAAATTGCAATTGTAATTTGCAAACTGCAATTGTAATTTGCAAACTGCAATTAGACTGCAATTGTAATTTGCAAACTGCAATTACACTGTAATTGTAATTGCACAATTGTAATTTGCAAACTGCAATTACACTGTAATTGTAATTTGCAAACTGCAATTACACTGTAATTGTAATTTGCAAACTGCAATTACACTGTAATTAGATACTTCGTTGTATTTGCAAAAACTAAAAAAAGTATTGTAAAATCAAATAAATAGGTTTTGCAAAAAAAAAAAAATAGCAAAAAAAAAATAGCAAAAAAAAAAAACTTTTAAAAATCAAATAAATAGTTTTTGCAGCAAAAAAAAAATAATCTTCAAATACCCTGTAATTGCAAAAAAAAAAAAAAAAAAAGTTTTTCAATAATCAAATAAATAGTTTTTTGCAACAAAAAAAATAATCTTTAAATACGGTAATTACAAAAAAATAAAAAATAAATAAATAAATAAGTTTTGCAAAAATCAAATAAATAGATTTTGTAACAAAAAATAATCTTCAAATATACTGTAATTGAAAAAAAAAAATCAATCAAATACCTTGAAGTAATGGTTCCAAAACAGTCCCAAAAAGTGAGGCAAGCTTGATTTAGGATTCTCCTTCCCAAATCCTGACTTGAAAATCTACTACAACAACATCAAATCAACAAAATCACTCCAATTCCCGAACCCACCTCAATTTATAATTTCCTAAAAAAATACGAACTCCAATGAATGGACAAAAAGATAAGTTTGAGAAAACTTAAAGTAGCATAAGAATCCTACAAACAGTGTCAGAGAAAAAAAATCTGTACTTGATGAAAAATTTTTTGAAAAAAAGGAGAGCGAAATACAGTGTATTGAATTGAAAATACATTGTATTCAAAATTCACTTAATTGCAAATACACTGTATTCAAACTTTACTGAATTAAAAATACACTTATTTGAACTCCAGTGAAGGACAAATACACTGTATTCGAACTTCACTGAATTGCAAATACAATATTCGAACTTAGTTGAATTCTAAATACATTGTATTCAAAGTTTATTCAAAGTTTACTGAATTAAAAATACAATATCTTTGAACTTCAGTGAATTGCAAATACACCGAATTATGGATTGCAAATATTTGCAAAAACATTCATTTAAAACTTGAAAAAAAAATAGTGTACTCACATCTTAAAGTAGAGGTCACTTGTGCACTTCCCGTTAGCCAACTAAATTAAACCTATGCACTTCCAGCCAACTAAATTAAATTTGGGACCAATCAAATACCCAATGGATCACTTTGCACACCAAATGTCAATTCGACGTGTTCAGTTTTGGGTATTGATGTTGGAGCTTTTAACTGGAAAATTGTAAAATCAAGCGTCTTGGGTGAAGAATGGATCGATCTTCAGTTTTGGCGTGTTGATGTTGGAGCTTATAACCGGAAAATCTTCAAATCAAGCGTCCTTAAGCGAAGAAGGGATTGATCTTCTGCTTCGATGGTCAGAGGAATGAACGACGAAGTTTTTGACGTGGAGTTAATGAGGGAAAGAGAGAATGAACGACAAAGGTTTTTGACGTGGAGTTAACGAGGGAAAGAGATGAAAACTTTCATTTAAACCCTATTCTTATTTTTTTTTATTATTAGTTTAAATTAAAATGAAATTAGGGAAGAGAGTAAATATATTTTAAAATAGATATATTACGGTAAATCATTGGCTATTAGAGATTTAAACCTTATTCTTAATTTATATTTATATTTATTATTATTTTCAAATTAGGATTAAATTAGAGAAGAAAGAGAAAAGAGATTTTAAAATAGATATTATTAATAGATTTAAAAATAAATATAATGAGATTTGGGGTGAGAGGGGAGAGAATAGAGAATCGAAGATGAATGGTGAGAGGAGAGAGATTTTGTTGGAGAAAATATGGATGGTAGATAAGAAGTTTGAGAAGGATTTTGTTGGAGAAAATAAGAAAGGAGAGATAAAGAAGTTTTTTTTAAAGATATAATTTTAAAATGAGATAAGAAGTTGGGAGGGCAAAAAAGAAAAGAAAGATGAAGGAGAGAGAAAATGAAAAAAAAAAGACACAAAACTCATTTTTTTTAAAAAGAACATCCTTTAATATGAGATCTAAAAAAGGACCATTTATTAGGAATTCCCTTCTAAGGGCAGAAAGCGATTCATGCACTTTGGGCCTGACTTGGGCTGCCCATAAAACTTGAATTTGGTATAGAGCCCATATATGATGAAGAAAGCAACCTTTGGGCCGAAATTCAAGCGACCTTCTTCCTTTTGGGCCCACAGATATTTGTAACAAACAAAACAAGTGAGTGAAGGAACAAAACAAAAGACTTTTTTTTTTTTATTTTTTATTTTTAGACAAGATATAAAAAGAGTATTTGTTTACCCAACTATACATTTACCACAGATTATTCCAAATTTGGTTTAGAAGAGAACAAAAAATGGGCATTTAAGTCTCCTAATTTTGTTGCAATTCTACATATAGAATTAACTAGCCTGCAATCTTTACTCCCTAGGGCTACCATAATTTAGAAGCCTACACTACATACCGTGGAAAGATGGCCAAATAAAATCTTAATTTTGTGATAAATTTCAACCTTCTAAATTCTCCTCCACTAATACCTTTTGGGTTATGTTTTGGGGTATGAATTAGACTTATGGCAACATTCATAGCGAGTCGGGAAACCCTAGTTTGACCTAGATGAAAATCGAGTCCTCGATCGGGGACGAGGTGGGGATGGAGAGGGGATCCCCGCCCTGATATGTATTTAATAGGAAAATAGAAATAAACGGTCAAATACACACAATCATTTTGAAATTTGGCTAAAAAAAACTTATGAAAAATGATGTACTTATTTGTAGGGTTTACAATTTAGAATTTGGAGGGTGTAGTCATCCTTTTGAGATTATAGTATTTGGCTATTTATAACAAATAAATAAATAGATATGCCTGGAACAAGACCAAGTTATTATTTTAGATTCTAATATTTGACTATTTTTAATAGCGTGACAATCACTCCTCGTTGGCTTGAGGAAGACCAAATTATCATCAGCAAAAAAATAAATAAATGAGAAATGGGAGGGGAATGACAATTAATTTGCAAAACTGAAAACTCATGGTTTTGTTCTTTCGATGAAGCCAGGTTGAAAAGCCTTCAACACAAAGGAGATAAAGATGAGGGGAAAGTGGATCCCTCTAACGTAAACCTCGGCCAGGTTGAAAAGCTTGAGACGGAACCCCATTTAACAAAATTGAGAAATAAACTGATTCACTACAATTCATAATGAGAGAAATCCATTGCCGACAAAATCCCATGTTCTCCATGACCCTCCTTAAGAAAATTCATTCGACTCGATTATAAGTTTTGTTCATGTTTAACTTAAGAGTAATGATCTCCTCTTGGCCACTACACAATGCATTCGGAGTCAATTAGAGCGTTGTCCGAAATTAGATGGGACAAAAACAGATTGAGATGGCGAGATGATCCCCTCCTGCCCACTAGGCTTCTTTTGTTCTGTTTCTCCATCTTTTGAGAAATAAACTCATTTATAAAACCCTTTTTCAGTTACATTATTTAACATTATTAATGTTAATTATTTGCATTGCATGCTAAAAGCATGACAAAGATTTCATATTGTTAGAAATAAGGAAGGTTAGTCTTTTATTTTAGTAGAACCCAAACTTTTTAATTCTAAGGTAACAATATATTATAATAATTAGAGATGTAATATTTCAAAATTTGAGTTCAACACTTATATAATCATATATATTGCTAGAAATAGGAAAATGGTTAGACTTTTTTTTGAATAAAATGCGAAGTAAATTTTTGTAAATTTTTGTGAGTTTTAATTTTAATTTTAATGCGAACAATATGTTATATAGATGTAATGTTCTAATAAATTCTTCTAGCCAAACCGAGCATAGCGACATAAGGTCCCTTGACAAATAGGTTAGAGATATGCATGCTTCTCTCCTTATTTCAACGAGCAACAACATGACATAACTATTGTTTTACTTTTAAAATGATATTCAACCATTATAACGTGACATAACCGTGGATATTTCGACGATCCTCCCGACATAATTTTTTTCGTGGGGAAAGTCTCTGCCGACGCATTTGTAGACTTTTCCAAACGGTTTTGTGCGTCGGAAAAACCCTATATTCTTGTAGTGCAAAATGATTTGTAAAGAGTCCACAATCTCACGACCCCGTAGCCTTTAATCTTCGAATGATCAACACTGCTCAATACGCTTTTAAAAACATATTAATTTACTCAACTTTTGTTATAATAAAACAAAACCCATGAACACCATCATATTTTTACACTAGCAACAACAACAATCTCTATCGTGCCAACATAAACATAATTCAATAGTAATTGACATTTACTCTTTCTCTTGAGATTGGAGGTTCAAATCTCCATAACCCACACCTTCGACTCGACTCGCCATAACCCTAGCTTTCTCAGCTTCCTCACCCCAATCAATCCTCCCCACAAACACCAACAAAAAAATCAAACACCCAAATATCCCAACCAAAAACCCAATCAAGAGGCCACCAAGCCCCATCCCCACTTTAAACCCCAAAACCACACCCAAAGGCAATGCCACCCCATAAAACCCTCCAAGATTCGCCCACAACCCCAACAACGGCTTCCCCGCCCCCCTCACAATCCCCCCACAAACCACCAACGGGTAATTCACCACCTCAATGCCCGCCATCAAAACTAACATCTTCTTCACCATCCCCAAAATCCCCTCATCCTTAGTGAAAATCAACCCCCAATCCCCCCTCGCCGCCACCATCACCGCCGCCCCGACCACCCCAAACACGACACTCCCCGCCACCGACACCCCCGCCGACAACCGCGCGTGACCCCCACGGTTTCCACCGAGCTCGTTCGAGACACGCGCCGACGCACACGTGGCGAGCGAGAGCATAACAGAATAAAGCAAATAATCAAAGTTCAACACAATCGCAATGGTCCCCACGGTTTGTTTGGCGTTGGGGAAACGACCGGTGAGAAGGATCAGAATCTCGTAGCACCACCATTCCAGGCAAGTCATTAAGCAGCACGGCCCTGACAATTTCACCAAACGAACCCAATCGCGAATCGTCTGATCGAACCACCCGCCGTCGCGACGATCGATTAATTCCTTAACGAAAACGTAAATCGCAAGTGAAATCATCGCGACGAAATCGGAAACCCAAATCGCGATCGAAACCCCAATTAACCCCTTCGATTTGGCCAGAAAAATGTTGAGCGGTACGTGAATCGCCAGAGCCATAGCCGACGTCAACATGATCGGTAGCGTTTCGGTTTGCGAACTGAGATACGATTTCAACGGACAGAGAAACGAAGTGACGAACAAATCAGGGAGGAGATAGAAGAGATAAGTTTTCGCGGCGAGGGAAATATCTTTCTGTTGGCCGAAATGGATCAAAATGGCGTCGACGTTGAGCCAGAGGAATGAAATTGGGAGTGTGGCGAGGAGCAAGAGGGAAATTGACATGAGGAGAGTTTTGTGGAGGAGTTTGAAATTCTTGGCGCCGGAAGCTTGGCCGCAGATGGATTCCATGGCGCCGCAGAGACCGTTCAAGACGGAGAAGCCGGTGACGTTGGCGAAGGTGAAACCGAGTGTTCCGGCAGCTAATGGAAGCTGACCGAGGCGGCCGAGAAACGCTGTGGTTATGGCTATCTTTACGAACCATGTTAAGTTCATGGCGATGAGTGGAAGAGCGATGGTTCTCTGTAAATTTAGCTCGGAAAGGATCTTGTTGGTGAAATCTTCTGAAATCCATTTGTTAGTTGCAGCAGGGGTTGATGACAATCCAGATTCCAAGGTTGAAGAAGATACAGATACAGACATATCTTTTAATTTTTCTTTGGGTGATCGTTCAAACTGAATATGAAATTTGATCAGTGCATGATGGTTGTGTAAGGAAAGCTCTAAAGATTTGGTTGACGTGATTGGGTTACTCTCTGTAATAAAAAAGAAAATTTATATATGAATATGACATAGATATAAAGATGATTGAGTGTAGCACTAATGGAAAAGGGGAAGCAGATAATGCAAAGATTGGGTGTGTAATTCTATAACTATGAATTTTATAGCCTTTCTCATATGCATGCAAAACAAAAGGATAGCTTTTCAACTTTTATTAATTTAATATTCTCATTCTTATGGACTTTCACACAACTGCTAATTTCACTACTTAAGTCGGAATATTTACACATATGACTCCTTGGATGCGGTAATGCCAATCGACCCGATTTTTTAAAAAGCATATTTTTTTTTACCTTTGGAGAGAACGATCGTGAGGAAAAAATTTACTAATACCATTCGTTGAGCACGACCGCGAAGGGGCGACTATAGTATCCTCGTACTCAACAAAGGGTGTTACCGATTTTTTCTCGAGATGGTGTTCGTACTCAGTAGAGGGAAGTGTTTATGACGTCAACAGACGGGTAAAAAATATTATTTTCGAGGCGGAGTCCAAAAACATTACGAAACTCAAGGAGGTCATCTGTGAAAATAATCCTAGTTAAGTCATATACATTGCGGGGGTCCAAAACATTATGAAACCCAACGGGATCATAACCCTAGTTAAGTCATATACACTCAACTACAAGGTTGGAGAATCAAATACTTACTACTCAAACTATTAAATATGAGGTTATAGAATCAAATCTTTACTACCGACATTTGTTGAACTCTAATTTTTTTTTATATATCAAACGAGAGTAGGGGAGATTTGAACCCCTGATTTCAAGGAAGAGGGTGTATTTTTTTAAAATAATTAAGATGGTGTTTGTGTTAATACAAAGGATGGTTTGATAAATTTAAGAAATAATGGTTAGGTGTTCCAAGTGGCTAAAGTTGAAAAATCCAAACTATATGATTGATTGACAAGCGAAGGCAAGTAATGTACATCGGCCTTTATTCCTTTTTAGTGAAAAATAAAGTAAAAAACTTAAAACAGAGTACACGAAAATATCTTTCTGGATTTTGAAGTTTGAAAGTATTTGATCATAATAACTTAAATTGCAATTTTATTTTTTATTTTTTATTTATTTTTTAATTTTTTTTATTACAACATGGGTATGTTGGGGTGGGATACCCAACAAGTTGTTAAAAAAAAAAAAAAAAAAAAAAAAAAAAAAAAAACATTACATGTCAATTACTCGCTTTAACATTGAATTTGAACATAGTTAAATGAATGAGAATTTTATTGCATTTTCTAGTGTTAGAAGTTTCCATCTCCTACCTTAAACACATTTATTGTATTAAAAAAAAAATTGAGTTGATTTTTTTTTTTTGAGATACTTTAAAATCATTTTGTTATTAATGACATTCACATGAAAATTTTGCATGACTATTACTTGTTTCTTCTTTGACGACCTTCGAGATTGCTAACAAGAGTATAGCTCAATTGACATGAAGTATAGACTAGTGTGATAAAAAAGTCCTGGGTTAAATCGGAATTTTTGTACGGATGACCCACCCCTCGGGAGTCGCGAGGTTTTTTAACCCAGTTTTTGAAAACTTATGTTTTTTAACATTCTCTCGTGTTAAGAAAGTGCACAAAGTCATTCGTACCCTTCGCTTATCACGAAGAGATCACAGTTGTCTCCTCGTGATCGTGATAAGCGAAATGTACGAATGACTTTGTGCACTTCCTTATCACGAGAGAAGGTCAAAAAACATAAATTTTCACAATGAAAGTTAAAAAACCTCGCGGCTCCCGAGGGGTGGGTCATCCGTATAAAAATCCCGAGTTAAATCCCTCATCCACATCTTGTCAAAAAAAAAAAAAAAAATCCCTTGAGTTGAAGTTTTAATCCCAAAAAAAAAAAAAAAAAAAAACCTTTAATTTTAAAAATATGCTTGGAGAATAAATATTACTTTTCGTTATTTAGTATTTATACTTATTCCCTCAGCAGTCGTGACTAAAAAGGTGCATATCTATCATAAAACTAACTCACATGTATAAGTCATTATTTATATTTTAGGTTAAAAAATACTTTCGGTCTAAATTTTAGTTTGTAAAAGTTTAGTCTTTGTATTTTCAAATTTTAACACTTTATAGTTTCCAGAGTTTTAATTTGTAACAATTTACTCTATATATTTTAAATTTTATAATGATTTAATTTCTGCAGTAAAATTTTTGTTAAGATTTAATGAAATTTCTTACACATGTATATCGATAAATTGATTATAGACCAAATATGTTTATAAACTACAAATACTAAGTCATTAAATAATAAAAATTGGCACTTAATTTTGATGAGTTTTTTCACGACATAGACTAAATTATTACAAATTTAAAAATATAAGGACTAAATTGTAACATGTCAAAGTTCAGAGACTAAATTTGTCACTCATTTACAAGTTTAGAGACTAAATCGTTAGAATCTTAAGTTTAGGAATTAAATTGTTATTTGCATGAAAATTTAGAGACAAAAAGTAGTTTTTAACCTATTTTTTATTAATTTTTCTTTTGAATTCAATAATTGCGAGATGAGAAGTGGAATCATCCATCTTCGGAATGATGGATGTTGGTGTATAATTTATTATCTCATCCCAATTTCATGATTTAACCATTTGATAACACACTAATGTGATGAGTGATTATTTAAAATTGTTTCTTAGATAGCACGGCGGAAGCATTTTAAACAATATTTAAAAAATCAATTTTTTTTGGACAACTTTAACCTAACACTCATGATCAATTGGTAAATTCAATAATACCATTAATGTATTTTTTTTTTTATTTGATAGATAAATAATATAATTTTAACTTGTCAATTTTTTTTTTTTTTTTTTTTTTTTTTTAATCAAAATTTAAGATAATTGAGAATCATTATTGATCTATTTATCTTTTATACACTTAAATTTCCAAACTTATCACTAATAGGAATTGTTTATGATTCATTTATTCCATTACTTTAACTGAATTGAAAAATAGTATTTATGATGTTTTAGAATTTAAAGGAATCAAATTAAATTAAAAATATCACTGAAACCTCAATTAAATTATATTGGTTTTAAAAACATATGTTTTGCCTTTTTAAATTGGCTAAATTTTTAAAAATAACTTAAAAAAATATATATGTTTGTATTTATTATATATTGGTGATTAATAATTCTTTAAATCACATTAACCAATACCTCTCATAAATAAACTAAAATTCTAAATTGTACAAAGCTTATCCAAAAGAAAAGAATGGGAGAGCAATAATTTATAGTATGATTGCAATCTTTTATCTCCCTCTTTTTCTCTTGAGTGAGACCCCCATTGTCATTCCCACTTAAGTGTGTGATGCTTTCACCTTAATCCCACTTACACCCTATTTTATATTCACCACTCACTCATCATATATATATATATATATATATATAATTACAAGTTTTTTGTTATAATATTTTCTATTTTTTTTAATAATAATTTTCTCTCCCCCTAAAATTTGTAATTAATCTTGTTATATATAAAAAAAAGTTTATATTTCCTAAATACTTTTATATGCAGTATATACTAATGTTAGACTTTTAAATTTCGTGTAAGATAAATGATGGCAAGAAATAATGTAAATGCGCCACATCTTTACATTTGATACGTATTGAATTAGGTTTAATTATATTAATGGAAATAAGTTAAAGAAATACCCATAAGAGAAATGCTAAATTTAAAACAACAAAAAGGCATTTTATTTCTTATCCATATTTACGAGGAATATCAAAGTTATAATTTTTTAAGAAAAGAATATTTGGTTTGGTATTTTTGATATAAAGGAATATTGGTATCTGAATTTAGCTAGGCATCCAACCCAAAAGCAAGGGGAGAATATCTAGTTTCTAAAAAACCACTTGCAATTGCCAATTTAAAGGAGAAAAGATATAAAAATATACAAAGAAAATGCAACTTTAACAGAAGCACCCACCAAAGTAGATTCATGGTTTAATTAAAAGTAATCAATGTATGCAACCATGGTGAAGTTATCATATATTTGCTGAAATCACCTTAAATTAAGGTCTATTTAAGAGATTGAGTCGAAATTTCAAAAAGTAGTCAAAATAATCTTTTGATGACATTACTGAGATTTTTCTCATTTTCGTTCACGTTCACGGGAGAAATTTTCAGTTATAAAATAGAGCACGCACTAGAGCGAGAGCGAGAAAAATCTCAGCCGAACAAAAAGTTAGTTGGACTAATTCCTCAATCTCTCGAGCCTTAATTTAGGATCATCTAACCAAATATCACAAGTTATCATCATTTTAAAGAAGTTTCTTCTCTTATGTTTTTTGTTTTTTGTTTTTTCTCCATCTTTTCAAAAATAAATTCATAATTTATTAAACCCTTTTCAGTTACATTATTTAACATTATTAACGTGAATTTGCATTCCATGCTAAGAGCGTGACAAAGATTTCATATTGTTAAAAGGAAAGAAATTTTGGTTGGTTTTAATTATAAACTGAACAATATAATTCGTAACTAGAGATGTAATATTTCAAAATATGAGTTCAACAATTGATATAATTATATTGTTAGAAATTAAAATGTTTTAAGGTGAAACAATGTGTTATAGTGATGTAATATTCAAAATATAATGGATAATGCTTAGGATTAAATTTTGGTTTTTACAATAATGGATGGTTTTGCATATACTCTTACATATATCTTAGACTTTAATAAAAATACAAATGTATATACATAATTTGATGTCCAAATTGCTTTTCAAGATTGAAGATTAACATAAAAGGGAGTTTCCCCAAAACATCCCCACACATATATTGTATACATAATTTGATAAAAGCAAAGGAATCTACTTTTCTTTTAACTTTTTAAAATGAAAAAGGATAGATATGGTGCCACTTTCTTTTATTTAAGAACATTTTAAATAAACCAATTTGCTTTCAAATAATTGGAATGGATTTAGTAACTAAGAGCTCATCCATTCTCCCACCTCTCACATTAATTTTTTTATTTTTATAATATATAAAAAACTTCTCTATATATTAACATTTTCTTAATTAAATTGGGCTGCATAGTAAAAGTTATAATATTACAAAAATAAAAAATTGAAAAAATAATTACAAATATGAATATAAATAGAATGCGTATCATAAATTATTATTATGATTATTTTAATCATTATTTAGGTTAAGTCATTATTTATATAAAGTCGATCACTATAAAAAATGCTAGCTTTAATTTGCAAGAACTTTTTCCTTAAAAATCTTATATTTGTAATTAACTTTTATAAAAATAAAAATTTATAAAATATTTAGAGGGTGAATAGCTCACCCAATTGGATTTTTGTTTTTATTCATAACATATATATATATAATTTTTTTTTCCATAATAATTATTAGAAAAATATGTGGAACACTATTTCTATAATTTCAAATTCATTAGCCAAAACTAAACTCACATAAAACATGTGACATTGGACCAGAATGTCAGAAGTTGGAATCTCCAAATTACATATTGTTGAACTTAAAAAAAAAACAAATTCATTAATAAGATAGTTGAAATGACAAAATTCAATTAATTTAATATTTTTTTTTACACATTCAATCTTCCTTATAATTTGTGTAAAAAAAAAAAAAAAAAAAAACATTTTCAAAGATTTGTAGCACCATGATAGTTTTTTTTTTTTTTTTTTTGAAAAAGAGTAGCACCATGATAGTTAGGTGATTGTTCATTACATTTCAAGATGAAGTAATATGGTGAAAAGTTGAACCCTAAAATGAAGAGAAGATTAGGGATTGAAGAGCAAACTTTTTATTATTATTATTATTTGGGTTTTATGAGTGGCTAGGGGAAGATTCTTAGTGGATTCAGAGTTGTATCACTCTACTTTGCCCAACCAATAAATTTGATAAAAATGAGCTTACAATATTCCAAATATTCCAAATATTCCAAATATTTCAAAGCAAGATTGAGATGTTTTTTTTGGATGCTAATTGCTACCCAACTTTACATACCTCAATATATCATGGCTCTTGTTCTTTTTTTTTATTATTATTTTTTTTTTTTTAATTAAAAGAAGAATTTGTACATTTCTTTTCCATTATTCCTCAATTTATTGTTTTGTTTGGTGCAATCATTGTTCCTACCTTTTATACTAGCGATCCATAACCATGTATATAAATCCCCTTTGTGCTAAGGAAAAGTTCAATTTCTAAAGCAAAAGAAAATTTTGGAAAATTATAATTTTTTTTAATAAAGAAATAATCATGCTTTACTCTTGTGGAAAAAATCATTGCTTTGAAATTAAATTAAAAAAAAAAAAAAAAAAACTAAACTTTCTAAAAACCAAATAGAAGTACAATGAATAATTAAATAAATAAATAAATGGTTTGTGAGAAATGAGAAGCCATACACTTCTTCTTTTATATAAAGGTGGGATGAGAAATCACTTTGAATGATATTTTGAAGTGATTTTTAATGTATCCAGTTTGGAGAGAGAAATATCATATTCTATTCTTCCTTTGGTAATTAAATGAAAATATACTAATATAGTGTAATAATAATAAAAAAAATATTAACTTGTAATAGCATCCAAAAATAATTATAAGGAAACTATGATTTATAAGTATTGTAAAAGGTATATCTTTCTACAAAATCTACTAAACATGTGCATATTATTTAGACCAGGGACGTATTGAGTTTTTTTTTTTTGTTTTTTTTTTAAATGACAGAAATACTAAAATCTAAAAGGCCAAACATGTTAAATTCTCTTTCAACATGTATGTGTATTAGCGGGACAAACAACCATTTTTAATTGGCAGTTTTAAAAATGTCAAACGCATTTTTTTTTTTTTTAAAAAAAATGGTCAAATACTAGAATCTAAAAGGATCCTCAGGACTAAAATACTCCTCCAAACTATAAACACTAAACCCTACCAATAACATAGAATTTGATTATTTAGTCATTCTTAAAAAAAATTAATAAAATACAAACATTTTTTAAAATGATGCCAAATATTTCACCATTTATACCTATTTCACTAAAAAAAAAAAAAAAAAAAAACAATATTGTATGGGCATGGGCCATGTTAAAAGAGCTCAATGGAGGAGTTTAAAGCACAAAACATATTGGGCTTTCAAGAATGTAAGCCCAATTCAAATGACATTTGGGCTTTCTGCCAAAATCTAATGAATATGTTAAATGCTTATCTAAGAAGTGAGAACTCATCAACATGTTTCAATTTCAATCTCATGCAAAAGAGCAAATGAGATCTTGATCCCAATTTTGATGTTCTTGATCATGAACCCAATGTCAAATCCTCTCGAGAGATCTTAACCATTTTGTTTCATACAACTTTTATCGAGTCATCGTATCTACTTAAATCACATCATAGAACAAAATCCCGACATTCTTTAATCTAACTATCACAACAATAAATACTCAAACCATAGATCCTATTTTTCTATAGTTAAGATTAAAAAATATATATATATATATATATATATTTTTTTTTGACAACATGTTGGGGTGGGGGATTGACCCTACGATCTCATGGTCACTAGCCGATACATCATGCCATTGAGTTATGCTCTTGTTGGCAGTTAAGATTGAAATATTATTTTCATAAAAAAGAAAAAAAAAATCAAATCTTATTCCTTCGTTAATCTCATATACTTTTTAGATTTCTCATGCCTTTATTGTATATATACATAAACATATGAACTCTACTCCTTCCTTCAAGTTTGGAGAACCTATAAACTTTTATATCTATTTATATAGATGTTTCATACTTGGTTTAAATTATAAAAATTGTCACTTTTCTCCCACATTAAAATTTCTATCTTTCTCTCTCTCTAGTTGTAATAAATTTATAATATCCAACACACAAAGATATGATTATCATACATTAGGGTTTTTTTAATGACTAATATATTCCTAGAAATAAAATAGTTAAAACAAAAAAGAGCTATTTTTTAATTGAGAATCAACATAGACAAAATGATTTTGATGAGATTTCCAAATATTGTAGTGTTTGTTGTTGTTTTTTTCTTTTTGGGTGTCCGTACGAGGGATTAAAGATTTCAATGTTTCTGCGGCCGTAAATTACTTTTCCTTTTTCAAATCTTTAATTTATAATTTTCCTTTTCTTCCCTATGTTTTTTTTTTTTTGCTCCCCCAAATCCAAAGTACAAAGAATGAAACGTATCTTAAACAGTATTTTGGAACTTTCAAGGTTGATTAATTAATTAGTTGATTATTCAATATTATAACAAAGTTCCTTTTAAGTAAGTTAGACTATCAAATCATTATAATATCATTATAGAATTGATTTGATAATTCCTAATATTGCTTTCTGTGTAAATATCATAAAGTTTTAAATAATAATATTTGGTAAACTTAGGGGCATCCCCCAAGATGGGAGATCCATATAAAACTTGAATTTAGATTTTGGATACCCATATCTCTTTAACTTTAATAAAGATTTAATTAGATTGGATATACATATGGATTTATTTTATTTTGTAAATGTTATATAAATTAAAGGTCCTACTGCAAATTCAAAGATATTTTTAGTAGTTAGAAATAAGAAGAAAAACATGTGTGTATTATTTACTTATTTATTTTTAGTACAACATGTATGTGTATTAGCTAGAAATGTTCATGTACTTATAAAATAAAGATAATCCAATTAGGGTTTTTATCATATTTATGAGAGGGAAAAATAAAAAATAAAAAATAAAAATAAAACACTCGACTAAGCTTTATTGTACTAGAGTTTGTTTTTTTTATTAACCTACAGCATTCATAAACAAAATCCCACCATTTGAAAAAAAATAATAACAATAACGATCCGTTAAATGATAATATCGTTTTTAGTTTTTGATGTCTGAAATATAGTTATAAATTATAGTAATGCAACCAAAATGAGTATGGCGAATAGTAATTGACATCTATTTTCATTGAAGTCGGATGTTGAAATATCCAAACTCCATATTTGTTGTACGAAAAAAAATGATGCACTTTTAGGTTTAATTTTAATTTTCACTCATCAAAATGCCATATTTTTTTTTTTTTTTTTTTGCCAATTATAACTCAACTGACATATATAAAACATGTGTTTCTTCAACAAGAGATCAAATATTCGAACCCAAAAATATCACATTTTGAACTCAAGCCATGTTTACCACTTCGTAATAGATTTTCTCCAACAATCGTAATGAATCAATTGTAATGGATTAAAACTTCAATCGTAATCAGTTTACTTTTGATAGTGTTTATTTGAAGCTAATTCTAACGTAATATGAATTCCATTGATAATGTTTACTTGCACGTAATCATTCGTGAGTTTACCATAATATCCTTTTGCTTTAACCGTGTTCAGAATCGTGTGTTGACTCGTTGTCCAGACGTTACTCGTGTGTAGATTCGTGTGGATACTCGTGAACCTTTTTTTTTTCTTCTTCTGTGCATTACTTCGATTGATGACGGGGCTGGCGACGACTATCTTCTACGTAGGCCGATGATTAATGAAAAAATATTAAGATTTTCAAGCATTTCGTCTCAGTAAACAATAAATTAGTAGACCTAGAAAAACGTAAATGTGTTTAAATGAAAATTAAATTCGAGATTAAAGAACAGAGGAAGAGATGAAAAAATGGTGAAATGTACGAGTAAGGAATGTAAAGATTGAAGAAGAGACATTTGCGAAAGGTTATGAGTCATCCGTAGGCTCAATCTTTAATGGTAATCCAAGCACCCTTGGGTAGGGATGAGATGATGAGATTTTACAAATTTTGAAGTGGGCTACATTTTAATTATGTTTGCAGATTTTGGTAGAGGGTTATCAAACGTAATCACATCTCCCACAATGAGAATTATTAATTGATTACATTGGAAGAAAAGTAAAGGTGACCTCATTTTGATTCTCTCACATCGACCCTAAATTATAGGTAAACCATTCAAAGTATATGAAGTAAAACTCACTTACATTTATGTTTGAAAAGAACTTCTTAAATCACCCAACAATAATCTAATAATTAAAGGAGTCAACTGATAAGGATGAGGTTAATTGGTTGAACCAATGAGAAGCCAAAGTTAGGTGTTAATTAAAAAAGAAAGCAAATTAAAAGATTCGAAATGAAATCATGTGGGTTTCTCGAGCATCCATTGTCGTGTAGCTGGAAAAATGAATCATCAAATATAAAAATAGAAAAATAGAAAAAGAAAAAAAAAGTTAATCTTGAGATAATCAAATTAAGCAAATAGAGAAGAGTTTGTGAAGAAGCAGATTCGAGGCATATTATTGTTGCCTCTCACATGGCCACCTTCCTCGATCTCTTACCTCTTCAATGGACTTTTCATTATTATTTTATATATTATAATTAATTAATTAATCCCATTAGTTGTTTTTTTCCATTTAATTAATTATTTAATTACTTGATTAAGACATGATTTTTTAAAAAATATATATAATTTTGTGTGTCACTTTCATCATTGCTGTGACCTGTGAGAGTTTCCTTAGCCCATCATCTTCATCTTCTTCAAGATCTTTTAATTTCATTTTATTAATATTAACTTTTGCCCTTCTTGAATACTTCAACTTTTCAGGTCTGGGAGGCTTATTATTATAATATTCAAGTTGTTTTTATTTACTTAATTTTAGTTAATTATCTGATTAAGGATCTGGGTTTTATGAAAGTCCTTGTTCTTTTTGGTGTTTTGTAAATATGTATATTTTTGGTTGATTATTTATGGATACTTTAGAACATTTTATTTCGGGTTTGTTTTTTATGTCGAAATTCTTTTTAAAGATTTGTTTTTTTTTAATTAGAGCTCAAGATTGAGTGCTAAATTTGTAAATACTTTAAGAAATGACCAATTGACTAACAAGAAGAAGTTAACTAGGGAAATATATATGGTACTTGATGTTTTTCTTAACTATACCAGTTTTAATTCAAAAACAGTAGTGGGGAGGAAAGAATAAGACCTAATTTGATAAAGTTTTTTTTTTTTTTTTCTTTTTTTTAGATCAAGCTTGTTTATAAATTTTTTATTTGTTTTTTAAAAATTTATTTTAGGAAAACATTTAATGTTTACTCTCTAAACATTAAACTTTAAGATTTATGTCTATTTGGAAACATGTCTAAATATGTCTTAAGAACTATTAATTTTGTCTCTAATAGATTATTGCACTTCAAAAAATGTCCAATAATTTTTAATTTTTAATTTTGTGTCTAATAAGTAATTAAAATATTCAATTTTGTGTCGAAGAGATTCGTCACCTATTCGACATTTTCGAATACTTCGAATCTATAGGCACATAAAATTAAAAAAAGTTTGGTTCTTATTTGGCACAAAATTCAATTTTATGCTCAATGAAATTAGTTGATTTTAAAATTTTAAAATATGTCAATGATCATAATTATTGGACACAAAATTAAAAGTGTAAGAATTTGTAGACACTTTTAAAGTTGAAGAAACTCATTGGATACAAACTTAAAATTTCCTAGATTAAGTTTATAATTTAACTTTTATAAAATGATATAGTTGATGTATATAGTTTCCTAGAAACTAGAAAATATGAATTTTGTTATTCAAATTTGATCAAAAAAATTTCGAAGTATTTTCAAAAAGTGAAAGACAAGAGAATGGTTCATAAATTAAAACACCCGGAAAAAAACACTTTTATATATATATATATATATATATATATATATAAAAAGTTGATTGCACAAACCCTAATCAGACCCAAAATAATTGCAAATTTAGCCAAATTTAAAACATTTTGCAAATATGACAAAAAATCAGTGGCTATTACTAATAGAAGTTATCGTTGATATATGACTATTACTTATAGACTATACTATCAGTGATCTGATAGACTAAAATTCTATAAAAAAAACTTGACTACTATCAGCGATAGACTTCTATCGACGATAGACCATATTATCAGTGATAGAAATTTGCATATCTGCAATTTTTTTTTAAAAATGCTATATTTTTAATTATTTTACTCTAAATTGACATCTGTTATAATTTCTCTCTCTATATATATTTATTTTATGCAAACTCAAATATATATATAGAGGTAGAAAAACATTCTAGATCCTTGAACTTTGACAAAAAGTAATAATTTAGTTCATGAATTATAGAATGTAACGATTTAGTTCTTGAAGTATCAAATTTGAAAAACATTAGTGAACTTTAACATATAACAATTCAATTTATATACTTCCAAATTTGTAACAATTTAGTCTCTATGGTGAAAAAAAATCATCAAAATTAAGTGTCAAATTTTATTATGTAATGACTTAGCCTTTATAGTTTATAAACACATTTGGTTCACTAAATCATGACAAATTTTAGAGTATAAAGATTAATATTACATACTAATGTTCATGACTAAAATTCTTACGAACTTAAAAATTAGGGACTAAATTTTTACTTTCATAAAAGTTCTTGGAAGAAAAGCACTTTTTAACCTATTTTCTATAATCTATATAAAAAAATTAAAAACTATATTTTTAATTAGTTAGAAGTATTTTTTAGGAAAATACTTTTAATTTTTTATCAACATTTTTTTTTTTAAAGATAAATGGGGTGGGGATTCAACCTCTGACCTTAAAGAAAAGAATATGTCAGTCAACCTTAGTTTACTCAATGAACATTTTAAGGAATATGTCATACTAGTAAACTCTAAATTAAATGATATATTTTGTTTTTAGTATTATTACAATTGATTACATGGGTGAAATTTTGAAAACCTATATACCTACTTAAAATAGAGGTTGTTAATGCTCTTGATTGATTAGGGTTAAGTTATGCTTCAACTCTAAATGATAATTCTTTTTTCTTTAGATTTTAATAATATAATTTATTTTTTTGATAAAGTAATAATATAATGTATTGAAGTAGAAATTTATAAACATTTAATTTTTGAGCCGGTGACATAATAGTGTTTGAATGATAGTTTGAAACTATATAATTAATTGTGTCTTTTTTCTTTTTTCTTTTTTTCATTGAACTCTTCCTAATAGTTAACAACTCGATGATTAGTGAGGTACAAAAGAATACTTAATTTATATACTTAACTAACCCATTATTTATAATCCTTAAATTAAGGCTATAAGGTTGAAAATTGGGTTGTTTTTATAAATGGGTGGCCATCATTTTCTTATCACAGAATGGAAGTTGCCCCTACATGACCTAATGATTTTGTCCTAATAAAGACCTTTGGGTTTTGGTTCCCTTTACCTTTTCTCTTTAATTATTCTTCCCCTCTCTTTATACTTATAAATATTTAAAGTCAAACCAAAAGGAAAACATAATGTTTTCTTACCTGTTACTCATCATGGAGAAGTTTAAGGGGTGACCATTAATTTAAGCATAATTTAAGAAATGCAATATTCATTTAAACTCATTTCTTCATATATGATGTCAAATCACTATTATATCAAAAAGTTTAAGTTAATAGATCATTAACATATTTAATCTTATACCAGAAAAAAATTATTTTCTAGTCTAAACCTTAATTTTCAGTCCCTAAATTAATTTTGTTTGTAGGGTGGATTCTAGGGAAAACAAAATCATCAGAATATATGGGATTTGACCTGTTGATGTCCAACCTACGAACTGATCAATATATCAACATATAATTTAAGATGTCTGATCTTTGAACTGTCATTTTCTCCTTTGTAACATCGATGTTTCATTTCCCTAATTTTCTGTTAATTTGATGATTTTGAACAAATATATGTAGCTGTCTTGACGTATATACATTGTAAGCAGTAAGAAAATAGACATGTAAAATCAAATTGTTCAAAATTGCATAACGACTATTGATTTCGGAAGGGTATCGAAATCTCTGTAGAATTGCATTTTGTCTTAATAGTTTAAGATAAACACGACTGATTTCTCAAACGATGATTAGAATATTGAAATTATGTGTGTAGATTTAGATTCTATCATAAAATTAGTGAAACAACTTTGTAATTCAATATCAAGATCATTGTCAACATATCTTTACAAAAAGACATATTACTATGGAATATAATTAGGTTTACAAATTATAAAAAGTTTAAATTACGACATCAAACGTAGGCTTTGTTTGTCAAAGTGATCAGCATAATCCGATGGTAATTGACATGTACGAATTTACTTGAGGCCAAAGGTTCAATTCCCCATGACCAACATCATGTAATTAACTAGTTTGAGAGCATGTTTGAGAGTCATTTTGAAATGGTTAAAATCACTTTTGATGGTTGAAAATCACATTCACAAGTGTAAAACCAAACATTTAAATTGATTGTGAATGATTAAAGACATGTTCTAGAGTGATTTTAAACCTGGAAAAAGTGATTTTAATCATTTCAAAATCATCCTCCAACATGCTCTAAATCACTCCAAATCTCTTACATGTGGGGTGTAAATTTAAATTTCTGTGTTTTTTTTATTGAAGATGTAATGACTTAACCAGTTGAGTTATGTTTAAGTTGACAATCCACTTTGAATTCATAATTGATACCATTTGAATTATGTTAAATTACTCTTTTAAAGATATGTTAATTAAATATTGTTACATGTATTTTCTTAGAATATTACATTACACATGTATAGTTGTGAAGCCAAAATTTTCTTTAGGGGCGGATGCAACAATTTTGCTTCTAAATTTTTATATATGATCTTTAACGATAAATATATGTTTTAGTATGTAATCTTTGGGTGGTTTTTCAAATTAATGCCTATTATTGAAAATAAATTCATTTAGTCTTTTTTTTCTTCTTCTTTTTTAACATTTTTCAATTTAGTTATTCACGATTAATGGCAAATATATTAACCTACAATAAAACGATAAGGAGAATTGGTAATAATGTTGAAGTGGGTGTGTAAATGTTGTTAAATGGTGAGGAAGATATGATTTGGAGAAATTTGATTGCAATGAAGAAATTAATTCCATGAATGAATTTAGGGTTTCCAATTAATAAAGAAATAAAAAGAAAATGGGATATGATCAAAATGTATTCCTATTCCAGGGTTGATTTTTTGTTTTTAATTTTTGAAAGTTAGGTCTATAAATATTTTTATTATTTTTTTTGTCCATGAATATTTAGGTCAGCTTGCATGCACCTCCACTAATCTCAACGCACACCATGGTTTTTTTTTCGGGTAGAGATTCAACCGGATGATATATGTACCTCATTTAGTTAAGTTATATTTAGATTGATATTGTGTTGTGTTATGTTCTTTGAAGTACAGATTCGAACTTCTAATTTTTTACACAAACTTCATTTAGTTGAATTATGTTTAGATTGATGTTGTGTTATGTTTTGTTCTTTAAAGTACAGATTCGAATTTATAATCTTTTGCACGATGAAAAATGTTTTTAATTAATTAGTTGGGGTGGTTGTATTATGTTATGGGTTATATTTATTTAATAATACATTACATTACAGTCACAAAACAGAGAGAGATGCGTTTGTCAGCACACCCCACGCGTCTTTACTTCCTCCAACACTCTGGATTATGCGGTCAAACCCCTTTCTCTCTCCTCATAATTTGATCTCTCTCAATTATTATTATTATTATTATTTTAAAAAAAATATTTTAATTAATATAGATATTGAAGGGTTTAGAATTTAAGGTTTATTGAAGTCATGATTTCGTAGTTAATGACATAATTTTATGTTAATTGAGTTCGGTTCGTGTTTCACTACTGAAAGACTGAAATTAGTCGAGATCATAGAACTCTTTATGAGGATGTGACTATAGTAAAAAATAGGAGAATAAAAAAAGCACACGTTGATAGGGTTTATAGCAAGACCTGGGAGGAGTATCTTAAATACGTAGAGACTGTTTTAGAAGCTCCGTTGCCTTCCTGCGCGCGAAGCGAATTGGCGCTGTGTTGTGGCAGTTTCGGGGCGGGGAGCGAAGAGAGACCATAAGAATGATTCATTTGGATCGACGAGCTTTTTCAGCCTGGTGGCGGGCGAATGGTCCAAAGGACACGTAGCTGAGGGCGAGTAAAAAAATCCAATAGTTCTCTTTTCCTTCTTGTTCAACACAATCGGAAATCAAGACAAACTGTGGGTACTACGGTGAAACGTGAAAACACCCGATCCCATTCCGACCTCGATATGTGGAATCGTCTTGCGCCATATGTACTGAGATTGTTCGGGAACCTCAGAAAAACAACATGCTTTTCCTCCATTTGTTTGTGTCCTGCAGATGGAGTCCTTTTAAAAGACCCAACCTATCCATTTTTTTTTTACGATGATTAATCAAACGCAATATAATTTAATCGATATATGGTATAAATTTATTATAAAAAAGTTAGATTCAATTTTACCATTCACATGTGGGGAAAGAAAAGAGAGAAAAAAAATTGAATTTACACCATAATCATAATCATAGTGATGTACCGATTTTTTTTTAAAAAAAATCCTTTTTTGTGTGTTGCTAAATTATAATCTACCTGATCCAGTTGGAAAGAGTGTTTTTAATTTTTTCACCTGTTATCAAAGAGATTGGGCAGCTTTTTGGAAGGATAAAACCCTCCACTTTACCTTTAAATTTTACAAATAATAGAGAGAAAAATTATTTAGTTGATAATTTTACACTCTTGAATGGAAGGGAAAAAATTTATAAAAGAATTTTTATTTTGCTTCTAATAATCATTATTAGATTTTAGTGATCCAGTGGTCCTAGATTCAATCTCCCTCTCCAACATTTTGTCAAAAATTTATCTCCCAATTATAAGAAGGTATTATTATTTATGTGACCTCTAGCGTATTAATTAATTTTTTTTTTTTTTTTTTTTTTTTTTTAATTATAGTTTATTAACCATGTCTTTCTCTTTTATTATATCTATAATAAAGTATATTTTATTTCATCTATAATAAAGTATATTTTTTTTAAAAGTAAAATAAGTTCTATATCGTAACGATTTTAAAGAGTGACGATTTTAAAGAGTGGTACATATATTGTTAGAGAATGGAAACTTGATTTAGTGTCTTTCTTGAGGAATATAATTAAGAATATTATTATAGTGACAATTTTAATCACAATAAAAAGCATTCTTCATTTTTACAGTATTATTATCATCATTCTATTAGCGTCTACCATTTACCAACAATAATTATTCGATGATTGAAAAATAAAATAATAAGAATAAGAATAAGAATAGGGCATATACAAAATGAAAAAAAGGAAAAAGTATCTAGAAAATTCTATTTTTAGCAACTTGTTTATATAGAATATTGTACATTTTATGCTTGAGTTTTGCCAAAAATCTATCATCTTTAATTTTAAGATTTTGGTTGTTTCTCAAAACCATATTATAAATTTATAATAACAAATAACAATCTGGAATAAAAATGTAGACAACAAACTACAGCCATGACATATTAAAACTATACAACTTTTCATCAACCAACCAAATTTAGATTCTCTTAAAATTCCAAAACCAATTGTCTTTGCCTTTAAAATATTTCAGTTTGCTTTAATTTCTTTTTAATTGTTCTTCTTTTCTTTAACAATTGACTATATTTAATTTATCTTATTTTCTACCGTACATATATTTCATATAACATGGTGTCTAAAAGTATCCATTAATGAAGTGTCACCATATAATTGAAAGATAATTAATTAAAATAGAAACATTCGTATATAAACCTTACATGTATGGTTCAAATTAAACCTATGAATTTAATAATTAAATTAATAATAACATTGAAATCATCACAAAAGCAACTTAATGAACAAATCAGATTGTCTCGAAAACTTGATCAATATATTTCAATGTATCATATATGATAAAAGTGTGCCCTGCTCAAGCATGCTTATTAAAAATTAATTATTGTCACATATATTAAATTTATAGATCCTAGATACATTTCTTTTTTAATCTCAACAAAGCTGAAAAAAGGTATTGTGCATGGTATCTATTTTTATTTGCCATGGAGAGGATAAGGCTATTTGAATCTTTTTAATAATTGGTAAGAGATAAAAATTCTAATTTATATTATTTATAAATATATATTAACGAAAATATTAAATTAAAATAGCATAAGTATAAAGTAAGCAAATTAAATTAATGGAAATGATTTTAATATATAGATATCCCTTTAATATGGAAGAAAACAAACCGCCTGCATCATAGCTTTTTTAAAAGAAAAAAAAATAAATGTGGGAGATTCCGGTTACCGTGAAATAGACCCGAAACAAGCGGGGGATAATACACGTGGCAAAAGTTGTCTGTGGACCAAATAATAATAGTAATAAATAAATAAATAATTAAATAATTAAATAATTAAATTTAGCGTTAAAGCATTGTCTGTGCTGTGCCGAGTGGCTTGACTTGGTGATAACGTGGGGAGTAGAGTAGATGATGTTCCAATCTTATCTCTCTCCATCTTTAATTTTTCCATTAAATTTCCGTGATGTGCTATTAATTCAAATTAAATTTCATTCATTATTACAAATATGACATGTTTTGAATTTTTTGCTCCATATTATTAACAACACATAGTTTCTATTTAGTTGTCTATTTTTGTTAAAAATAAAATAAAATAAAAAATTATACTCGCTACCCATTTAAGATAAAATAATTACAAATATGACAATTTATATTGGTGATAGTTAGTAATAGTAGACGATACATCATGTAGACGGTAGGTAATAATGCATTTAAATTTATGTCTCGTGCGTGGTTTGTTACACGGGTGCCATTCTGGGCTATCTAAATGATGCGCTCCCTCACCCGTTGAGTGTCTTAGGACAGAATCGTCTCTGCTATCTTAAGCGAAGCGTTCACTCACTGCACCAAATGATTGTTGAATAATATTTTAGATTAGTTGAAGATGCTTTAGTTAAAAATGAGATCCATGCTATTCTTTGGGATAAAGATTTAGATCGGGTCAATAATTAATGATTTAGAGTTGAAATTAAATTTGTCATTTTGTATAGACTTTGATTTAACTCAATAAATTACAAGGATTGTTCAGATCTCGATAACAAGCTCATCATCTCATTTTATTAATTACTTGATATAGGATCTAAGTTTTGAGAGTATATTCTTATTTTAAATAGTAGATTCTCTTGAGCATCTCATTCTTATATAGATTCTCCTTTCATTCTTTTTTATACTCAACAAGTAAATTTCATTACAAATTTTAAATTATTTTTTGTATAAATTGTTTTCTTTTTTTTAACAGAAAAGACTTAGTAATAATTGAAAGAGACATATAATATAATTGCACATTTTTAAAAACAAACAAAAAAAACCAATATATATTTAAGGAAAATTTGAAGTTGTTGCAATATTAATTTTAGTTATGTTCCAAATTTAGTTCATTCTGTTTGTTTGATGGCTGTATTTATAACTTTTTATTTTTTATTTTTAGTGTTCAACTTTACAAATTTTCAATTACATTATTGATTTTTTATTTCGACTCTAATTAAACCTCTATAGTTAACATCAGTTTTTTATGGATATGAAACATCGATTATACTAAAAAACAATGATTTGAACAACATGATCTAAAGACAACACACTAATTAATTGGATAAAATAAGGTGCATTAAGCTCATTAACTAAACTTTTAGTTCATGGTAACTTTATTTTATCCAACTAATTAACCTATTTTTTATGTGTCAAAAAATCTCACATGTTTTTTTATACAATTAATCTACTTTTTTGTGTTACTTATTACTTGTCAAATTATTATTCTTTGTTTAAACAAGGTATCAAGTCAACATTTATATAATATAAAATATTATTAATCACAAAATAAACTAGAACAAAATTGAAATTTCATGAACAGGAAATTTTATAAATTTTTTTTAAGTTAATTTTTTTAAGACTTAATAGACATGATGACCAAAATTTAGTGATGAAATTTATTATACAAAATTTGGAAAATAATAATTAAGAGAAACCATCACGTGCCTCTTGAATTCTTCACATTAGACGCACGTGTTTTCTGTCATTTTAATTAAAACATGATCGTGTTTTAACTTAATTGTAGCCATGTGAGGGTCTTTTTTTTTTTTTCCTTTGAAAAAAATGTTATAAATTTTATATAAAAATATGATTTTTTTTTCCACAATATTTAACTTAACATGTCAACAGGAATGATGGAGTTTTGTATGTGGAACTGGAGAACATTAGCTTCAATGACTTACATTAGTGGCATGGACTTTGCTTTACAGTTTATTAAGAGGACTTTTGCTTTGGATAAGGACAAATATTTAATATTATTTACTATAATATATACTATTTAAATTAATATGTGCATTTTGTTTGATGATATAAATTAACTAATTTTTCAATGAATTAAAGCTCAGGTGATTAAAAAATCTTGGCATTTTATTTGAAAATATGATGTGGTTTTTTGTGCTATGATATTTAATAGGAAAATAATTGCTGCAGGTCCACTCCACTTTTCTTATTTACAAATATAATACATCTAAAAAAAAATTATAAATATAATTTTTTTTTATAATCAATCCGACAATTTTAGATTTTTTTATTTTTATCTATTAGTGATATACCTCTATCACGGAGAACATTTTATCATAAATCTCTATCACTAATATATCATTTTTATAGTCTAATAACAATAGACTTCTATCACTAATAAATTCTGCCCTATTTATAAATATTTTTAAATTATATTAGATTTGCTATTATTTTGTGTTAGAATTGTCATCAACTATCTCTATTTAATATATGGTTTATGTGTAAAATATAGGTATAAGCAATATTATTAAAAAAAAAATTAGTATAACATTATTAAAATTTACTAGAAGTAAGCAACATGGACATATTTGATAATCATTATGGTTTTTTATTTTTTATAATTTTATTAATATGAAATCTAGATTTTATTTTTAAAATGTGGCTGAAATTTAAAGGCAACTTTTTAAAGATAAAACAGAACACAAGTTATTTTATTTCATTCCAAAAAAAAAAAAAGAAAAAAAATCTTAAGGGAAAAAGAAATTCCAATATTAAAAAAAACCATATTTAATGAGCATGTGTCTTGAATCTAATTGGAATAGGAAGAGAGAGAAAAAAAAGGGCAAAGGAGAGAGAGAGAGAGTTAAAATGAACAAAATTGTAGGAGTTAATTGGCTTAGAGTAAAGAGCAATTTTTATTTTCCCTAAAAAGTGGATTATTGTGTGAAAGAGAGATTATATTGCTAATTAGCTGTCTTTGAAATCTGTTTTATTACCTAATTCATCTCTTTCAAATCCGCTTCTACCTAAATAATTTAGATCTAAATGTAGGAGTACTTTTAAAGTACTTGACAATATTGAATCCACAAAACCAAAATATATTTAAGTACTTTACTCCTATAAAAATAATAATATCTGCAGCAGCAACCATATAAATAAGAAATCCCCTTAATTTTGACTAAAGTATAATTAAGGATGGATTCAATTTCGTTATTTCACATATTCATCAACTATATTTGAGGCTAATCCAATGTGATGTATGCCACTTAGTATATAGATTAATTTAGGATCAATTTTTAATTTTTATTAGACAACAATAGACTTTATGTATGATAAACGTATATTTTTTTTTTTGATATCCGTGAGTGTCCGGGCCAGCTTACGCGCATGTATGATAAACGTATATATTAACATAAAACTACAAAATTATACCTTGGGACTAAAAAAAGAAAAAAAATTATACCTTGTGCCATCGGTCTTATTTCAAATATACATGTGACTTAAGAGTTTTAAAAAAAAGTACCTCAAAGGATTTTTTTTTTTGAAAACCCTACCTCAAAGGATTAATTAGTACATGCTAATTACCACTAAGTTAAAATAGAAATAGAATGGGGTATATAAAGAGTACAAATAAAAAAAATTGTATGTGTGGATATATATTAAAAAAAAATATGTGGAAAAAGTTAAAAAGAAATATATTCATTAAAATCTATGTAATAAAAAGTTGTATTTGGAAAAAGAGAAATTCATGGAAAATAAATGAAAGAAAATATGGGTAAACAAGATCTTCGGGTAATAATGAACAAATACAGAAAATAAAGAAAGATCAATTTCATAAGTCGGAAGATAGAACAGGTCTAGACCCACGTAGACAAAGACCTATAAGGATTCAGAATCGACTGACTCACCAAGCCTAGTAGGCCCAGGAGAAGACGTGGGGTCGACCCCAGGCCAACCCGGTCGAAAGGGCAATTGTGCCCCTTTTGGAATATCCAAGCCCAGGCCCGCATAAGCCTTGAGGAAGACACACGCACCGTAGGCCAAAAGCCCAAGGCCATCCCTACCTCCACGTGTCCTGCTAATTTGGGACACAGGTCTGGTTCGATTCTTTTAGGTCTAATTGAAAAAGAAATAGGCTAAAAACCTTAATCAACATGGTATATATACAACATCATGACACAAAGACTAAGTTTAAGTGAGTCTTCTCCCTCCTAAACTAGTTTGCTATATACCCTCCCTCTTATTCTGACTTAAGCATCAAGGGGTATAGGTGGCAGTCATTACACCAGTGTGCTCATTCCTTTCTGTTTTGCAGATAACCTCTTTACGTAAAGGTCAGATACACTATTGTATCCATATTTTGTCATCAACACCATAGTAATTAAAAAAGAAGCAAGAAAAAAGAGGAGAGAGTTGGTGAGAAAAAAACAAGTGGAGATCAAAAGATAGTAAAAGAAAGAACATATAAATTGATATAAATTCCGCTGAGGATTATATATATGTTCATGTAAGAAGAAGCCAAATATTTTCTTAGGGAAGGAAGGACAAAAATTTATAACTTTTAACTTCAAATGAGCTAAGAGGGAGGCGACATCTTTATTCCTTATTTGCTTTGCATTTAGAGAGAAGTACTTAAAAAATTGTGAATCCATTAATTCCTTGAAAAACATCTCTAAATTGCAAGTAAATACAACAAAACAAATAAAATAAATGTCAGCCTACAAGCTTATAGAGTTGTATCTAATCAATCAATCTCGATGTTTTAAAAGAATTCTAATAAGCTTTCGCAAACTTTCAATCTTAATATGTTTTTGATAGATTTTCATAGCTAAACTCCTTAAATTTAATACTTTAAATCACCAAATGTTTGAACTTATCATAAATTAAATTTTTTTAACTTTAAATAATACTTATCACACTCCAACATATAACATTTTAATCTAACAAAATCAACTTTAAAATCTATTAAACACGAAATTGAAATTCAATTAATATATGAAGAAAAAAAAAATCTTAAAACTCAAGAATTAGATAAAAATAATCTAGAAAATTGATGGACGACTCATTAGAAGTTTCTCTTCTAAAAGAAGTGTTCGACACACCAACTTAGACTTGAGTAGATTGAATTATTATAATTCAGTTTACGTTTGACTCACAAATTATTTAAGCCATGATAAGTAAAGGAAACTTCAACAGTATTTACTCTTCAGAAACTATTATATAACTCATAGATTATCATCTCTTCACAAGCTATTATAAGTTATAACCCACAGATTATCATAACTATCGATTATTTTAACTCATTAAGCGCTATAAAAACGTTGTAAAAAGGTTGTTAAAGTAGAAAAATGAAAGAAAAGAGGAGAGAAATGTATGTAAATTATCCTTAACAAAAACAAGTTTGAAGCTGTTTTTGATGGTTAAAAGTAAAGAAAGAGGGCCCCAGGCACCGCCCACAGGCATTAGCACGCAGGTCTAACGAATCCCAACCCATATCTTCCTTCTTCTCTATTCTCTCCCATTCCTAACCCTAACCCACATTACTCCTTCTTTCTCTCTCACAAATAATAATCCATTTTCAGATCACAATCACAATTTCTTCTTCCAATTTCTATGCATCTTATTCTTTCACTAATTCAAACCCAACCAAAGGAATTCAATTCCCATGGATGCCCATTCCCTCCCCCCTCCTTTCCACACCCGGGATTTCCATCTCCAACAACAACAATTCCATCACCACAACAACAACAATAATAATAATTCTGAGGAGGAGCACAGCGGCACCACCAGCCGTCTCAAGCGCGATCGCGATCGAGACGACGACGACCACAACAACTCCGCTCTCAACAGCGGTGGTGATGGCGGCGGTGATGGTGAGATCACTCGTCGACCGAGAGGACGACCCGCCGGATCCAAAAACAAACCTAAACCCCCAATTATTATCACTCGGGACAGCGCCAACGCCCTCCGCACTCACGTCATCGAGGTCACCGACGGCTGCGACATCGTCGACAGCGTCGCCACCTTCGCCCGCCGCCGCCAGCGCGGCGTTTGCATTATGAGTGGCACCGGCACCGTCACCAACGTTACTCTCCGTCAGCCGGCCTCCCCCGGTGCAATTGTCAACTTACACGGCCGCTTCGAGATCTTGTCCCTCGCCGGCTCCTTCCTCCCTCCTCCAGCTCCCCCTGCCGCTACCACCTTGACTATTTACCTCGCCGGCGGCCAGGGGCAGGTTGTAGGCGGTAGCGTCGTCGGTACTCTAATCGCCTCCGGCCCCGTCGTCATCATGGCCGCCTCGTTTAGCAACGCCGCTTATGAACGGCTTCCGTTGGAGGAGGACGACCAGCAGCCGATGCCGCCGCTGCAGGGAGACGGCGGAATTGGGTCTCCGGATGAAGTTGGACAGTCGCAAGCGCCGCAAACGGCGCATCATCAACAGCAGCAACAACAACAGCAACTTCTCGGCGACGGAAATGCGCCGTTATTTCACGGTTTGCCTCCGAATCTTCTGAATTCAATTCAAATGCCACCATCGGAAGCTGCTTATTGGGCAACTGGCCGTCCTCCCTACTAACCCACCAAAAAAAAAGAAGAAAATATAATTTCCATATCCTTTTGAGTTGTTTCTTAATTAGTTAGATTAATTAATTTGGGGTTTGTTTATTTCAATCATTTTTCCATGTCTTCAACTTTGTTTCTTTCATTTTCAGGATATTTCTTCATCTAGTTCATAATTAAATTAGATTACATCTCAAATTTATCATTACTTCCATTTTCTTCTTCTTCTTTTTCCAGATGAAATATGATTATTAATTCTTAATGAACAGCTCCCCCTCCCATTTTTTTTTTTTTTTGTGAGTTTAACGACATCTGAAGTGGAGAATTTGAACTTTCGATCTCTTGGTCGAGAGTATATACCTTAACCAGATGAATTATGTCCAGGTTGATATATATCTGGGTAATTCGAACTTCCTGACTTCTTAGTTGAAGATATATACCTTAACCAGATGAGCTAGCCGCCTCCCATCTCATTTGCCACATGAAATTTTACAACTTGTTTGCATATTACATAGTGTTGGCATGTGTATCTGAAACACCCATGATGGAAAAAAGGAAGCTTTGGGGGTTCCAAAAATAGGTAGCTGAAATGAGAAGCCAAATGATATATAGAAAAACAATTAATTCTAGTAGTGAATAATTGTGGTTAAATTATGAAGTGGGTTTGGTGTTTTTTTCAATATAGTTCCCTTATAGATCATGAGCTAGCTGATCAAAGTAAAAAAAAAAACCAGTCGATTAAAAATATTTCTTCATTTTTTTTTTTTTGTGTGTGTGTGTGTGTGTTTGTGTAAGTGAAGTTTTGGAAAGATTTATGATGATGGGGTTTTGTGGAGACAAATGAAAGTAATCGACACGTGCAGTAGTTGAGATCCAGAAGTGAGCTCTTTCTCGAGGCAAAAATTTAACAACAAACACACACAGTAACTTGTACCAAACATTTCCCATTAAAAATAATAAATCACATCAAATCTCTCTTCTCTTTTAATTTCTTCATTTTTAGAGATGCTTTGCAGTGAAAAGTTTGAAACTTGGCACCAAATAAAGCTGAAACCTTCACTCATTTTGCTTTTGGTTTCTTTGTATACATCAAGTTTTGTTGTTGTTTGTTTGTTTTTCGAGCTCAATAATTGCAAGGTGTGGATCAGACAGATCGACGATGATTGATGTCTTATCTACTAAACTATGTTCGAATTGACGTGTTGTTGTTTGTTGTGAACATGATTTTGGACTTAGAATCAAATATTGGGGCTAAATTAGACATAGCCATAGCTGTTATTAATATTTGAAAAGTTTTATTTGTTTTGTTGCACAAGTTCCTATACCCTTGCCGGCTCAAAATATGGAGATTGATTCTCTTGGTTTCTGTTTAATATCATGATTTCCACAATTTTTGTTTTTATTTTTCATTTCCTTTTTTGAGGGAGAGATCCATCTTAGTTTTTCAACATCAAAGTCTCCCTCTATATTTGTAGAAATATTTCTATGCTAGCTTAGTTTTTTTTTTTGTTAAAAAAAAAAAACAAATAAATAAACTTATCTATAGTCTTGTTTTTTCTTTGCATTTGAAATATATGTTTCAATATGTTTCAAGAAGAGACGTGTAAGATGGACGGGCAAAGAAGCGATTTCATTTGTGTTATTATGCCAAAGAATCTAAAAAAAATTAAGGCAAAAAGAGTCCTAATTTTTTAATCAATTTTGAGTTAGTAATTCATAGGGTTATTTTGCTCACGTTTACTTGACATATTTCTTGATCATACTTAACTTGATTTCTTAACGAGCTGAGTGACACCTTCATGCTCAAGCTACTCTACAAAAGTAGGTTTGCTATATCACCATTTACCCCAAACCGAGTAATTGACTTAAGTTTCACACCAAGTCCTTGCAATCTATTAGGGTTGTTGGACTTGAACAAGAAGGCTCACCTAGGCTAGCCATAAACTCTATTCAATAGGGCTTGTTCTTTTTAGCTTACAATTTTATGTTTAATTATAAGTCCTAGCTTATGTCAAACTCTTCATTTTTAAGAATTTTCTTTAATCACAATTTCTTAAAATATAACTTCTTATCTAATTAAAAAAGCTACTCTCTTGTAAAGAAACAAACATAGTGGTGATTATTAGGCGGATTGATCCACAAATTTTGCAATTTTATATTCATATTTGACATTACATTTGTTTTATGTCGAAGAAACACTACATTGATGCTGGTTTACTTTTTTAGCATGAAGGACTTCCCTATTTTTTTGCAAGTTGTCCAATCCAACAATGAATTTTAGCAGAAACAATAATGTTTATTATACTTTTATTTTATATTTTGTTGTTAGTCTTACTAATCTCTACAAAAATGATAAGTATTTTGTGATTTTCCTCCTTTGGCTAATCTACGATTCATTGAAAAAAAAAGACGTTTTTAGATGAAATAAAATAGATGTACTTTATTTTTATTTATTTATATATATATATATATATATTAGTAATCTTTAATACATTGACATTATTTATATATTAAGATTGAGATATCTTTTCTTTTGAATCCTAAATCAAATTTATGATCTCCATGGAATTGTTGATAAAAGTTTTTATTGATTTTATAGAAGTATATCTATATATATATATATATATATATATTATAATAAAAATAGATAAAAAAAAATTTAAAAAAAATTAAAAAAGAAAAAAAAAGACTTCCTTTCTCCCATGTATTTTCATTCCATATGAAGAAATGGTCACGCTTCTCTAAAGGAAAAATAAAACCATATATTTACTTCTCAAATAATTTATCCTATGCAAATTTAATCTTATTTAGACGGTAAGTTCAAACTAATATAAGTACAAATAAAAAATATATGCGAAAGTGACCTAGTTAGCCTGAGTAACTAAGGAGAGTTCTCTCCAAGAATCTATCAAGAATCTTATTATGATTCAAAAGTTAATGAATACTTGAGCGAGGGAGAACGAGAACAAAAAGAAAACTAATACTCCAAATCCTTACCACATCAGTTCTCTAGGCAATTACTTGAAATAGTCCAATTTTTTTTTTTTTTGGTCTTTTAAATACTTTTTATTTTTGTGCTATCCCAGTGGCAATCTCGGTCAGAACCGGGACCGAGAAAATTAAAATTTATTTCTATGACCCATTTGTCACCTTCGGGTGCTTTCTCGGTGATCCCGACCGAGATCGGGAACGTTTGGCCCATTTTCTTCTTCCTCTCCCTTTAATCACTGATCGTTATTTCCACAGAGGTCGGTGACGATCTCGGTCGGAATCTAGTTTTCTTCTTCTTCCTCATCACTTCCATCAACAGGGTTTCTCTCCTAGTTTATACTCCTCGTCTTCATTAGGAACAACAAAAACTCCAAATCAAAGAAAGCCCATCATTGTCATCCTCCTCATCCGTCTCGGCCTGGTTTTGGGCGACGACGATGACAACAGTGGCAGAGAATTTGATGTTAAAAGAAAAATAAGCGACCACATAAGCAACACCTCAACTAGGTCATGGATTGTGGAGCAAAGACATGGTAAACTCCTTTTTTTACTTGACAGGATACAGAAAGAAGAAGAAAGAGAAGACTATTTTCACCTGCTTTATGTATTATTCAGACTAGTTCTTCTCTTCCGAACTCGATCCCAGCCGAGATTGTTGCCCAGAAAGCCCCAAAAACAATGCATGATTGATATATTTTTTTTTCAATTATTATTGTTAGGATTTAGGGTTTAGTTTAGGGATTATTCTTTCCTTATTTGTTATTGGTTATTCTATCCTTATTTGTATTTGTTCTTTCCTTATTTCGTCATAGCAATCTCTATATATATCTCAATGTAATTCTCTCTCAATACAATGAATAATATACTTTTCATATATTATAACATGGTATCAGAGCTCCTCCAAAAACCCTAGAAATCAAAAAAACCCTAAGGGCGGCGGCTTGCGCTTGGCGGCCGTCGCCCCTCGCCCAATTTCATTAATCTCCAATTTTGTTCTTCTCCGATCTTTGTTCATATGATTTCGTTAGTTTTTTATTTGGCTTTTCTTTCTCCGGCTGCCGTCGCACCCATCGCTTTCCGCACCAGAATCAACCGTTGCCCGCTGCCCAGATTCGTTCGCTGTCCACCATTTGTCGCCGTTCAGCCGCTGCCTGCTGCCCAGATTCGTTTGTTGTCCACCATTTGTCGCCGTTCAGCCGCTGCCCGCTGCCCAGATTCGTTTGTTGTCCACCATTTGTCGCCGTTCAGCCGCTGCCCGCTGCCCAGATTCGTTTGTTGTCCACCATTTGTCGCCGTTCAGCTGCTGCCCGCCGCCCAGATTCGTCCGCTGTCCACCACCTGCAGTCGGCCCAGATATGCCGCTCAGGTTCGTCCGCCGCCGCCGTTGTTTCCTCCGCATGCCGCCGCCGTTGTTTCCTCCGCATGCCGCCGCCGTTGTTTCCTCCGCATGCCGCCGCCGTTGTTTCCTCCGCATGCCGCCGCCGCGGCTGCCGCTGCCGCCGCCGTTTCCTCGGCACGCCGCCACCACCAAAGAGCTCTTCCTCTCTTCCTTCAGATTAGTTGCCGCAGTCCTCCTCCATCTGGCACCTCTTCCTTCGATCCAATGAAAGACCTATTTTGGTCTCAGTTTATTTCATTTCAATGTTCGGTTTTGGTTCAAATCGGTTCAACCCCGATTCAGTTTTGTTTCAGTCCGGTTCAGCCCGGTTTCGTTTCAACCCCGGTTCAATCCGGTTTGGTTTCGTTTCAACCCCGGTTCAATCCGGTTTGGTTTCGTTAAATCTTATTCAGTTTACTCTGATTCGGTTCTGGTTCAAATCGGTTCAACCCCGATTCAGTTTTGTTTCAGTCCGGTTCAGCCCGGTTTCGTTTCAACCCCGGTTCAATTCGGTTTGGTTTCGTTTCAACCCCGGTTCAATCCGGTTTGGTTTCGTTCAATCTTATTCAGTTTACTCTGATTCGGTTCGTTTTATTTTGGTTTACTATGTTCGTTGTTCATCTGCCTCCGCATGTTCGCACATACTCTCCGTCATGAAGATTCAAATCTGCATTTGTTCGTCCAAAATTATCTAACAAACTCAATTTGGTTTCTCAACTACCATCTTGAGTTTGAGGGAGGGTGTTAGGATTTAGGGTTTAGTTTAGGGATTATTCTTTCCTTATTTGTTATTGGTTATTCTATCCTTATTTGTATTTGTTCTTTCCTTATTTCGTCATAGCAATCTCTATATATATCTCAATGTAATTCTCTCTCAATACAATGAATAATATACTTTTCATATATTATAACAATTATTATAATGATTATAAAATTGTTAAAAGGTAACATAAATGAATAAATCAATCTTAATCTAATAGCTTGACCTTGTTTAATAAAAGAATAAAGGTCATTTTCACTCATGGCTAATGAGTTTATAGCTGCTAAACTTGAGTTTATATGTTGTTGATTTAAACCAAAAAACTTGGTGGACTTCAAACAAATCAACATTCCAAAATCAAAATTTAAATTACATGGTAAACCCATAACCTTTCCTTTAGCTACTTTTATTTACTTAATATACAAATCAATTTACACACTAAGTTTGAAATTACAGAGATCAACAGATCAGGCCAGCTCCTCAGTCTGCCTCTAAGAAATTAATATAATTTGATAAACTACTACAACCCAAATCTCACACTACTCTGATGACAAAAATTCAGCAGACTTCTTTTTCTTTTGATTGGTAACAAAGCAGGATTTGTTGAAGTTTATGAGAAGGGAAGCTGACTTTGGTGCCATTTCAGAAATGATTGTGCTAATAAACATAAATGTTTCTGTCACACCTACCACCTCGAATCAATCAATAATCTATTCGTAATCGTCTCATTTCAGCTTGAAATGTTGGACTCGATATCAATGTTCGATGCGCAAGAGTCCTTATGTCTTCTCGTGAACAGTCTCGCGATATCCGAACTAGTTCCCACAGGGCACCTCCACTGATCATGTCTTTTGCATTCACTTCTGCATTATCAGCAATGTCGTGGTTTTTCGAGTTAAAAATTTTGAGATTTGCGAGCAAAACGATGAAGTGCAGACGAGAGAGTGATTGAGATTACCGTGTTGTGCTAAATGACAGAGTGCAAGTTCGATATGTCGTTTTATCGTCGATGCTTCATTGTTGGCATTCTGTACAATCCATGGCAGTGCTCCATCTTCAATTAAGAAAGACTTTCCAGCCTTGGTCCCTGTTCCTTTCAACAAGCCAAACCCCGGTCAGTTCATGAAACATTCTCGCCCGAAATGCTTCCAAGATTTCACATTATATTAAACGTTACATCGAACATGCATACGAACAAAGATTGTTTATACTTCTTGGCAAAGAAAAAAAAAGCAGGCTAGAGAGGCCCCATTTTGGAAGTTCTTACCTTGTGTAGAGGCCCTCGACTCGCACTTCGCAAAATTTGCAATTCCTCTAGCAACTTGTGCAAGAACATCAGGATGTCTGCATCTTACCATACCAAGCAATGCCTTAATACCGCCTTCGCCCCTTAGCTTCGTCTGCAACTTATCTGGACAACATAATATTATAACTTGTAGTGAGAGTTTGAAGTCGGATTGTGAATATTTGACCAGCAGGAGTAAATAATGAACATAAATTTGCATACATTAATGAATTAGATAGATTGCAACACTTACCATTGCCACACAAATTAGCGATTGCCCCGGCGACCATACGAAGGGTTTGGGGATCCTCAGCATTGGCAGCGGTCATCGCCAGTAAGCTAATGCCTCCTTGGGACATAATGAGCTCTTGGTTGGTCTCTGATGGAAAAGAGAAGGCAAAAATTAAGAGCGACGAAATCTCAGCCTAAAAAGGCAGACAAGCAAGCAAGTATTGAGGGTCGAAGCAGGAAATGTATTCCTACGAACAAGGAATAGAAACTAACCATTCATTGCCAGATTTGCAATTGCCCCTGCAGCAACTCTGTGTATTGTCTCATCCTCGGTGCTTCTGAGTAGCATCAGCAAAGATGAAAGACCCCCAGCCTCGACAATCTTTTGCTGATTTGTTTCTGCATATTTGAAGCAAGTATATAACTGGGCTTTTTATAGTAAGAAATATAATACATTTGTTCATTGCTGACAGTTAAAATGTTGCATTATAATACCGAGAACTACAAACATGGTTTATATTTACGGAAGCACAATCAAAAGTACATTTAGAATAAAAGCAATGACTAAATGAATCTCAACGCCACAGTACCATTTCTGCTTATAATCATCCTCCTCTATTACTCTTTCCACAAAAAATAAAATAGTAATAAAGGGCATCTAAATTACAAGGATAAAACCATTGAGCGGTGAGTCCAGTAGCAGAGATTAGCAGTTAGTAATATCCTGCCAACTTCATTAACCTTAAATCAGCAGGTGACATTGCAATAATCACTTCAATGTGAACACCTTAATCAAGCCTTGTGACTTAAAGTCAGAATTATAAGGGTAACTCCAAAATCCAGGAAAGAACAGGGCAAAGCAATAATGTTCAGGGAACATTGTAATGATTTTTGGTACCTTCAGCTGCTAGATTTGCAACCACTTTTACAGCATGAATTCTGACGTCGTAATCTTCAGCTTCCAGCAATGACAAGATCTTCTGAAGTCCCACTGTTGAAATATTATAGAATTAATGCACAGCTTGAAATAAAGTACAAGGTAATAGAGGAAGAGACTAAAACCTTGCTCAAAGAGTTTGGCTACTGAAGCTTTCTCCCCGTTTCCAGGCTCCTGAACCTGTGAATGCTTAACTTGTTGCACGAGAGAATCTAGAGAACTGAGGACTTTCCCAGGCTCACCTCTGTCCAGTTGCCTACTGGTCTGCAAATAAAGCAGCTTCTTGTTAAAAACATAAGGCTACACAAACAAGATCAAGAAAAATTAAGGCAAAACTTACCTCATCTGCTTCAAAGCTCAATTGCAACAACTGGCTTTGTAGTACAGCTATATCTCCTTCTAGTTTCTTTTTCTGATTTTGCTCATCTTCCAGAGTCTTGCGAAGCTTTGAGATCTCTGAATTGAAAGATGTCTAGCACATAAAAGGCACCATTAACATAACAACAGCCTTATGTATAGCGTTGAAGAGCTGGGACATGACAAAACAAGGCTTAAATTAGTTACACATACCTCTGATCTCTTCAGTTGGGCTACTTGACTTCTAAGATTGCTAACTTCCTCTTCAGCTGCCTTCCTCAAAAGCGTTTCCTTTTTAACCAACTTCTTTAGCTCTGCAACTTCCTTGTCAGTAGACACTGTCGAACCCTATATCATTCAAGAGAAGATATGGACGCTTTAAGAGAAAGTTGAAACTGTTGGCACACTCCAAGGGGAAGAAAGAAAAACAGGCTACCATTGAGAAAGAGACTTTCTGTTGACCTTTCTATTTGATAAATAATTATACTGGATACTTTTTTTAATTTTTAACTTCTCGAATCGGTCAGAAATATTAACTTGATGAAATGGAATGCACTTATCATTACAATTTCTATTTTCATTTTTTGAATGAGATTAAAAGGATGAAAGTAACAAGGGAGAGATTAGAATCACAGAAATCTAAAACAATTTAATTTCGTCTAGCAGATATGAGCTAAGGTGCAATTCATCCTAAATAATCTAAGTTTTAGCACACTCGATAGAATCTAATGATATGGGAGGAAAATAGCATATAAATTTTTTATATTCCATCTGAAACTGAAAGAACAGATGTTAATGTATACATGGGTTGGTAACAGGATACCTCTCCATTAGCAATTACACTAGAAGCAGCAACTTCTTCATTAATTACTTTCTCCCCACCAAACTTCTTCTGGTTAACCATCAGCTGATCTTCAAGCTTCTTGATTGATTCCATGTAATCCCTCTGATATTTCAGTCTTTCCTTCTATAGAAAGAAGAAGGTAATTCTAAGACATTAAATTTGTAAACTAACAAACTTGGGAAACTCCATAGGGAAATATCAATCCCTAGAGAATTTAATCTCAATGAACCCTTACCTCCAGGGCATTTGAATGACTTCTTTCAGCCTCAGATATGCGATCCTGTGCTTCTTTCGTAATTCTTTCAATTTCAATCTCAAATGCTTTTTGCTGCCTTTCATGTTCTGCAATCAGTTTGTCTAATTGAATGTCTAACCTTCTTGACAAACTTTTATAATCAAATTCTTCTTTTATCTTCAACATATTTTCCACCTTCATAGCCTGAGGGGCAATTTTTTTTAGAAATTAGAATCTCGGAAATGGAACAGAACACAGTACATCAAAAAGTTAATAAATAATGCAAACGAGAGTAACGATAATTAACTCGTCCACAACCATGCAACTTCCAAATTATTTAATAAGAATTTCAAAAGTTCAAAAACTAAGCACCCAACCTACCCTTTGGCCAAACGATATGGTACTTGTAGTCTCTCCACGATGGCGAGGTGAAGGACCAATGGTAATAATTAGTGAAGTTCTCGCCGTTCCTGTTAAAATTTTGCATGGTCAGATATCACCGATTAGAATGCTAAAAACAGGGCAATAGTGCTGCAAGATTTAACAAGAAAGAAACACTAGAGAAACTACAAGAAAATATGATCCCCACAACCTACAGAAATATTCCTGAGTCTGCACCTAAAAGCTTAAAACTTCAGAACATGTATACAGTCTGTTGAACTGATGCAGCGGATTTGAGATTATGGTGTAGGTAAATACATGGACAAATGATGTAGGATGAGATGTTAGATAATTAGTATAGTTCAGTTAATATTAGTTAGTTCTTAATTTTGGATTTATTAGTGCCTATTTAATATTTTAGCTTTAATTAGTTATTTGTTAATTTTATTGTAAGGCTAGCCTCTTTTAGAATTGTAAGGGAGTTTTTTCGAATATTATTTTGAAATAGAATTTTGTTCTTTAGAGAATGTTCTCTCAACTTTAGGGATGAACTTCCCTTGTTTGGCCATGAATTTGGCCTAACCCCAAATCCGTTGCATCACAATAAAATAAACAATAACTAATTAAATCTACAATACTATACTAATTAAGCACTAATAAATCCAAAATTAACAACTAAACTATAATAATTACCTAACATCTCATCTTATATTATGAACTCTCTACTTCATGCAAATTCATACCGACTCACCTTATAGCTAATGCCCAAACCTCCTGTAGTGTTGGCAAACAAGCTATGGGTTTTAAAAAGATTGATAAGAAACAAATCTTTCAGTGAGTGAAAAATACAAAGAGGAGTGGAAAGTGAAAACACTCGCTCAAAAGCCAAAGAGATAAAACGGCTCCCATTCGCGTTCATAGAAAGGACCGATAATTACATAACAATCTAGAGGCTAGATAGCATGCATCAAGAAGACCCTAAGAATTAAATTAAATCCCAAAGATCCATCCACCGTCCAGATTTATTTTCAAAGATGTAGTCTATTTCCAATATAGTTTCCCAAAAGACATTGATAACCGCAAAAGACCAAAGGATGTTAGCCTTTCATTTGAAATAATGATCACAAGGAAGCTGTTCAATACTATCAAATATTGTTCTGGGAAGTATCACAAGATAGACCAAAAGTATTACAGCTATAATGTATAGACCTATGGAATATCAACCTTCCAAAAAGTCTGATTTTTTCATTGGTCCCTTTAACATGGCAAAGTCTGGATAAAATCAAAAAAGAAAATTCCCATCAATTACTCTAAAGATCCTTGACGGGGCATTTGGAACTGAAGGAATCTTATCACTTCTAGAATCTCCTTTGAAGAAGGCTCTCTAGGAGGACAATTAGAGAGACCATGTCCTTTTTTCCCAATCTTTAACCCAGACTCTACCTCTACCTATCTCTTCTGATAAATTCAAAACCACTGAGTAGACATGGAATGCTGATTTTTTCCTTTTAGAATCTGCTTTTCAAAATAAAGTCCAAGGAAGATGAGTTTCAAGATTGGTAATCTCCTGCGGGAAGCATTGAAGCACCCTCTAGCATTAATGATTTTTGGAAACGAAATTGCAAACTCTTTTTATGCTGCTAATCCCCTCCACCACAAGATATGTAAAATATCCTGTCTCGGAACCCTATGAGGAAAATGGAAGCATGATTGCTTCAATATTTCTTGTATGTTGGAAACGTTTTATCTATGAACTTAAATTTGGCGACCTTTAATAATCAATGATCCAACTTCAATTAAACTAGATTTTTCCTAGACGAGAGATTATAAGAGTCACAATAAATGATAATAACCTCACAACTTCATTTCATAGGTATCTTAAATACAAAAAAATAATTTGGAATTATAACAAATTTGATCAGTAAAGAGATACCTAAAACAACATTAAGATCAGATCTTACCCCCAAATGAATCCCGGAGTAATCTTGTAAGCTTTGAATCCCTAACTGGAACATGTGAACTATTCTCAGCAAGTGCATTTATGCACTTCCCTAATGCACTCAGGGAGAGATTGATGGATTTGGCTTCTTCAAGTGTATGTCCTTCACTTCCTGCCTCAAGAAAGACAAACAACCTTCAACGAGTGTTGATATTCATTGAGAAAGCCAAGTTTTCTTCTGAAGAAGTTGAAAGACAATGTAACATCTAAAATGAACTAAGCTCGAAAATGAGAGATACTCATTAGTAGAATTTGTTTTAAACTATACTAATAATACAATAAAATCAACGTCAAGTGGAGGGAGTAACAACTTAATGTCAGTAGAGTAGACAACTAGCAATTCGACTCCTAAATTTGATGCTAAAGACATACACCACCGAAATACTAGAAGTATTTAAGGTCAGTATATTGCACCCAATGTGGTGGCAGGGCAACCTATGAATCTAAATGTATTTGACTACAGCTGCATATACACACCTGACTTGTCAATACGCTCAGAACCAGCAAGATCCACCACCACTAACTTTCCCTTCCGAACAATTGGAGGTTTCAAGGTCTTAACCAAATGAGAATTCCCACCAATATCACTTGACAGAGTTGAATCCCTTCCTTTCAGAGACCGCTTTACGTGTACCTTCAACAAGAAGTAAATGTTTAATTTCCATAAGCTACTAGCAGTTTTTGAGAGATTGAAAGACCTCAAAGTAACTGGCATTTACATACCATGAGAATTGCATGACTACGAGAAGATTCGGTATTTAGTTTTGTATTCGCAGCAAACCGATGAGCTTCCCCCAATCTTAGTAGCTCCACAAAGCTCTCCTGGTGTCTAATTTCTATAAGGCTAGCCCCAGGTACAGAAACATCTCCAGTTTTAGGATCTTCTACGATGGAAATGTTATCATTTGCAGGGTCAAGAAGGTCCTGTATGCTCTCCATATAAAGCTGGACGTATGTTTGAAGAGAATAAAGGTTAGCCATTAAAGGTACTTATCATGCAAATACAAAGAACTCAAATTTCTGCACACAAAGACTTCTAAGGGACAACACAAAATCAAAATTGCTCATCAAGTGCCACTAGAATTTGCAAGCTACTACTAGTAGAAAAAGGTAGCAGAGTGTCTTCAGAGGAAACAACCTGCAGGTAGGAGACTGAGACAGAATCCGTCTCCAATGAAACTTCAGCCAAGATGTCCTCCATAGCACGCACCATTATTCCACGATCAGCAGTGTCTTCCTCTCCAAGTCTTCCAAGTGTATATGTTTTACCGGTGCCGGTCTGTCCATATGCCATAATTGTTCCATTGTAGCCATCCAATACACTCTTAAGGATAAGAAAAATGGCCGGTCAATCAAAGGAAGTTGCAAAAAACTTAAGAGGGGACTGAAAAGAATAGACTTAAATTGAAAGATTTGAATTAACAGAACAAACAAAAATCATTTATTTAAAAAAAAAAAAAAACACAAAACAATATGAATTATGATGGAGACTGAAAATTTTAATGCAAACATACCTCCACAACAGGTTTTGCCACGACTTCATAAACACGTTTTTGAGATGCAAACTCAGTTAGCACTTCATCAAACTCATAAGTATCTGAATCCCAGTTGTTCTTCCGAAGTTTCAACCTTTTAAGCTGAAATAGATTGTGATATTCTGACTGACTCCACTAAGACTATAATAATGGTAAAGAAGATGGTATTTATTAGTGTAATATTGCGTCCATTGTACCTCTGGCTGTAATTCTACGCAATCAGCAAAATCAGCATCAGCTATCAATTCTTCTGAATTGCGTGGTCGCAATCTAACAGCCACTCGAACTCTTCCAGGAACTACACTCAACCATTATTTATATTTAGAGAAAAAAAACATAAATGAACTAAAAAGTGTATAGAATTGAACAATGTGTGAAAAAGGAAGACCATATCATTAAAGTGACCATTCCCGACTATAAATGTACTTCAGGATTTTCATAGAAAACTAAACAGAAATTAAGTTATCAAAAGGTTAATACCCTTTGGTTTGCAATGCTGTGAGTATTATAGATCATTGATGCAAAATGCAAGAGATAAAATTTTGAAATTTGAACATAGAAAGGCTCACTTAAAGTCAATCAGCTCGCCGACTTCCCCGAGAGTTCAATAATGAAACAAAAATCATACAAGTGTAGATAAGGGTATAATTTGTCAAAAGCTAATTGATTTTATTTAGAAAAATTCTGACATGTCAAAACGGTTCTTATCTGCTTGGAGCAGAATCCAAACTTCCATCCTATTTCTCAATTGAAAGGCTTGAATTACACCATTCTCGTTCAATGCAAGAAACCAAATACAAAATCAGCAGTAATTCAGCATCACCCAAATCATCCCTTTTCAATACCCTCAATTTCAAATCACATGGATCAATCACATACACGTCTAAATTACAAAATCTCCATAACCCACAAACAAAAACCAGGATCTCGACAATAAAATTCGAACAAAAAACAAAGCAAAGAAGAACAAACCTCCACCATCATCCTTGGCAGCTCCGAGAGATGCAGGGGTACTACGACGAAGAGCAGAATTGGGAAGAGACTTTGACTTGAGAGAAGACTTATTGGGGTTGGAATTAGGGGAAAAGGGTTTATCGAGCTTAAGAGAGTTTCTGGAATTGGCGGCATTTCTATAACTAGTACCCCCAGAAGCAGCCATTGCAAAGAGAGACAGAAAAATTGGGGAAATGGGTTTGTTTAGGAAGACATTGAGGAATGGGGAAATTTAGCTTTCAGAGAAAAATTTGAGAGAGAAAAAGAGAAAAATGGGACCCAAAAGAAGAGCCCGAAAATGGTGAAAACGAAGCGTGGAGCAGCAGTAAACAAGCGGGTACAAATGGAAGTGGACCTTAAATCAATCGTGTGGGGGATGTGATTCAGACAAATGAAGAAAATCCAGAGTACCCTTTCTTTTTCTTTTGCTTTGCTTTGCTTTGATTCACTCTCCAAATTCAAGCTCTCGAACAAAAGAGGGCAAATAAAAATTACAGAACGCAAGTGAAGAAGAAGAAGAAGAAAGATGAGAAATGGATCATGTACATTAAAACGACGCCGTTTTCATACATTATTGATATTATGTAATTACAGGTTCTGTCTCGTGAGAGTATTAACTAACAAAACGAAATCCACGTCGTACATCAATTAACCATCATCATCATGCGCTTCTCAATTTACCATTTTACCCTTGCAGGAGAGATTTTTCACCTCCATTCCATTTTTTATTTTTTTTTTTATTTTTTTACAATATGCGAGATGAGATTAAATGGTTAAATTATAAATCTTCATAAATTTATGTGGGTGATTTTATTGATTAATTTGAAAGTTTAAGGATGTAATGGCCACTCTTATAATTTATGTGTTATTTTTGTAATTATTTTGATAATTTAAGATTTTGTAATTTGTAATTAAACAAAATAAAAGGCATCCATCAACTCTCATTTTTTTTTATAAAAAAATTCATAAACTAACCGAAAGAGCTCCTTGTGCTATCCAGATTTAAAAAGGCATCAAAACATGTGAGAACAGAATCCTCTCATACATCTGTCACCATAAAATTCATGGCATTGTCAGCCACCTGAAGAGCCAAGTCGTTCGCCCATCGCCTCGTGTGTAGGAAAGAGATTACTCTTGTTGCATGTTTAGGGTCAACAGTCACTGAAATGAAGCAAGTGATTTCAGTTAGATCAACCTCAACTCCATTAAGTAGTTTGCACACTTCCAACCAATCAGATTCAGCTTCGATTTGACATCCACATGGGATCGACAAAGATGACAAAGCTTTTAGACATTCTACCATTATTCTCGCCTCAAGTAACTTGATCTCAAAATGGCCTTGAAGGACTTTGCACCCTACTAGCTTCACGGAACTAAGGTGGTCGTGAACGACCCAACCTAACCCCGCTCGACCCAAAGAGTCGCTGAAAGAAGCATCCACATTTAGTTTCCACCTGATTTGAGGAGGAGGCAACCAAACTGTTGAGGATCCCGATCCCACATCGAACAGATGAAGGGACCTCACTCACAATATAACATACATGGGCTACTCCTCCTATCACCAATTGGTTTTAGGATGGAACCCCATGATGTCTAATACAAACCATGGCACTCCGCTCCACTTCTCCCATCAGTAATTTTTCCTTCTCTTTACTGTTTTCGGATAGAAATCGCCTTTGTTGCTATACTTTGTTGAATTGCAATATGAACACTCGAGATCATGAATTGGTCTGAAACTTTGACAGTATTGAACAAAACTTGATTTCTAATCTCTCATAGCTTCCACACGATCCACATTGAACACTCCACAACATCTTTAGAGTCCATGTCCAAAATCCAGTCTCAATGCCTCTTGGATTGACCAAGTGTTCCTGTCATCACAAAAACCGGTCAAGTCAAGTTTAAGAAAAAGATTTCAAACCTTCCTAGTTACCTCACAGTGCCAATTACAAAAAGGTGTTCGGAATGTCTCAAGTGTGACTCTTCTATTCATTTTCATTTAATTACCAACTAGAGTATAATTTAACTTTTCAAGTTATTAGTTATTTTTTCAGTCAAAATTTTAAATGCTGACCTTTGAAAAAGAAAAACTAAAAAAATTGATCATTTAACTCAAATCTTTTATAAAGCAAAATTGACACAAAAATTAAGGATTGTATTTGAAAATGAAAACCGATGAGCTGCTTTATATTATAGTTTGTCGTATTTCATCTAAGATTCTATTTGATTATTCTTATAATTTGTCGTATTTCATGTAAAATCCTATTTGACTTTTGTTGTATAAAAAAAAAAAAAAAAAAAAAAATCTTATAAAGTGTCATAGTTACAAATGTTGAATTATTCCCATGAACTTGAAAACGTTTTTTTTTCTTTATTATTCCCATGAAACAAAAATATGACAAAAATGTTTTTTTTTTAAAACGTTCAATAAAAAAACAAAAATATGACAAAAATGTTGAATTATTCTATTTGATTATTCCCATGAACTTGAATAAAATTCTCAAAACGTTTTTTTTTTTTTTTTTTTTTTTTTTGCAAAGGTCAAAACATTCTTTTAATGTTGTAAATATTTGCATTTGACTGTTGACTTCCACCATCTATAATGTCTAAATTCTACACATTTTTTAATAAAGCAATATCATTTTAAAAAATGTCAAAGCTATAAGAAGTGGAAATTATTTTAACAATGTGACTCATGATTGATCTCCCTTCTTCTTCTTTTTTTTCCTCCTTATAGATATATCTCCTTTTCATTCTACACTCAAATTCAACTTAAAGCAAAAGCAATTTTGAATCTATATATGAATGTCATCATACCCCTATAAGATAGAGTGTGATATATCTTTTAATTGAAAGAAAAATTGTAAAATTGTTTTAAACATTTTTTTTATATATAAAAATACAAATGAGGAATGAAAAATTGAGAGGACAACCTTGAGTTATTATTTTATGAATTTGAATTCAGAATTAAAGCAAGAGTGAACTATATGGAGAGAGATAGAGAGAGATTTTGCATGGAAAAGTAAATGCAAAAGACAGTGAAGATGGAATGCCTTTTTTCTTCTTTTGTGGTCTCTTTCTTCAAGAATATGTACAAAATTTTGAAATCAATTGGTGCCAAAAGGGTCAAAGTTAATTTACTCAACCAAGATTTTAAACATAATGATATCAAAATCTCTTGGGGGAAAAAAATTGTTGTAAACTTTTTCTCATGTAATGATGAGTTTTCCCACATTATTCTTCAAATTCCAATGAATTAGACATTCAAACCCTCCAAAAGGCAAAACTTGAGGCACCAAAACCAATTTACAGACTTGAGCACTTTCAAAATATTGGTAACATTAGTGATAAATCACCATTAATCCAACATTTTTAAAAACTATACAAGAAATTTCCCATCTTTACATCATGACAATAGAGAATCAATATTTAAATTTAAAATTAATTTGTTCACAACCATATAAAAAATAAGAAATAATGTCAAGTAGAGCATGTTATATTGTGAGTGAGGTTCCTTCATTCTTGTTTGGGCTTTATAAGCTTTGATATCATATTAGACATCACGGAGTTCCATCCTAAAACCAATTGATAATGAGAGGAGTAGCTCATATGTATGTTATATTATGAGTGAGGTTCCTTCATCTTTCCGATGTGGGATCCTCAAAACTCACAATATAAGATACATGAGTTACTCCTCTTATCGCCAATTGGTTTTAAGATGGAATCTCATAATATCAAACATGGTATTAGAGCCCACGGAGCCAAAACGGGTATTCGGTCCAAAAATGGGATCCGACCCAAAGACGCACTATCTTAAGAGGGCACATCGGAAAGATGAAAGAACCTCACACACAATATAAGATACATGGGCTACTCCGATTGATTTTAAAATGGAACCTCGTGATATCAGGTTGACATGAACTATTGAACTAAAAAAAAAAGTCGAAAAGATGAAGGCTCTAACATTTACTTAAAAAAAAAAAAAAAAAAAAAACTTTAAAGTGAGTTAATTAAGTTCATGAAAAGAGGTGTGTATATACATAAGCATTGACAATGGGTTTTAGAATATTTCCCTTTATAACCCAAGAGGGGTCTCACAATCTGTTCAAAGGTCCCTCAAAATCATTCTTGAAGTACTTTTATTGCTCAACTTTGATTTTCTTGGGTTATATGTCATTGCACTCCAATAATTCTAAAGTCATAGGGACACAAGAGGACAAACAGCAAGAAAAATAAAAATAAAAATTTAAATCCATCAAAATAGTCTTAACCTTAATAGAAAAGAAAAAAAAAACCACATGAAACAAAAAACAATATAATCAACAAAAATATATGATAATATCTATATAATGTAACGTATTTGATACCAACTTTGATATGATTCTATATTTCATCCAGGTGCCGATCCAAAACTTTATTATAAGTTAATAATGACATAAAAGAATAGGAGAAATTAAAATTTTGAAGAGTTGAAATGGACTGTTAATCACATGGTGGGTCTGAAACATTTGTTGAATTAAGGTACAATGATATAATAATATTTGGAGGCAACAAAGGTAGGAAGCTCAAATCATTAAGTGGGCAAGTTTTAATCTGCTAAAATTTGATGGTTGAAAAGGTTGTATCTAATCTTTACCAACCAGTTTTTAATACACACATGTCTGTGATTTTTGAATAGAATAAGAATCAAATTCACAAAAGAGAGAAAATAATTTTTCTTTTTAGAAAAAAGGTACTACGTACTCTAGCAGCTAACAAATAAGGTAGTTAGTTAATATGTCTAATTAATCAAAGGGCCCTCTATATTTTTATGTAACATTTATTTATATCAATTTAATTAAATGGTATATAGTTGTGTGTGTACGATGGTCGGAAGATGTATGTGTGTTTTAGTTGAGATGTTCTGATAAAATAAATAAAAAGACTCAATAAAACTATACTTCATAAAATAAAAAATTTAAAAAAGCCTTTCATGACCCCTAAATCAATTCTCGATGATTAAACTAACATAAATAAACTAACACATGTGTTAATATAATTTTAAGCTGTCCCATTCTCGTGTGTGGATTCAAATCTTTCGATTAAGATTTTTTTTTTTTTTTTTGTCAACTAAGCATAGCTCAATTGGCATATTGTGCCCTTGACTGAGAGGTCATGGGTTCAATTCCTAAATTTTATCCATTAGACTAAATATACAAATATTAACAAATTTGTCGTTATTTTTTTTTTTTTTTTGACAACATGTTAAGGTGGAGGATTAAACCTAGGACCTCATGGTCACTAGACGATACATTATGGAGCTATGCTCTTGTTGGCTTGTCAGTATTATTTATCAATATGCATCAATTATAAATTTATTATTAATTTTAAGAACGAATCGATAATACCTTCAAATGTTTGTTCATTTCCATAGGAGGGATGATCTATTTCTTGAGGATCCCACATCGGAAAGATGAAGGGATCTCACTCATAATATAATACACGTGGGCTACTCCTCCTACCATCAATTTATTTTAGGATGGAACCCCATGATGTCTAATATGGTATCAGAGCCCATAAAGCCCAAATGAGTATTCGGTTCAAAAATGGGATCCGACCTAAGATGGTGAACCCAAACCCAAAGAGGCACCAAGGGGGCATGTTGACGATCCCACATCGAAAACTTTCTTGTAGGGTTTACCCAAAAAATTCTTGCTTCAATAAAATCATTAATTACCCCTAAGGTAACTTTGCATTTCAAAGGATTTTATAGGACTGATTTCACCTTTGACATTTTCATTATCATTGACAATTAAAGATATATCAAGGTAAATTAAACTATGTTCGAGTTGACGAGTCACTTTTGAAAACTTAAACTTACTTTTAGAGAAGTAATATTGTATAATAATTGAACGGACATAATTTTTTACAAAGAAAATTACGAAACCGAAAGGAGATTTGAATCTTCCACGAATTCATCCGAGACAAAAGCCTAAACCCTAAACCTTACACATGTTGAAACAGTGAATCCTGGTCCTCTAACCAAACAAGTTGTTTGGGGTTGGAGCTTCCAAGAACACAATTTGCAAACAGTGAAAAAGCAATATGGCAATTCCATTATTGATACTGACAATACAGACAAAGTAATTTAAAGAAGAGAGGGGAAAGAAAAATGTACCTACAAAATCTTGTGTGTGTGTTTGTATTGCAAAATAGCTGAAACCAAAATGGAATCATTAGTATAAAGGGGAGATATTAGACAACAACTTTTGGTACAATGGCCATCACCCAACCCTCTCAAGTTTATTATTCATATTAGATTCTTTGAATGTACAATGGTTTTCAAAAAGATGACACCAGCCATAGCCACAGATCCTTTATTTTTCTTTTAAATTTTGACACTTTGATGGCGATTCCCTTTTATTTTTATGGTTGCTTTATGCAACCGGTAAGAATTAGGGCACGTTCGAAAATGACTAGAATCATTTTGAAATGACTAGAATCATTTTTTTCATGTTCAAAATCATCCCGAAACATGTCTCTTTAATCATTCAAAATCAATTTGATGTTTAATTCCACACATTTAAACGTCAATTTCATACCTTCAAAATTGATTTTGAATTATTAAAAACATGTTTGAGAGTGTTTTTGAATATGACAAAAGTGATGATCCTAAACGTACATTTAATAATTGGTTTTAGACTTGTAAACATGATTTACGTACTATCAAAATTGACTTTGAATAATTATATGCATGTTTTAGAGTAGTTTTAAATATAAAAAGAGATGATTTTAACAATTTCAAAATCACGAGGAAGAAGGAGAGAGGACAGGTTGTGCTCCACCATTTGCAGAGGTTGAGCATGCAGGTGCCTGATATCCCACTTAAATGAAAGGGACGGCCTTTTGTTAATTAGTTGGGGTACCCCCTTTAATTTATTACTATTTATTTGCTTCTGTCACTTTTCTTATTCACCCAAACTTTCATCCCTTTAAGAAAGTTCATGTGTTCAGGCCTGCTGGTCCTATATCTGCCTGATTTCAAATGAGCCACCCTCAATTTCTGAAGTTATGTTCATATTCACCGTAGATAAAAAAAAATCTAACATGTGGGATGAAGATTCGAATCTCTAACACTTTGGTCAATAATATATATCTTAAACAATTGAGTTATATGTTCACGTTGACAAGAAAAGAAATATTTAGTTTGTGTAGTTGAGTGTTTGAATACCTGGAATATATTATTGTCGAGAGAAGAATACATCTTAGGTAGATGACCATTATAGAATTTAGACCTTTGCTCCCGAAATTCTCAAGTTCCTTCTCCAAGCTTCCTTGTCACCGGATCAACCCATGATAGTTTTAAGATCGTAAATTTTCAAACTATACATGAGCTTACTTAATTTGAATATTGAACTATACTAACTAGAGTATAACTCAATAGTTAATGTCCCGTTTGATAACTATTTGATTTTTGGTTTGTGATTTTGAAAACTAAACTTATAAATATCATTTCCATCTATGAATTTTTTTTTTGTTTTGTTATCTACTTTTTATAGGTGTTTTCAAAATCCAAACCAAAAATTAGTTTTTGTTTTTGTAATTTAACTAAAAGTTCAAATGTTTCGATGATGAAAATCATTATTGTAAGAAAAATGGTGAGAAAATAAGCTTAATTTTAAAAAATTAAATGATTATCGGGACCCTAAGGGAGTTTTGGTATGTAATTCAAATTCTATTTCTTGTTTTTACACGTAATCAAATTGAGATACAATTTCTAAATATGCTACCAAATATATATATTCGGATACAACTTTATTTTTCAGTAAATACACATGTTTCCAACCAAATGCACACACCAAGGCATTTATGGTTGAGTTTAAATATAGACTTGAATATTAGTACAATATGGTGAGGCACAGAGACATATCCTTACTTGTTTTTGAGTTTAGAGATATGAAGGAGATATTAAAGAAAAAGGGGTCTGACAGAGAAGAAGGGATGGTGAATTGAAAGTGAAAGCATAGGGACTTTATTGTGTGGGTACACTTACATATGCCTTTAATTGTTGATATGAGTTTGAATTTTGACACACTTTTAATTCATTGCTTTCTATAATTATTCAATAATAATGTATTTTTGTGGAGTTCTCTACTTTTATTAACTGTGTCAAACTGTCTTGGCTTGCTGCCATATAACAGGTGGGATAACTGATAAGGGCAGCCAGCCCTTAGCTTTTAGAGTTGTGTTCATTGAGTGCACATGCAATGCAAAGTGATCATCTTCCTTCATTGTTTCTAAGGCCATGTTATATCTGAAATTGGGACATTCTCTTAATTCATACCCCCCAAACAAAAGTTGGTTCCTTTTTTTCTTTTCTTTATGTGCTTTGGAGAGAGGAATAGTGTTCAATACTTCTCACCCTCTCAAGTTTCAACCCAATTCCAAAAGTTGGAAGGTGACACTTTTCTTTATGCTTAAAGGAATTTAGGTAGATAAGAGGGAAAGTCAATAGGATGGAATTTTTAGACTTCTTTTACACCCTAATTTTATCTTGCCATATTTGAGGATAAAGTTGCAAATAGCTCGTTAAGATATATATCATTGACTAAAAAGTTAGAGGCTTGAACCCCCATCCTCTCACATGTACTTGTTGAGCTAAAAAAATGTTAACAACTTGAAAAAAAAAATTAGTTTTGTGATGCCCGAATAGAAGAAGGGTTCGTTTTTTGTGACTCAATCATATAGGAGCTTCAAAGTTAAGCGTGTTTCGCCTAGAGTATTTGGGGTGACCTCCTGAAATTTTTCTATGAATTAAACATGTGAGTGAGAATAAAACATCCTAAAAGGACATACACGTTGATCTGTAGGGACAATTTAGGGACAATATTCACTCTCACAAGCATCTTAAGATAAGTAGATAGTGTGACCAGGTCGTAGGAGAATACTAGGGTCGTTAGGGGCCAAATTTGGATTCTAAATCCTAGGTCTGGGGCGTTACAAGTTTAAATATTATTTTGGTCCATACCCTTTCAACTTTTATTCATTTTAGTCTTTGTACATTAAAAGGTGGTCTTTGTACTTCTAAAATTAGACCAATTTGGTCATTGTTTTCAAAATTAAACATAATTTTTTTACACAATGAAAAATCATTAATACAAATTTATGTCTATTTAAAAAAAAAATAGTAAGTAAAGGGTCATGCTAAAATTATGATTGAAAGAAATGAGATAAAAATAAAAATGAAGGGACCAATATTGTCACTTTTTTAAAAGCACAAAAAAAAAAAAAAAAAAAAAAAACGTTTCAAAAGTATAGGGACAAAAATGAACTAAATTTGAAACTACATTAAAAAAAAATGAGTACAAAGACTAAATTGATGGACGAAAATAGTTTTTAAACCAAGAATATTTAATAAAATAAAAGTAACGTATGAGACAAATCAGGAGAAGGGTATCTTAGGGATGTGATTTCACTGATTAGATTGATGTTTCAATCAATCGAATAGCCTAGCTTATTCATGCAAATTTTCATAAGCCTAGAAGAACGAAAGTAGGAATTGACTCTAACGAGGACAATTGATCTCATGCAATGTAATAAAACCAATGTATCAATCTAGTTTTTAAAGACAGACAATGCATTAAGAACTCTTCTTTAAAACAACCTCTAAACTCTAAAAGAGTCCTAATCATTCCCATGAGGACTACCCTTAGTCATGCAATCAAGATCTAGTCTAAACTACCATTTCACAACCATAGATTTAAACCATAAAAACATACAATCTTTCATCAGGAGATTATAAACATTAAGAAAATAAATGCACGAAATGGAAGATAAGCAATTAATCTAAACATTCAATTATTCAAAACATCAAAACTAAAAGGCTACATCAATCTCCAAGATAAAAGTATTTAGCTACTCATGTTCAACAATAAACAAGTCTTAAACAATGAAAAACTCATTAAACAAGTGCTAAGGGAGGAATAATAAAACTCAATCATGTGCAGTTCTTCGTTCCCGTCGCGTAGTCCACGAACTTCAGCTTCAAAATCTCTTTCTCCGCTTCCAAGGTCGTCTCCTTCTCTCTAAAGTGTGATAAATCTCGAAAATTGGGGGTTTTCTCTCTAAATTTGCCTCCTCAAGTCGGCTGGAAAAAGTGGGTTTTATACCTCCATACGCCACAGCGTTGAGACGCTATGACGCTGTCCCGAATTAGCTCCTTTTTCAGAATTGGAAAGCCAGCGTCGAGACGCTAGGCACAACGTCTCGACGCTACAGACGGAATTGACGTTGTTTGGCTTTTCGTAGCGTCTCCACGCTACTGCTGCGGGATCTTTGGCTTGTAGAAGAAATTTGAGCGTCTCGACGCTCTAGGTGGCGTCTCGACTCTATGCGCTAGGGATTTTTGGCTTTAACTTCTTTTTCCCTTGGCTTGGCTTCTTCATAATCACCCAATTGGTTCATATTTTTAATATAAATCTCCATAACGCTCTATGTAGCTCCAATTGCTCAAATTCTACAAAACAGAAGAAAATTAACGTGAAAGTACTCGTTTAAGCGACAAACTAGGAATAAAAATGCTATCAAGCTTCAAAGTTAAGCGTGTTTCGCCTAGAGTAATTGGGTGACCTCCTAAAATTCTTCTAGGAATTAAACATGTGAGTGAGAATAAAACATCCTAAAAGGACATGCGCTAATTTGTAGGGACAATTCACTCTCGCAAGCATCTTAAGATAAGTAGGTAGTGTGACCAGGTCTTAGGAGAATATTCGGGTCTTTAGGGGCCAAATTTGGATTCTAAATCCTAGGTCTGGGGCGTTACAAGTTTAAATATTATTTTGGTCCATACGCTTTCAACTTTTATTCATTTTAGTCTTTTTACATTGAAAACGTTGGTAGTCTTTGTACTTCTAAAATTAGACCAATTTGGTCATTGTTTTCAAAATTAAACATAAATTTTTTACACAATGAAAAATCTTTAATACAAATTTATGTCTACTTTTAAAAAAAAATAGTAAGTAAAGTGTCATGCTAAAATATTCTTGGTTTAAAAACTATTTTCATTCTTCCAATATAATAAGTGATCCTCTATCTTCTAGTCAATGAAACATATTTTATGCCACTTGAATTATAATCTTGACTACAAATAATATTCTTCAATATTAATACCTTTTGTGTTTCATCGAGAATAGATTAATTTAACCTATATTTGTGTTGTGATATTCTAATATCTCATTTTTCTTTCACACCCTTTTTCACATTTTCACATATTTATTATTATTATTATTATTATTATTATTATTATTATTTTAATACACATTTATCTTTCTTCTTCGTTGGTTGTTGGTCAAAGCATAATGTCTTTGGTTGGTTTAGCAGATTTCTCACTCTTTGACTACTTCTAGAGACTAGGGAGCATCAAGTCAAGTCTGATCAATTCAAACCTATTAGAAAATTTGCCTATTAGGAAAACTTTGGCTTATAGAACAGACAGGTAAAACTTGAAGTTAAGAAAACTCAAAATATTTGTTCTAAGTTCTAACACATTATCCAAACCTGTTTGAAATTCACCTTTCAAACTATATATTATCTTTTGTGAATATTCTAAACCTATAAACCAAACAAATATTTTGTAAACTTAAATTTCTATAATTTATTATACTATTTTTCTTTCACAATCCAAACATAAAAGTCCCAAATTACATAAACTCATGTCCAGCCAAACATCACTTTGTAAGTTAGATTACAAACAATTGATTATCATCTGCAAAAACTGGAAAATACAAAAGTTGATTAATGTATTTTACTCCAAACACACACAGCTTATAATTATTATATAATTATAATTGATTTTACTTTAATATCACGCTCAAGCTACATACTCATTAGCACTTCACCTCGAGCAATGGCATAATTTTCCTCTTTGAATTTATAACCTTATTAATTCTCATTTTCCAATATTTGATATATTTGATATAGTAATGTAATCACTTTAGAAGAATCGCTCAACAAATTCAAAATTCAAAATTCAAAATACTCCTAGAACTTTGTCAATGAATTTCGATAAAAGGGTAGTTCGTAAATATTTAAGAAAGATCAAAGATAATATTGTATCAACAACTTCCTTGATGCCCATTGCTTGAGAATTCAAATGGATTTCATGTTTTGATCAAAGAAGAAAGTAATGAAGAATGCTTGTTCATCTTCAAATTCATAAAAAAACATCTAATCTTTACAATACTGGAAGAGTAAACGTTACTCAAAACCAAAAGGAAACCAGAATTGAAAGGAATCAAACTTGCATTATTCACCATAGTTGCTAAAACTTTCCACAGCAAACCAAGCAAAGAGCTTCCCCAAATCCCCCCATGAACCCAACCCAAATAAACAGGGACAATAAAAGCAACAAAAAACCACTAGAAATTTACCAAATTCATAGCCAAATCGAAGATCAGAACCTTTCGACCTTGTCGGCCTTCACCACCGGATTGGCCATGGCTATTTCCTCTCGCCCAATACTTTTGAAGTCGTAACAACAGTCGTGATTCTCCGGGTACCGGTGAGTTCCACAGAAGGTCCTCTCGCACTTGCACTTGAATCCCATCAATCCCACCTTCTTATTGCAGCTCCGGCACCGGTTTGGAATATCCGGCGACTGCGATTTGTTCGAATTGCCGAGGGAAATTCCAGTGGACGAAGACGAAGCTAATAAATCGACTAGGGAATCGGAGATAACAACCGGTGAATTGCCTTCAGATGGCTTTAGAATTTTGGATTGAAGGGATTTCTCCATGGCCGCTTTGGCCGAAGCGGCTTGCTCTGCTTCGATTCGAGAGTCTCTGTAGCACTTGGAGCAAAGATTCTCCGTTCCGGCCGAACCAAAGAAGCCGCAGTTGTTCGCGCAGAGCTTCGGCTCTGATGGCTGATAGCTTATGCCATCGTTCTGTTCTGAACCCATGGTTTTCGAACACGCTCGCTCTAATTCGCTGTAATTTCAGGAAAAAAAAATCACAAACAAAACTCGATGTTAGGGTTAAAATTGAAATTATCTGTGATCAATTCCCTTTTTCATCTTCTTGCTAGAAACCCTAAAAAACCCAGATAACAAAAATTCCCAAATCATCAAGCAAGAGTATATCCAGAAATTTCCTTGAAAAATAAGAACTCGACCAAGTCTTTCAAGTATCGTAACTTGCAAAGAATCGCAGAAACATCAAACAGAACAAAACGAAAACACCCATCCATCAAGTAATCAAGGAACACGAAAGAACAAGAAAAGAAATTCCGAACCCTAAATTTTCTTCACATCCAAACACAAACGATCTAGATTATTCCAATTGAATCAAAGTCAAAGAACATCGTTCAAAAATCCATACCTTACAAGCCAACAGAAGATCGAAGCAACTCCAAAACCCTCGCAGAAACAAATTCGAATCGAGGAATTAGAAATAGAATCAAAGATTGAGAAAACCCAGAGAGTAAATTGAAGGAAGGAAGAAAGAATCGCAGAGAAAAACCGATTATGTTGAGGTTTAGGGGCTGATGAAACGATAAAGATGAATTACCAATTCTGCAAGCTACCCTTTGTTTATCATTATTTCAATGTCGGTGCTATGCTACAATACGCCAGATCTACATTGCACTCCCTCTTTCAGCCGTTCGATCGTTTCCATCACTTTTCATCGGACGGATGGGATGTTTCAATTCGTGATGATTGTTTTTCTTTGAGAATCTTTCTTGATGATTGCTTGGCGAATACGAATGGACCTTTTCGTAATTTGACGTTTTGGCATTAAAAAGGGAATTTTTTTTTGGTAACCCAATTAAATATCAACATTAAAATATTAACAATATTCTTTACACTTTTTTTTTTTTTCTTCTTTTTTTTTTGAATAAAGGAATATCTACTTCACCTTTTTCTTCTTTTTCTATTGCTAAAAGCAGTTTATGGAATAAGAAATAATAAATATCAGAGCCATTTTATTTATTTATTTTGTTGAATTTAGAATGAAGTAAAATAATTTATCATAATTATTTTCAATTTTCAATAGGTATTAAATCTCTTTTTGATAATTCCAAAAAGTGTGCTAGTTTTTTATGGTAGTCATGGTCCACCATAATGAAATTTCTTTTTCCTTTAATTGATTCGATTGTCTCCTTCAATCCTGTTAAATATATTTAATCTATTTTTAAATATTCAATTAAAAAAACCTTAAAAAATAAAAATTTAAAAATTATAGTGTGAATTTAAGATAAAATAATTACCAAATATAATTTTTTTTTAAAAATTACCAATATGATAATTTTTGCAATATGACAGTTTTTATTGGCAGTGATAGTCACGAAAAGATCTACGGATACACTCCTATCTTTTTTTTAATAAAATTTTGCTTATGACTATTATCGATAGCAGTCTATAGATGACTATCATTTATTTTTTGTCCAAAATATTTTATACTTTTATTATATTTGTCATTATTTTGGGTCCCATAATTATTAATACAACCGGTTCAATATATATATATATATATAAATTAATTTGAATTTATCATTATTAAAATTAACACGTGTCTTCTTCAAGAAAAAAAAATTAGCACGTGTCGCCATACCAAGGCCTGGGTGATCTTTTCAAATAACCCGGTTCGGTCCGAATCTTTAACTAATTAAACCGGCTGGTTTTGGGACCCACGTCTTTGCCTTATCCAACCTATAGTAGAGCAGTTAAAACTGCTCTAAAATTGCGGCCGAAGTTTTTATTTTTTTATTAATATTGTTATTTTTTAGTACCAAATTTGTTCGGGTGTGACCAGTCATACGATCATGAAAATGAATCTTATATTATCCACCATTAGATGTGTGGGGTCCATGCTTATGAGGCGTCATGATTTGACCTTTTGAGATGAGTTTCAGGTGGTATTATGAGATTGGTGTATGTTAGCACGCCCATTTTTTGAATATTGAGCCGCGGGCCCACAATGTCGTGATGAGGAAGAGGACGTTAGGTTAGACGGCGACGTTTTGCTTTGAAGGGAATGATTTAGAACGAGTGGGTCTATGAGGTCTTATCGTGAATCCTTCTTGTTTGCCGCTTGATTAGAATATTCATTCTCAGGCGTTGGATTATATAGGCACCTAACTAAATGAGTAAATGTTGTTTTTAAAACTATATATATAATCCTCGTACTTAATTTAGTGACATTCAACTATTATATTTGGTTTTTTTTTTTATTTTAGAAACGATTTGAATTTCTTTGATCTCCTAATATTAGTTTTAAGCATTCTTTTTAGCATGCATATTAAGATATTAACGGTATGTTTGGATTGACTACTAAAAAATATTTAAAAAAATGTTTATAATTAAAACACTCTATTACATTTTCTCAATGTTTTTATGTGTTTTTTCTAATGTCAAATTATTATAAAAAACAATATGAATTAATAAGTTTAAATTTATATTTAAAAAATTATGACGGACGTTTACTATTGTCGATAGTTAGTGACAGAGAAAAAGTGGTGGTGGTCGTCGTTAGTTGTCGGGGGTCATCGAGTGGTTGTCGTCGGAAGTGTCGCTGGAGACCGGTCAAAGTTTCGTCGGAGGTTGTCGCAGGAAATTCATCGGAGTTTTGCTGGAAATCGACAGGGTGGTTGTCGTCGGAGGCGTCGCCGGAGATCGGTCGGAGTTTTGCATGAGGTCGTCAGGGTGGTTGTGGTCGGAGGTGGTCACTGGAGATGGTCACCAGAGGCGGCGGAGATCGGCGACGGTGACCGGAGATGATCGCCGGAGAGTGGCGATGGTGGACGAAGTAAGTCGTCGGAGATTTCCGGCGGTGGCTAGACGAGACCATCGGAGAGTGGCAACGGTGGTCGAAGGACGCCGCTGGAGATCGATGGCAGCAATGGCCGAAGGAGGCTGCTGAAGATCGGTGACGGTGGCCGAAGACAGTCGTCGGAGATCGACGACAGTGGCCGAAGATCGGAGAGTGGCGGAGATGGTCGTCGGAGAGTGGTGGCGGTGGCTGAAGATGGCCGACGGTGGCGTTGTCGGAGGAGGTGGTCCACAACCATGATTGATGGAGAAAATTTAAAAGAGTAGTGTGAAAGTGTTTTAGTAATTTTAATACATTATGAAAATTAGGTAGTTTTTTCAATTAAACAAAAAAAAAACTATTTTTTTTTTGTAAAAATTAATATCAAAAGTTTAACTCAAAATAATTTATTTTCAAAATTCATCTTCAAATAATTTTTTTTTTTTTTTTTGTGATTATCAAACACTTCAATTTATCCTTTTCTGACTTTTTTTCAAAAATTAAACAGTTATCGATATCCTAACACCAACCTAGTTCAATAATTAGAGCATGAGTAAAGTAATTTTTTTCTAATAGTTTCGAAAGTTAGGCTCTTCTGCTGTGCGAAGCTGCGAGCCTACCCTTCTCGAGCCTTTTGTTTTTTTTTTTAGATTCGTCTTTATATATTAAATGTATTAAAAATTCTGGACTATGACATGTCATTTGGAAGAAAATAAATTTTATTAATAGGTCGGTAGAATTTTGGTGATGGATAAGTTGAATTTTTGTGACAAATAAATTGAATTTTTGTGATGGACTTAAATTTTGTAGCCAACATAAACATAGCTCAATTGATGAATTAATGACTAAGAGTGAAAGATTCAATTTTTCCACCACCATTAACTAAATACATTTTTGCAAAAAATAAAAAATAAAAAATAAAAAATCTTAGTGACATGTTCACATATGAGAATAAATTTATAAAATAATAATTTAATGATTAATTAACATCTCACCCCATGTACTAAAAAAAAAAATGATTCATTAACATTTTTTTAATTTTGTTTTTTTATAAAACGGTTTAATTGAGATTTTTAATACATTAGTAGTAAAATTGAACATTTTAAAAGATTAACGATGAAATTAAAAATTGCCTACAAGATTAGATATGACAAGATTAGATATTATTGTCAAAGTGAGTTTAACTTACTCGTAATTATGCCATTCATTCTTTTGGAGTCGAAAGTTTGATTCCTCATCTCACAATTATTGTACTAAAAAAAATTAGACATCATTTAAAAAACACAATATAGGTCTACTATATATATAATAATAAATGTCAACACGAGAGTTCAACGACATGATGTATCGCCTAGTGACGATCCTAGGTTCAATCCTCACCCCAACATATTGTCAAAAAGAAAAAGAAAAAAAAAACCATGCATGAGGTTGGTTGATTTTGCACCGTGCAAACAACCACGCACGGGGCAGGAATGATTTAAAACCTGTGTGCAAAAAGTCATGCCTGTATTTAAATGCATTATTACTGCCCAAAAAAGTAAATTTTAGGCCAAACCGAGCATAGCTCAATTGACATAAGGTTGTGCCTGTGACTAAGAGGTCATGAATTCAATCCTCGTCTTAATTAAAATATCGTTGCAACAAAAAAAAAAGCCAAACCGAGCATAGCTCAATTGACATTAGGTTGTGCCCGTGACTAAAAGGTCACAATCCCCGCTTTAATTAAAATACCGTTGCAAAAAAAAAAAAAACCAAACCGAGCATAGCTCAATTGACATAAGGTTGTACCCGTGACTAAAAGGTCATGGGTTAAATCCTCGCATTTATTAAAAAATATATATATATATATAATAATAATAAAAAAAAAAAAAGGCCTCCTTCATTTCATATTTAAAGTAATAGATGGGCCGAGACAATTCCAATAGTAGTTGGGCCGATAATGCACGTGTGGCCCAAACTTGCACTAAGCCCATCTAAACATATGCTACCTGTGAGGGCTATTATTTTAAAGTAATGATGGTATTTAAAAATAAATGGTAATTTGTTGTAGTAAATTTATCTAATGTAAGAAGTGATTTACTATTTCAAAGCCTATAAATATAACAAATCATTAATGTATGATAATCAGTGGCTCACTATTTCAAAGTCAATTAGCATGGTAAAATTGCTCTAGTATTTATTAACAATTTAATAGTAATATAAATTAGATAGTCAACGATTTATGATTGATTAACCAAAATTTGATGTGGTTAAATCAATTCGTATGGTGGATCATTGGTTTTATTCAATCTGCATATTATATTATCGACTATTTTAAACTTATTATTTCTTTTACCATTTTTACAAAGTTCACTTGTTAAATTGTTATGTCTCCAAATATCCACATAAATATTTCACATATACAATGAGAGAATATTTGAAAAAAATTAAATAAAAGTAATTTCCTTTTAAGTCTAAAAAAAATATAATGGGTAGTGGCTATATAAATGATGAAGATAAGTAGCAATAAGAAAAATGAAAATGATTGCATTGCAATATTCTAGATATTGTTGATGTTGCTTTGGCTCCACTCTCCCTTAAAATCCTCTCTACCACAAAGTTTATCCAATTTTTACTCTCTTCATTTCAAATTCTACTTCTTTGTAAGTTTTTTTTTTTTTTTTTTTTTTTTTTTGGGTTAGAATATAAAGTTCGACGACCAAAATTTGAATCTTCGACTTATAAGAGATGGTATTAATATTATAATTCATTAAATTATGTATCGATTGCCTAATATTCTAAAAAAAATAAAATTAATTCATCTAATAACTATGACTAACTTTTGATCGTGCCGAATGTAACGAAGATAAAATTGTGTAGATGAAAGTAACAAATCATATTATATTACCAATTTTGGTAATTGGGTGAGTGACTTGAAAGCCATTTTAATTAGTCCCAATTTTGATAATAGTACTTATAATCAACCACCATAATATCACTTATTTTTTTTCCTTAATTTTTAAACTACTGGTGCAAACTACCTAGGAAGTATTATAAATTTGGCTTTTAACTTCATTCAAATAAGAGGGATATTATTTGTTTTAAAAAAATAAAAAATAAAAAAAAGAGTGATATATATATAAAAGTTTGTTGCATATAAATAGTAACCAGACCCAAAATAAATATAAAATATTTTACAAATATGATAAAAAAAAAAAAATCTGTAATAATCACTAATAGACTGCTATAACTGATATTCATTAATAAAAGAGTTATCACCCATACACTACTATCCGTTATTAGTGATAATCATTGATAAAATTCTATAAAAAAAAATAGAAGTATATTAGTAGTCATCCCTAATAGTCATTGATCTTGACTATCACGGATGAAAATGGACATATTTACAAATCTTTTAAAAAAATGTTATATTTTTAATTATTTTACTCTAAATTTACACTTGGTGCAATTTCTATAAATTTAGTTGCATAAATAGCAATAAATATATTTACAAATAATTATAAATATAACAAAATATAAAATATTTTGCAAATGACAAAAAAAAAAAATAAAAAAAAAATCAGTGATTATCATTAATATCTGTTGATCAAATAACTATCACGGATAGACAGTGATAGTCATTGATAAAATTTTATAAAAAAAATATAGGTGGTAGACTACCACTACAAGAAAAGAGGGCTTTAGCGACATAAAGATAAATATTTTTAAAAAATTATTATATTTTTAATTTTTTTACCCTAAATTGACAAGTGGTACAATTTACGTATATATATTTTCTTTTAACAAAGTGATAATATTGGATGAAGTTAAAAGCCAAATTTATCACTCCCAAGTAGTTTGCACAAGTGGTTAAAAAGTAAGGGGAAAAAAAAATCTATTTTTCATAATAAATTTTCAATTTTATTAAATACTTAGAGATGAAATTTTTACTTTGTATTCCATTTCCGCTAATTTCCACCCACTAATTTTAATAAAAATCAATGTAAAAGTGTTTGTGAATTTACTAATTGAAATAAAACCAAACATAACACTAACTTAAGTTTGATCAAATTAATTATTATTGCCAAAACTCACCAAATCTCAACAAAAAAAAAAAAATATAGTTTTAATGCTGTTTTTCTTTAAAATTCTATCAATTTTGTACATGCATATTTTTTTTAATAATTTATCCAACACATATGAATATGAGAATACTTTTTTTTTAACAAGTCTTTCAAACGAAAACATGTAATATAGGTGAAATTGGCAGCACATTTTTAAGTTTAAAATTAAAATTGTAACATTATTTATTTAAGTTTGAAGTGATGAGATTAAAAATTTGGGAAAAAAACTTAGTTTTCTTTAGTGGAGGGGAGGACTTGAACCTCTTGGTCATGAGTGTATGTTTTATGTAAGTTGAATTTATACTCATGTTGACGGAAAAAAAATCAATTTATACTCCTAAACTTTAGGGGTTGTATCAATTAAAACTTCAAACTAACCATTGTATTCATTTAAACCTTAAACTTTCATGAGTGAATCAATTTAGAATTTAGACCATGTTAGTGAATTATAACTATTTTTCTTAATTTCATTTAAAATCATCTTAAAATGACCTAAATAAAATTGTTCATTCAAAATGCTACAAACAAACAAGAAAAAATATCATGTAATTCTTTATAAAAAAAAGTAGAAAAAAATAGAGAAAGAGGAGAAAATGAAAAACTACTCATATTAATGGAAAAATGGCTAATATCGGTTTGATTTCAACATTTCTCTCAAATATACATTCATTTCTATCATGTGTGAAAGTTATTCATTAAGGGTTTTAAAACGAAATTTTATCAGAGGATCTAAATTAATTTACTATTTTAATTGATACAATTATTAATTTGAGATTCGAAAGTTTAAAGCATAAATTGATACAACGGGTTAGTTTGAGCTAAAAATGGGGTTTTCCCCAAATTTTAAATAGTTTCATGTTTTTTTTATTTTAAATAAATTATTTTTAGATGAAATTTCATGGCCTAAATTTCATTTAACATGAACAATAAAAAATGACAACATAAGCATAACTCAACCAACCATCACAACATAAGTATATAACTCAACCAACCATCATAACATCACGTCATATATTCTAAGATTTTTTTTTTTTTTTTAATATCCGTGAGTGTCCGGGCCAGCTTACGCGCACCTCGACTATTCTCACGGGACAGACCACCTAACCTTACAATATTTGGATGCCAAAAAAATCAGTAGAAAATTAATTCATAGGTAGGTGGCCACCAAAGATTGTCATTCCCTCTAAATTTATAAGATTTTATTATTTTAAATGAACTATATATCTTTTATTGTCATGTTAATTGTGGAAGATTTACTTGAATTAATAAAGGTAATAAATTCTAACATTAATTACTTTTCAAATTGAGCTTCATCTTTTTGCTATATGGTGGCAGCCACAGCCACCATCTATACACATGGATATGTGATAAAATTATATTCTTTAATTTATTTTCTACATACAACCATATAAAATCGCTAACCACAATGTCTCCATGCATAATTTATTTATACATAAATACGCTTTTGAAGTCTTTTAAACATTTTGAAGCCTACTACAACCACAAGTACCCAAAGAGAATGTACAATACACTAGACATCTTTTTATAAACAAAAAATATCTTTGCATGACTATGACACACGGTTACCTTCCCGTGCGACGTTTGTAAGTTAAGAAAAAATAAGAACATACCATCTTCACATCACTAACTTATACTCGTAAAATTCTTGCTCTTCTCACATCTTTTTTCCAATATTGTCATATCGTGATTCAATTTGAATTTGAGCCACACCATTTTTAAATAATTAAACTTTATAATCTTAATACATCATCAAAATAGATGATCTTTAATCCCGTATCGCTTTAAAAGCTAATTCACTTTTGACAATCGATATAACCAAACAAATGAAGTTTCCTAATTTCACATTATTGTTTAGTAAAGGAATGGAGTAGGAAGCCCAAATATTTGTGCAGAAAAAAAGTTGTGTATGTCATGATATTACCAACATGAATGAATGGTTTGACAAGATTGATAATAAATGAAGAGGGAATAACACCAATTACACTAGGAAGAGTTAGTGATGCATAGCATCTCATGATTGGTGTGCATGTGATTGGCTACATCAACTCATACATAATTTTATGACAAAAAAAAGTGCAAATTAATTAATCTATATCAACACTTGAAAATGAAGAAGAATAAAAACACACCCAAAAAAAAAAAAAAAAAAAAAATTCACCCCTTTCATTTGTTTGTTGACTAAGGCAATAATCTCTTAAAAAACACATCATTTTGGTACAAAGGCAGTGGTAAAAGAGGAAACAAGGTGCAGGCTTGTAGTGGCTCTCTTTGTATTCTATTGGGACCAAAACCTTCATTATTTCAACTTACAATTATTGAGTACTTGCCTTAGTAGCAGTAGTAAATGAAGAAATGATACACACTGCAAGTCAGCATTACACCCCATGGATACACAGTGCTGCCTATATAATTAGTTTACCAATTGCATAATTTCAACTATACTACCACGATGTGACAACTTGGAAACATTATTCAATACTCTAGCTGCCACCCTCTAAAGTCTTATATGTACGTGAAAACTAACTATAATTTTCTACTTTCATTCTCGTACATCTAATAGTATAAAACTATTAAGTATATTATGTACCGATATCATCGAATAATTTTTCGACAAGTTGGGATGATTAAGAGTATTTTTGTTGAAATTTATAATCTTCGTCATTAACACATTCTCTATAAATATATGAGAAATTGACCTTAAAAGATTTCCTAGGCTCGAGCAGCGTTATGGCATCGGCCGACTAGGTATGAGCTCGACGAACACGGATGACAACGACGTATAAGCTACTAAGAATCGTCATAAATGGCAGAGCAATGTAGAGACCAATCCTTATTAAAGGTATGCAATCTTAACTCACTCGGCTCGACACCAATTCAGATTAAGTACTAACTTAAGCTTTGAAGTGTACATGGCCGAGCACCACAACGGTGCGAGATCTCCCATTTGTAGGTTGATGCCCATATTGACTTGAAACTCATCTAAATCTTAGATTTGACGTTAGGATCAAGACCTCATCTAGAATGACGCATGTACCAAACAAAAGAGGGCAAAATATGTAAAATTTTAGATTTAACTATTTTTTAAGTTAACAAAACATATATATAAAAAGGGAAAGGGTGGGTTTAAAGTTAAGGAATTAGGTGGGAAGGTTGTATATCTTTGAAATTAATTCAACAAATGAAGTTAACAAAGTATATAAAATGAGTAGTGTAGAGAACTTTATTGTACATCTATAATATTGTCGGTTGTGGATATCTTGTCAACACAAAAACATTTAATTAATTCTTTTGAGAAAAATAACATTTTTTTAATCAAAAGTGATGAAATTATTGTAGAGCCAATGAATTCCAAGTTGAAGAAATATGTATAATTAAGCACAAATGCTCTACTAGTTGGAGAGAAGACATGGAAAGTGGGGATGTATTCTACTTTTGGATATATACAAATATGTATATATAAATATTATTGTATATATATTATATAAAGTGAGAGAGAAAAGAAAATGGGTATGAATATGATTGATATGGAAGAATGAAATAGAGAAAAAGGGGCATCATTATGAATTTTGGTAATGTGGAAGGACAGAAAAAAAAAAGAAAAAAAAGAAAAAAAGAGCTCATTGCAAATACAGTCATACACAAATATACAAATTAGCATCATACCTTCATTCACAATGTGTCAATGAATGCTCATAACACATTAACCCAACTATATGGGCTCACCTCTAAGGTCCTCAATGTTCCATTTGACTCTTTCAAATTTCTATTCAAACCCAAAATAATGAAACAAATAAAGATCGATAAGAAAGGCGCGTCGGAGTCAACTTTTTAAGCATCGTCTCGATAGAGATGTTTAAGGTAAAGAGACATATGAATGAACCGAGACCCCATTATTCTAAAGTGTCACAAGTCACTAGTAATTAACAACATCAATGGCTTTAGCCACAGGATAAAAAGAGTGCTTAATCAGAAGTCCACCAGCCATTATTATTAGTACAATTTGCTTTCTTTTTATCTCTCTATCTCGTGAGTCTACACTGTCTATATAAGTAAGAGCTTTAGTCCCACTGATTCCCCTGCAACTTCCATACATTATTCTACTAGAAAGATTCAAAGAAAAGGCAAAAAAGTTAAGAAGCTGCATAGAAGAAGAAGAAGAATGTGCATCAGTGCAACAGAGAACACTCTGTTTCATCAAATTCATACTTCCAAGAACAGGAGACGTTTAAAAAGATCCAAACTTCAAGTTCAGAGGCTTACCAGGTTTCTTTTTTACAAAACCCCATTTCAAAATTTGACGTTTTTGGGGGATTTTTGTTTGATTTGTAAAGGATGGGTTTGTTTTTTTTAGCAGGAGGAGATGTGAAGAGAAGCTGGGGAAGGATATTGAGCTGAAGAATCTGCAGCTGTATTTGGAGAATCAGACCATAATTGAAGCGAATGAGAAGCTGAGAGAGAAAGCCAATATCCTTCATCAAGAAAATTTGGCTTTAATGACTGAGTTTCAGAAAAAATTCCCACATTTGGATTAGAGAAAATGATGAGAATCATCAGAGGGTGACATGGTTTTATCTCTCTCCCTCTCTTTCTCTAGGGAGGGTGAGAAGTTCTGAGTGATTTCTAAATGTATTGAACTCTTTATTCAATATATATGTGCAATTTATCAAGAGTTTTTCTTTTAGTACAACAAGTGGGGGAATGAAGATTTGAATCTACGACCTGGGAATGGAGATTTGAATCTACGACCTCAAGGGAGGGACTGCAGGCCATGAAAATCTTTTTCAATATTTTTCTTTTTTTCAAGACCAGTAGTTGTTGAACTTTGTGAATCTTAAAATGGAATCAGATCATAAGAACACAAACTATGGCACCAAGCATGACAGGATCAATCATAGAACTTTTTTTGTAGGTATTGAAGATTGTTCATAATATGTTTTGTTACAAGACAAAACTCAGAAAAGATCCTGCAATATGGTTAGGATAAGACTATTCATATGGAAAAACAACACTGTAGAAACTTGAACTTGTTTGATTTATGTAGAGCTGATGAGGACAGGGAGCAATTGCTAGTGCAAAAGAAGCAGCAGAAACAAAAAGAGGATTCGTAATAGGTTCTTTTTTAGGTGAGAAAAATATGAATGAACGGAATCTATATAAAAAATGAGAGAGATTACGAGACTATGCATGTATATGCATGTACGAAACAGTGAGGAAAATATTGAAAGGAATCATAGATATTACGTATAGGTATACAAATAAGGTTCACTTTCTTTTATGTTGCCTATATCAACCGGCTTCTACTCATTCAGAAATTCTTTCTCTAGCTCTGAATTTGTTGGCATATATTTGCTTAGGGTCGGCTTGAAATCTCTTAATCAATCAGGTAAAATGATCGGATGACTATCATTCAAAGAATATGCTTATGGCCATTAGAGTTGCTAGTCTTGCTTGTTTCATTGCTCTAGTTCCTTTAATTTATATCAAACAATGAAACTTTGTTGATAAAATATAATCTAGACATCTTTAATCCATGAAGTACTTTGGAAGGTAACGTCGAATATACTTCTGTATGATGGTGAAAATCTTAGGGGTGGATTCAGAGTCTTAGCTAAACATGGTAACGTTGCTTCTCTTTGGTTTCACTATGTGAGAAGGATGAACTCAAATATAGTCCATAAAATGATTCCAACTGGGGAAGGTACAGAAATATCAATTTCAACTATTGAAAATATAGACGCTAAAAATGTAGCATCAATCCTTCAATAATCTGTACTGCTCACAAGTCTACTGCCTATAAATAACTAGCTACAAATGCCTAGAAAAAAACTTAGTAGAACTGATACATATCTACAGAACAATAATTTCATTTCATGTATAAGATTTACAAGCTTCAGAAATTTTCCGAATTCGGTCCATAACAATAGGTATTTCTTTATCAATCAAAGTTGTAAAACAGAATCCAAACCATCCCGGTTCGATACAATTACAGCAAGAGCCAGGAGTAGCATTAACTTTACCTATATCCAACAACTTATCCCAGAGCTCAAGTTCCCCTTTCTCGCTGTAAGAGCGGATAAACTTGCCCATATCTGCCCAGCAGTAGAAACCTCCATTGCTCCTCATGCACTTTATGTCAAGTTCCTTCAGCCCTGCAGCGAATTTACCATTCATTTCTCCGAGCCTCTCTCGATTGATCCGAATGAATCTCTGGATGAATTGTGTATCTGAAAGCATGGAAGAAAGGAGGTTCTGGGTTATGGCAGAAACAGATGAGAACCTTGCCAGTTTTCTAGCAGCAGCCAGGATATTCTCATTCAAAGAGTAGATTGCAGCAACTCTAAAACCAGGAAGTGACATGTCTTCAGATAGACCGTATGTAATATGTACTCTGTCTCGGTCGCTATCTTCTAAATCGATCAATTCAGCCATGCTCACGAACTCTTCACTTCCATACGTCGACCCTACAAATATTTCATTTGATATTATATGGATGTTTTTCTCCCTGGCAAAGTCCAGAAGGTTGTAGAGTGTTTCTCGATGTAGTTGATTTCCAACAGGGATTGAGGGATTTGAGATTATAATTCCACGAACTTTAAGGCCACGATTCTTTGCCTGGTGGAATGCTCGATCGAGAGAAGTTATGCTTAAACTGAAGTTATCAGCACTGCGGCAGGGAACGGGTACTATCTCCACCCCAGTTCGCCATTTTACATCATTGTCAAGACTGCATTTGTGATTCAGAATCTCAGTTTTTTTCAGATAAGCCTAGAAAACATATTTCATGAAAGAGGAATGAACAAGTACCCAGGGTAATATGGTGTAGGAACAAGAAAAGCCTGTCCCGGGTCTGCTATGCAAAAGCAAAGAGTTTCAATTGCAGACGTCACTCCGGTCGTAAATACTAGTTGTGAAGGGATAAACGAAACAGAGTTCCCTACAACTTGAGACATGAAACTTGCCACAGCCTGTGAAATTGATATATATCAGAGAAGTTGCTTGACAAGGCAAAGCTTTTGAACAAAAGTACCTCCATTATAGGGAACTCCATATGGTACTCACAATACAAATAAAAAGATAATGACACAAGCATATGACAAGCTGAAGCTCCAAATAGAAATCTCAAAAGGGGAGGGGGATGTAGGAAATGAGTAATAAAAAAAGCCAACTCCTACAAATTATGGAGAAAATTGTAAATCTTCTCTAACAGGTTAATAAAAAAAGCTAACAGTAAAGTTATAAATATGAAAATGGGAATACTTTCAGCAGATATAAATATCAGAATCAAACATTAACATTGGAAAAACGTCTGAATTTTGTTGACAATTTCATTTTTAGGAAATGAAAGGTATCAGCTCAATGGTGACATTCAATTGCATACAATACACCATGTTAAACATTATACTCTTTGGATTCAACTCTGTGCTTCATTCAGTATAAGTTTCACAATGGTACTCCAAGGATGCTTCAATGGAGTTTAACTTTTACATTTCCCGGACCAAATTTAGGGCCTATTTGGAATGACTTTTTAAGTTCTTAACAAAATATTTTTAAATATAACCCTTAATCTCTAAACACAACCAAAACAGAGTTTTCTCTGTCTCCAAAAGCCATATTCATAAATCATACTAAGAATAATAATCAAGAAACAACTTAGAAATCTAAGCATGAACTCAGAACAAAAACAGAGCTGATCAAACTTCTTCAGCTACTAAATCTCTCCATCTCAAAAATGAGTTCATACAGGCAAGTGGTAACCCCAACTAATTCAAAACACTAATTACAGAGAGAGAAGACAGAAAAATTTGATTACCAGTTTCAAATCATTCAATCCATCTGAAGGCTGGTAGCTAACAGTCCCAGCTACACTCAGTTCATTATGATTCCCTCCTCCTAATATAGCATCCCTTCCATTCTCCAGTAGCCAATTTTGCACCAAATCCGAGGATAACTTCATGGTTTAATTAAACATCCACATTCAATTCATTAACACAGAAACCGAGAAATAAAGAACACAAAAGAATTCTTGCTGACACAAATTCAAATCAACAAAAAGCATAAAGCCATAGCCACCCACCTTATTCTCAGCAACAGAAAGCTGAATAATCCCCGTCGGATTATCCAATTCGTCAAATGGGTCCTCCAAGAACCTCCTCATTCCAACGGAAATCGAAGAATCCCCAATTTTAGCGACCGAATTAGCCCGACCCGAAACGCAAACCGGCCCGCTCGACCTGGGAGAGAGGAAGGTCCGAGACAATGTTCGAGGCAGAACAGAGAGCGACGGCGGCGAGGAGTTCTCCGGAGAATCCACCTCCGGCGAGGAGGGAGGGTCCCGGTTCGAGTCGGACCGGTTTCGTTTCAAGTAGAGCTGAAGAAAGTAGAAGAGAACGCAAGGTATAACAGAGCCCAATACGACGCCGCCGCTTCCTTGAACGACGCCTTGCAGAGGCACTATGACTCTCATGGCAGCTCCTCCGCCACCGCTCGTGGTGGGTTCTGCTTCTTTGTCGGATTTGGAATTCCGGGTTCGGAAGAATCGCGTCTGGGTCATTTCCGAGTCATGTCAATTCGCCGGAACCGGAAGAGAAACTTCCGCCGGCGAGGGGCGAAGGGCGAGGGGCTTCTTATACCAGACAGCCGGGCAAAATTCCGGCGGCCGGCAGGGCAAGCAAGAAGCTCGAAGAGTAGAATTGAGAAAAATGAATTATTTAAATGTTTTTTGTTCGAAAAGAATTTAAAAAATAAAAGAATTTATAATGTTATGTTTACATTGGGATTTTCCGCGCCGATTCTTCTGGCTTTAAGGCGGAGATAAATTGAATTCAATCGATTTTTTTTTTTGAAGGGTGGTATGTTTTACAATAATACCCTTTCATTCCAATTTTTTTTTTTTTTTTTTTTTGATTGCGAAAGAAATTGGCTTATTATATTTTAGATAAACCACCTCTATTGTTTTTGTTAGTGTTTTTAGAAAATATAAAATAATTATTCATTTAAGTTACGTAACAAATTTTATTTTTTTATTTTTTTAATATATTAATTATTCTATTTCCTAAAAATAGATATTTAGAAAATGGTATGTTAGTAATTATTATAAAATTTGAATTTTGGATTTACTATTCCACTTTCCAAAAATGAAGAAGAAAAGTAATATTCCATATCATTTGTAATTTTCTAAAGAATTTAACTATTTTTTTATTAAAAATAAAACATATTTTTTTTATTTGAAAAATATGTATTTACCATTCAAACAATATGGTGGGATATAAACATCTAACCTATAAGAAGAATAATAATGTCTTCATGAGTTAATTTTTTTTAAAATTTATTACTAACTTAAATTATATTCAATCACAAATGTGACCTAATTCTTATTACTATCTAAGCTAATACAATTTTTTATAATTTTAATTATTATTATTCATCGAAATTTTATTATTAGTTTCAATCTTTTATTATTATTATGAATCAAGAATGAAAAAAAAAAGTTGAGATTTATAAGATTCTCCTATACAAGTAAATTTAGACATTAAAAAAATTCAAGATTCATTTTTTTTCAGATTGTTTGTTGTAATATTCTAGTATGATTATTTGAAAGTTAGTAAGTTTTGTTTTTAATAAACAAAAAAGAATGGTACATTACCAAAAGGTGAATTAATTATCCCATGATGTATTAATCTCTAATAATTATGCTACATTTTTCATGTGTAATAATTTTTTTTTTTTTTTGAGCACATTGGAGGTGGGGGGATTCGAACCACAGACCTGGTCGTCAACACATACATATGCCCGCTGAGCTATGCTCGCTTTGGCTCATGTGTAATAAAAATGTATAAACTAAATACACATGTAATATAATCGCATGTTTGTTGGAGACAAAAAAAATTGCAAGAATTTGTCACTTTCCTTTTCCATCACAAACCACAAGAGCCCAATCATAAAATTAAAGCAAGGCAGGGCCAGCCAAATATTCCAAAATTAATTTTAAGAAAAAAAAAATTAAAATATTTTTTAATAAATAATATATTAACAAAATTTCTTAAATCGCTTATTTTTTTTTTTAAAGGGTTTAAAATTTGAGCGGTAACAATGTATGCAAATTCCTACACACTTGCGGGGTTGTTTGCACATGTACATGATCAATTAACCTTCACTCTGAGCTATCTAGGTGTGTTACCCGTTGCACCAAGAGTGGTTGTTTGATAAATTGCTTTAAATATCTGCACTAATCAGATGGGGGTTCGATCCTGGTTTAGGGCAAGTATTTCAAAAAATTATCAAACAACCACTTGATGCAACAGGCGAGTGAGCGCATCACCAAGATAGCTCAGAGTGGGGGTTCAATCTTGTTTAGTGCAAACCACTAAACCACTTGGTGCAACAGGTGAACGAGCGCATCACCTAGATAGTTCAGAGTGAGGGTTGATTGAAAATGCATTATTACTGCCAAAATTTTGATTTTGCACCTATGCAAACAACCACACACCCGTGCAAGAATTTAAATGCAGAGTTTTAAAATAACCTATCAAACAACCACTTGGTGCAACGGGTAACACACCTAGATAGTCTAGAATGTAGTTGATTGATTTTGCACCTGTGCAAACAACCACACTAGATAGCTTAGAATGAGGTTGATTGATTTTGCACCTGTGCAAACAACTACACACGTGCGTATGAATTTAAATATATTATTATCATCCAAATTTTGATATTGTACCTGTGCAAATAAGTACATACCTGTAGAGGAATTTAAATATATTACCATCCAAATTTTTAATCGCTTGTTTGTACTTTGTATCATACCAAACACATTGAGATAATTGATTATTGTGCAATAATTTCTTTTTCTTTTGATTTTTTTTTTTTTTTTTTTTTTTTTTTTTTTTTTTTTTTTTTTTTTGACTATTCAGCAGATGTTGGCACGTGAGATGAAGCCAATTTTACAATAACAATAAAAAATTGCGAGAGTAAAAATAAAATAGAATGAATTAGAGCCGTTCTTTTTCTGACAAAAAACAATCAATTATTTATTTCATAAGAATAGAAGTATTACTATTTGCGATGGATCCGAAGTGGGTAAGGAACAAAAATTGAGCGCCAAACTCAAACACAAACTTTGGAGAATTTAATTGGGCCTTAATCTGTGGTCAACACTCTGGCGGGTACAATCCTTAAAACATTAATTTATGTCTAATTATAGCCAATTTTTGAACATGATCTCACATCATTTGGATTACACTTTTATTAAATTGCTAGGGTTAGAGATATATCAATTTAGTCTATTTAGCTTACCTTCCTTATTTTATTTATCAAGTATAATCATATATACATACTTGTATGAAAAAGGCATTTCGTTATTAACTAATCATTAAATCAATGTAGTTGACCTAGCGGTCATTAGGGTTAGCGAAATTCAAATGACTTAGAAAAAATGAATTCAAATAATGATGATCGTCAACCCTATCTAAAATTAGGTAAAATTCTATTAATTTCCTTGAAACTTAAATGTTGGAGGTTTTATGTAGATGGCTCATGAAATTAATATTTGACCTAGATGTATCCTCGTCAAATAAGTATTACATGTCTGTCATACAATAATTGATCAATAAGAAGAAGAAAGAAAACAAACATTTTACGAGTTTGAAATATATGGTGATGAAAATTTAAGATTAGAACCCAAAAAAAAAAAGAAGAAAAAAATAGATATGGGAAAGTGTGGCATGATGTTAGGGGAAAGGGAAAGGTGTGGAGATGGTGAAGCTTAGGTAACCAAAGGAGAAAGGATTTGGATGTTGATGTTTGAGGCCAAGAGATCAAACAGATGGGCAAACCAAATGGGATGAAGATGTGTTTCAACTCTCTCATTCACATTGAAAGGGATGCTTCTATTATTGTCTTTGCTAGTTATTTATTTTGGTGTTCTTCCAAATAACCTCCATTTTAGTTTAATAACCATTTTGTTTTTCAACTAGAAGGAAAAAAACTCGAATCTACTCGGCACGCTTAAACTCAACCAAAAAAAAATGTCAATAATTTTTAAAATCATTGATTCGAATATGCATTTATTTATGATAATAGAATATAATAAATTATTTTTTATTATAATTTTTTTATTCAAATAATAATACACTGAGGTAGGAAATTTTCAATCAATTAATTTTTTTAATGATTTCTTATGAGTCATTGGTATTCGAAGAAGTGTGAAACTAGTGAATCCAACTACAGAAAAGAACTACAAATAGAGAGCTTTCACTCCCTTTTTGTCCGTTTCTTTGGTGCTAGTTTTAAGAATAATGTGTGATTGTCCTTCTCCTTATCCTTACTGTGCGGACAACTAATGTGTTCTACTTATGGAACAAGTTACACTAATTTTAATGTTTTTGGTTAAAATATCAATTTTGGTCATTGTACTTTAGGTTTCATCTCATCCTAGCAAATATACTTTCAAATGTTCAAATTTAGTATATGTACTTCCCATGAATCTTAAAAATAGTCCATATTGTTAAATTTTCTAAAAACAAAAAAATAGTCTCTATTAGTCTTCTCTCCTATAAATTTTGAAAACATATTCACATTGTGTCTTTTTTTTTTGCATGAAAAAAATATTATTATTATTTAACCCAATTTTGATAAAATTTAACTTTTGATCATTAATTTTAAGATTAGACTAAATTTAGGCATTTAAAAGTACACATATTAAAATGAAATGAAACTATACATAATAATTCCTTCACAAGTTAGTGAGAGGTATATATGAGAGGTATATATGACATATCTCTCTCCCTAACTTGTCTCTAACATGACTCCTACCTAATATCGGCCTTCTCTTTCTTTTCTAACTTTATATCTTTACAAACTTATATATCTCCTAATTTTAACATCTACCTTTCTCTTACTTTTAATTTAAAAAAAAATATCATTATCTCTTTCTAGTTGCTAATATGTCTCTCTCTAACTTCTCTCCTTCTCAATCTTATCTTTCTCTAGCTTTATATTTGACTTTTATGATTAAAAAATTATTATATATACTAGATAAACAAAAACATTATCCAATATGGTTTGATTTTCAATTTCTCACAAAAATAGAAAACTAAAACTAGTGGTTTTTGTTTTTAACAAAATACTTTTTTTTTTTTTTTTTTTTTTTTGGCAATAAATGATAATGTGAACTCTTTTGTCTTGTCTAGTTGCTTGGGCTCTCTCTTGTACCTTGGCAAGAAATAGTTCCCAAAAGAATTTTGTTGTCTTCATTTTTAGTCTTTGACTCTTGAGTGTGGTTTTAATTTTTTTTTTTTTTTTTTTTTTTTTCATGATATATCAAACTTTTTTTAGTATAATATCATTCAACGATTAGGATAACACTTCTACATTATTGATACATTATTGAAAGGAGTTGAAATGATAGCGTCTAAATTAGATAGAGAAGAGTTTTAACCTTATAAGAATTCAACTAAAAAAGAGAATCAATAATTACAATTAATTTCTTTTTAAGTTATTAGTTAATATTATGGGAAATTACACCTCATGTCAATTTAAAATATTACATTTTTTTTTATTATTATTATTGATAATCTTCTATCCGTGATAGATACTGATAATAGATTAGTGATAACGACTGATATACCTCTGTTTTTTATAAAATTTTGTCAATGACTATACTGATAATAGTCCATCAGGAATAATCGTTTTATCCATGACGAGCAGTGATAACAGACTATCAATGATTTTTTGTCATATTTACAAAATGTTTTATATTTTGTTATACTTCTTATTACTTTGGACCTTGATATTTACACAACTAGCTTTAATATTAATTTAATTAATTATTTATTTGATTTGAGGCATATTTATCGTTTTTAAAGTAGAAAACAAAAATAAACTTGGCGAATAACTTTATTACAAAAACAAAAGATAAAAATAACATATATTGTTATCAAGAAGTGTCTCAATTATTCAAAATGCTCATTTGAAAGGGAGTGATAATTAACTCTTGCCCGTCACGAAACCAATTCAATAAAAGAACAGAAAGGGTTGCTCATTTTTTTTTTTTTATTATTCTATTGAGCATAAATTAATATTGAGTAGTGCATTTGCAATCAACTTTTTTTTATTTTTTTTTTAAACAAATGTTTCATGTGTTAAAGAAACTCACATCCCATTTGTAATGTAAGACATGAGTTTTGAAGGGTCGGTTGATAACATTTATGTTTCTTTTTTATTGTTCCCTGTTTTTTGTTTCTTGTATTTTGAAAACTAGAAATAAAAACATGTTTGATAACGACTTGTGTTTCTTTATTTCTTGAAAAAAAAAAAAACAGAAACAGAAACTTGTTATCTAAATTTGACAAAAAAAAAAAAAAAAACCTCACAATGAAAATAAATGGTAGGGTTGTTTCTTGTTTCTTGAAAAAAAAAAACATGAATATGTTGTTTGATAACTATTTTTTGTTTATTTTTTATTATTTTTTATTTCTATGTTTTTTTTTTCTCTTTTTATAGTTTAAATATTCATAATCTAAAATATAATTATTCAAAGTTTACATAATCTAATACAAATAAGTCTCGATGCAAAATTAAAAACAACGATAAATTTGTATTTATCCTTCAAATGTTGTCTAAATTTGATATGCAATAATGTCATCTCCCACTCGAATCATTTTATCTTAAACGATATCGACTTGGATCCAACTCAATTATATAACTCTGTAAATATCGTGGTTGTAAAATATTAAAGTGAGACTAAATGCATATTTTAGTGAGCAAAATTTATATTTGAAAATTTCTAACGAATTTGAGTGTATTAAAAATAAGAAACAGGAACGTTATAACGGGTATATATTTACATAATTTTAAATTAAAAAAATATATAAAAAAAATGATGCAAGACTAACAAATTAAATAAAAAGAAACCAAGAAAATATATTCTCCCTAAGTTTTGAACTCACACACATAAATGAAGAGAGCTTGAAAGAGCCTTCAAACAAAGCAACATCAGATTTATTAAATTTTTAGGAACAAAAATGTTATTAAAAAAACGGAACAAAGAGAAACAACATTTTGTAGTTTCTCAAAATTTAGAAACAAGAAATGAGAACAATTATCAATTATTCCTGTTTCTTATTTCTTGTTCATGTTTCTCATTTTTTAAGAAACGGGCTTGTTTGATAACTGTTCCCGTTTCTTGTTTCTAAATTTTGAGAAACGTTTCTAAAAAATAAGCAAAATTTGAGCAACATCAAAAATATGTTTCTCCCAATTTCGTTCCCATTTATATTAAACCGTTCCCATAAAACTGATAAATGACTGTTGGTTCATTGGCAAAAGAAAAGCCAAAATATGCCTTTGAAGTCTTGGTTTTAATTCTTGCATAAACCCCTTTTTTTTTCTTTTTTTTCTTTTTTAATTATGCAATATTTTTGTTATATATATATTATTATTATTTTTTTAAAAAGATATATATATTATTTTAATTTTAAATCTCGATACTTTATGTTTTTTTAGGATACATTATTCTAAGGCTTAGTTTGGGATTGCGGTAGCTTTTAAAATAATTGCTTCCAGCCGTGCTTTTAGAAAAATCAGTTGTAGCACGAAGTTAATTAGTGTTTGGTAAATTTCATATTTAAACTTGAAAAAACTGGTTATAGCGTTTGGTAAATTTCTACTAATCTTTTATGAAATAGCGATATTAACCCAAATATAAATATATTTCAATAATTAAATATGAGTTTTTATTAATATTTAACTTCAAAAAATTAATATGAAATTTTATATAAGTTAAATTAAAAATTATATTTTTTTTACTCTAAATAATTTTATAAACTATATAAAAAACATTGATATATAAAAAATGTGCCAAACAAAATCTAACCTTAGTTGAAATAAATAAATAAACAAATAAGAACAATAATTAAAAAGCATCGAATTAAATTAAAAAAAATGATGAAATAAGATTAGTTAGATTATGAATAATTCGTAAAATAAAAAAAAAAGAATTTTAAAATTGATTAGATAGAACAGATTTAGAACAATAATTAAAATGCATCGAATTAAATTAAAAAAAATGATGAAATAAGATTAGTTAGATTATGAATAATTCGTAAAATAAAAAAAAAAGAATTTTAAAATTGATTAGATAGAACAGATTTTGTTTTTGCAACGATATTGTAATTAAAGCGAGGATTGAACCCATGACCTCTTAGTTACGGACACATGACAATTGAGCTATGCTCGATTTGTAAATCAACGTAAATTAAAAAGTGATTTTATTTAAATTATTTAAGAATTAGTTTTACCAAACATAAAAAACGGTTAAAATTATTTTGAAATCACTTTTAACGTCTTCAAACGCAATCCCAAACGGGGCCTAAGTCTTTTATCTTATTTAAATACATTAAAATATTTATTTATTAATTGCAAAAAAAAAAAGTATTTCTTAATTTTTATGTTTTTTTCTTTCATAAATATCAATTGACATCGACATTTTATCGATATGTTCATCAACATTTTCATAAAATTGAGACGACGACTTTCCATAAAATTGAGGCATTTCAAAATATTTAAATTAGTTTACATTTCTCAAAATTAAATATTAGGTTCACAAATAGTGATATTTTAGTTATATAACATAAATTTATCTATAATATAATTGAAATGTCGATGAAAATGTCCACACGCCAGCGAAAATTTAAAACACGGTCCATAACAAATAATGTCCACACGTCACGGTCCATAACAAATAATGAGGAATTGACAATGACTTCGAGATTTTAGAGCAATGAAGACATCATCCTCACACGTTGTTAGTCAACATAATTGAAGGCGAACGACTCGGGTTTGCAGATCAAATTTTGGCAACATTCGAAGGATATATACAATTTTATTAATGTTTTTAATTTTGCATCGAAACTTATTTGTATTAGATTAGGTAAACTTTGGATAATTTTTTTTGATATGTTTTGATGCATGTTATATATTTTTTTTTTTTTTTTGACAACATGTTGGGGTGGGGGATTGAACCTAGGACCTTAGGGTCACTAGGCGATACATAATGCCGGTGAGATATGCTCTTGTTGGCATCTTTTATATATATATATTATTTATACTAAATTTTATTTAAAATATAAAAAGAAACAATGTAAGGAAAAACAATAAATAATTATTTTTTTCAAGAAACAAGAAACAAGAAACGTTATCAAACAAGTTTATGTTTATGTTTTTTTTTTCTTTCAAAAAACAAGAAACGAGAGTAATTATCAAACATGTTCCTGTTTCTAGTTCTAACAAAACAGGGAACAAGAAACAGAGAACGAGAAACGAGGAACAGAGAACAAGAAACAGGAACGTTATCAAACGAGCCCAAATAAATCTGTTTCTTAAAAATGAGAAACCGGAATAAGAAACATGAAACAAGAACGTTATCAAATGAGCCCCTAAGTAATTTTTTTTAAAGAAACTCAATTAAGGCCACATGAAATTTCAATTTTGTATAAAAGTTGTTCAACTTTCAATTTTGTTTCCTAATAGTTTTCTAACTCCTTAACACTTTTTATAGTTTATAGATTCTATTTGACCAAAATTAAAAGTTTTAAGGTGGCCAAACTTGTTAAATAACGTTATTATTACCATTACTGATTGTACTGAAACTAGTTTCATGGGTTGAGTTGATATCTACCATCTACCTTCACTCCCTGGGAAGGATATCATCACCATTATTGATTGTGCTCAATTAGGTTGAAACTTTAATTCAACTTACTTGATATAATTAATTATAATATATTTTTTTAACCAATTCTAAACTTGAAAAGAAACTAAATTAAACTACCATTAAATTCAATAGCTTAAACCTATAGGTTATGATATATTAATTTTTTTTTATGCATATTCTTCCTTCATTTATGGATTTATAAATTTAGCACAAATATTCAATATTAACATCAATCTAATATAGTTTAGTGAATACATCAATTATCATTTTAAAGGTTGATGGTTTGATCTCCACTCCTAAAATTGTTGAACTAAAAAAAACAATAAGATGAAGTGAATGAAATTACCAAAATATGTTCTCGAAGACAATTATGTATATATTTAATCATCTATAGATCTTTAATTTTATTAGGGAATTACCATATTAGTAAACTAGTTAGATTTTTTTTTCATTTCTTCTTCAAAGAAGAAGAATGTAGACCATTTTTTTTCATCAACATCTACATCTTCATCTTTTGAACAAAATAGACACACCAAATGTAATATCGGAGAGGAACAAAGTTGGACGGCGGCGGCGGAATCGCCGCTGCCCTAACGTTTTTGTTTAATCGAGCTTCTTAAGATCGATGTTCTGATACCATGCCAAATCACTATGACAAAACACTGTTTCTCTTAATTTTCCTCTTGATTTCTCATTAGAATAAGTTATATTTATACAAAACATGTACTAAACCTAATTTCTAAAACATATATGAAAACTAACTAAATATGGTTTCTAAACTTGACGTGGGTATATATATATATATATATATATATATATATATATATATATATATAGAAAACTTAAAAAAAAAAAAAAAAAACAATAATCACAAAAATAATTATTTAATATGCCCCAATACTTTAGACTAAAAAAATTGGGATAGTGACCCTCCACAGCTAGAGATCAAGCCAATGAACAAGGTGCTTGCCATAAGTAATTAATCCTCCAATCATTAGCTGATTATGAGCATATCTTAAAGGAATAAATAATATAACTCATATTATGTCCTCATTAATTACAAATTCACAATTCAATAAACAAAAAACAGTTGTCATTTCTGTAATAAGCTAGCTTCAATGAGGGAAGACGTACACAACAATGGCATCTCATTGTCTTCTTCTTCATTCAGCAAATTGCCGTCCATAGCCATGGCAGAACCATAACTATTATTATGTGCATATTATAAATAGAAACCCACATAAACACAAACACATTAGTACGCTGCGATCTCGATCGATCGACCGACCGTCGTGCGCAGAGGGAAAATGGGGAGCCGGAGCGGTTGTTGTTGTGAGGTGTTGATGGCTGTGGCCATTTCAGCTGCCATTTTTGTACCTAGTGTTTTGGGAATTGATTATGTAGTTGGAGATGATAAGGGTTGGGCGACAACCGTTGACTACCATGTTTGGGCTCAGGGGAAGGTCTTCTTTGTTGGGGACTCACTTAGTAAGCCAATCTTCCGACATAAAAACATCTTAAACAAAAATGTATAGTTTTATTAAATTGATGAGTTTACTTGTTCAATTTTCAGATTTGTGTCGACTTTAAAAGTGCTTGTACCCACACACACACAAAAAAAAAAAACAAAACACACACAAAAAAAAAAAAAAAAAACAAAAAAACAAAAAAACTACTTAAAAAGTGCATTTTGAACTCTAAAACTTTTAATATGGATTCAATATAGAATCTTTAGCTTACAATTTTGTTAAGTGAATTAAAAAAAATGTTGAATAAGTCAGGTCTTATCAAAATTAAACTTTCTAAAGTTCGTAAATTTTAAAAAAAACGTCGAATAACTTAAGGACTTATCAAAATTAAACGTTCAGAAACTTAGTAAACACAAAATTGAAATTATTGAGACCTATTAAACACTCTTTAGATTTTAGACATCTATTATATACTTTTTAGAGTTTAGAGATCTATTAGACACAAACTAGAGTCCGAAACAATAATTTAAGAAAGATTTCCAATTTTGTGATGGTTGAAAATCATGGTCATACACCTAAAATTAAAGCTTAATATATGGCATATTTTGTCATTTATAAACATAATTTTAATGCTCGAGAATTGGTTATGAATATTCATTTGGGAAGAAATTGGACATTACAAGTAGGGGTGGAGTTAGAAATTTTCATAGGGAAGGATAATTTTAGAAGAAATATTTAGAAATCATAACTTTTTCTTTATATAATTTTTTAACCTAATACGCAAGTAGAGGATAAATTATTCAAGTCCCCTCTTTCCTTCTTTGCTCAAACCTTAGACTATTACCATAAATTATTGAAATAGTCAAGTCATTACATTTGGCTGATAATTTTGAGAAATTATTTGAGAAAGTCGTCACAATGTGACTGACAGTTTTACACCGTTAGATATAACAGAGAGAAATTGTAAAAATATTTCAATTTTATATCCTATGATTATTAGGGAGGGACAAATTTTAAGATCTAAAGAGTCAAGTCATATTGTAGCGATATCATTGAATAATTTGTCAATAATTTTGTACCAATAAAAATGTATGAAATATAAATTAATTTTTTTGTTTTTTTTTAATATGTAGGTATGCTATGATTATGTTGACCATTAAGTTTAAAAGCTTCCTAAAAGCCCTCTAATTATTGATATAGTTCAATTAACATATAGATGAAAGGTTTGATGTTGAATCCCCCACCCGTAAATTGTACTAAAACAAATATTGATGAGTTATTTAATCTCGTAGCATTCAACTACAAGGAAGGGGAGCACAACGTATTCAAAGTTGACGGCACAGCCTTCCAAAAGTGTGCACCGCCGGCCGACGTTCAGCCGCTGACGACGGGAAAAGACGTTATTCAGTTAAAAACGGCAGGGAAAAAATGGTATATCTGCAGCGTCGGCCTCCACTGTGATGCCGGACAGAAGCTTGTCATTACGGTGCTGGACCAGGGAGCTGCCGTTCCTGCTCTGCCGCCGTCGCCTCTTATGAAAAACTCAACCAATGCACCGCCGCCACCATCCGCCGCCACAACAGCTGCTGTTTCCAGCCTCGTGATGGCGTTTACTGTTGTTGCTGGGATTGTTATTATGGCTTGAAAATTTGTGCATATTTTACAACTTCTGTCTCTATCTCGAGCTATTTTCATTTACATTTGCGTTTGTGATTACTCGTTTTTCTTTTGGATTTTCGATGTGTTTTGATTTTGACATGAATATTATGTGGTGATCATAACTTTGACTCTACTGATATATGCTGTTGAAAATAAAGACTCCGTCATTCTCTCTAAAAAAATAGTACTCATTGTAATTTATGAATCCTAACTCATAGAACTTAAAAAAAGAAAAACTCATAATTTATAGGTTAAATTACAAATATGGTCTTTATGATTTCGGGTGGCGTAGTTCCAACTTGTTCACTCTACATTTGTAATCGAAAAAAAAAATTAAAAATTTTTCCTCTAAATTTGTTATATTGTATTAATTTTTTTTTTTTATATTTATGAGTGTCCGGGCAGCTTACGCGCACCAACTCATCCGCTCTAAGAGGGCATTAATAGTCACAAGACCTTTATGACCACTAGGCCAACCCTTAATCGTTTGTTACATTGTATTAATTTTCAGTATAAACTTTCCATTTCATTAAATTGGATTCTAAACTTAGTTAAATGGTGCAATTTCTACCATCTATTCAATATTTGCTAATTGATCACACTATTTTTGTTTTTAACAAAAATAATGTAAAAACATGTGTAAACTTACTAATTTCACTAATATCTCAAGTTTCGCACAAATCTAAATTTGATTAATGCACAAATTAATCATGGAAAAATTGTCACAACTCACAATAAATTGACAATTTAATCAATTAAGACCTCATTTGATTTTTAATTTTTGGTTTTTAAAAATTGTGACATTTTTTCTCACCATTTTTTTTACAATGATTTTCATCTTTCTCAAGGAAACATTGAAATTCTTAGCTAAATTCTAAAAACAAAAATAAGTTTTAAAACTGTTTTTTTTTGTTTTCAAAATTTAATTTGGACGATTAATAAAACAAAAAAAATTCATATATAGGTGGAAGTAGTGTTTATAAGTTTAGTTTTTAAAAATCAAAAACTAAAACCCAAATGGTTATACTAGACTTAAATATTGTCCACTAATTTTAATTAACAACTTGAACAAATATTGTAATTTTTACCTTCATATAGTTTTTCCTTCAAAAACATTAATTTATGTTTTTCATGTGCCTTCAATGAATCATAAAATATATATATGTTTGGTCGAATTGATGAGATTTTTCAAAGGAAAACGACATTAAAGCTGATTTTTTAAAAAAATTGTTAGTTTCTTTAGAGTTTTTAGTTTCTACCACATGATCCAACCTAAATTTATTCATTTTATTTTATTTTATTGAAATTGGCTAGTTCTTGGAGATTATATATATATATATATATATATATATATAAAAGGTTAAAAATTAGTGGAAGAATTAACAAAAATTGAACCAAAGGTAAAAAATGCAATGCTTACCTAAGGGTCTAATTGGACAAAAATTCAAAGTTCATAGTTTAAACTGATACCGACACCTTGACAATTTAGGGTAAAAATTCTTATTATTTATCCTTCAATTTTAAGATATTTGGCCAGATGAACTTAAATTAAGGCCTATGTGAGAGATTGACGCGGACTTTTGAAAAGTAGTCAAAATAATCTTTTGCTGACATCACTCTCGCTGTGATTTCTCTCGCTCTCGCTTTCGTTCTTTTGCAGACTCCATTTTATAACTAAAATTTTCTTGCTTTCGTGAACGTGAGCGAGAGAAATCCAAGCGAGAGTGATGTAAGCAAAATGTCATTTTGACTATTTTTTAAAATTACTCGTCAATCTCTCAAATGGACCTTAATTTAAGGTTATCTGGCCAAATACCTCTTCAATTTTCTGAAATAGTATACTACATATGAGACAGTAAAAAAAACCATCAATCGATAATGAAGAGGTACTCGCTGGAGCATGGTTGGCATAATTAATCAATTATTATTAACATCCTTAGTTTTTTCTTTCTTAAAAATATTAAGATCCTTAGTTATGGACACACACATGATGCCACAAAATAAACCTTATAATATAAACCTTGTTTAAATCAAATGGAATATGAACCCTTAAACCACATAACCATCTTCAATAAAGTTAAACACTTCTCAGCTGGCCTTCCATATAACCACACCAAAACCCTATTTTTCTCGTTGTCACAGTCACACAGACCATGGCCGGATGGGCTCAACAACTAGTCTATAAATACCCACCAAATAACAACACCAAACCAAAGCAGCCTCAGAAAAGTGGTCTCATCTCTCACCTTAAAATGGCCAACTTCTCTCATCTCTCCCTCTTATTTGCCACTCTAATTTTGGTCCCTTCGGTGTTGGCAACCGATCATGTCGTCGGAGATCGCAGCGGTTGGACGACTGGAGTCGACTACTTCTCTTGGACCACTGGCAAAACCTTCGTTGTTGGTGATAATCTAGGTAAATTCTTCATCGTTAATTGTTCTATTCGACTTTTATACTCAAGTTGATACTGTTGAGGATCCCACATCGGAGAGTCACTCATAATATAACACACGTGGGTTACTCCTCCTATTACCAATTGGTTTTAGGATGAAACCCATGATGTCTAATATGGTATCAGAGCCACGAAGCCCGGATATTCGATCTAAAAATAGGATCCGACGCAAGATGGTGAACCCAAAGAAACACCATCTTGAGGGGCATGTTGAGGATCCCACAGAGAGTCACTCACATTATAACCATACATGAGCTACTCCTCCTATCCTATAGCAATTGGTTTTAGGATGAAACTACATGATGTCTAATATGGAGCTTTACCAAATATTGAATGATTCTTTTCTGAAAGATGTGGAATTTTCTTTACAGTGTTCAGGTATAAGAAAGGAATGCACAACGTATTTGACGTCAATGTAACGGCGTTCGCAGAGTGCGCCACACCTACAAACCAACCGCCGCTGGAAACTGGAAACGATGTCGTTCGATTGCTTCGACCTGGAACTAAATGGTTCATATGCAACATTGGCAGTCACTGTCAGTCAGGACAGAAGCTTATAATTTCAGTGCAGAACGCACCGCTCACTCCCCCACCGTCGTCTATTCAATCGCCCACGCCCACCGTCGGACAGACAGCTCCCCCACCGACGTCTCTTCCACCGCCTACGCCTGCCCCTGCTCTACCACCACCGCCACCGCCTGGTCAGAACCAAACTAACCCACAATCGCCAGCTCCAACTCCAAGCGAAACCATCCCACCATCGCATTCGCCTGGTCCGAGCGTCACCGCTCCATCCCCGTCTGGAGCTGCTGCGAAATCCGCTGTTTCAGGCCATCTTGGGCTCGTGGTGGTGGCGGTTGGCGTTCTCGTTGGCATTATGATATGACCATGGATTGAATTTTTGGGGTTTATATTTTGTGGATTCAACTTTTACCGAGCTTTTGCTGTTTTATTATTCGTTTTTTATATGTTGTATAATATTATCAATAAATTGGACCTTGTGATGTGAATTCTCTTTACAAAAAAAATTATTCAATGTTGTCTCTTAATAATCATTCATGGGATGTGAATTCAAAATTTGGATGACTCCTTACTCAAAATTAGTGGATAAAATTTTGAAGTACCTTTTATGTAGTTTATTATTGATGAAATAATCCCCACTCACTTTCATGTCATCGTCATCTCATATAAGATTGCACCCGATCACTTAACTTTGGAGTTCTTATGATTGAGTTCAAAAATAAATATGTACCTTGTTGGTATAGAAAATATAGTAACCATCACAATTCTGTAAATTTCTCTCTATGTGGCGATGTCCATTCATGTACCCTTCTCTACTCAGGTCACAGAGCCTACCGACTACCACCTTGGTTCGTCTCCAAACTACATCGTATTGGGATATAATATTTTACTCTCAAAAAACATCTCTATGTAACGCCCCAGGCTGAGGATTTGGACCAGGATTTGGAATCTGAATTCTCAATCTGATGGTCCCGACATTCTCCTACATTCCCTAGGACATGGTTACGCCACCATACTAGTCTTGAGCTGCTGGCAAGAGAGTGGAGATTGTTTCCACATACCAACATAAACACAAGTTCTTTCATGCTTTGTCTCCTCACTAAAACATATATACTACATAATATCTAAATATTCAACTATGAATTAAATTATTAAATTATTAAATTTTTTATTTTTTGCAAAGGTATTACATTAATGCAAGGGTGGGATAAAAAAACCTTTCACCACTTTTTGGTCATTATTTCATACTTCATACTTCATCCGAAATGAGTTAGGTTTATGTTCACAAATTATTCAAAACTTGGTCACAAAACCATGGAAGAAAGAAACGCTCAAATCAATAATATAAAATACTCGAACCTAATTAAGGTTGTGTTTGAATTGATTCTAACAGCATTAAAAGTTATTATGGAAAAATCTTAATCATTTTTTTGTGTTTGGTAAAATTACATGTTCATTCCAAATCATCTCTTCCTTTAAAAGTAGATCCCAGATGCTGACCTAACAAATTTTCAATTTTCAATTTTATCATTCAAGAAATTAAGATTGAATTTATATATCTAGTACACACAACCAAATTCTATCGCCTAAAATTTCAAATTGACTAGTTGAATGATAAACAATTTTTTTTTGTTTTAAAATAATTAATACCGGATTTTTTTTAAGTTACAACTATTTCACTTAAATACTTTAACAAATAATTGGGAGCAAACAAAATTATATAAACTTAAACTAAAAGCCTATAATTTGGAGCAAACAAAATTATATAAGTTATACAAATATAAAACTAATAATTCGAATAAGTTAACAAAATATTTAATATTTTAAAATTTTTTAATATGTCTTTATCAAATAGAAAATTGAGAATTTAAAGGTCTATTAAACATAAAATTAAAATTTGAAGAAGCTATTAGGTTCAAAATTGAAAGTTTAAGAGTCTATTATATATGTCAACAAGAGCATAGCTCAATGACATTATGTACCGCTTAAAGGCCATGAGGTTCTAGGTTCAATTCCCACCCCAACATGTCTTCAAAAGAAAAGAACACTACAACAAATTAGGCCTAAGATGACAGTTCTAAAATGAACTAAACCCTACAATGGCGGTTTTAAAAAAATCGCGCTCATTTACCCAAAAAAAAAATTCGTTTTCTGAAATCAAACATATAATGGCGGTTATAAACCGCCATTATAGATTTCTTTTCATGACGGTTTTTCACCGTCATCTATTCCCTGAAAAATGACAAATCGAGGACTTTGAAACGACGTCGTTTGATTAAGTACTCAAAACGACGTCGTTTTGATTAGAACCGCCATCGTAAGTCTGAACTAAAACGACGTCGTTTTGATTCAAACCGCCATCTTAAGTCTGAATCAAAACGACGTCGTTTTGATTCAGCCCTAAAAAGCAAAAACCATATGATCTCCCACTAAACCATTAACTTCTCCATCTTCTCCATCCCTTTGCTGTTTCCGCTTCACCTTCAAGGTACGCCCCTCCTTCTTCCTCTTCACATTCAAGGTACGCAAAGTTTAATCTATGTCTTATAGGTTTCGACCATCTTTGAGGAAATCGACTCTCGACGTTGTTCTTCGTCTTAAAAAATGGAAGCCTCTGTTGCTCTTCATCTAAAGTTATCTCGCTCACTCTCATAGCACCAAAAACACTCTGACAAACTGCTTGTTCTTACTCAATCCCCTTCTTTACTCTACTTTTTTCTCTCGATTTTCATTATGTTTCATCTGCTTTCTTGTTTTGGACAATTTGCACTCTAATTTACTAGCTTCATGTTGATTTTCCCCAATTTCATAGTTTTTGAGCCTACCCAATTTCTTAGATTGCATGATTCCATGTTTTTCTTTTCTGTACTGTAGCATTTTTTCAATTCCCAAACAGTGTTCAGTGTATAAATTCGTGGTTATTTTTTAGTAATTTTGGTAATGAGATATTCCCATGTGGAGAAAAAGTTGGTAAAGTAGAAAATCTTTTGGAAGTCGGAGTAGTTGATAGTTTGACTGTCAAACTCACGGAATCATGGATAAAAGTAAATGCATATTAAGATTTTTTTTCCATTTTTTTTGTTTGGATTTTAATGTGTCTGTGTTTTTATCAAATGGGGTTGTTATTATGCAGTTTGATTATGCTTGTTGTAGCTACTTAAGTGGATTTATAATTACTATCTTATTTACCATATTTGTTTGGCTATTGCGCTGACCAACACCATATAGGCTTCTGATATTTGAATTTATGCACAATGGTACTCTCCATTGGATTGGAATACTAGATTGAGGAATAGCCCTTGATTGTGTCAAGGCACTTGAGTTCCTACGTGAGCATGCAACTTCATCTGTTATCCAGAAACTTCAAGTGCATCAATGTTCTTCTTGATCAAGATTTTCGAGCCAAGGTGTCTGAGTTCGGTTCGGCAAAAATGGGGTCGGATAAGATCAACGATCAAATATCAACACAAGTACTCGGAACCACATGATATTTATAGCACCAAAGTGAGTCTCCAAAAATGTCTTTTTTAATAAGTTTATAAAATTTCAGTTTTGTGTCTTATAGCTATGTGACCTATTCAACATTTTTTAAAATTTACCAACTTATTGAACACAAAATTAAAATTTTAATCACAACTCAATATCAAAAAGTCAGAAATTGTTTTCCATTTACACAATTTGTAATAAACAATTCACAGAAGTTATGTAATGTGAGAACTTTTTGTGATGTATGAAAACGTGGGAACAAACAAAATCTCATCTTTCAAACCATAAATTTTTTTTTAGTTCATTATATTGACTATAGTTCCATTTTTCAGTTCATAATTTTCTGATGGGAATGTGTAGGTATGCTTCAACAGGTAAACTTACAACAAAGTCAGATGTATATAGTTCGTTGGGCGAGCATGTTCTTGTCTCATCCGTTGGGCGAGCATGTTCTTGTCTCATGGGTTAGTTAATTCTGTTACATTTCAACAACCCATAAGACTCCAAAAAATTATCTCAAAATGATCTTTAAGAGAGTTATATTGAAACTGATATGATGTAGATCAACCACCAAGCCCAAGTATTTCATGTCTAGATATGTCAATAAATCTCAAGTTTTATTTTCCATGTTGAATCACAGATCTATAAGACTTATACATATTTTGCAAGTTTTGTGTGTATAAGGATGCTTGTGCTATCTTGGCAAGCTTTCATCCCAAAACATATTCATTGTCATCCTCATCTCTTTGTCATGGTAGACTTCATAAGATGTGTGCTTACGTCTAATACCCTATTAAATCACCATTAGTCATGAGACGAGCTTAAGTTGTAACTTTATGTTGATTTTAATCATTAATATGTTCTCAACACCCCTCATCACTAATTACGGCTCCGTAGTGTATATGTGAACAAACTAGTTAATCTTTACTATTATATTTTTATATATACATTGTATTTTTTCGTTTAATAATAATATTTATCTTTTGTTTTCGTGTAGTTTAATAGTAAGAAGCCATTTACACGAGAAGAACTCGACGTAGTACGAACAGAATGGACAAATCATGTTGCAAACTTTGCATTTGGGTAAAGTAGTGTACTTTGTGAGCATGTGAACAAATACAATGTATGTGAGCTTAAGTTAAACTTTATGGTTGATTTTAATCAATAATATGTTCTCAACACCCCTCATCACTAATTACGGCTCCGTAGTGTATGTGAACAAACTAGTTAATCTTTACTATTATATTTTTACATATACAATGTATTTTTTCGTTTAATATTTAATAATAATAATTATCTTTTGTTTTCGTGTAGTTTAATAGTAAGAAGCCATTTACACAAGAAGAACTCGACGTAGTACGAACATAATGGACAAATCATGTTGCAAGCTTCACATTTGGGTAAAGTAGTGTACTTTGTAGCTTTTGTGCCAATTTTGGATGTAATTCTCCTAGTGTATGTGAACAAACTAGTTAATCTTTACTATTATATTTTTACATAAACATTGTAATGTTTCATTTAATTATAATATTTATCTTTTGTTTTCGTGTAGTTTAATAGTAAGAAGCCATTTACACGAGAAGAACTCGACATAGTACGAATAGAATTGGCAAATCATGTTGTAGACTTCGCATTTGGGTAAAGTAGTGTGCTTTGTAGCTTTGGTGTCAATTTTGGATGTAAATACAAAATATGGGTATTGTACTCCGTATTTAGACTCTTTTCAGGAACTATGATAGGTTTTGTAGCAATTTTAGATGTAAATATGAAATATTTTATTGTTTTGAATGAAATTGGATGAAATGATCGGAATTCTAGTTTTATTCTACATCCGTGTATTCATCGAATTAGCAGATTGTCAATTATGCAACGTCAATGAAACAAAACGGCTAGGAGGGATCGGTAGACCGACAACAAAACCAATAATGAATGGCATTATATTGTTTGCATTTGGCGACCCAACAATGACCTTTTTCGCCCGTCATAAAATGTGCTTACAATGATAGTGTTAGTCCGTCATTAAAACAACTTACAATGGCGGTTTAAACCCGCCATCTTATCCCTACAATGGCGGTTTATAACCGCCATCTTATCCCTACGATGGCGGTTTGGAATTTCTAAACCGCCATTGTAGGGATACGATGGCGGTTGTCAACCTTCATTGTAAGCATACGATGGCGGTTTTAAACCGCCATTGTAGGGATACGATGGCGGTTTTAAACCGCCATTGTAGGGATACGATGGCGGTTCCTTTCAATGACGGTTTTTAACCGTCATTAAAAGATAACCGCCATCATACCCCTAAGATGGCACCACTTTAGATGACGGTTGTAAAACCGCCATCATATGGCTACGATGGCAGTTCAGAACTGCCATCGTAGGCCTAATTTGTTGTAGTGGAAAAAAAAAAGTCTTACTTTACATTTTAAAGTTCAAACACTATATAGACATAAATCGAATATTAAGTTTAAGAGTCTCCTACCTAATTCTCATATTATATTAAAATTACAAAAATACCCTCACATCTCTACCGACCACCAATAAACAATCATAATTGAGATGGAGGGATTGAACCCTGACATAATCTTATGTCTTTTTACTTATTGGTAAATATATATTTAAACTGACCACCAACAATAATAAACAATCATAATTGGGATGGAGGGATTGAACCCTGACATAATCTTATGTCTTTTTACTTCAATTGGTAAATATATATTTAAACTGACCACCAACAATAATAAACAATCATAATTGGGATGGAAGGATTGAACCCTGGCATAATCTTATGTCTTTATATATTTAAACTTATTAATTCATATTGTTTATTAATAATTGCTAATTTGACATTAAAAGAAATATCTTTAGTGTAGAGCATAAACCAAACATTTGTAGATATAAACTCTTTCTAGAATTATTTTTTTTTAAAAATGCACTTTGAAAAATATTTTTTTAGTAGTCAATCCAAACACCCCTTAATAATGTCAATTTCATATCTTATTTGTAAACCTAGAGTTCAATGAAAAAATTAAAATAATAATACTTTAATAACAAAAATTCTCCAAAAGAGAGAGAAAAAAAATAGTATAAGCTGATAGAGAGGTCCAAGTGTAGTTGAAACAATGCATTATCACACCACAAGACACACAAGCTTTCACAATAATGCCTTTGTAAACATCTCCAAGAAAGTTTCAATCCAATTTCATATTTTTCATTTTATGTTCGCTTTTTCCACAACCCGTCAAAAAAAAATAAAAAACTCATTTTCTTGTATCCTTTCGGCAGCCAGCCCACAGCCGGCCGTCCATGGCCGGCCCCTCCTTCATTCATTCTCCAATTCTCCACACTCAACACAAACATATACCTATATATACTCACCAACTCCTGCCTCATTTTCCATCTCATCCCACAAACCTCAAAAATCAAAAGCGATTTCAACGCCTAGCTAACAAATTCAATCTACTCGATCCCATGGCCATCTCTACCTCTCATCTCTTTGTCCTCTTCTCCCTCGTGGCCATTTTCGCTCCTTCCGCTCTCGCCACTAGTTACACCGTCGGAGATGACAAGGGTTGGACTAATAGTGGTGTCAACTACACCGAGTGGGCTCAAGGCAAAACATTCTACGTCGGTGATGTTCTAAGTATGTCGTTTCATTTAACACATTCATTATTTCAACCGTGTTAAAAAAATGTGAATGAAAAATTAAATTTTGAAACATTTATTAGTTTAATTTTTTTAGTATCATAATAAAATATCTTTTATTAATGGATGATATGGTAAACCCATCTGCTTAAGTTTTTTAGGTTAAGTAGTGGTTTAACCTCGTATCACAACGGTAAGTCTTGTGTTTGAAATTTTGTATTGCAAATAGCTGTCAGATTTTTAGCGGAGTCGGCTGACCGAAAACGAAGTAGTCGTTGTTATAGACATCATTTTCATGAGCCTAAAATGAGATTATGTTTTTTTGTTCTTCCAGTTTTTAACTACCCAGCTGGTGACCACAACGTTTTCAAAGTTAACGGAAGTCTGTTCCAGAGTTGCACAACACCAAGTGACCAGACTGCATTGGACACTGGAAAGGACAACATTGTACTTGCCAAGCCTGGAAGAAAATGGTACATCTGTGGAAAACCAGGTCACTGTGGGGACAATCAGAAGCTCGTCATTACGGTCTTGGATATGGCTCCTGCCAATTCGCCACTTCCCGGTGGATCCGCCGCGCCGCCGCCACCATCCGCAGCAACGAAAGCGGTTGTTTCCGGCCAATTTGCGTTCTTCGCGGTGGTGGTCGGCATCCTTGGGATGATGATGGCTTAGAAATGATCGAGGGGATTTTAATGTCACTGATCTCTCTGTTTTATTATTTTGCATGCATTTGACCGTTATGTTTGATTATGTTTGGTTGGTTTTGTTTTGGGTTTTGGGTTGCTTTGATAATTTAATGAGTTTTTCCATTTGAATTTATGGCTCAATGCATATCTTACATAATAAATTATTTGGTTCTTTCCATTATCATCAGTATTATTTAGAACTTTAGGTTTCTCCCTTCACATTAATCATTCTTCAATTCTCAATCGTGTTAATTCATGAAATTTGCAGATTTCTGATTTAAAATTTACTACTTTAGCTACATTTTTTTTTATTTTATTTCATCTTAATCCATAAGGAAAGTTTAAAAAATTGAATATTTTAGTCCTTGATTTGATTCTATCACAAACGTATTTTTAATGTCAATAAGAACATAACTCAATGGATAAGACATCAACTACTCATTGCAAAAGTTGATGATTTGATCTCCACTCTCGGCGAGGGTTGAACAAAAAAAAAGGTTTTATTCTCTAATGACAATGTAGGCAACTTTTTTAGTCTAAAAAAAATTATAATTTTATCCAAAAATAAATCTAGTATATTATATTTTAGTATTATTGTGATGTTACACCAATATACCTAATATATCTATCTACTTTATACAATCAACATATTTTATTGTCCTGACTTTAGGGATGATAAACGAAGATTAAACTATCGTTGTCAAACAAGTTTGGTTTCTGTTTTTATCAAACATATATGATTTTTGTTTTTAAAAATAGAAAACAAAAATCAGAAATAAGAAAAATCAAAAACAAAATTGAATGCATTACATACACCAGGCTTTAAGAATTAAAAAAGTGGACGTCAAATAACCAAGTTCAAGAGCTAAAATGTGAATTATAATCCATTCTTAACCATGTCAATTCATAAAATTTATAGATTTAGAGAGATCAAAATGAAATTTATAAAGATGCAGGTTACATTTATTATTATTAAATAAAATTTAAAATGATAGCGCTCAGAAGAAATTTTAAAAGTAATTAACCTGCATCTTTATATATATTTTTCTGTAGAATATCACATCTTTGGTGGGATGGGAAAATTTAAAATGATGACTTAGAAGAAATAAAGATACGTTCACCCCTAAATTAAGCGGTTTTTTAAAATATCAAAAGTAAAGTTATTTTTGAAAAATTTATATCGCTAATCTTTGAGTTGTATCAATTAAAACTCTAAACTAATACCAAAGCAAATTTAACTCAATTGGCATGAAGTATGTGTTAATGATAAAAAAATATATGTGGTTTGAATCTCCCACCTCCATATGGTACTAAAAAAAAATTTAAACTAATAATGGTACCTATTAAAATTTTGAACTTTTATAATTGTATCAATTTATACCTTAGTTAGATTTTCTGTTTTTTTGATACACCCACAAAGTTTAGAGGTATAAATTGAGTTTTGTCAAAAATAATTTTACTTTGGATATTTTAAAATCTGAATTTTGTATATTTTTATTCATCATATTTATTTTTATTTATATTTTGTAATGCCTCAAGGTTATGATTCAGATCAGTTTCGGAAATTAGATTTGATATTTGATTGTCTCGACATTCCTCCAAAATCCCATACGACATGGTCATGCTACTTAACGAGTCATTTTATGATGTTTTGTCTCCAATCACATGTTTCCTAAGAAAATTCTCAAAAGATTACTTAACATAAGATTACTCCAAGCAAAGCACATGCGGGAGTTCTTATGATTGAGCCACCGAAAATGAAGGTGCACGTTGTTGATTTAAGTAGTAATTAACTATCAATTATCTTATGGCTTTCTCAACAATACTTTCATATTCGTATGATCTCTCTCATTCGAATGAGATCTCGGTCCAATCACGTACTCACTCCTATATATCACACGCCCACCAGCTTCTGCCTTGGCTCGTCTTCATGATTTGAACATCCTACTTCTTGGTCGAGCAGACATGTTTTATGCTAGTTGAACTATGCATTTTTAGTTTTTCGTATATTTTTTTTGTACACTCTTTTTTTGTTTATATAATATTTTGAAGAGCATAATTTTTTTTTAGTACAACTAGAGTATGAGAATTTGAACTTTTAACTTCAAGAAAAAAAAAGTACATATCAATTATCACTAAATTACGCTCATGACGCTCTTGAAAAACATGATTTAAAGTTATATGAGTAGATGATGGTGAATGATAAATAATTCTAGGTCTTATTCAATCTTAAATTTAGTTGGTACAAATGCAGAAAGTCATTAATTTAAGTCCCTACACCAAGCCAAATAATGGACCTTTCATTCAATTTTTTACGAATATTTATAAATTGAATGAGCTTAATATCTATAGGGCATTAGTTAGATATATAAAAGCTTTCTAATTTGGTTGGAATTTATTAGCTTTTGGCTCAACTAACAACCCCAATGGAAAAATAATTGACTGTCCACTCCCCTCCCTAGCTATATATAGTTGCCTCATAAATGAAGAATATAAATATATTTAATTTCATGATGTTTGAAATAGTCACCATTCAAAGTGAGAGTCAAATGGGATATGGAAGAAATTAAACCATTTAGAAAAGTTGAAAATTTAAGAATTAAATTGATACAAACAAAAAAGATTTTATGATTTTATGATGATGGAATAAAAGGCAATCTCAACCCCTTCATCTCAAAAAAGAAAATTGAAAAAAGTTAAAATAATTAGTTTCTTTACATCGTTAATATCAACATAATTCAACTATAATTGATATGTACTAGTCTTTCTCTCAAAATCAGAAGTTTAAATTTTCGCTTTTCAATTTATAATACTAAAAAAAATAGTTTCTTTCATATTATACTATTAACATAATTCAACTATAATTGACATGTACTAGTCTTTCTCTCAAAATCAGTAGTTTAAATTTTCGCTTTTCAATTTATAATACTAAAAAAAATAGTTTCTTTCATATTTACCTAATAGTATGATATTATATATTTTAAACTTGAATTCACAGGCAAAAAAAAATTATAGATATTATATATTGAAGGGGCCAATAAATTATATTCTACCTATAAAGTAAAAAGTTGTCAATTTAAATATTTATTCGGTTGGCCAGTCATTGTTACAATTCTTGGATTGTAGAGGCATTTTTTGCATAAGAATGCCGATTGTCTTACCAATTGTCAATTACTTGTTGCCATTGATATATAAAATAAAAATAATAAAACTATAGTTGAGGGATATGACAAAAATTTAGTAGTAATTTACATGGACATCCTCCTTAGAAGTCGGAGAGGTTTGATCCTCATCCTGCGATTTGTTGAATTAAAAAAAATTAATTATACTTTAGTCTAGTCCTCTTGTAGGTATATTGTGACTAGTCTACGTTCACTTAATTATTTTTAGTTCAACAATCTATAGGGTGAACGTTATTCAAATATATGACTATTTGGTTGAAGATATATGTCTTTAACTTTTAACGAATTGAGCTATAATTAGCACTAAAAAAATATATATACTAATTAATATGTTTAATCATATTTTATATATCATGGATCTTCCTTATAATATTTAAGCTAGATATATAAGCTTAAATGAAATTAGGAGTGTACACAAAACTCTGAAAAAATGAGTTGACCAATCAAATGACATTGATCGGTTAGTTTAGATTGTGCGACTTGTCGTTTTGCATATTGCAAAATCGACTTGTCAAATCGGTAGGCACAAACAAACTTAAGCAAAATTGATAGACAAAATATGATGTTTATATATAAAAAAAGAATTTAAAAAACTAGTGGTCGGATGAAACCAAGCTCTTTTTTTCCACTAGTTACCGACCGACCAATACTAAATAGTTGGTTTTCGACATGAGTTAATTAGTTGTTTTCTTTTTCTTCTAAACTTGTTAGATTTTTAGTTTTTTTTTTATAACATGTTTGAGTGGAGGATTGAACATAAGACCTCGTGATCACTAGGCGATACACGTTGCTATAAGATGTTGGAGTTAAATTTTTAGTTAGTATATGCTTTAGTGACCTATTCTGAAATCTGAAAACGGTAAATTAGTTGTCAGTAAATTCTGAACCGACAAGTACATTCTTAAATCCCTATAAAGTCGAAAATGTACTAAAATTAAAAAGAATGGGCCAGGAATTGGTGACCATCTTATCCATATATTCCTATAAATCTGGATACAATCACACAGCTGTAAAAGTCAGACTAAAAAACTTTACTTTCTCTATTATCCAATCAATTAAAGTCTAAAGCAAAAAATAAAAACAAAAAAAAAGCATAATTCTCTCCAAAAGGAAAATAACCCATACTATTAATCACTATACAATTTCATTTCAATTCTATATATAAAAAGAACCCTAATTATGAATGAAATTCCATAACCAAAAACGTAATATCATATAATCATATAATCATATAATTAATCAAAGAAATTAAAAAAAGAAAACAAATTAAATCTTCCCGTTAATGCGTCGTGATCTTGGATCTCTTCTTCGCCTCGCCGTACACCACCACACCCATCACTGTGACAGAGAATCCGGCCATCCCCATCACCGTCACCGGATTCCTAAAGATCAGAATCGACACGACGGCGGCCACTGCCGCCTTGGCATTTCCGAGCACCTGCAACGTCAAAGCACTTGTATGTTTGGTGACCAAAAAATTCGTCAAGTTCACCAAATACGCCACGGTGGCATTGCCAGCCAACAGAAACAAAATCCAAGGATCCGCCCGCGCCTTCTCCGCCGTGATCGCCGCCACATTTCCTTCCACGTAAAGCGTAACCGGAAGCAAAATCCCGGCCGCCATCGGCGCCATGAATCGCAGCAGATTCATCGAGTGAAGCTTCTCCCCTTCTGCCGTCAATAGAATCCCCTGAACCACCGATTTCAACGCCCGGCCGGCAGTGGAGCCGACGCAGATCAAAAACCCCCAAAAATGAAACAGAGGCTCGCTATTGCTGGCCAAAACGATCCCAAACACCACAGGCAAAAGCGCGAAGTAAACTCCGGCAGGCTCTCTGTTGCAAGTGATGAGAAAGGCGAAGATGGCTGTGAAGAAGGGCGTGGTGGCGCCGATTGCTTGGTTGAAGGAGACGGGGAGGTAGCGGAGGGAGGTGTTGCCGGAGACGACGGAGAAGCAGAAAATGGCGGTGAGGGCGAGGATTTTGAGGAATTGCCTTCGCGATTGGATCTGTTGGGTGGGTACTATTTTGAGGAAGAGGATCGAGAAATAGGAGTAGAAGGAACAAGAGAGCATGTGGAGCATTGTGAGGAAGATCGGGAAGCGGAAGCCATAGTAGCTGAGGAGGTATTTGTTAAGGAGGAGGACGCCGATGTTGGAGAGGTACCAGGACAGGACGATCAGGGCCGTTGAAATGGTGGGGGATCGGACGGCGACGGCGGGGGGTGCGGTGGGTTGGAAGTCGAGGATGTGATCGGCCGACGTGGGATTTGGGTTGCTCAGGCGGCGGGTGGCCCATTTCGGCGCCTCGCCCATTATGGATTTTGGGGAGTTTTTTTTCTTAGTCTCTGTAGCGAGAGTGTGGGTTTTGCAGAGAGGGAGAGATGGGAAGAGGATAAGGAAGGCGATGGTACGGATGTAATCGGACGGTGGAGATTGTTTTGGGATGAATCAGCGTGTCGGTGAGACGTGTATTAAAAACTATATATAGTTGTTTGATCACTTTGGTTTTTCTTGCTAAGAATTCTTGTCTACCACAGCTATTGTTTAGAAAAATATCAATCAAAGGGGGATAAATCTAATCTAATAATTGTATAGACCTCCTTCAAATCTCGTTTCAAATTAGATAATACAAATTTGATTTAGGTATTAACGTAATGTTAGAGGGACTTCGAGTTGATTTGTTTTTTACAATATGTCGGTTTTGAGGTTCGAAACTCAAACATATTGGTCACAATATTATAAGTCATTTGAGCTAGATTCATGTTGACAGTTTAAAATTTTAAATGAGGCGGGAGTGAATGATGATATTGTCCATTTTGGGCATAACACGCATGACTTTACTTTTGGTCACCCTTTTGGTCACCCCAAAAGACCTCATACCAATGGAGAATGTTGTCCTTCCTTATAAACCCATGATCTTCCCCTCTCCTAACCGATGTGGGACTTTGGTCGCACTCCTCGCACTCCCAACAATTCTCCCCTCGAACGAAGTACCATCGAGCCTCCCCTTGAGTAGTCATCCATATCCGTCTAGATACTCTTATCTAGGTCCTTCCGGCACCACGGATCTTATGTCAATGACTACACCTTGGAGGCTAACGAAGTACCACCGAGCCTCCCTTGAGTAGTCATCCATATCCGTCTAGATACTCTTATCTAGGCCCTTCCGGCACCACGAATCTTATGTCAATGACTACACCTTAGAGGCTCCTCTTTTCTTTTGTTCGGAACTTGAGGATTTCATCACACGGCTAAGTTTGGGGGCACGGGTCTGATACCACTTGATAAGGACTACGGACCCACATATCTCCACATTGGTATTATATTGTCCACTTTGAGCATAACTCGCATGGCTTTGCTTTTGGTCACCCCAAAAGGCCTCACTCGAGTATCTAGACGGATATGAATGACTACTCAAGGGGAGGCTCGGTGGTACTTCGTTAGCCTCCAAGGTGTAGTCATTGACATAAGATCCGTGGTGCCGGAAGGACCTAGGTAAGAGTATCTAGACGGATATGGATGACTACACAAAATTCTCCATTGGTATGAAGTCTTTTGGGGTGACCAAAAGCAAAGTCATGAGAGTTATGCCCAAAGTGGACAATATCATACCAATGTGGAGATGTGGAGGTCTGATTTTCCTTATCAAGGAGCACATATTTTATGCGAGCTAAGTTATGACTCAATTTTTATTATGCAACAACTTGTTATTTTGTAGTGTATAAACACATTTCGTCCTTAACCAGTTTATCCGTCTACATATGTAATAACTCATTACATCTTAACAATATTCTTACAATAGGGACGAAATTATTACAATTTGTAAAGTAAAGGAACTAAATTGTTACAAAAATTAAAATATATTAAATCGTTTTTTTTTTAGTACTAAAATATATTAAATCGTTACAAACTAAAGTTTATAGCCTAAATTGTTACTTCCATAGGTTAGAATGTATCTACTCTTTTTCTATGGATAGATCACTTTTGGTCGTCTCTTCATTATACATTTTGTCAAGTCCGGGGTTGTCCCTTCAAGGATGATGTCATGACACGTGGCTAACATGAGACGACGCTCTTCTCGAGAATTAAAACTACAATATTACAACATAATAAGTTTCAGGATATTTTATAAAAAAAAAGAGTTTGAAAATTTACAAGATTAAATAAATTAAATGTCATTATAAGTACAAAAATGTCGTATTAAGAGTGGCTAACATGAGAATCAATTATGGACTGTTTTTTTTTTTTTTTTTTTTTACACACTTTTATCGGACGATAATTTTTTATTCGTAATAGTCATTAATAATAGATCAATAAACTATTAGTGATAGTTACCAATAAAATTATACTTTTTTTTAATAAAATTTTATCAATAAATATATCATCGATAAAAGTCATTTTATTAATGATTATTAGTGATATCAATGGGTGAGATTATTAATAATTTTTTTTTTATAATATTTATAAAATATTTTATATTTTACTATATTTGTTTCAACCAATCCTATATATTATTTCATAAGGGGGTTTTAGTCAAGTCACTCAAAGTTTTTTTTTTTTTTCTTAAGATATATGCATTTAATAATCATTAATTTCAACTAATTGCTACAATATCTATAACTTAATTAATAGGGCACTATTTGTACTTAAAAAAATATATATATATCAGTTGAAAAATTTCAATTAATTGAGTTATTTATTTAATTTTTTTTTCAACACCCTATACAACTTAAGCATCACAATAATTAAAAAGACAATTTTTTTTCAAAAATCCTCTATACGGCTTAAACATGAACATAACCTACGTGACATATGACATAATGTTTAAATGTTTAAATTAGTGATTAAGAGGTATGAATTCAAATTTTCCACCTACATCTACATGTAGTAAAAAATGACATTTTTAAAAGAAAAAAAATATCATTTATTCAATTAATATATATATATATATTTTGATAAAACATTTATTCAATTAATTGATGTACTCCATTATAATATACCCATCTTCCATTCTCAATAAATAGTTTCATGCATTTATAAATGTAGAGACCCATTATTGCTAAACAAAGACTAATTGTTTTTCTTCTTTTCCAAATTGATTGATCCAAAAAGTATATCTTAGTCTTATAATTTTTTTTCTTTGTTGACAAAATGCTATTGTTGTCCATCTTTTCTTTTTTGCCAAATAGATTGAAGGTCTGTGTTAATCTTATGATTATTTTTGCACCAAATTGGTTTTAGGACTAGTTGCAATCATGCCAAAAAAAAATTAATTACAATTATAGTAAAATATAAAATATTTCACAAATATTACAAAAATTAGTCACTATCACCGATAAAAAATGTTATATTTGCAAATATTTTCAAAATGTAATATATCCGTAAAATAAAAATTTTAAATTGACACCTCGTGCAATTTTTTCCTTGATTTTATTTGTAAAGAAAATTATGCTAAGTATATAATTTTTGTATTTCTTTTGTATCAAATGGATTCAAGGTTAATCTTTTTAGACTACATTTAGAATTATAATAGTTTATTTCAATTTCAATCATTCTTTTTCTTAGAATTTTTTTTCAGTCATATATGACTAAAAAAAAACATGTTCTCCAAACCAGTTATATTCGATCATAATTGTATTTTTTTTTGTTGTGCAATTATAGATAGAAGGGTGTATATGCTAACATTGGACCAAAAAACCTTAAAAGAAAACAATTTTGATTTGTCAAAGCGAGTATAACTAGCTCAGCGATAATTGACATGTACTTCTTCGCTTGAAGTTAGATATATTCGATCTTTCACCTCTGTAATTGGTGAAAAAAAAAATAATTTCCCTTTTATGACGTTTTAGTGCATATTATTTTAATAATATCTTATGTTATTTGTATAATCATTAAGAGTAAATTTGTTTAAATAAAAATAAAAATTATAATATGATTAATAATATACAATTTTCAGCCCACAAGAGCATAACTCAACTGACTTGATCTAACAACTAGAGACCAAGAGGTAATGGGTTCGATTTCTACCCCACATGTTGTAAAAAAAAAATACAATTTCCAAAATGTATTTTTTTTTAGATACATTTCCAAAATGCATTTGAAAGGTGATGACATGGGTATATGAAAAGTCTAGATTTAAAGATGTAATGAACGGGACTACTAGACACTAACATCTAAATGCAAAGATTTATTATCCTTTTGAAAGGTATAATTTTGTGAAAATTTGGGTGGTTGTAATAAAGCGCCTCTGAACCGCTTCACGTTTGATTTTTTATATCTTCTCTCTAGGATGGGTTAGTGGTTCTTTTTATTAATGAGTATAGGTCAACTAGTTACACAGATGATCAAGATGTCAAATGTTCGAGTTGTTGAAATAAATAAAGCCTCTTTAGAAATTGAAGAATAATCTCATCTATTTCCTTGAGTAAGGGATGCCCTTTTTGAAGGGTTTAAACTTTTGTAAGTCATCAAATAAGAGGTGTTTTGTGAAAGGATTAAGGAGCATACTAGAAGAGATAAGCCTAAATTTGCAGACTTTAGCCAAGAAATTTACAGCAAAATCAAATAATCTAAGGAACAAATTAAGGATCATTGAAGTTTTAGCATATGTACTTCTATAATGATTTTAGAGGAGCAAAATTTCACATTATTTAACTGTCTTTATATATTCTTTCAATTCTGAAAATCGAAGGAACAAATTAAGGATTTTTTTGTTTTTGTTTTTTTTTTTATGTATAATTTTTTTAATAAACGACAAACTAAATACATAGGTGTTTTTTTTTCCACTTCTTTACTCCACTCTGGAACTTTTTGTTGATTGGAGATAATGAAAGCAACGTAAAATTGTACAATCGTAACTTTGTTAAATCTAATTTTTTTTTTTGTCCCTTCCTACTCTCTTTATTTTTGCTGCTTGTGAAAGTTGATAAAAATGAAATAAATTTTCAATGAATAATTGAAGTTCCAAGTTAAATTAAAAAAAAAAAAAAATGAATATTCAAATTAGATTATTGAATTGGATTTGTTTGGTCATAAATAAGGATTGTGTGAAGAGTACTAATTCTCGACGATTTTTTAGGCACGATAGAAAGAATTGTTTTTTTTGACACTTTTATTTCAAATTCTTTCTCCTTTTACTCAATTTGATTTTAATTAACCTCACATTTTTAACCCCACTATAACTATGCTAGTTCATCTTCATCTCATTAATTATGTTATTCAAACATTTGGATCGAATGGATTATGCAATGAGACAAGATTGGTATGTCGATTATATGACAAAAATATTATACATGTTGAATTAGTAATGAGAGATCATGCATGTTCGAAAAACGTTTTTTCCATTAAATTTGTTAAATAATAACATATATCTATCTAATTTCGAGAGAAAAGAGTTTAATGTCCGATTTGTAATGACAATTAACGAAGTACAATAACAAAACAATTCTTAAGAGTAGAATATATCATTTTGAACGCGTATTTTTCATAGACAACTCTATGCTGCACTATTGTGAAGAGTTTCCATGAAGACAAAAGAAAAGTTTTTATCAAATAATTATGTGATAATATTCTACCTTCGAATTGTACAAGGAATATATTTAATAATTTGGCTCCCTATGGCTCCCTCCCCCTGAAGGGTTCTTCAAGTTAAACGTTGATGCGTCTTGGGTTTCTTCTTCGACCACCGCTGGAATTGGTATTGTAATAAGGGACTTCTCTGGTTTAATCCGCCATGCTTCTTCCCTTAAGGAAGATTTTTTTCAAAACCCTCTTCATGCAGAATTGGAAGCTCTTCGGTTGGGAGTTCGCCTTGCTCAGTCCTTGGGCTGCCTCCGTCTGATTGTTGAGTCCGACTGTGCAACAGCCGTTCATGCTGTGCTATCTGAAGCTCCTTTTCTTAACGATATCAGCACATGGATAGAGGATCTGAAATTTCTTCGAAGATCATTCGACGATTTCGCCATCCGCCACATCTCTCGTAAGGGAAATCGTATCGCCGATACCCTAGCTCGAAATTCTTCCCCAATATCTACTAGTTGGGACACCTCTTGCCCTTTGTGGCTTTTATATCTTGCATGTAAAGACTGTTCTGCCCTTGTGGCTTAATAAAGTTTTTGATGGTTTCCGTTCAAAAAAAAAAAATGCACAACTAATCTCTTACCGCTCTTTAAAGGGCTGGTTGCACAAATAGCAATCAGGCCCAAACTAATTGCAAATTTAGCAAACTTTAAAATGTTTTGCAAATATGGCAAAAAAACTCGTTTCTATCACTGATAGACTTTATTATATCACTGATAGAGTATTATCACTGATAGACTATTATCACTGACAAAAATGTATAAAAAGTTGAGGTGATCAGCGATAGACTTCTATCAGTCATAAGATATCAGCGATAGAAATTGCTATATCCGCAAAATTTTTAAAACATGCTATATTTACAAACAATAAATCTTAAATTGTCATTTACTACAATTTCCCCTCTATAAATTCATATTCTCTCCAAATTAATTTAACAAATACGAAAGTATATATTCAATATTTACTATAAATTAATATTACAAAATTCCACAAACATTTTTATTTTTTATTTATTTATTTTGTTTGCAAAGGACGAACTCGTGTGTTTTTACTAGTATAAATAAGAGAGATTATTAATGAAGTTAACTAAAAAGGAAGCCATACAACCTTATATTCAAAGTAGATATTATAATATGGTTGTGAAGAATGAAGATGGGATGTATTTCATTATGATGGTGGTGGGGTTGTTTTGTTCAAGGAAAAAGAAAGTAGTTTGAAAGGAAAAAAGTGGAAGTGATGGAGGGGCATCTTCAATTTGATTATGTGTCTTAAAGATTCAAATGAAAATTTAAAATCAAAATTGGTGTGTTGCCAAGTATACACTATCTTGAAGATCTAGAAAAGGAAAATTCAAGATTTCGAAAAATTCAAGATTTCGACGGTATAATAATATAAAACATTTGATTTATTTTTTATTTAATATAATTCGATTTTGACAGCAAATGAAACAAAGTTATGGACATCAAATGAGTGTAAAACATAGTTTTTAAAACCTAAATAACATAAAATGAGAAGGAAACTAAATGATGGAATTGCACGACTGGTATTTCGTAGTCATAGTCGTTTACGAGATATATATGTATATTTAGAGATGGATAGAAGGATGTATAAGTGCGCACACATTGTATCCAGGAATATAATCATAAAAATAACTTACATCCATTGTACGACTGACATTTATGGAGTCTCGTACTGACTCTCGAAATATTGTGTTATAACTTGACGTTAGAAGTTTGAATCGGCCATACGCTTGAATAAACCATTCTTACAAGATGTTTCTTACTTCCTCTAATAGAGAAATAATTGTCCCTTATGATCAGACGCAATGTTTTGTACTAGATGATAAATACAAATATTGTGATGTGCAGAAGTATATACCCCATGAATTCGGTTGGATATACTCTTGTGGCGGTCGGACACAATTACTAGGTCCTTGAGCTCACCAAATACTGCTTTTAGGTTTTGAAAAAACCACCACCATGAAGCATCATTCTCATAGTCCACAATGAAAATTACCAATGGATATGATAGATGTGTATATAAGTATATACAATGTGTATGATGGTTAAGTGATTGTACGTACAAATAAATACCTGAGTTTTGTTAAATCAATCTAGCGACAAAGGTGGGGATACGCGAGCATAAGACTGTTCGGGTGAACCCCTCTCCCAAATCATTCTCTATTTTTCTTGCAGATTTATTATGGACTCCGTACTCCCTCCTTCATGTGGAAGGTATTCATGCGAGGGAGGGAGAAATATTTTTTTTTTTGCAAAGGTATTTTAGTTAATGCGGTGATCGAACTCATGACCTCTTAATCAAGCTCACAACCTTACGTCAATTGAGCTATGGTTGGTTTGACACACAACAACAATTTGAGTGTTGCTTGCATCAATTAAAAGAAAAAAAATGAAGTAATTTTTTTTTTTAATTCTAATTTTAAAAAATCTAAAATCATTTTTATGTTTGTAGGGATTTGTATTTGATTTATTTATTTTTTTTGTTGGGAGATTTAAAAAAAATAAAAATTGTTCACTCACTCTCCACCCCTAAAATTACTAACCTTCCTAGCTAAAATTTTCAAGTGGTTTTTTTTTTTGTTCTAGCTATTCCTCTCAATTTTTTTTTTAAGAAAAGGAAAATTTGAATCTGGGCTAAAAACCTAAAAGAAATGCTTGGGTTTGAGCTCAATATGATGGGCCTCTTTTATAGTAGAATAGAAAAGTTTTTGGAGTTGTTTAGTCCAATAAGTTGTTTAGTTTGGAGAGTTCTGAAGTATGTGTGTTTAAAGCTTGTTTAGTCTGAAGTTCTGGAGTATGTGGTGTGTTTGGGACAAAGAGTTCTTGAACTTGTGGAGTTCTGAAGTATGTGATGTGTTTGAGACAAAGAGTTTTTTAACTTGGAGTTCTTGAATCTGAATTTATTTTAACCGTTTTTTTCTACACAATGTTTTTCTACAAACTTTCAAAATTTCATTAATAAGTACTTTTTATTTCAATAAATTCTAAATATACAAATTTGTTTGAAGAGAACAAAAACAATTTTTAACACAATACCTCATATTATTAAAATATATATATATATATATATATATATATATATATATATATATATATAAATAATTCTTTTAGGACTCATCTTGAATTTTATGAATTATAAGATTGAGATTTTTTTTTGTTTTTATTAATGTAGGTATATTTTACAAACTTTTTAAAGAAAAAAAAGAACACATATCTTACTCTTACCCACGTGTCAAACACATTTTTTTCTGTCTCCACCCTAACTTCTCATTCCATCTAAATCCACAATATCCGCAAATCAGCATCTCAACAATAAGAGTTTATTTTAGCTTTTTTTTTTTACAATTTTTTCTATAATTTTCCAATATTTTCATTGGTAAGAACTTCTTCCAATAAATTTTAAAAATGGAGTTTATACTTTTTTATTTTATGTATCATTTACAAATTTCTCTAAAGATAACAAAAATAATTTTGACCACAATATTCACATTCTTTTTTTTTTAATATCACTCACATTAATTATTCATTTTATTTGGATAGTTTTGAAATAAAAAAGAATCGTACAATAGTGTTAAATAATACATGTGAATTTGAAAGAATCTGTTAATTTAAACGGATTCAAATAAACTAATGTTTTTATTCTCCATAGTAACAATACTACATTTTGAATTTTGGGTAAGTACCAATTTTAATTGAACAACCTAATTTATATTTAAAATAATAAAAATAAGTTGAATTGCAGTTTTAATCATTTTATATATTTTGTTTAAATTACGTTTTTTTTTAAATTATTTAAAATATTGAGAGAGAGAGGGAGAGAGAGAAATGTGTTGCCTTGAGGCCAGACTTGAATAGTAATTACGGTAGAATTCTGACGAGTTGAATAATAATTACTGTAGAAGTCTGGGGAGTTGATATATATTTTTTATCCGAATTCAACAAGTCCGTCGAACAAACGGGGATAAAACTTAATTCTCCCCCAACTCCTAATCAAACAACTCCTTGGGCCAAACACGCCCTATGTTCTTTTTTATTTGGTCATACCCTTCCTACTTTTTCTCTTATTTGAAATTTAAAGCTAAGAGTGCCATTTAAATTTATTTATTTATTTATATATATATATATATATATATATATTTTTTTTTTTTTTTTTTTTTGTTTAAAATTTGAGTACTTTAAATGTCTCATTTGAAAGAATGGACAAAATAGATACTTAACACAAATTTAAAGGACAAAAAATACTTTGGTCTTTGAGGTAGAGTAGTTTTGTAGTATTTAGTCTGAATTTTCAAATTTAACATTTTAGTCCATGAAATTTGAGTTTAGATAGCATTTTGATCATTTCATCCAATTTTTCGTTATTTTAGCCAAAGAATGTTGTGGAATATATCTTTTTTTAATTTTTTAAAATAACAATATATATCTTTTCTTTTTTCTTTTTTCTCCCTCCTCTTCCCATCCATGATTGTGGCCGTCATCCGCGGTTTTGTCATTGGCCGAATATAAAGTAGGGCTGGTTGCACAAATAGCAATCGGGCTCAAACTAATTGCAAATTTAGCAAACTTTAAAATGTTTTGCAAATATGACAAAAAATCTGTTTCTATCACTAATAGACTTCTATCAGTGATAGACTATTATCACTGATAGACTATTATCACCGACAAAAATCTATAAAAAGCTGAGGTGATCAGCGATAAACTTCTATCAGCCATAAAATATCAGCAATAGAAATTGCTATATCCGCAATTTTTTTAAAAACATGTTATATTTTTTATTACAATTTCCCTATAAAGTATCCACACCTTGGAAAAAAAAAACTTTTTTTTTTTTTTTTTGCAACAATATTTTAATTAAAGCGAGGATTAGGATTTAACCCATGACCTCATAGTCACCGGCAACAATATTTTAATTAAAGCGAGGATTAGGATTTAACCCATGACCTCATAGTCACCGGCACAACCTTATGTCAATTGAGCTAGTTTGGCAACAAAAAAAAAAAAAAAAACTTTATAGAAATGAAAAAAAAAATGGCGTCGCCCGGACTCGAACCGGAGACCTTCAGTGTGTTAGACTGACGTGATAACCAACTACACCACGACACCAATTGTTTTTTAAAACCAAATCCAATATAAAATAATCCTTAATATATATTTGAAAAAAAGTTTAGCTCATTCTCCTCTTCCTCCTAATTTTAGGTTATAAATACTACTTCCTTCTATCTATTTTTTCTTATTTATTTTTTACTTTTTAAAAATATTTTTAAAATCTAAGCCATATTATTTAATTTCTTTTAAAAATATATTTGATTTTATTTTTTAAAATTTAACTAAAAATTCAAAGGCATCAACTAAAAATAGTGAAAATATATTTATAGAAGTTATAAGAAAGTAGACATATAGTTTTTAAAAACAAAGAATAAAAATACTGGATGATTATTAAATAGGCCCCAAATTTTAGTTTTATACTTGGGTGTATGAATCTTTATGGGCTGGTTGCACAAATAGCAATCAGGCCCAAACTAATTGCAAATTTACCCAACTTTAAAATATTTTGCAAATATGGCAAAAAAATCCGTTTCTATCACTCATAGACTTTATCATATGACTGATAGACTTCTATCACTCATAGACTTTATCATATGACTGATAGACTTCTATCAGTGATAGATTATTATTATTGATAGACTATTATCACTGACAAAAATCTATAAAAAACTGAGGTGATCAGCGATAGACTTCTATCCGCCATAAGATATCAGCCATAGAAATTGCTATATCCGCAATTTTTTTAAAAACATGCTATATTTTTAATTATCTTATTCTAAATTGACATCTGTTACAATTTTCCAATCTTTATTCTAAACTTTTAATATCTTAAAATTTGATTTTGGACTTCGGTAGATATGGTGATTTGTACCTTTATGTTAGCCTTTCATTTGGGGAGTCGTTAAAAAAGCATATATTTAATGAACTATAAAATTAAGTCTGTTGCAAAATTGATTGGAGACTTTAAAATTCAGTATAACTCAATTGATATGAGGTTGTGTTCATGACCAAGAGGACATTAGTTCAATTCTCACATTAATTAAAATATTTTTGTAAAAAAAAAAAAAAAAAAATTAATAAACTTCCATGAAACTGAAAAATTTAAGATGAATTTTCTTTTGATAATACACATTTAATAATCAATGCTTGCCACATTTAATAATCAATGCTTGCCAATGTTCTTGTGGTCTTCCCTAAACTCAAATCACTTATATTTTACCACATGTTTTCGTCAAGGGGATCAACAGTTCGAATATTTTAAAATCACATGTTCTCTACAAATATTTGGATTCCACAATAATTAAAAAAGTGATTAACTTATTATTGTCCCATAACTCAACAATAAGAGTAACGGAATATTTATATTATTTTTTAAATAAAAAAAAAACTTTTCACGCTGTTTACTTTGATTTTTTTTTCTCCGTAACTTTTCCTTTCTTCTTCGTCACATAAACAACTTCTCCTATTTTCTTTCTCTTTCCCTCACTTCCATCTGCCATGACCTTTGTTTTCAATTTCATCTCTCACTCTCTCTTCCCTTCTCTACAATAATTTCTTTTTTTTTTTTTGGTTAACTATTTTTTAACGCAGTAAGATTTGCAATACTCTAAAGAATATCTCTAGAGAAATAAAAAAAAATTGTTACCATTTTTTTTTTTTGGATTTTTCTTAAAAAAATAAAATCCAATTCACCTTTTCCTTTATCAACCTTTGATTAATTCAACCGTCAAATTTCTCACTCTTTCCTTCACTTCCTCTAAAAATCCACTTGAAAATTTATGCTTATATAACATACAATCAGCCCTGCAAATTTCAAATAATCATAATTAAAATTCCATGGCTTTGAAGGTTGGAGTGCATATAAATGAAGAGAGAGAAAGTAAAAGAAGTTGTTAATTTGTTGGAATAAAAAAGGAAAAATTACTGACAAAAACCAAGTAAACGAATAAAGATTTTTTTTATTATTTAAAAATAATTTAAATATTAGTCAATCAAATCATAGTTGGACTACAAAAGATACTTGTAGTCCAGCAGGAAGCAGGTTTTACTCTAACATTTACTCCTACATGTTGATTGTATTAAAGAAGATAATAATATCTTCCTACGTGTTGATTGTATTAAAGAAGATAATAATAAAAAATGTGGGGGCCTCAAATTTGAACCCCAATAATTGTATATACATTATTGTCCCCCAAAGTCAACTCCACAGGGCCATGGAATTCATCCCATTTAAATTCCATATCTTCCCATTAATAATTCTCTCGCAAAAATATGGAATTCCTAATCCTCAGTTGCATGCTATGGCTCATCCTCACTTTCACAGCCGTCCATTATTTGATATCAACAAGATCAAGAAAATTGAATCTTCCCCCCGGACCAAGATCCCTTCCGATCATCGGAAATCTATTACATCTTGGCGACAACCCCCACCGGTCTCTCGCCGACCTCGCCAAACTCCACGGCCCAATCATCTCCTTGAACCTCGGCCAAGTCACCGCCGTCGTCATATCTTCGCCGGATACAATCCGACAAGTCCTTCAAACCCACGACCACATCTTATCATACAGGGCCGTCCCCGACGCCTCCACCGCTTTCGACCACCACCAAATAGCTCTGCCGTGGATTCCGGTTATTTCACCCATTTGGAAAAACGTTAGAAAGATTTACAACAACCGACTTTTTTCCCCCAGGAGTCTCGACGCCAACGAAAGTCTCCGGCGAGCGAAGCTGGAAGACCTTGTGGGTAGCGTCCGGAGAAGCGCCGTGAATGGCGAGGTGGTGGATGTTGGAGCGGCTGCGTTTGCGACGTTGCTTAATTTGATGTCGTGTTCGATATGGTCGGTGGACTTGGCGGACCCTAACTCCGAAATGGCCAAAGAATTCAAGGCCACGGTTAGGGGAGTGTTGGAGGAATCTGCGAAGCCAAATATTAGCGACTTTTTTCCTGTGCTGAAAAAGTTTGACATTCAAGGTGTAAGGAGGCGCATCACCGTTCATTATAGAAAGATGTTTGATTTGATCGACGAGATGATTGATCAACGGCTGAAGATGCAGGAATCACCTGATTTCACACCCAAGAATGATATGCTGCATCATCTTCTCAACATGGAGGAGGAGAATGGCGAGATCCCTCTTGACACAAACCAAATTAGACATTCAATAATGGTGAGAACCCTTTTTTTTTTTTAAAAAAAAGGCATATATGTTGGATAATTGTTATTTTCTATTTTAAAAAATCACATACAAAAATTTGTCAAATCGAACCTACTCAATTGACATAAAATTGTGCATTCGACTTAGACAAGAAGTCAATCATCGCATTAATTAAATACTAAAAAAAAAATCACAAAATCAAGCTTTATGTTATAGGAAAATTGTAACAGATGTCAATTTAGAATGAGATAATTAGAAATATAACATGTTTTTATAAAATTTGCGGATATGACAATTTCTATGCTGATATCTATCCGTGATAGAAACAGATTTTTTTGTCATATTTACAAAATATTTTAAAATTTGTAAAATTTACAATTAGTTTGGGCCTGATTGCTATTTGTGCAACCAGCCCAGTGTTATAATTATTTTTTGTTTTCTACCTTTAAAAGGTTAGAGATGTAGATGGAAATAATGTTAGAGAAAGCAAATATAGAAAGCAAATATAGGTGGAGACAAAGGAATACAAATTTAAGAGAGATAAATTGTTTAAAGAAAATAGGTAGGCCCATAACTCTTTCAATTTTGAATTTTTGATTTTTGGTTTGAATGTTATTTGTTTTTTTTAAAAAAAAAATTATATATGTTAAAACAAAAAAAATTATATATGTTTGATAACTGATTTTTTTTCCTGCTTCTAAAAAAACAAAAAATCACAATTTGTTTGATAACTTATTTTGATTTTCAATTTTTTTTAAACAAAAAGAAAAAAGAAAAAATTGATTGATTATTTTATCTTTTATTTGATGCTTTCTATAAAATGAATGAGAAACTATTTTTATTATACTATATTTCATCTAATATATGTACGGGTTAAAATCGGCTCAAGTTGTTTTGAACGTTGAACATCATTGACCGAAAAATATTCTATTTATATTTTTTAAGCAATTAATTCAAAAAACAACGGGTTAAAATAAAAAATTTCAAAGAGGTATAATTGAAACTTTCCACAAAAATTCAAAGATATTTTTATATAATTTAACGTAATGCTAATATCAAACTCAAATCATACCTAACAAGAATTATTCAATGTGGCCAAACCGAGCATAGCTCAATTGACATAAAGTTGTGTCATTGACTAAAAAGTCAGGGTTTCAACCGCCTTTTTTATTCTTTATATTCATGAAAATGATCATCTTTCCAATATATTCAAACATTCAGATATTCAATATTTTTCAATTCAAAACACTTATTTTTCTAATGAGCAATTTTAATCGTTCCTAAAAAAAATGGAAACACGTTTTTTTTAACCATTTTTTTGTTTTTAATTTTTCTAAAGAATTTTAAAAACAAAATTTAAATTGAATTAGTATAGAAAGGAGAAAAAGTTTTAGAGAGAGTATTTTTTTTTTCTTAGATATACTATTAGAGAGAAATAATAGATTAGAGGAAAAGAAAAGTTAGACTGAGAAACTTTTAAAAGGAAAAAGTTTGGAAAAAGAATATATTAAAATTTTAGATTTGGAAATGTGAGAGAAATATATTAGAATTTGAAAAAGAAAAAAAAAAAAATTCAAAAGATATTCTTGAGATTTTTTTGTTTTGTTTTACTTACTCAATTCAACAATTATCGGTAGGGTCCTAGGGATTGAATCTTCGCTGATAATTGACGCCTTCATAATATTATATTTGAACCTTTAACTTCATGATCAATAAAATCATATTTTATGTGAGTTGAAGTTAAACTATGTTCAGGTCCGACACAATTATGATTATTTGAATCAACGGTTATGATTTTAGGTTCTATTCATAGCGAGCACAGATACAAGTACATCAATAGTTCAATGGGCAATGGCATATCTCTTACAAAACCCAAAAGCTATGTCAAAAGCCAAAGAAGAGCTGGAGCAAGTGATCGGAAAAGGAAACCAAATTGATGAATCACAGATTGACAAGCTTCCGTATTTACAAGCAATCATCAAAGAAACGATGCGATTGCAATCTTCACTTCTCATTCCTCGTCGAGCCGAATCAGAAGTCACCATTTCTGGGTTCACAATTCCAAAGGGCACCCATATAATCGTGAATCTGTGGGCCTCAGGCAGAGATCCCAGTATTTGGGAAGACCCAAATTCGTTCATGCCAGAGAGGTTCTTGGATTTCGATACGAAAGTTCGAAATTTTGAGTTCATTCCATTTGGTAGTGGGCGGAGAATTTGCCCTGGACAACCATTGGCGGTGAGGATGGTGCATTTGATGGTGGGTTCATTGCTTCACTGCTTTGATTGGAAGCTTGAAGATGGAGTCACACCTCAAAATTTGAACATGGATGATAAATTTGGTCTCACTGTGGAGAAAGCTCACCCTTTACGAATTCTGCCTCTTCTTACATAAGAGGACTCAAAGTCTTGTCATTTATATCACCTTCTCTCTCTACAAACTTAATTGTGTTAAAAAGTGTGTGGTTTGGGATATGCTCTTAGCAAAGATAGTTTTTTTTTTCTTAATAGCGTTGTAGTAGGAATGATCTCTTAATAAAAGACATTGTGATGAGCTATATGCTCAGTTTGGCTGCTTAATATAAAAGTATTGAAAGTTCATTTTCTTGGTTTTATAAATCTTTAGAGGTTGTTGAAAGCGATAAATTTGTAATAGTTTGTAAATAATAAATGTTATTGAATTAAATAGAGTTATTTTATTTATTTTAGAGTTGTGTCAAACCTACATTGTGTTATAATAACTCATTTCACTCAACTTCAATGTTATGCCCCAAACACCTCTTAGGGGTCGAGGTTGGGGGAGTGAACTTAACTCCCCTTTTGACGCACACAGTTGTTGAACACGGATAAAAAATATAACTCCTCCGACTTCAACAACAATAATTACGGTTGAAATTTATCCCATTTTTTAAAGCAACACATTTTTCTCTTTTCCTCTCTCTCCTTCCATCCCACTATATATATTTTTTTAAAAAAAACACAATTTAAACAAAAGATGTAAAATGGCTAAAAATGCAATTCAACCTATTTTATTATTTAAAATGAAAAAATATGTTGTTCAATCAAAATTGGCACTTAAACAAAACTAGTATTCCTACCATGGACAGAAATAAAAACATCAGCTTATTTAGATCCGTTTAAATTAATGGATTAAAAAATTTCAAATTCACATGTAATATTTAACACACTATATGACTCTCTTTTATTTCAAATTCCGACATAATTCAGGGCTATCGGTTCCGTTCTGTTCTCTCTCTACCTCTTCTTTTTGCGGTCTGCGTGCGTGGGAGCTGCTCAAACAAAGAAGAGTCTGTGTCCAAATAAAATGAATGAATAATCAATTTGAGTGATATTAAAAAAAGATGTGAAATATTGTGGTTAAAATTATTTTTGTCATCTTCAAACAAGTTTGTAAATGATACATAAAATAAATAAAAAAATTGCATTCTCAAAATTGATTAAAAGCAGTCTTTAATAAGGAGAATATGGAAAATTATAGAAAAAAATGTGAAAAAAACAGCAAAAATAAGTGGCTGAGATGATGAGTTTCTGTTACCGTGGATTCAGATGGAATGACGAGTTTAAGTGGTTGGAGGCGGAGAAAGATGTGTTTGACACACGTGTCTCAAGTAAGAATATAGAGATATTGAAATTTTTATAAATAAAACTAAAAAATTTACATTCTTAGAATTTATTGTGGAAGAAGTTCTTAATAATGAAATTTTGAACAAACGACACATAAGTATAGTTTTAATATAGGGTATGTAAAATATGGATATCGTCATCAAGATTGGTTTTCTGGTTCACTCTAAGTACGGAATACAATCATCCAATTTTATTTAGAGAAATAAAACAATAGAGGTATAAGATAACACAAAATAAAAACATGGAGAACAACGAGGAGAAAAATATCTTTAGCGAGTTGATTTCACCATAACAATAAATCAATCAATTAACAATTAAGAATCATGCAATAAATCTTAAGTCTGGGAGTCATATGTAAAAAAATCATCTTTCAAGGATTATTAAATCTCTGATGCAAATTATAAAACTAACATATATGTTTAGCTTTTAATAACATGCAAGTCATTAAGACTCTCATTCAACAACCTCTAAAGGAGTATTAATCAAATTATTTTGAGAAACCCCTTCAGTCATGCAATTAAGTTTTAGTCTAAATTAAAACTTATGAGTATATATAGTTAGACTAATTAAACAAATAATTTGTAACTATGAGATTATAAATATTATGTGAGCTATGAGATTATAAACATTAAACATTAAACACATAAAAACATGAATGAAATATAAAACAATCAATAAAAAACATTTAAATTCATTAAAGCATCATGTCTAATAGTTACATTCAAAAACATTTAAATTCATTAAAGCATCATGTTTAATAGTTACATTAATGTCTAAGATAAAATAATTTAGTTAATCTTGTTCAACATTTCAAAATCTAAACTCAATATTAAACGCATAACAAAACTACAAATGAAAAAGAAAGAAGAAATAACAAAACTACAAATAAAAAAGAAAGAAGAAATAAAACTAATGTCGATTTTACATTTTTTTTGCTCTAAAAAATCTTAAACTCTTAAAATTATGTAATTTCGAAATTGGATATGACTTTCTAAATTCTCTCTCAAAATCAGTCGTAAAAAAGTCTAATTATATATGGAAAATTATGGCAAAACACGTAATAAATTAAAAATAGAAATTTAGCGTCGAGAAGCTCGTGTTCTACGCTACAAATAGTTGGGCAGACATTGGGTGCGCACGAACACATTGGTTGGGCGAAGATGGGTGTGCCCAAGAAGGTGAGTGTGCGATGGGTACATGTGGGGATGACGCGTGAGCGATGCGTACTTCGGTTGGGCACTGCGTGTGGATGAGAGGAGCGTGCGACCCAACGAGCGCAAATTTGATATTTTTATTTATTTATTTAATTTGAGCTTCTCAATGTTGTTTATAGCGTCTCCTCTAATTTCTGGCTTGTTTTCTTATTCTATTGACTTGTTACCTTATATTTGCATTTAATTAACTTATTTTTTGTTGTAAATCTTCTAAAAGATACGGTTTGCTCCAAACTGTCGATATCTACCTATTAATCAAGTATAAAGGTAAAAACAACCGTTTAAACCCCTAAAGTAGGCATAGAATAGGCCTTAAAAATAACTGGTCATTTTAAATAATACATCTTAAACCAAAAAACTTGGACATCTCCCTCCCTTATCTATTGAGCTACCCTATTTCCTTGTACAAATTTCATTGCTACATGATCCAAAATCAACTTTGATCAATCAATATAGAAATGAGAAAAAAAGAAGTATCTAACCTCTCTCTAAGAAGAAAAGAATAAAATAAAACAAAAAATCTCAGCTGATTGAATGGTGGAAAAACAAGTGGATCGAATCACAAGCGACAAAGTGTTTTATTTCTTTGTATTTATATGATGTATTAAACTTCCACTCAAATTAATTTTGCTCCATCTTCATCATTGAGCCAAGAAGATGGATTTTTTTATCTTCTGTTTCTTACTATTCCTTATCTCCACAATCATAAGCTTCCGTTTGAAGCCAACAAGAAAAAACCATAAGCTTCCTCCCGGACCTAAGCGTCTTCCGATCATCGGAAATCTATTGGATCTTGGTGACAATCCTCACCAATCTCTCGCCAAACTCGCCAAGTCTTACGGGCCAATCATGTCGTTGAAGCTCGGCCAAGTTACCGCCGTCGTCGTATCATCGCCGGAGACGATCCAACAAGTCCTTCAAACCCACGACCATTTCTTATCTTACCGAGCCGTTCCCGACGCTCTCACCGTTTGCAACCACGACCAAATTGCTCTACCATGGATTCCCATTTCGCCCACTTACAAAAATATTCGAAGAATATGCAGCACCCATCTTTTGTCCCCCAAGATTCTCGACGCCAATCAAAATCTCCGCCGTATGAAGCTTCAAGACCTTTTGGCTAACGTCCGGCGAAGCGCTATGAATGGCGAGGCGGTGGATATTGGAGGAGCTGTGTTCGCGACAACGCTTAATTTGATGTCGTATTCGATTTGGTCGGTTGATTTGGCGGACCCAAATTCTGAAATGGCCAAACAGTTCAAGGCCACTATGAGGGGAATCATGGAAGAAGCTGGAAAACCAAATATTTGTGACTTTTTTCCGGTGGTGAAGGCCTTGGATATACAAGGTATAAGGAGGCGCATCGGCGTTCATTTTAAAAAGATGTTTGAGTTGATCGACGAGATGATTGATCAACGGCTGAGGATGCAGGAATCACCTGATTTCACACCCAAAAATGATATGCTGCATCATCTTCTCAACATGAGGGAGGAGAGTAATGAGATTCCTCTTGATACAAATCAAATCAGACATTTAATATTGGTAAGCCATAGCTTTCTTGGACAATACTTTTTATCCTATTGATATTGTGCATTTTCATTACTCTATTTATATTGCATTACTTAAATTATAGTTTGATGTCTCAACTTTCAAGTTTGTCTTCGTGAATTTTTTATTTTGTATCTAATAAGTCTCTTTATGCTTGAAAATTGTTTAATAAAATCTCTCATCTCTGTCTAGATATAAATTTAATTGATGTGGCACTACTTTGAAATTTTCATATCTAGTAGATTGGTGGTTTTTTTTAAAAAAAATGTTGAAAGAGTACAAGACGTATTAGATACAAACGTGAAGAATCCACCTATATATCAGTTGCAAAATTGAAAGTTTAAGACTATTAGATACTTTTTAATGTTCACGGACTTCTTGGACAGAAATTGAAGGCTCATGTACCAAATTGACACAAATTGACTTCAAGACTAAATTTGTAATTTAATTAACCTATTACATTTGATAGATAAGTAGTATTTTTTTTGTTGGGAAAAAACCTCTCACTTCTACCTCACGAATAAGCAAAAAAAAATAAAATAAAAGCATAAGAATTTACCCGACCCCAATTACAAAAAACATAGAGTTAGTATGCACCTGGAATTACCCCAATTACAAAACCACTAGAATTTAACTAGAGTTAATATGCACCCGTTTTGCCCACTCTAAAACTATGGAATACAATAATGAATTTAACTAGAGTTACTACATTGTAAAGATTCAAGAAAGTCATGGCAAGTTATACTAGTTGGAGCCCATGATTTTTTTGAATCTTTCCGACCTGGGACAACTGCTTTTCTTATATATTGCCAAAAATTCTACATTTTTCTTTTTCATTCTCTAACATTTTTTTATTTTTCCCAAACTAATCCAATTTGAAAATGGTTTTAGGTTTTATTTACAGCAAGCACAGATACAACAACATCAATTGTGCAATGGGCAATGGCACATCTTTTGAAAAACCCAAAAATTATGAAGAAAGTGAAAGAAGAGATCTTACAAGTGATTGGAAAAGGAAACCCCATTGAAGAATCACACATTGACAAGCTTCCATATCTACAAGCAATCATCAAAGAAACCTTGCGTATGCAATCTGCACTTCTTCTTCCTCGTAAAGCCGAATCAGAAGTCACCATTTCAGGCTTCACAATTTCAAAGGACACCCAAATAATCATCAACATGTGGGCTTCAGGCAGAGATCCAAATGTTTGGGAAAATGCAGATTCATTCATGCCGGAGAGGTTCTCGAATTCGACATCATCGGAAATTACGAAAGCTCGAAATTTCGAGTTCATTCCGTTCGGTAGTGGCCGGAGAATTTGTCCTGGACAACAATTGGCGACCAGGATGCTGCATTTGATGGTGGGTTCGCTGGTTCACTGGTTTGATTGGAAGCTTGAAGATGGAGTCACGCCACATAATTTGAATATGGATGAAAAATTTGGTATTACTGTGGAGAAGGCTCATCCTTTACGAGCTCTACCTCTTCTTGTATAAACTAAATTCTTCTATCTTTTTTGTAATATTGTAAGAATTGTAGTAGTTTTCGAATTATTTGTATTGAAAAACTAAAATTTGGAAGTATTTGTAAAATTGTAGTAGAATTTGTTCATGTGTATGAAATCTTAGTTTTAGAAGACAGATTACTTGAAATTGTTTTTTAAAGAGCCGATCTCGAGGTCTAACCTAGAACTTTTTATTAGGTAAAAATATTCATCAGCCACCGCAATACGGTTGCTTCTTCGTCGGATATAATTAAATCTTGCAAATTTGACAATCTCGTATAATTATTGAATATAAAATCGAACTACTTTTACAATTTCTCTCATATATATATCCAACTACGAGCAAAAGTGTCGAACACGATAGGGTGGCATCGTAAAAAAAGACTTTTTCAAACGTATGGAAGCATGCATACCACATAAAAAAAAGATTTTTTTTTTTTAAATGGTTGAAATCATGCTATGAAGACACAATTTCATTTAATATAAGTCACTTGTCCCACTTTTTTATTTATTTATTTATTATTATTTTTTTTTTCTAACAAATGGTAAAAATCAAACAATGGACTTTTAGAATGAAAAGTTGATGTCTTATCTATTGAGCTATGAAGTCTTACTTGAAATTAGAAAGCATTAAAAATTGTATTTCTCTGCATCAAATATATGTTACTTTTTTTTTTTTTATGCCATTGAGCTATGTTTTTATTGACATCAAATGTTACCCTATTAGAACAATATTTTTTTTTTTGAAAAAGAATACTTCATTAGCATGCATACCACATAAAATATATATATATATTTTAAAATTGATGAAATCATGTTATGAAGACACAATTTCATTTAATATAAGTCACTTGACCCATTCAATTGTTTTTTTATTTTTTTTAAATTTAACATGGTGAAAATTAAACAATGGACTTTTAGAATGAAAAGTTGATGTCTTATCTATTGAGCTATAAACTCTTATTTAAAATTATAAAGCATTAAAAAATATATTTCTCCACATCAAATGTTACTTTATTAAAACTATATTCTTATAAATACTTTTGAGTAATAACTTGTTTCTCAAGTTTCTTTAAAAAAATACAATATTTTTTTAGAAAGATCATTAAAATACACAATATTAATAAAATAAAACAATCCTAGTTTGAATCATATTCTAATCTTTAATTTTTTTTTATTATTCATTTCATTTAAATCATAATTTATTTTGCAAGTTCACATCAAATCATATGGTATATGAACAAAAAAAAAAACGACAGGTTGGACTTTTGTTAGATATATTTTTTTAGAAATATCGGTAGGTTGACGTTATTTTTTTTAAAGCAAATTAAAAGTTCATTAAATAAAATAAAATATTTAAGGGTTTATAACCAAAATAAATGAAAATGAAAATATGAATTCAATTTTTTTTTTTTAATAACAAATTTTGAAAAGGCACTCGCAAGTGAGAAAATTGCCACAATATAAATTATAATTTTCCAGATATATTAGACTTTAAAGATAATATTCCACCTCTTGGTCGAAGAATAATCTATAGATTAGTTGAATTATACTTATCTTGGATGCAAATTATTATTTTTTTTTTTTTAAATCACCCACTCCACTCCAGGACAGATTGAATTGCATTATTATTTAAGAACAATTACGTTATTTATTTTTATTGAATATGTAATCCCGTGTTGGTGTTGGCAATTGGCATGACAAAATTTATTCCGTGCACATGGATCAGGTTAATTATAAGAAAAAGTCATGTTTTCAAGGAAGGTTCCAATAAAGGATTTTTTTTTAGGATAAATGTAGCATATAAATTTGTACAATTGGAAAAATTATAAATATATCACATAAATAAATAATTAGTAGATATGACAATTTTTAATTAATACATCATTTTTACCTTCTATCAGCCAATAGATCATCTTTATCATCGATGGACCATTTTTATATTTTATAAGCGATAAATCTATCATTAATAAAATTGTACTATATTTATAAATATTTTTAGATCATGTTGGATTTGCAAAATTGTACTATTTACAAAAAAATTTAGATCCAGCTAGATTTACTATTATTTTGTATTAGATTGTCATATATGTAATTGACCGTATGTATATTAAGGAAACTATAGATAACTCTTTATCTAAAATATATATGGAGGCACACAGATAACTCTTTATCTCAAATATGGAGGCACACATCTTATCCATATTGATAAGTTTGTTTCTGTCTTCTCAAGTTTGTCTGTTTGTAAATGAAAATGTTTTTCTTCTAAAAGAAAAAAAAATATATATATATATATATATATATTTAATTATACTATCTATCAATTTAGATCTGACTTGATCCTAGATTAATTTTTTTTTTTCAAACCGTCGTAAAAAGGAGAGAAAATATAAAGAGAAAGTGAAGAAAAATAAAGAAGAAGATAAGAAAATAAAAATTTTAAAAAATTAAAGAAGTAAAATAAGAGTTGGGTGCAACAGAATAAACAATGAATAAGAGGATGAAGAAGGATGGGAAGAGGAGAATGGAGAAAGATGAGGAAAGTTGAGAAGAGGGAGAAGAAAAAGAAGAAATAAATATTAAAAATAAAATTATTTTAAAAAATTTATAAAATATATATTTTTTTTGTTTAAAAATTTATAAAACAAAATATTTTAATAAAAAAAATGTCAAGTTAGCTTTGGTTATCTATCTATCACATGGATAATTAGACGAGTGACCAAAATACTATTAAATTCTAATTTAAAACTAAAATATCGAGTTTAAAAAACTCGAGATGAAAAGTGAATCAATCTCAAACTCAATAGACTAAAAGTTTGTCTAATTAACTACAAGTTGGTCGTAATAAAGATTTTCCTTCTTACTTCATTTAAATATCTAAATTTTCTCTTATTATATCTTTTTATTTGTGACGAGAAAAACAATCCTTTTTTGAATTAAAATTTATTATTAAAAACTCCTTCAAGAATATAATTAAAAAAAACTAGTACAATGTCTCTAACATTTTTATACGTTTGAATCGTTTGAGAGGGAAATTAAATATTATAATTTCACCATGCATTCGAATGTTAAAGATGAACATTATTTTCACTTTAAAAAAAAAAGAACATTATTGAAAAGTGACCGATTGCGTTGAAATATTTTTCCTCCTATCAATTAAAATCTAATCCAAAGGAAAATATTTCAAATTTGTCAACTTATGTTGCAGCTCGGACATGTCGATGCTTGGATTACCGTCAGAACTAACGACAACTTGAGATTCGATGGTGTGAAGGAACCTATCATTTATTTTGGTCGAGATGTAACTTATGATTTCGAGCCCTTCAGCAACTAAAGCTTCAAGAATGTTGGAAACATGGAGCCTGTGTTGGGTGACAGTGTCTAAAATAACTTGAACTCCTCCCGATTCATTTCTCGGTCTCACCACCACCGTCACTAAATCCCTTTTTGAAGAATCAAGTGTTTCCACCAAATCGACAGTCGAATTTTCCCTACATAGTTTTTTTAGTTCCTCTCTTTTATCAGACAATTGTTGGATCTTGCTTTGCATATAAAGAATGTACTTTACTGTCTCTTGCATGTGATCACAAATTGACCGTTTTCCCTATCGTAAAGAAAATAGTCATGATAATAAATGTTAATTCTCCAAAAAAAAAAAAAAAAAAAAAAAAGTACAAGATTGTGATTGTGTCAATAATTTATATATATGTCGGTTGAGCTAATGTCAGCAGGAGCATATCTCAATTGACATAATGTATGAACTATGAGCAAAAGAGAATTTACTTATGTTTGTCAAAATATATATATATATATATATAAAAAAAATAGAAATCTTCCTACTACCATCCTTACAAATTTGACCACTATTTAAATTTTACAAAATAAAAAATATCTCTTTTCCTTCTTCCTCTTACCATTCATCAATTTTTTTTTTTCTTTTTTTTTGACAACTTCATCTCTTCTACTTATCAAAATCTTATCCGTCAATCTTTTTCATTTTTCCCTTTTATATAAGAACTGTTTTATTGGGCGTGTTGTGCAAATTTTGAGTTCGCAAAGGAGAGAGCGTTAAGAATATATATATATATATATATATAAGAAAATTGTAACCGATGTTAATTTAAACTAAAATAATTAAAAATATAGTATTTTTTAAAAATAATTTTCAGATATGACAATTTCTATCCCTGATAGTATGGTCTATCACGGATAGAATTTTGTATTAGCTATTGAATTTTTTTTGCCATATTTACAATTTTTTTTTTGTTTTTTTTTTTTTTCATTATTTTGGGCCTGGGAACCAACCCTCCCATATATATATATATAAAATGTTTAATTACAAAACTATTCTTAAAAAATTTCCAAAATTGAAAAAAATGTGTTATAAAGTTTGTCGGATATATGAAAGTTTACCTTGAGATATTCAAGAGGGAGAAGTGAGCGAAGATTGGAGTAAAGAGAGGACATTTGTTGCCTTCTTTGGCGCTCCAAATCTCTGTGGATAATCTTTTTCTTTTTGTGTTCGTTGGGGGTCTCATCGGAAGTGTTGGGCGGTGGCGGTGGGTTTTTCCGGCGGCCATTTTTGGGGTTTTGAGAGACACTGTTATTGTTCTCCAACTGAGGAATTGGAATATCTATGCAGGAAAGAGAAGGGAGAGGGAATAGTTCTTCTCCAAGGTCAAAGGAAAATGGAGATTCAATGTTGAAATCCATTATTTCTCTAACAAAACTAAGCCCCCCTTAGCCAATGCTCAAAAAAGGATAAGAGAGTTTATTGTTAGATTCCTTTCTTTTTTCTTTTTTTGAGCTTTCTAGAATTGCAATAATGGAGGAATTGTGAAAATCTTACACAAAATACCTTCTCTATATAACCACCACTTTCCAAGGGTCTAAGCTGAGGACAAAAATTATTCAACAGTTTTACAATTTTTTTTCTCATAGTATTGTCGCACTCTTTTCAAATAATTTTTTCTAATTTAAATGTGTGAGTAAACTAGAGAATATTTGGAACACCAACTTAAAGTTGGATAGACTGAGTTACACGTTTGACCTATCAACTATTATAATTGACTGTCAATAAAGTAACTATATTGAATTCTATAATACTTATTATTCACTAACTATTATATAATTATCCACTATGTCTCAAATGATCCTTATACGTATTTATCTTTTTTCGATTAATATTTTAATCGGAACTTTTATAATAGTAGACTGTAGACAATAAAAGTATTGAAAAAAGTTCAACTTTTACTTTTTATTTGTGAAGTATCAAACTTTCATTATAAACTTTTTATTTTGAGATAGACACATCACACAATATAATTGTTTTCTTTTCAAGTTCTCACAAGAATTAGTTGTAAGTTTGTAAGTGACTTTTTTTAACTTTCGATTGATTAAAATATGGACGCGGACCAAAATATTTAGGTCCCAATTTTATGAAAATGTCAAATGAATATTTGTGAAAGTTGATATACTTATTATTTATATTATATTTTTATTAATAATATTTTTGTTGTTTCTTTTCTATGGTTCGTCGATTTTTAACAATTCCACGTGTGGATTGACATAGATGTTCTCGGAGATCCTTTTTCAATTTTTTTTTGTGAAACTACCTTTTTTCAACTTTTATATTGAAATGCTTAAAATTACACACGTTGATTTGAAGTAACCAGACAGATCTGCTTTCTTACATTGTAGGGTTCTGTCGTTTATGTGGCTGGCTATGGTCTGCTCACCCATATCCATATCTATGAATGACAGACTTCTCTCTCATAATATATATATATATATATGTTTCTGTTTTGTTATGTTTTGGGAAGTGTATTTTATCTCTATGTTTTTCTTTTTTCTTTTTTGAAACTTGTATTTTATCTTTCTCAGAATTGCTGTATTTCGATTCAAACAAACGTGTCAATGATATGTTGAATCCTGACAAAATGGTATTGCTCCGACCTCCGACAGATCAGTTTAGTGTAGCCACCTCTCCACCGCAAACTTATTACTTTTATGAAAATGTTGATAAATATATAAGGAAAGTTTGAGGAGTTTATTTAACTTTCTTATTTTCTAATATCATTTGTTTTTGGAAATTTTGTCAATTTTGTACCAAACATATTCTTTATAACTAATTACATGTGCATGAGTTTTTTTTTTTTTAAACAATTATTACAAGGCTTGGATGTTTAGATGTTAATAGATGTCTCATCGAGTGACTTAAAGAGATTTTTTTTTTTTTTTAAACTTTTTTTCAAATAAAAACCTATCAAGATTTAAAAGATGGTAACATTTGTCCAAGTTATGTTTAAAAAAATATACATCCATTTATTTTATTTTATTTATATTTTTTAATTTACCGCTCCTATCCAAAGTTTAAATTTCTATGTACTGGAATTGAAAGTTGGAAATAAAAATGTTGATAGATTTCTAAACTTTTAAACTTTGAAAAAAAATGTTTAATAGATCTTTAATCTTTTAGGAAATGTTTGGTCCAAGGAGTTGTAGGAGAAGAAGTTGGAGGAGAAGTTAACTTCTCATTTGGCCCACGAACTTGTTGAACTCGGATAAAAAATATCAAATCCCGCAGACTTCAATATAATTACTATTGAACTTCTCAGACTTCTACATGAATTACTATTCAAGTCTGTCCCATTATTAAAGGCAAAAAAAACATAATTTAAACAAAATGTGTAAAAAGACTAAAAATGCAATCCAACCTATTTTTATTATTTTAAATATAAATAAGGTTGTTCAATCAAAATTGATCCTTCAACCAAATTCAAAATGTAGTATGAGAAGAAATAAAAACATCAGCTTATTTGGACTTGTTTAAATTAATGGATTAAAATCTTTCAAATTCACATGTAATATTTAACACATTATTGTACGACTCTTTATTTTAAAACTATCCAAATAAAATAAATAATTAATGTGAGTGATATTGAAAAAAGAATGTGAAGTATTGTGGTCAAAAATATTTTTGTTATCTTCAAAGAAATTTGTGAAAGATACATAAAATAAAAAGTAAAAATCACATTCTTAAAATTTATTGGAAGAAGTCCTTAACAATGAAAATATGAAAAATTATAGAAAAATTGTGCAAGAAAATAACTAAAATAAACCGTCATTACTTAGATGTTGATTTCCAGGTGTAGTGGATTTAGATGGAATGACGAGTTTAAGAAAATGAATGCGGAGAAAGATGTGTTTGACACATGGGTCAGGGTAAGACAATACTTATGTGTTATTTTTTTTTTTCGTTAAAGAAGTTTGTAAAATATACGTACATTAATATAAAAACAAAAAAAATTCAATCTTAGAATTCATAAAATTAAATATAAGTCCTTACAGAAATTGATATATATATAATAATAATAATAATAATAGTTAATGTGACAAAATAATGTGAGGTATTGTGCTCAAAATTATTTTTGTTGTCTTCAAAGAAATTTGTAAATGATAGATAAAATTAAAATAAAAAATTTCTTTTTTAGAATTTATTGGAATTGGACAAAGTTCTTACTAATCAAATTTTGAAAGTTTGTAGAAAAAAAATAGTGCAGAAGAAAACAACTAAAATAAACTCAAACTTCAAAACAACTAAAATAAACTCAAACTTCATAACTCCAAGTTCAACAAACTCTCTGCCCCAAACACACTACAGATTTCAGAACTCCAAACTAAACAATTCTTTGCTCCAAACAAACATACTTCATAACTCTCCAGACTAAACAACTTCAACTCCCCCAACTCCTCTTTAATTTTCGTGTCTAATAACTTCTTAAACTTTGAAATTGTCTAATAAATTTTTTAATGTTCATTTTTTTAATAGATTGATCATGATGTATTCAATATTTGTAAAATTTACCGGATTAATTTATAGGACTCCCAAATTTTTTATTTTTTCTTTAATACCTCCGTAAGTTTTAAAATATGTCAAATAAGACGACAAAAAAAAAAAAAAAAAAAACTATTAAACATAAAATTTTCAATCATATTAGATATAAAATTAAAAGTTTAGAAACATATGACATTTTTTATAATTCAAAAATTCATTGGACATAAAATTAAAAATTTAGCGACCTATTAGATATTTTTAAAGTTTAATGGGTGAACTCGGTTATTATAATTCGATCCACTTTTGGAACACTAATTTTTTAATTTTAGAATAAATAAAGTCATTCCACCAATTTCAGCATCTCAAAGTGTTTTTAAGAATTTATTAGACACAAATTTTGAGTTAAACTTTTAATTTAATCAAATTAAAAAATTATTTTTCCCAAAATGAATTAAATAAAATTTAGTAACGTAATTAAACTTTAAAAATTCAAAAGAAACAAAAGGAGACCACATAAATAATACTCTGACCCCACATATATATATATATATATATTAGTAGCTGAGAGCCCACGTGTATTTCAATCACTGTAGATTTGGTAGCTCATAAATAATACTCTGATACCATAAGTTTCATGTGCTCTTATATTAAATATATAAATATGTGAAAATAATTTCATTGCAGCATTACACATGTGGAATTGAAAGCCATAATTATATTCTTATTTGAACGCTCAACATTCAGCATACTTTCAAAGTTTGAATTTCAATCGCATTCCCACTTACAAAAAAGAAGAAAAGGAAGCATTATTTGTCATGCTTTCAAATTTAAAGAGAAAAACTATCCCGTAGAAATATGGGGGCTGAAATCATAATTGAAAATGTGGAGTAAAATAAGGAGGTTTAGGTGTGAATCTCAAAATCTAACTTGATTTTGAAAATGTTTGTAAAAGATTATTTTAACTTACAATTTTGATATTTTTGACCTAATTTTGTCCAGGTGTCTCACCTTTTCAAGTCTACCAAGTTGTGAAATTGTGCATATGCTCTACATTAAAAAAGAATATCTTATCTCCTCTCTCCTCATAAGGAAAAGCAAGAAGAGGTTGGCTGAGAAGAACCTAGAAAGAAATGACAAGCTGAAAGAATGAAGTTTTCTGTTTTTACTCATCCATTAGAATGGTGACACGTTTCCTTGTAATAGCTGTATTATTTTATCCTATTGTGATTCTTCATTCTTTTATATTACTATATAAGGGGTTAGGGTTACTAGCCTCCACAAGCTAGTTTCATCAATTGAATATAGACAAAGGAAATACTCCCCAAATTTGTCTCCTCTGTCCTTGCTCCATTGTCTTCTTTCTTTCTTCTTCACTCATCAACTTGGTATCAGAGTAGGTTGACTATGTAGAAATGCTATGATACCAAGTTGATGAATGAAGAAGAAATAAGACCATGGAGCAAGAGCAGAGGAGACAAATTTGGGGAGTATTCCCTTTGTCTATATTCAATGATGAAATCAGCTTGTGGAGGCTAGTAACCCTAGCCTCCCTTATATAGTAATACAAAGTACTGAAGAATCACAAGAGGACAAAAGAATACAGCTATTACAAGGAAACGTGTCACCAATCTAATGGATGAGTAAAAACAGAAAACTTCATTCTTCGAGTTTGTCATTTTTTTTTTGTAGGTTCCTCTCAACCTGTCCTTGCTTTTCCTTATCATCCCCCAACAAAAGTTATTGTTTTTCTTCCCATTTTTCTTCACCAATTGCCAATATCTTCTCTACTCTCTCCCAATAAAAGTTATTGTTTGTCTTCTCATTTTTGTTGACGAATTGCAAAATCTAACCCTTTTTTAAAAAATTGGTAAAAAAATGACTTGAAATTAAAAAATTGATACTTTGACTCGATTTTGCTAGCTTGTCTCATCTTTTCAATTTCACAAGTTGTGAAATTTCTGACAGTGTTCCTTATTAAAACTTCTCTCTTCCTATCTTTTTCTTCTCCATTTTTATCTCTGTTTTATCTTCTTCTTATCATTTTCTTCTCCATTCTTATCTCTGTTTTATCTTCTTCTTATTGGAATGTCCTCCGAAATAAGCATTAATCAAAACACAAAACTCATTTTAAACTCTTCTTAAATTTTAAATCAGCTTCCGTCAAGCAAAATCCATCAACGAAAAGCTAAAAGAAATGAAAATTCATAATAATAAGTTGAAAATTCTCAAGAACCCATAAACAACCTGGCCCGTAATCCCAAAAATAAAATTAGGGAGAAATTCAGGTTTTGTAGAATTCTCTAATTCATATTCACTAAATTGAAAAAACAAACCATGAATGAAATATTGAAAGAAAAATGGGAACTGAGTAACAATTTTTGAAAAAAAAAAAGAGTGATAAAACAGATAAAGAAAAAACTCTGACATGACCAAAACAAAAAATATTTTTACCTGCATTGGATGTCATATGAGATGTAGCTCCAATATCCATGTACCACTGATCATCTAGCACTTGAAGAGAGAGAAAGCATGACCTACCGTATATCAATAGAAGCATAAAAAGGTGCAACAGAAGCAGAATAAGCCTCTACAGGAAGGCGGGAGCCCAAAACCCCATGTTGTCGTAGGGGAGGTTCCAGCCAGGGTAGGGCCATGATAAGGGCAACGAATCTCCACATTGGTATGATATTGTCCTTCCTTATATACTCATGATCTTCCTCTATTCTAAACCGATGGATGTGAGACTTTGGTCGCACTGCTTAACAATCATCCCCTAGCTTTTATCTAGGCCAACTCCTTCACCGGAGCACACCGCCCCTCAAAAGACTTTGGTCGCACTGCTTAACAATCATCCCCTAGCTTTTATCTAGGCCAACTCCTTCACCGGAGCACACCGCCCCTCAAATAGTCATATTTATCTGTCTAACTCTTATCTATGCCAACTCCTTCACCGGAGCACACCACCTTTCTAATAGAGCTCAACCACGGATCTCCACCAATGACTACACACTTGAGGCTCACCATATCTTGGCCTTCACCGGAGCACACCGCCCTTCAAATAGTCATCTTTATCTGTCTAGCTCTTATCTATGCCAACTCCTTCATTGGAGCACACCACCTTTCTAATAGAGCTCAACCACGGATCTCCACCAATGACTACACACTTGAGGCTCACCATATCTTTGTTCGAGGATTTCACCGACGTTAAGTTAGGGGCATGGCTCTGATACCACTTGACCACTTGACAAGGACAGCAGACCCATGTTTGGATGAATGTATTGGAAAGCCATGGGTTAAGAACCCAAACCCATGGTTTTGGGTTCTAAACCCCTCCCTTCTCCAATTTTGTTTCTCTCTTTTCTTCCCATCAACAATTTTATCTCTCTCTTAATCCATTTGACACCAACACCAACAATTTTTTTTTTATCTCTTTTTCAATTTTGTCATCAATTTTTGCTATATGTCTATTCATTTTTCTTTTATATTATATATTTTGTCCCATCTTATTTCATTAACTAACCGTGTTAATTTTTTTTTAGTTAAATTTTTTTTTTCTATTATAAAAAATTATATTCTTTTGTAATGTTTTTTTTTACTACTTTCTAATATGAATATATTTTAATATTATTATAAAATTTCCATTAATAATAGAAAATTATTGGAATCTACATTATATCCGAACTAAGATTTTTTTTCAATTTTTGTCCCTCTTTATTATTTGTTTATTTTATGTATTTTTTCAACCGTATTCTATAAATTAATGTTGTGTTTGTAACTTTTTTTTCTTTTTATAATATATATTTTTTTAATTGGAATATACAAAATTTTCATAAATAATGTATTTTTTTTCCTTTCTTCTATTTCTTGTTTTTTGTTTTTGTTGTTTTTGTTAAATGTTTTTTTTTAATATTTTATTAAAATATATCTTTTTTCATAAAACTTTTTTCATCAATAGTAATATAACTTTTTTTTCTTTTGTGTCAATAAGAGCGTAGCCCAACTACATGAAATATTGCTTAGTGACCATGAGCGTAACTCCAACATGTTGTAAAACCTTTTTTTCCTTTCCTTTTATTTTTTTGTTTTTCTTAATTTTTAAAAGGTATATTTTTTCATCCTATTTCATAAACTTTTTTTTTGTACGAGTACAAAATATGAAAATTGTTCAATTTATTTTCTTATTCTTAGAATATAACATAAATTAAATGTTTTTCTTTTGCTCATGTTACTCGAGTTTTACAATTCAGCACTAGAAAATAAGGATATAAAAGAGAAACGAAATAGTAAAAGGAAAAAAAAAAAAAAAAAAAAAAACTGTTCAACCTGGGGTTCAGAACACTGCACCCCAAACACTGGTTTCTGATTCCGAGGTTTCCCAACCCTGCACCTCAAACACAGTTTTTAGATTCCCAGGGTTCAGAACCCGCCCAGACAAACCCCCAGAGTTCTGATTCCCAGGGTTCTGATTCCAAAACAGGGGGTCAAACGCCCCCTAATAGAATTAGTAATTATTTTGTTGTCACTCCCTGATTCAATATATATATTAAAATGTACATAAATAAAATATCAACTAATAAATATTTAGATAGTCTAATAAATATAAGTAAAATTTGAACTGTTAATAAATATATTTAAAATAAAAGTCCATGCCCATTATCTCTATTTTATAATGGCTGTAAGAATGTAGCCATATATGATTCCTTGATAAATAATGTCAGTGTTACGCCCTAAAAATATGGGCTTGTGTTTACATGATTGGATAATAATTAGTATTTGGGATCATTGAAAAAATTCCTGTGATAACATACATCTAAGTTTGGGATTTGAAGATGTTTCCATAATGGTTAATGTCTCACGTCATTCTAAATCATACTTAATGTCTCCATCATTTTAAACTTTTTTTTTCTTTATTTTTTTCTCTTTCTATGGCTTTTAACTTCTGATTTTTCCTTCTCTTTTCAATCCTCTCCAATATCTTTTTTTTATTGATGATTTGCTACTGTCAAATCTTAGTAAACATTTAATCTTTCTATATTGCTTCTTTCTATTATTATCAGTATTCGATACTGGGTTCCCCTCTCTAATATCTAAAAAAAAGTTTCGTCTATGGAGCCTAAAGCTTAAACCATGATATGTCCATCTTTTTGTTCACCATAGGAGGACTCACTGGAATAGTCCCGACAAATTCAGGGCTAGACATTGCTCTACATCGCATCTCGGTCACTTTTACTTTTTCGTTATTTCGTAATCCCTAGGGTATGATACCTTATAGCGACGGTGACTAGAAACGTCCACAACACAGGTGTATGGGTCGATGACAAGGCTTCAAGAAATTCAATCAGAGACAATTGCATATATGACAATCTAACACAAAATAATAATGAATCTAATCTAGCACAATCTAAAAGTATTTGCATTGACATAATTTTATCAGTGATAGAGGTCTATCGAAGATAGAAATAGTCTATTAGTGATAGATCCAAAAAATTTAAAAATTGTCATATTTACAAATTATTTATTTGTATGACGTGTTTGTAAATATGGCAACCAATTTTGCTACCCATTACATTTATTCATTTTTGTATTTAGAATATATTTATCAAAGATTTAGGCTTTATAAGTTTGGAATTATTGTAGCTTTTAAAATAATTCCTGATAACTCTATTTGTAGAGAAATCAGTTTTAACCTAAAGTAAATTAGTGTTTGTTAAAATTTAGGACAAAAATCAATTTATACCCTCAAATTTTGAAGGTTGTGTCAATTACATTCCTAAACTAATATGATATCGTTTTAAATCCTAAACTTTCGTAAGTGTATCAATTTTACGACATCTTTTAGAAAAATGTGAAAAAGAATAATCTTTTTAACCTGAATTGATTGTGTTCATGATTAGGGAATTTCTTCTCCAATAAAAAACATACAGCAGTGAACTGGATTGAAGTGAGGGGAAATCAGTGGTCTTTGCAAGCAACGTTCAGAATCAGCCAAGAAGAAAAAAAGAAAGTAAAGGCTTACTACTATTCTAGCATGCTAGAAGTTCAAGAGTTTTTTTTTTTTTTTTTGGACTCTAAGAGAGTAATCTAAAAAAAAGAATAATTAAAGAAGTGGTGAGGAAGGTGTTAAGGTGGAGGCATTCGTAGAGTTGAACATGCTTAAAAATTAAATCGTGCACGTTCTCCACGTTTTGGTGAAACGATAAATAAAACGTAACTGTCAAGAACATTGTATCAGCCTCTTTGAATAATTTCTCAAATACACGACTCGAACGAAAAAAAAAAATCATCTCCACGTTGGCATTCTAAATATGAATACTATAGAAACTTTATTTGCAAGAAAAATGTAAACATTATTGTGTAGATATAAAAAATTGATCCAAGCTGTATATGCTAAAGTCAAAGGTTTTGATTAGAATGGAAGGATGGTCACCAATTAATAATACACATAACAAAGCATATTTCTCAAAAATTATATAAAAACCTAGGATCAAGTTTCAACTATTTAAGAACTTGGCTTCCTTTTCCCTATAAATATGTTTGGGTGCTCAAACACAAAGTCACCAAAAACTACTTCCTATAGGAAAAAGTACTTTATTCAGTAATAAAACCATGGTCGTTCTTCCTTTCTTTTGTATCTTTCTCTTGCTCAACATTCATGGCAGTATGGCCATGAAAACTGAGCTTTCAAGCCTCTCCAACAACCCCATCAAACTACAAACCTACATTATCCATGTGGAGAAGCCAGAGTTCAAAATTTTGGGTGACAAAATTGATTTAGAAAGTTGGTACACATCATTCTTACCGGAAACGATCACGACCTCGAACGAACAATCGCGCTTAATTTATTCGTATCGAAATGTGATGAGTGGTTTTTCTGCAAGACTTACAGAAGAACAAGTGAAAGCCATGGAAGAGAAGGATGGTTTTATCTCGGCCAAGCCGGAAAGTATATTGAATTTGCACACAACTCATACTCCTGACTACTTGGGATTGAACCAAAACTTTGGATTGTGGAAGGATTCAAATTTTGGAAAGGGAGTGATTATTGGAGTGTTGGATACCGGAATTCATCCGAATCATCCTTCGTTTAGCGACGAAGGAATGTCGCCGCCACCTGCGAAATGGAAAGGAAGATGCGATTTTGGTGATTCCATATGTAATAACAAATTGATTGGTGCAAGAACTTTCAATTTGGTATGATGGAGGAATCTCCAATTGATGAAAATGGACATGGCACACACACGGCAAGCACAGCTGCAGGCGCTTTTGTTGAAAGTGCTGAAGCTCTGGGGGAATGCTAGAGGCAAAGCAGCTGGAATGGCACCTTTAGCTCACCTTGCAATGTATAAAGTTTGCTCTCCAAAAGGCTGCTCGAGCAGCGATATACTTGCGGCGTTAGACACCGCAATTGATGACGGTGTCGACGTGCTCTCGCTCTCCCTCGGCTCCCCTTCGACTCCATTTTTCATGGACAACATTGCCATAGGCTCATTTGCAGCCATTCAAAAGGGAATTTTTGTGAGCTGTTCGGCTGGAAATTCAGGCCCTTCTAAAAGCACATTATCAAACGAAGCTCCTTGGATTCTAACGGTCGGAACAAGCAATCACGACAATACCGATGTCGTGTCCTCGTCTCACCGGTATTGCAGCTCTAATGAAAAATATTCATCCGAATTGGTCGCCGGCTGCCATTAAATCCGCCATCATGACCTCGGCAGACGTACGAATCCTCGAGGCAAACCAATCATGGATCAAGAATTGAAACCGGCGAACTTTTTCGCTATGGGGGCGGGACATGTCAACCCGTCGAGAGCGGCTGACCCGGGATTGATTTACGACATTCAACCCCATGATTACATTTCTTATCTTTGCGATTTGTACAAAGATTCCCAAGTTTCACTTATAGTTCAAAGACGAGTAATATGTAATTCGACAGTTTTAAGCATACGAGAAGGGGATTTAAATTATCCTTCGTTCACCGTCACATTAGGAGCCTCACAGACGTTTACAAGAACTGTGACAAATGTGGGTGATGCAATCTCAATTTATTCACCGATTATCAAGGCGCCACTCGGAATTTATGTGACGGTTACACCAACAAATTTGAAGTTCTCGAGGGTGAATAAAAAAGTTAGATATTCAGTAAGTTTTAGCCGAGATAATTTAGTTGAAGTATCGAGTGAGTTGAGTGAAGGGTATCTCATATGGGTTTCTGATAAGCACTTTGTGAGAACTCCAATCTCTGCGAAGTTCAACTAAAGGATGTATTTCTTCATCATTTTCATTTCTGTATTTCTTTTAATGTAATAAAATAATCTGGGTTCCAGATGTATCAAGCTTCCCAAAGATCACTTTTATTTCGATTAATCTATTTTCATTGCATAAAAATGCTTAGTCCTATAAATTACTCATCTTTGAGCTTCTAGTATTTGTCATTTGGATATTAATTGGTATAGTAGTGATCATTGATTTTTTGTTCTTGAAAAAAATTAGCGGAGGAGATAGCGTTTGAAATAAATTATATATAAATAAGAATAATAAGTATACCAAATAACATAATAATGTGGGAGTGTGGGTAAGCACGTATAACTTTTTTGTGATCATTTTTTTTTTATATTTATATAACATATTTTTTTTTAGCCTCCTAAATATTATTTTCTCATTCTACATTCAATTATATATTTGCAAGCATAACTTAACTTGCACTTTGCTCAAAAAAAAAAAAAAAAAAAAAAACTTAACTTGCACTATAATTTCGACTAAAATGTGAAACGTTTGTAATCCTCACCCTAATATCGTTCATAGTAAAAGAAAAAAAAATATTTATTATTCTTATCCATAATAGTTTTCTCTTTATTTTTAGAATTAATTTTTATATTTATGATAGGAAAAAATAAACAAACTTATAGTCTCTCATATTAGGGAATTATATATGTATGTTAGGAAACTAGTTATTATTTAGTTAGTATTTAGTTAGCATTCTTATATGCTTTAGGAAATTAAGGTTGTATAAATACATATCATTTGAATCATTGTGATTTGTCATCTTATGAACCGTATCCGCTTGCCATTAAATTGTCAATGTGTCCAACCTAATTTTCAATTGTTGATTTTTTGGATCGTGGTGATCTCAAAGACCGATTATTTTAATTTTTTCTTTGAATTTATGTGGTTACGAAAAGCTCTAAACTTTCTCCTTTCAACTCCCACAAAGTCATTTTGAATTTTTCTTTTGACAAAACACAATGTATCCTCTTGGTAATCTTTGTTTTTCTCTTGATTTCTCCGGATGTATTTATACAACATATTCTAACCCTAACTTTTCAAAATACATATAAATTCTAACTAAATACTAACGGTTTTCTAAGATAGATAAATCTCTAATACCTTTTCTCAAGTTGGAGCATGAAAAATCACAAATGCCTAACTTGAAAATAAGGTGAAGATAAGGTAAAATGTGATGGTAAAAAAAGTTTGCAGCCTCCGAACGTGAGTCGGTGATGCAAACTTCAGGTCGATGTTCATTGCATCTTCAAGTTTTCAGGAGCTTCCAAACGCGGGTTGGTGCTCCTGTGCTCCAATCTTCAAGTCGATGCCAACATGGCATCTGTAAATTTTTGCGTGCTTCGCATCATCGCTTTGACCACGCAATATCAGTTTTTGTGAGCCACCGAACGCGGGTCGGTGCTTCACAAATCAAAATTCATGGATGTTCACCATAAAAGAAGAAAGGACGAAGTAATTTTTACCTCAGTGTTCCCTTCAGTAATTCGAATGATAGATTTTCGCCTCAATGTTTCCCTTCATTCATCATCGAAGGAGAGGACAATTTGAGCTCCCTCAATACACCTTCAGTAATTCAAAAGAGAAGAAAAATAAAATGTCCTCGATCTTCATTCATCATCAAAGGGAGATAATATGCTATTAGTAAAATCAAATTCACTTAAATTACTAATAACATACTTGACTTAAATGAAGGAAAACAACCTACATATATATTTTTTTTAAATCAAATCATATTATTATTTTTTCTTCTTCTTCATTTGGGGGCAGATTGGTCGCCCAAACTCTCTTTTTTTCTTTTCATCAATTGGGCGGCAGATTGCTCGCCCAAAAAAACAAATTTCATTAATTATTTTTTCTTCAAATCAAATAAGAAGACACTCAATCTAATAATTTATTTCCCCTTCTTCCATTTCTTTCTCTCCTTTCATTTCTTCATCTTCTTCTTTCTTCTTTTTCTTTTTCTTTTTTTTTTTTTTGGTATGGTTCAGTCAAATAAACAAATCTCAAACTAAAGGTAAAGGTTCACACCAAAATTTAAATGTCAAAACAAGTGTAGTTTAGAGATAGGGATCAAATACCAAACCAAAAAATGTGTTCCGGTGCTTTCAGATCTGGAACACGAGCAGCGGTGGCGGCTCCATCATCTCCGACGTTTGAGCGACGAAAACTTCAAGTTTTCAGATTTGAACCACGAACGACGGTGAACGTTCAGATCTGATTTTTTTTTTCTTCATTTTTTCTTCTTCTCTTGAAGAAGAATATAGACCATTTTTTAAATTAAAAAAAATTCATCAACATCTACATCTTCGTCTCTTGAACAGAATGTAGAGACACCAAATGCAATATCGGGGAGGAACAAAGTTGGGCGGTGGCGGCGGAATCTGTCGTCCTAACGTTTTTATTTGATCGAGCTTCTCAAGATCGATGCTCTGATAACATGACTAAACACAATGTATCCTCCTGATAATCTTTGTTTTTCTCTTGATTTCTCATAAGAATAGGATGTATTTATACAACATACTCTAACCCTAATTTTCCAAAATACATATAAATTCTATCTAGATACTAACTGAATACTAACTATTTCCTAAGATAGATAAATTCCTAATATCTTTCTTTCGTTTAGATATATGGTAATGGTGAACTCACATACTTCTTTAGTATTGTTATGATAGAATCCAATAACAAAAAATAAAAGTTCAAAATAAGATCGACATAAATTTACGTGGTTCATTAATGTCGTGTTAGCTACGTCCACGAGTAGAAAATAGAGAACAATATTATTTCAAATAGGACAAAATTACAAAATGTCAGACTAGGGTTTAGGGTCATAAAAAATTTAAGGCATAGAGAGTCAAAATAGATTCAAGACATTGCAGCAAGTATTTTTCTTAGCTTGTTTCGAGAAGAAGGTTGTTCTTTTTTCTCTAAGTTATTGTTATACTATTTTTTCTTTTTGCATGTTTGTAATGGGAAAATCTTGGATGAGAGCAAGTAAATCATTAAAAGAATATAACTTTAACTAATGTGGATGGCATTTGAGTCATATAAATGGATTGTTCAAAATCTGTTGTCCATACTTTAAAAGGTAGAAATGATTTTTTTTTACATATGTGGTGAGAAGAATCGAACATATGACCTCTTAATCATCAGGTTATACATTATGTCGGTTGAATTATGCTCACGTTGACTTGCACAAGAAAATTTTGAGTTCTTAATAATCAATAAAAATATAATTTATTTGTATTTCTATGGTGGTCAACCTGAGCCTAACACAACTGGTTAAGACATTTCGTTAGAGTCACTAATGGTTCTATTATATCATTGACCAAAAGAGAGCATGAGTGAAAACTGAAAGTGCAAAAATGTAATATTTTTAAATCTTAGAGACTAAATTGGAATTTAAACTCAAAACTCAACGATCGATCAAATTAGCTTAACATTTTAAAACTTGAGGATTAAATGGAAACGTACTAAACTCAAAATTGAGAGTTAAAAGTGTAACGTTTAAAAAAACCGTTCTAAATGGAAATTGAATTGAAAAAGGAGGGATCGAAGCAATATTTTTCCTTAACAAAGGGAAAAAAAAATATTTTTTTACCCCAAAACTTGTCAAGTTGTATCAATTTTAACCCTAAACTTTTAATTTCATCACATCAAGCACGCATCAAATGTAAGTGTTGCAATTTTAACCTTAAGCTTAAAAAAATGTTACAATTTACCCACTCTAGTAAAGATTTTGTTAAAAAGATTGTTCAAAAAAGATTCACATATGCCTTTAATCAATTATAAAACATACGTCCTTTCAAACAAAAAATTATAAAACATATATACCGTTCAAAATTGATAGGATTTTTAAAGGAAAACCGTATTAGAGCTGGATTTTTGTTAAATTTTTTGTGTTTTGGTAAAAAAAAAAAAAAAATTAAAAACTTTGGTAAAGTTGTTCAATGATTAATTTATGCATTAACCAAATTAAAACTAGTTTAAAATTTGATATTAATGAAATTAGTGAGTTTACGGAGATTTTTGCATTACATTTTGTTAAAATTAGTGGGTTGTAATTAAGTGAAATTGAATTGTGGGTAGAAATTGTAATAGTTATCTAAGTCTAGAATTAAATTTGATGAAATTAAAACTATACCATGGAAATACAGCTTGACTGAGTTTAGGGGGAAAATTTGAAATTTTTCCAAAATATATATTTTGTAGTACAACCAAAGATTTTGTCTTCGACGTAAATATCGAAGTCTCAATTTTTTAAAAATGTCGAAGGAAATATCGATAAAATATCATATTTCTGGAAGATTTTTAAAAATATTTTTTTTAAAAAAATATTAAAATTAATAAATAAATATTTTCTACTCTAAAATTAAATGAGTTAAAATACACTTATTATATAATATTATATTCACGTTAGGTTACATTTTGCTGTTTTTTTTTTTTTAATATTTCATCTATTTTGGATGGTATGATGAAAATGTCGATTCACCCCTCATGTCAATCTATGAAAATGTCGACATATGTGGATGAAAATAGGGATAGGTGTTTGGTGGTTTCACTAATTTCTATTCAAGTAGAAAGTGATTGATAACCAACATAAACAAAAAAATAGTCAGCTAATAAATTTGTTCATACCTATAATTCATCAATATTCTTGAATCGAAGGAAGAAAAAAAAAAAGTAGAGAGATGGATTTCTTCTGGACCTGCATTCTTCTACTTTCCTTAACATGGCTGATCTTCATCTCAAAAACAAGAACCACCACCATTTCCAAGCTTCCCCCCGGACCGAAGCCCTTGCCGCTCATCGGCAACCTTCTGGCTCTCGGCGACAAGCCCCACAAATCTCTAGCTAATCTCGCCAAATCCCACGGCCCAATCATGAGCTTAAAACTCGGCCAAATCACCACCGTCGTCATCTCCTCCCCGGCCATGGCCAAAGAAGTCCTCCAAACACACGACCAATTCCTCTCCTGCAGAACAGTCCCCGACTCCATGACGACTCACAGCCACGAACTCTTCGGCCTCCCCTGGCTTCCCGTTTCGCCATTATGGCGTAACTTCCGACGAATTTGCAACACTCAATTGTTCGCCGCTCGAATTCTCGATGCCAACGAGAATCTCCGGCGAGCCAAAGTGGCGGAGCTGGTGTCGAACATTTCAAAATGCGCGTTGAAGGGCGAGGCAGTTGATGTTGGGAAGGTGGCGTTTGTGACTTCGTTGAATTTGCTTTCGAATACGATTTTTTCGGTTGATTTTGTCGACCCGAATTCGAAAATTGGGAGAGAGTTCAAGGTGGCTGTGAGAGGGGTTATGGAAGAGGCTGCAAGGCCGAATTTTGGAGACTATTTTCCTTTGTTGAAAAAGATTGATGTTCAAGGAATAAAGAGGAGACAAAGAGTTAATTTCGATAAGATTTTTAATTTGTTGGAGCATATGATTGAGGAGCGGCTTGAGCAGCACAAAACTTGTGGTTCTAACCCTAACAACGACTTGTTGCATTACCTTCTCAACCTTGGCAAAGAAAACAGCGATATCAAAATGGGCAAAATTGAGTTCAAACATTTATTATTGGTCTCTACTTTTACTTCTAACCCTTTCTTATACTTCTTCTTTATTTTTTGCATTTTAACCCTAGGTTAACATGATTTTAGTGTCCAACAATAGCATATCTCACCTGACATGATTTATTATTGGAGAAATTATTCGAAGAGGCTGCTAGTGGCTGATAGTCTTGCATAGTTGGATGAAAAGAGAAAAATTTTAAGATCTACATCTCCGGCGATTTCAAAGAGGGCACACACATTGTGGCAGCCTTATTGAATAATTTGTTATGAGATTAATAATCATGCTAATTTAACACCCACTAGAAATGAGGTATATTAATAAGCTTTTGGATTTAGTGGAATTTTACTTTACGAAGATTTCCAAAATCTAAGGTGTATTTGGTGATTTTGATATTCTACACTTCCAAAAGTTAAAAATAAGTAAGTAAAAACATAGAATACAATAGAACTTTGTTTCATTAAATCTCGAAATTCATATTTTTAGATTTTTTATTTTATATATGTTCATGTTTTTGAAGGTACTATTTGTTGCTGGGACTGATACAAGTTCTGCAGCACTGCAATGGGCAATGGCAGAACTCCTAAAAAACCCAAAAAAGCTATCAAAAGCTCAAGAAGAAATCAGGCGAGTGATTGGAAAAGGAAATCCAATTGAAGAATCAGACATTTTGAGATTGCCTTATCTACAAGCAGTGGTTAAAGAAACTTTCAGATACCATTCACCAGCTCCTTTTCTACTTCCTCGTAAAGCACTACAAGATGTGGAAATTTCAGGCTTCACAGTCCCAAAGGGCGCTCAAGTGCTAGTAAATTTATGGGCTATGGGAAGAGATTCAAGCATATGGGAAAATCCAGATTCGTTCGAGCCCGAAAGGTTCTTAGAGTCGGATATCGACGTAAAAGGTCGAGATTTTGAGCTCATTCCTTTCGGGGCTGGACGGAGAATTTGCCCTGGCTTGCCGTTGGCGATGAGAATGTTGCATTTGATGTTGGGCTCGCTCATTCATTTCTTTGATTGGAAGCTTGAAGATGGATGTAGACCTGAAGATGTGAACATGGAGGAAAAGGTTGGTCTCACTCTTGAAATGGCTTCTCCCTTGCGAGCCTTGCCTGTTCTTGTCTAATTTACAACTAAAACTACTTTTGGGAAGTGTATTTATTTTGCATTAAAAAAAAAGTGAACCTTGGTGTATAAGTTCACGTTGAATGGAAATTTAAACCTATATAATCTTTTGATTGATAATATAATGTGTTGAACGCTATGGTAATGCATGATTGATGATTTAACATGGTATCAGTTCAAGAGATCCAGTGTTCGAGTTCAAACCTTTGTAATGTTATTTTCTCTCCACTTAATATTGAATTCTACCCTTGTTGAGTCTTTTATAATTTTCAAGTGCACAAATGCGAGAGAGTGTATTAAAGTATTAATATAATTAAAATTATTTTTTTCATGTTGAAAATCAATTGTCAATCTCAACTAAGGGCCCTACTTGATGAATTTCCCTTTACCAACCGGCAAATCGAGAGGCTCACACTCTCTTCACATGAGACTTGATATTGGATTCAAGATTGGCTTGATGGCATAGGGCAACAAAATATTTAACTCACCCACCGAATTCATTTCTTTAAACAACCAATATAAATACAATGTGCTAGTTTCAATTTGACTTTTATATTAAAAAATTAAATGTGCTTCTTATGATATGTTCCAGGCGGACCTATGAAAAGATTAGAGGGGCATCCCAAAAAAAAAAATTGAATTTTTTTATATATAGGCAAAAAAAAAAAAAAAAAAAATAATGTCTTAAAATATACAGTTTCAGTATTTTATATTTTGGCCCCCTAAAATTTGTAAAAGTGTTTGTTGGCGTAGAGGCGCTCAAAAAAATTAGTTGCATGAAAAAAGGAAGGATATAAATAGTAGGAAAATATTTTAATAGAAAAAGCGCCTGATTAATCGAAACTACAATTTAGAGATTCTCAAAATCAAACAATTTAGGAAGTGATTTTATATAAATTAAAAAAAAAAAAACTGTTTTACCAAACAAAAAAACGGTTAAGATTTTATTAATATTGATTTTTAACATTCTAACAGCTTAGTCCCAAACAGACTCTTAGTTTATATTAACATCCCTCTATAAATTTTGGAAACATATTCATATTATATTGTGTTTTTCTTGAAAAAAAATTGGTTTTTTTTTCAAATTGTGTAACAAGCTTTTGAACTTTTAATTTTGTGTTTGTTTAGATCCACAAACTTTAAAATGTTTCAATATATTTTCAATTTCAATTTTGTATGTAACATGTCTTCAAATTTTCAATTTTAAATCTAATATAAATATTGTTAGACATTTTTTAAAACTTTGAGATTCATTAGAAATAAAATTGAAAGTTTAGAAGACTTATTAGACACGTTTAAAGTTTAAAACTGAATAAGATAATAGATTGAAAGTTTATGGACTAGAGACTTTTTAAGGTTTAAAGATCTAATAGACTCAAACTTTCAAGTTCATGAACTAAACTCGTAATTTTTTTTTTCCTATTTGTCAAGACAAATGAACTAATTTATATGATGGTACTGGGTTTCTTTGAACTTAGTTATATTCTTATCCCCTATCATTTTTTTTATAAGATCAAAATAATTTGAGAGTCTCGAATTTCTAATTTTTTTTTATATTTATATAACATCATTTTTTGCCCCCAAACATTATGTCTGGCCCCGCCCCGGGATGTGATTCAACCTCAAACTTATCCATATGTTTTTATTATTTTGCCCTCAACTCTAAAATCTAATACAATCAACCAAATAAAAAATATTAATTCATTTCCTACATAGATAAATAAATGTTTTCGGTAACATTTGAAGATATAACAATCATTCGTGAGTTTACCATAATACCCTTTCGCTTTAATCTCGTGTAGATACTCGTAAATCCATTTTCGAACGTAAATCTTCACTTCTCTCCGTTTATTCTTTCTTCTTTCTTCGTTTTTCGTTTCAATCTTTTTCCTCTTCCATTAACGTTTCTTTCTCACAAAAGAAGAACAATCTCAAATTTTCAAGGGTTTCAATGTTAGAGTAACGAGTTTCTCTTTTTTTCTCTACAATTTGTTATAAAAAAGAAAGAAAAAGAAAACGCATGGCTTGAAAGAGAAAGAATAAGAGAAGCCAACGAGATTGGTTGGAGTGGAGTGGGCGACGACGAAGTTGGTCGGAGGTCAACCTCATCATTGGGTTGGGTCGGGCCATCCCGACCCAAAGAATCAAAGGCCTAGACTTGGCCCAGGCCCAAGTCCTTCGAGCCTAGTTTGAGCCGGGCTTGAGTCGGCCCGACCTCTAAAACATAGGTCCATAGCCCAATCAATGGGCCAAAATTATTTTTAAATATAATATTTGTATGAGATTAAAGCTTTATTTATAGAGAATAAACATTCCCCAATCTCAAAACTTTTGTGGACAAGAATATGATAGTTTTTTTCATCATTTATACATTTTCGCAATGTACTCAAAAAAAAAAAAAAAAAAACTATCTCTTCATCCCTCTCCTCCCACTCATACTACAAGTCTACATTTATTTAACCTTATTTCTCATAATATATCATTTTTCTTTCTTTTGCCACTCATTTTTTTTTTCTCAATCTCATTGAACACACAAGATAATTTATACAACCGGTATAAATTTAATCTAAAAAAAATGATAATTGAAATGAGAATGACAATACATAATAACATTAAACATAATGGGTTAATTATGAAGTTCAACATTTCTTGGTGAACATTCCATTAAATTACTTTACAATAATCAATATGAATGTGTGTCAATTAAATCAAAATAATTAAAAATGACATTAAATAGTAGTATTTAAAGAAAGTTAAAAAAATAATGACATAAAATAAAATTAATGTTTTGAGAGCATAAACACAAAAAATATTAGTGGAGAATGGAGAATAAATACAAAAACACGAGTGGTGAATAAAGAAAATTAATTTAAGTGATATTTATAGAAATTTTTATATTTAAAAACATAAAATAATTATTATCTAATAGATTTAAAATAAAAAATCTAAAAAATATTAGGTTAGTTTGAAAGAAAAAAATTTCAATTTATAGTTTGTTTATCCTTTTTTATTTTTTTATTTTTTTAAATTATAATAATTACTTGTTTTGGGAATTCATTTTTTTTGTTTAAATATATATATTTTTTTTATCTTTTCCACATCTTTCAAATTTCAAAGCTTTGCATGACCATTTTTAATAAATTATCATAATTTTTTTCTCTTTTATATATCATGCATGTAGGCTGGGGGCGTTTGGCCCCTGTCTTGTGTTTGGGTGGGTTTGACTTTTGAAGCCAAACCCATGTTTGGATGGATGTATTGGAAAGTCATGGGTTTAGAACCCAAAACTTGGTTTTGGGTTCTAAACCCCTCACTTCTCCAATTTTGTTTCTCTCTCTTCGTCACATCAACAATTTTATCCCTCTCTTAATCCATTTGACACCAACACCAACAATTTTTTTTTTTTATCTCTTTTTCAATTTTGTCATCAATTTTTGCTATATGTCTATTCATTTTTCTTTTATATTATATATATATATATATATTTTGTCCCATCTTATTCTATTAATTAACCGTGTTAGTAATTTTTTTTAGTTAAAATATATTTTTTTTCTATTATGAAAAATGATATTCTTTTGTAATATTTTTTTTTTACTACTTTCTAATATGAATATATTTTAATATTATTACAAAATTTCCATTAATAATAGAAAATTATTGGAATCTACATGATATCCAAACTAAGTTTTTTTTTCAATTTTTTCCCCTCTTTATTACTTGTTTATTTTATGTATTTTTTCAACAGTATTCTATAAATTAATGTTGTGTTTGTAATTTTTTTTTTTTTTATAATATATTTTTTTAATTGGAATATACAAAATTTTCATAATAATGTATTTTTTTTCCTTTCTTCTATTTATTGTTTTTTGTTTTTGTTAAATGTTTTTTTTAATATTTTATTAAAATATATCTTTTTACATAAAACTTTTTTCATCAATAGTAATATAATTTTTTTTTTCTTTTGTGTCAACAAGAGCGTAGACGACATGATATATTGCTTAGTGACCATGAGCGTAACCCCAACATGTTGTAAGAACTTTTTTTCCTTTTTTTTTTTTTTTTTTTTTCTTAATTTTTAAAAGGTATATTTTTTCATCATATTTCATAAACTTTTTTTTGTACGAGTACAAAATATGAAAATTGTTCAATTTATTTTCTTATTCTTAGAATATAACATAAATTAAATGCTTCATTTTTAAGTTTCAAAAGAATTTTGCTCATGTTAGGTGAGGTCGGGTTTTACAATTCACCACTAGAAAATAAGGGTATAAAAGAGAAACGAAATAGTAAAAGGAAAATAAAAAAAAATAAAAAAATGTTCAACCCGGGGTTCAGAACACTGCACCCCAAACACTGGTTTCTGATTCCGAGGCTTCCCAACCCTGCACCCCAAACACAGTTTTTAAATTCTTAGGGTTTAGAACCCGCCCTGACAAACCCCCTAGGGTTCTGATTCCAAAACAGGGGGTCAAACGCCCCCGTAGTGTTTGGAGCTTGGACATAACTCATGATGATGATTTTTTTTTTCTAGATTATTATTACTATAATTTATATATAAAATATATTATTATATTGGATCGGGCCTTTGGGTCGGCCCAACGAGCCGATCCAAATACGGCTCGAACGGGCTGGCCCATGGGCCGATCCAATTAAAAAAAAACAGATCCATATCCAATCTAATACATGAAACAAAACAATGATATTCTGACAATTGGCGTTAATTACATCAGTTGATTGATTTCCAAAGATTGCAACTCTTTTCCTGATATAAATGTGTTTGAACGGAGGGTATAGGAACATACCTTCCAAGAAAGTACTTAATCTGTTTGGCTACACCAAGAACTGTGCGATTAGACAAATCATTTGAGTTCAAGAAATTAAACCATTCGAAGAAAGAAATAGAGAGAATGAACCTGGAAGATAAATTTTGGTACAGATCTGAAGAAATTCGTCGATGGAACTTCAAGCTTCAGCGTCGATTTCGTCGAATATGGCAGCTGAATGGATCTCAGCAAGAATTTTGAGCGCTTTTTTCTTTTATTTAGAATGACAAGCCTATTTCTTTTAATAGCGGAAATTCAATTCATGTTATATTTACATGCAATTCAAAGCCGCATTTGTTGTAGTGAATCGGATATTCGTACACAAGTTCTTCAACATTGCTTCCAACAGTAGGATGAGTAGTAACAACCTCCCCCAAGTGCAATTTATAAAGAGTCGTCGTCGTTCCGGCATTATCCAACCCAACAACCACAATCTTGTATTCTTTAGCCGAAAACAACATGAATCAGAATCTCGAATTGAAAGCCCCCATCGTATCCCAAAACCAGAGATAGATAAATCCCCTAAATATCCAAAAACTAAAATACATAAATTCCTCATAAACAGTAACTTGAAAGTTCAATAAATGGAATTTGATTACGAAACAGAAGAATAATCACCTAGAAATTAAAACTTTAAAAGAAGACATACTCAATTTAATCGGACGAACGGTTAATAAGTGTTGGTTAATTCCATAATATATAAGTTAAAACCATGAATATCTCAGTTGAATTTGATTTTAATTGTCGTAGTTGGTTTTATAACATCAAACTACTTAGCATGGTAAGATATAGTAGAAAATTTATTATCTAGTATCCACACAAACAAAAATTGCCAAAAATTTCTAAAATTTGAAAACGCCAATGTCTACTAATTGCTCTCTGTAAAGCATTAAAAAGGGAAATATAGATTCCACTTTGTAACCATTAAAACCAGATTTTTCAATTATCCAAGATCTCAAAGCTTAAATTCTTAAAATGGGGGAATAAGGTTTAAAAAAAAAGGTCAAAATGATTACAATTTATACGTATATACCTATTCAACACACAAAAATGTAATTCGAAGAATGGCAATCGAGATAGGATGCAATAGCATCTGCGTTTATGGAAACCAAATAAATTCGATTTTTCATCTATGCAATAATTGTAACCCCCACCACAGGGGAGAATTAATAAGTGAAAAAATCCTAGTACCTGCGGAATACAAATGAGAGGTTACTTTGTTTAAAGTGTTCCTGCAAATGCAACATAACAATTGAAATAAGTTAGAAATACATGAAGGTACAAGAAAGGTGACTCAAGTTGAAAATTAAAGTTTCTCTTAGAACATAGATCTTTTTCAAACGCTAGTGCACTGATAGTATTACTAATGATGAAACAAGGTAGTTTAAACAACATGTGTGACAGTAATTTTAAGAGATTCAAAATAAATCTAAAACTAACAATTATATAAAGTAGTTTAAAAAATAGCAATTACATTGTTCGCAACGGAATACCTCTAACAAGTGTGGAGATGGGCGGAGGAGAAGGCCAACCGGAGACGAGGTCGACGGAGCTAGGCGGAGCCGAGGCCGGAGTTGGGCGGAGGAGTGGCTGGAGCTGGGATTCCAAGCAACCGGAGCACGGCGGAGACACCGCCAGACCTGGCCGCAGACGACGACCGACGAAGATCGGAGGTGGGCGGCGAATACTCAGACCTGGGAGGCGAACCGGAGCAAGACCGGAGCGTCGACGGCGGAGCGGCGACGGTGGTCTGGAGCATCGAAGGCGGAGAGGACGGCTGCATAGCTTGGCGGAGTGGCGACGGTGGACTGGAGCGTCGACGACGGCGCCGAACCGAGGTGGTGCTTGGCGAATCTTGGCGGAGGCAAATCGGTAGAGCTGAGGAGACAATTTGGGGCTTTCATGGGTAGAAATAGAAATATCAACATTGTTAGGGATTTGATTTTTTATATATTGTTGGAGACAATCGCGCCATTCTTCCCTCTTTTTTCACTTTGCGTTGATTTTTTTTTTTTCATTTTTTTTTTTTTTTATTATTATTAGTTAATTATTTTTTAATGAAAAATTAATTATAATTCTTTTATAAACAAATGAATGATAAATAAATGTAAACGATTTACGACATTTTAAAATAGTCATTTATTATGACATTCGAAAACTGTCATTAAGTTTCAGAAATCTAAAAAATTCCGTTTTTTTCCTCTAAAAATTCGTTCCAAATTGAAGATGACACCTTTTTTTTCTCTCCATTGGATTTCTTTCACCCACATGTCATCTATTCCCATTTTTCTAGTAGTGTGGCTGGGTTGGGTCGGGCCGATCAACCGTTGACCATGGACCGTGCTTGGATCGGGCTTGGGTTGGCCTTTGGGCTTCGGGCCCGATGATGAGGCTGAGTCGAAGGAGAGGAGAAGAAGAGAGGAAGAAGAAGGTGAAGGTAAAGGAGATGACCATGATTTCCTTTGACATTTCAATGAAGAGAGAAAATGACAAACATGGAAAAAATAAATAAAAAACAGTTGTGGGATGGATGTAATAATCGATGGTAATCCTATCAAAGTGGTAGATAAATGGGAGGATGAGATTACATATTTTGAGGTGGGACTCACATTATACAGATTTTGGTTAGAATTATCATTCATGGATTGGATTATATTGGGAGAGAAATATACATGGCCTATAAATAATATTTTCAATGAATGTTTTTATATCTTATCTCATTTTTTTTTTCTTGTTAGATATTTAATTAATGCAAAAATTGAATCCATGACACGGACACAACCTTATGTCTAGTTATGCTCAGTTTGGGTGTATCTTTATCTCCTTTTAAAAACACAAGTTCAAGACATTGCAACCCTAGTAAAAATTTGAAGTTGAATTATTTAGGGTTGAAATTGTTACAACCACTAAATTTAGTCTAAATTGTTTTTTTTTTCTTCATTAGAATAAAATAAAACCCGTTTGCAATTTTTCGAAAAGAAAAAAATGGAAAAGAAAAGATGATGACAGAAGCCAACGTATTCTGATTTTCTGAGTAAAAAAATGACGCACTTTCTTCAACCCTCCATTTCTCTTCGCTCGTTGCGCAAAGGGTTTCAATCTTCTTCCTCTTTCCTTCACTCTGATTCCATCGGAATAAGATCCATCTCCTGCAAAATGTCGGCCGATTCTCCAATTCCAAGTCAATCCATTACCTTGCCCTGCCAACTCGAGCAACCTGTGCAGATTCTCGCCGCCCCCGGTGTCTCTGATTCCGATTTCCGGCAAGTTCAATTCCCTTTCTACTCTTCTTTTCCTGAATTATATTACTAATTTTATGCAGACTCTATTCAATTCTTAACCCCCTTACTTTTGAATTTCTTCGATTTTATCTTTTGGGGTTTCTTTATCAGTGTGCTTGATATCGCAGGAATGCTGTCGATTCATCATTGTTCAAACAGTGGCTGTTAAACTTGCAAAGTGAGACTGGGATTTTAGCTAAGGGAGCTTTGTCTCTGAAGCAAGTTCTTATTCAGGTCGTGGAAAATAAACTCATCGAGTTTTAACTTTTGATCGTTTATATATTTATTGTTTCCACTTTTTGGTCAAAATGTAATTCAGGGGTTTTTGGTTCAGGGAGTTGATATGTTCGGAAGCAGGATTGGGTTTCTCAAATTTAAAGCCGATATCTATGATAAGGAAACTGGGAAGAAGGTATTTGGCAATTACCATTTGTTTGTTCTGTTTCTGAATTTGTTCAAATCTGTTAATAGAGATTAGGATCAACTTAACTGAACTGTTTAAAATTATGACATGCTTGGAACTGATTTTGATCATCCATTGGGGTGTGATTCTCGGTAGAAGTGATTGATAGAGAAGCACTTGAGGTAATAATCATTACTTGGGAAGTGAATTTTAGTAATTTGATGATCCTAAAATCACAATTAGTACCAAACATTAACTGTTCAAAATCACTTTTGATTATTTGGACATCACTTTCCAGGTTGTGGAACCAAACATTAAAATGATTTATTATCTAACGCTTTTTGTAAGATCACTTCTACTACAATCACCTATTCAAGAATTGCTCTTAAATATGCTCTTAGTCGTGTCTCTTCCTTTTATGTTAATCAGAATGATGGTTTAGTTAGTATTATGCCAAAGAAATCAATTAGGCACTAATGTAATTAGATCTACTCTCCTTTGATAAACTTCGGAATCGATCGATGCTGCTGTTGGGATTCTTTTCCACGAACTAAAACTTGCTTAGGTTCCAGGTATTGTATTTGCAAGAGGACCTGCCGTCGCTGTGCTTATCCTTTTGAGTTGCGAAGAAGAAACTTATGCTGTCCTGACTGAGCAGGTTGATGTTTTTTCATTTGATTTGTTATTACTTTCGAAGTTCAGCAGTTTTGTAGAGATTAAATCGTTAGCCATGTAATTGGATGGGGATGCTATATTAAATAACTAACAGAGGTTGCAATTTTTTAGGTTGTTTATGTTGTGAAACACACTGCTTGAAATTTGAATTTTGATCACACTGCATTGAATTTTCATGTTTAAGGTTAGAGTTCCTGTTGGGAAGCTGATGTTGGAACTGCCTGCTGGTATGTTGGATGATGACAAGGGGGATTTTGTTGGCACTGCGGTTCGTGAGGTCTAATCTTCTACTCTTCTTTTGCACAATAAAAGTATTACACAACATTTGACTGGAGAATCCAAGTTATGGAGCTCCTCATTAAAGGAAGAGTGAAAGATTTTCTTTGGCTCTTGATGTGTTATTTGATGTGCTAATCATCATGACAGGTTGAAGAAGAAATAGGCATTCAGTTAAAGCTTGAGGACATGGTTGATCTTACCGGCTTCCTGGACCCATCGACTGGATGCAGAGTCTTTCCTTCTCCCGTAAGTTCACATTTTAACAAATATCAATTGTTGAAAATTTGGCGTTGTGAGTAAGGCTAGTCTTCTCTTCAGATTCCCAATGATAATCCATGATCGTTAATCTGCAACGTTTTATTAAGAGCTACTGTCTTTTGGAAATATAAGGTAGTATTTTAAGAACCATCTTAATCTTATAAGTTTATTAAGTTTCCAGCCAACAGAGTTGTACTGAGGAAATAAAAGCAGGCATGCCGATTCCAATTACCTAGTTCCCACACCAGCCTACAACATCTGAGAGGGCCTCGCTCTCCGCACCTGCGATTACCCAAAAAATCCCCCTCTTCTAACTCACTCACTTGAGGCTTACCCTTTTTTCAACTCCACGTGTACTTCTCGACTCTTGGAGGCTTATCACAGTTCTAAAGAAATCTTTACACAAAACACACATCCAATCAACATCTTAGTTTTACGCATCATGGTTTCGCAAATTTCCCACTTGCCCTTGTTTTGTGTATTAGCAAGACTAAACATTACCTTACATGTTCGTGGTTAGGGAGGATGCGATGAGGGAATCGGTCTCTTCTTGTACCGAGGATTTGCAAGTAAAGAGACAATTGCAGAGCTGCAAGGAAAGGAAACCGGACTGAGGGATCATGGTGAGCTGATTAAGGTTCATGTTGTTCCCTATGAAAAACTCTGGCGCATCACAGCCGATGCGAAGGCCCTAATTGCCATTGCACTCTATGAAATGGCTCAGAAGGAAGGGCTTTTGCCGTCTTTCAAACCTTGATAGTCTCTTCTTCTCCCTATATATCTGCGATCTTTCACCTTGAGCCTTGGCAAATGTTTTTCCCCCCTTCAATTCAACTTTTGCTGGGTTATGTAAAAGTTTCTTAACACGTCTTAAGGAAACAACTATGCTCCATAAAGTTGGATTGTGCATGTTCGATCGTTATGCTGCATCTAACCTCAACTAGATTTAGCAAATAATGGAGCTAAGGACTAAGTTGTATCATTTCCTCGAATGCTAGCAGCTAGCCTCTAATGATCCCTAAATGTAGCATGAACACACTTAAAACTAGAAATTCGTTTATCTAAACACCCCAAATAGCTTATGTAAGCAGTGACAAATCATGTCTTGGTTTTTAGATTCGGATTTAGTTTCTATTTAGTTTTTGTGATTATTAAATTATGTCTTTATCACCTAGCCCCTCAATCTACCCACATGTATAGTTCCTACTGATCTCTCATGACAAAGTAAGGCCAATTATTTATTTTTTTTTTAAAGAAAAGGAAGGCCAATTAGAAAGCCATATTGAAGGAGAAGATAACTCCAAATCTAATATGCATGCTCGTGGAGGGCAGCTCTTTTGGCTTAAGCCAATCATCAGTTCTTGTATCCTTAGCAAACTCTCTTTCAATATATATTACACATTCCATCTCCTTCACTTTTATCATCAACAGAGCAAGACAAAGATGTCAAAACGTGTCGGAATTATGAGTCTAAGACAATAAAATGTTGCACAATCGAACATTTAATTAGTCAAAGACCTTCTCATTAGAGAAAGCACACAAGCAGAGGAAGGGAAGAGAGAGGGGAATGGGATGTACGACAATAATTTATAAACAAAATTAGAATTGTAAAATTTATAAATTTTGCTAAGTTATTTGAAATAATACATGTCAACAACGTCCTAGTAAGTCACTAACTCTTTAACTTACAAGATCAATAACAATTTTGCACTCTGTATGTAAGAGGAACTATTAAGTATTTTGAATTTTTATGTAGATTTTTGAATTCACAACCAATGGTTATTAAAGCTCATAGAGGGAATGAATTCAATCCTTGCTGGCTACCTATCTAGAAATTAATTTTCTATGAGTTTCCTTAGCAACCAAATGTCGTGGGGATAGACAGTTGTCTCTTGAGATTAGTCGAGGCGTGTAGAAGCTGTCTCGGGTACTACGAATATAAAAAAAAGAAAAAAGATCCAACGATTATTAAGAGGCAACTATGTTATGACATCATCATTGAATATTATTTTCCATTTTAGGGTTCACTTTAGGATTTAAATATCGAGCACTAAAAGTAACAAATGTAAACTTGGAGGACCAAGAGTATAAGTTTCCTAGAAAAGACAATATATCTCAAGTTCAAGAGTTCAAATTTGAGTGGAATAGTCCTAAAGAAATTAGCTGCTGAATATTGCAATTTACAAGAGACGACAGATTTGGCCACATCAATTTGTTGTCTTTGAGTTTGGCGTCATTATCAAACTTCGAACTTAGTCTTATTTAAAATAAAAAACATGGATACAATACTAATTCTCTAATTCAATAATTCAAATTCACAAACAAAACAAAAATTAGTTTTTCTTATATTCTCGAAACAAAAGCTAAAGTTCACAACTAAATGCCCTAAATGAACATCAAGATTGTCAATCATTGTAACATGTCAAGTTAGATAATGACAATTTTAAAGCATAATAAACAAATACTTCACAAGTTAAACCAGTCAAAACTCCTCGCAGGCCTCACCCACAAGCTTCCAATGGCAATCTGTCAATGCCTTTGAAAGTTTCTTTCATTACCGCCGGCCATGGCTGGCTCTGTTTCTCCAATATAAACTTCCTCTTTGGTTAGAGTTCACCAACAACATCTTCAAACCATTAGCCTTTTCCCTTAAACATGATTCTAATTTTGCCTTCTCTTTTTCTCCTTCTCTTGCTCAACTTTCATGGCTATGAGGCTCAAGTAACTGAGCTTCCATTGACCAATAATCTTCAAACTTACATTGTCCATGTGAAGAAACCAGAGATGGTAGATGATCTCGAGAACTGGCATAGATCATTCTTACCGGAAACGATTGCGACCTCGAATGAACAATCGCAATCGCGCTTACTTTATTCATATAGAAATGTGATGAGTGGTTTTGCTGCAAGGCTTACTGAAGAAGAAGTGAGAGCAATGGAAGAAAAAGATGGTTTTGTGTCAGCAAGGCGTGAAAGGATATTGCATTTGCACACAACTCGCACACCTCATTTTCTAGGATTGAATCGCCAATTTGGGTTTTGGAAAGATTCGAACTTTGGAAAGGGAGTGATCATTGGAGTTTTGGATGGTGGAATTACGCCAAGTCATCCTTCATTTAATGACGTGGGAATGCCACATCCGCCAGCCAAATGGAAAGGAAGATGTGAATTCAATTTCTCAGCTTGTAACAACAAGCTTATAGGTGCGAGATCTTTTAATCTCGCAACAAAAGCCTTAAAGGGCGATGCCGATGACTCTCCTATTGATGTAGATGGCCACGGGACTCACACGGCGAGCACCGCTGCCGGTACTTTCGTCGATGACGCTGAGGCATTGGGAAACGCAAAAGGCACGGCGGTTGGGATGGCGCCTTTAGCTCACCTTGCCATTTACAAAGTATGCTTTGGAGAAGATTGCCCTGACACCGACATTCTCGCAGCGCTCGATGCCGCCGTGGAAGACGGCGTCGATGTGCTCTCGCTCTCGCTCGGGGGCGAATCGCTTCCCTTCTTCAAAGACGTTCTCGCCATAGGCGCATTCGCAGCCGTTCAAAAGGGGATTTTTGTGAGTTGCTCAGCTGCTAATGCAGGCCCTTTTAATGCCACATTGTCGAACGAAGCGCCATGGATTCTAACGGTTGCAGCTAGTACTATTGATCGAAAAATTGTAGCCGTTACAAAGCTTGGAAATGGAGAGGAATTTGATGGCGAATCTCTCTTTCAACCAAATGATTTCCCACCAAATTTCCTCCCTCTTGTATACGCGGGTGAGAAAAATCAAACCGCCGCTTTATGTGGAGAAGGATCATTAAAAGACATCGACGTGAAAGGAAAAATTGTAGTATGCGAAAGAGGAGGAGGAATTGGAAGAATTGACAAAGGTGTAGAAGTAAAAAACGCCGGTGGCAGCGCGATGATCCTCATAAACCTACAAGCAGATGGATTCTCTACCGAAGTCGACGCTCACGTGCTTCCGGCAAGCCACGTGAGCAACACGGCGGGGGTGAAAATTAAATCATACATTAACTCAACAACATACCCAATAGCCACAATTCTCTTCAAAGGAACCATAATTGGCGATGAAAATTCTCCATCCATAGCTTCATTTTCCTCTCGTGGGCCAAGCCGTCCAAGCCCGGGAATTTTGAAACCAGACATAACTGGTCCCGGCGTCAGCATATTAGCTGCATGGCCATTTCCATTAGACAACAACACAAACACAAAATCAACAACATTCAACGTAATTTCAGGAACATCAATGTCGTGTCCTCATCTAAGTGGAATTGCAGCTCTAATCAAAAGCTCTCATCCCAGTTGGTCACCCGCCGCCATTAAATCCGCCATAATGACAACCGCCAACACAACAAATCTCAACGGACAACCAATTCTCGACCAAAATTTACAACCGGCGGATTTCTTCGCAATCGGCGCCGGCCACGTCAACCCAACAAAAACAGCTGACCCAGGATTAATTTACGACATCCAACCCGATGATTACATTCCCTATCTTTGTGGATTGGGATACAAAAATAACCAAGTTTCAATCATTGCACATAAACCAATTGATTGTTTAGCAAAACCAAGCATTCCAGAAGGAGAGCTCAATTATCCGTCGTTTACCGTCGTGTTAGGACCGCCGCAAATACTTTCAAGAACAGTGACGAATGTCGGCGGTGGACGTGAAGTTTACACCGCCGTCGTCGAAGCACCACCGGGGGTTTCTGTTACGGTCCGACCGAGGAAAATAATCTTCTCGGCAGTGAACCAAAAAGTGACGTATTCGGTGACGTTTAAGAAAATTGGTTCGATCGGTCCTTCAATTGAGTTTGGTCAAGGCTATCTCAAATGGGTTTCTGCTGAACATGTCGTTAGAAGTCCGATATCTGTTAAGTTTGTGTGAATTTTTTGTTTAAAAAAATGGCGGTGTTGAAATTGATTAAGGTGGCGAAATGTTGTTGACAATGAGACCATAAAGTTTGTGTTATCCTACAATAAAATGGTTGGAATGCCTTGATATGCCTTAAATATATTAGGAAAAAACTGATTTGAGTTTTACTTACTCGTTTTGAGTTTTGACCCATTTTGTATTAGGTCATTAGGAGGGTGTCATATATAAACCTTCTAATGACTTCAGCCGCCCCTAATCGGTCCATTTGTAATTCTATCATATTCGTAATAATATTGTTCTCTCTCTTCTGTCTGTGGATGTAGCCAACACCCGCCTCATCTCTGGCATTTTCGACAGTAAACGTTGGCGCGTCTCCATCAGCCTCAGTCTCCTCCACGACCTCGTCGTGTGCTCCTCGATGAACCACCTTCGGCCTCAACAACGACTCTACCTTCAACGTGATCTCGACAACTAAATCCATCTGCGTGGCGCCAGACGGTGGTGCTTTTGATTCACCAGCTGCGTCATCGAATTTTGTAGGCTATGGAATTCTTTTGTTATCTAAAGAATTATTGATTGACCATGAGAATCTCTAACTTTGGAGAGTTTTTTTGTTTTTTGTTTTGAATGAAGTTTCAATTTTGGATGGAAGAAAGAAAATTACCAAGAAAAAGTTAACTCCGTGAATCTTTTTTTATTTAAAAGAAGTAAATATTTGGCCAATCAAATATTGACATGTGGCTGGGCTGCAAAAAAGATTAAATAAAAGTGTTTGATAATTAATAGAGTGATTGCATAGATAGCACTCCGACCCAAAATATTTGCAATTATACCAAAATGTAAAATCTTTTGCAAATATAGCAAAAAAAAATAGTCTGGTCCAGGTAAAAGACTAAAAAGTCCAAACCCAATTCTCAGCCTTAAAAATCAGTCGTTTTTATAAACTAGAATCGCATAGCAACCTATGTGATCGCATAGCAACCTATGTGATCGCATAACAACCTATGTGATCGCATAGGTTGCTATGCGATAGCTATATATGTTATCACATAGGTTGCTATGAGATAGTTATGTGATAGCTATGCGATCGCATATGTTGCTATGTGATTCTGGTTTATCTTTTGAACATCCCACTTTTACCATCGTCTAAACCCTAACCTCCCAGACTCCTTGATTTCTCTCTATTTCGAATCGCAATTCATCGGATCCCTAACTGGATCAGTGGATTCTTTGTAGAAACTGTAATTTTCGTACTAGAGGAAGCATTCGTCGATGTAGATACGGGCGGAGGGGGCGAGGAGGCGGGGGAGGGCGGTGCGGCTGGTGATAACCCATTTTTTTTTATTATTCTTATTTATTTATTAAGGGTAATACAGGAATAAAAAAAAAATTATTTTACAAATTTGTCATATTTGCAAAACTTTTAAAAAGTTGCTATATCTTTAATTATTTTAGTCTAAATTGACATCGGATACAATTTCTCATAATTAAGGGTTGATCAGTTTTTTATTTTTAAAATTTTGAAAACGCTTTTTAAATTGTGAAGGGATTTAAATATATATATATATATATATATATATATATATATATATATATATATATATATATATATATATATGGTTTTCGTCAAAACCAACTTGAAAAATTGTGGAGTATTGAAGTTTGGCAAAAAAAAAAAAAAAAAAATCGTGAGATTTGTGAGTATTTTGAAATAAATTTGAGCAAAAACACTTCTTATAAAATTATGTTTTTCCTTTTAAAAAAATAAATAAATAAGTATACGATTATGACCAACAAGAGCATAACTTAGTGACTATGAGGTCATAGGTTCAATTTCTCACTCCCACATGTTGTAAAAAAAAAAAAAAAAAAATTTGATCTATGCTTCTAGAGTACTATACCCACCATATATCTGCTCGCTTTGACTAGTTTATATGTTTATATGCCTCTAATATACATGCACATGTCACCAATTATTCATATGTTTAAACAATTTAGAACAAACTAACCATGAGAATAATATATATATATATATATATATATATATATATATATTAATAAGCTCAAAATAAAAATAAGACTTGAAGTTTTTTTTAGAGAACAAAATGAAGCAAACTCAAAATTTTAGGAGAAAAAAAGAAAAAATATCTTATTTTACCTCTAAACACATGTCGTGTTGTATTAATTTGTATCCAATAAAACTCTTTTTTTAGTACACAAGAGAAAAAAAACATAAGAAAATTAAAGGAGGAAAATATCTCTTAACAAAACTTCGGGCACCCCATGGAGAGTGTTCTTCAACCCCAAACATAAAGTATTGGTCTTTCTCGCATGACTAGTTAAATTGTGGGCGATTGTATTGCATTGTTTGGGGTATAAAGAAAGATCTTCTCGTTTGGTGATAACACGAATTTCATCTATTATAGGTTGAATTTCATTGTCAAAAAATGTCGTGCACTTCAAGAAGTTTCCAAATGATTAATGAGTTCAGCCCACAAAGATCGAAGTCCCGCCTCAAGAGTTGTCTTAATACCGACTAAGAGTACAATAACTTCAACAAGTTCTACAAGTCCTGATAACTTTTGAACATATTAAGTCGTTATCATAGTTTTTTCAATGAAGTACGTTTTTTACGATCATACAAAACCTGTTATTCCCAAAGAAAGATAAGCATCCAAATTTAGTTTGAGAGAGTCAAGTCATTGTAGGGATCCAACTATCCATGTTGTGTTTACATTTTGAGGCCTTGATGAGTGATGGACACGATTATTTCTCCATTCAGGTGGTTGTCATGTGATTTAACATTAACGTTCATTTCGTCACTGTACTCTAGAGCCCACTGGATTGGGTCTTTATTTAACATCTTCTTGTCTTCGAACAACTTGGAATTTTCCTGGTTCCAAACTTCCACCAATGCATTCGCAAAAAATTGCATTTTCATATGACCCAGATTCTGAAAAACCCAACAAATCGACAAAGATGGAAAATTAGTGGATGGTGTTCAAAAGTCTCAAGGGGAGGGCCAATTTTTCCATAATTTTTGGGTAGCTAATTTGAAAGCCCAAAAATATGGATTTCAGTTTCATTTGAATGCCCACAAGATGACATGCACACCACATTAAATAATACCCAACCTTTGTAGATTTGTCTTTGTGGGTACAACTCCGATATAAGCACGCCAAAGACATATTTTTGTCTTTTGAAGAAGCGCATTCAAACTCCAAAGGTGCTTCCACAGATCTATGCTCTCATGTTCATTAGAAGATGAGGCTTCATTTATTTCAGTTTGCACGAGCTTATACTTACTCGTAACCGAGTAAAAGTATTTTCGGCTGTAATGTCAAAATAAATGATTTGGGTAGACTATTTGGTTCAAAGGAGTGCTTAGAATAACATTTATCCTCCTCGAAAAAAAAGATCATAAATTTTCCAACATAAAATAGAATGTAACTCTAGACTTAGTTAAATGTTGCAATTTCTACCATCTATTACATTTTTGCTAATTTACGACCCACTAACTTTAATAAAAAGTAATTTACAAATCTCCATAAACTCTTAATAATATCAAGTTTGCACAAATTTAAGTTTGATTAATGCACAAATTAAAAGCATTCAACATTGAATGACTTTACTGAAACTCACAAATTTTAACAAGAGTTTAGTTCTAATGTCCCCTCAATCTTGTACCATATATTTTATAATTCAATGAAAGTATATCAACATACTTTTTTTAACGAACTTTCAAACGAGAATTTATTATAGGGTAAAATTGCAACACTTTTCGAGTTTAATGTTAAGATTACAACACTTATCTAAATTTGTGGTGTAATTGAATGTAATTTGAAGTTTATGATAAAAAATGGTTACAACTTTAGACAAATTTTGAGATAAAAGTTGATTTCTTTCTTTAAAAAAATAAAACATGGCACGATTCAATTACCAATCAATTGTTTTTTCTTTTCTTTTGTAAAAGTACCAAGTTTTTCAATTATTACTGCAATTTGCATATGATAATAGGCCATAGTTACCCATAGAAGATCATTAAAGATTGCTACTAGGACAAAACAACTGAAATTATTATTATTATTTTTCTTTTGGAGAAACGCCAATTAAATTATTGAAGTTTGGCGTTTTGTGTAGATGAAAACCATTTGACATTTGGTACAAATATATCAAGTTTCTGCTAATTTACGACCCACCGACGTCTTTAATAAAAAATTAATTTACAAATGTCCATAAACTAATATACTAATCACAAACTCACACGATCTTTTTCTCTTTTTTCGTTTAATTGAGAATGTAAATACATATTTAACTAAGAGAATACATTTTCTCTTTAAATTTCTCTAAAAGCTAAACACCTTTAAATCTCTCAATTCGAACATGAAAGTCTCGAAATATCTAATTTGAAAAGAAAAAAAAATTTACACACTGCGGAACGCCGGAACTCTTTGTCGAACCGTCTTCACCAAACTCTCGTCACGAACGCCGAAACTCTTCACCGAATTGCATTGTCAATCTCTCGACAAAAATGTCACAAATCTCACGAATCACAATTTTTTTTTTTACCCACTATTTTTCAGGCCCGAACCCTTCGAGCATAAAATCAGAGTCGCGCCTCACAGAAGGACCATCTATGATCTCTTCTTGCTGCCACACTAACGGGAAATGACCACCTCTAATCTCTTAGCTTCTCGCCGCCACACTCACGCCTCTTCATCGATCACTCTCGTACACACTGTCGCTCCGATCTCTCGAAAACGTTTTGCAACAGCCGCAAATCTTTCTAGTTTTCCATCGCAATTCTCTCTAGTTTTTTTTCCTCTCCTCGAAATTGGGCGTCGAGTTGTCGCCGCGCTCATGTTTAGTATTGTCGCCTTTAAAATAAACTAGGTTCTAGGCTCTGATATCATATCATGACAAATTCACATGAATCTCTATCTTTTCTTTTTTTCATTTAATCGAAATACATAGCCGAGAGAATAACCTTTTCTCCTCCAATCTCTAAATATAGAGAATACAATTTCAATAATATAATATCTCAATAATAATTAATAGGATATATATCTCAATAACTAACCAGTTTCAATATCGTTTTGCACGAACCTAAATTTTATTCATACACAAATTAACCATTAAATATAACTTTACTAAAATTCACAATTTAAAAAGAAAAAAAAATTAATGTCTCCTATATCATATGTTTTATAATTCATTAAAATACATGATAATATTTTTTTTAACCAACTTTCAAACGTGATAAAATTGTAATATGGCACATGTTCAACTACCAATCAATTGTTTTTTTTTTCTCTCTTTTGTAAAGTAAGTACCAATCAAGTTCTTCAATTATTACTGCAATTTGCATATAATAATTGCCCTAGTTACCAATAAAAGATTTAAATAAATTTGTATTCCGTATATAGAAATTAAAAGTTGCTAGTAGTAGACAAAGCCACTGAAATTATTGAAGTTTGGCGTTTTGTGTTGATGAAAACAATTTGACACTTCCTACAAATATATTATTCATCTTTTTTTGGACACTCAAATAAATTATTGTTAGCGACAATCATATCTTTTGTTTAATGCTGCCATTTGTTGCACATGATAGTCTAACTATTTAATTATTCTTTTTCTAGTTGGTTTTTTAAGTACAATCAATTAGGTGGTAGGAGAATATCACCATCTGACCTCAAGAGATAGTCCAGATTAATTATCAATTATCATTAAACTATGTTCATTTTGACATTTTTTTTTTCTAATTATTAGTTATGAATCTGTTTACTCAGAAGGAATATATAACTAAAAGATATAGAGAAATTAGTATATATATATATGAATGAGTGTAGTTTAGTAGTAATTGATATGTAATCTGTCGAAGAGATCAAATTCTTTTTATTTCATTTTTTTTATAAATATATTTAATTAATGCGGGCAAGGGAATTGAACATGTGACCTCTTAGCCAATGACACAACTTTATATTAGTTATGCTCGGTTTGGCTTTTATCTCATTTTTTGTATTAAAAAATAAAACAAAACAATACTAGATTATGTATATCAATAATATATATTATTGTCAAACTTAAACATATCTCAGATGATTAAGACATATATTTAGAATAAAAAACAATTAGAGGTTTAAATTTCTACTCGGTATAATATTTGTATTCAAATTTTTTTTAAAACTTAAAAAAAATGTTTAAATATTTGTACTCAAATTTTTTTAAAAACTTAAAAAAATGTTTATTATATTGATATATAAATTAATAGACGATTGCTCTCACATAAAATTATTATTAGTTAAATTAATAAATTAACATTTTCCATTAAAAAATCTATCATACAAAAAGTTGAGGGTTTTCTCAATGCTTGGAAGCCATATATATGGATCGGTATATTGTTAGTGTTGGAATTTTTGTTATAACAATTGGTTATGGAGATCTAGCTAGCTCATTTGGATTTTAGATTTTTTTTTTTTTTTTTTTAGTATATTGGAGGTGAGGGATTCGAACTACGGACCTCTTGATCGTTAAGATATTTTATATATGTGTGTCAATTTCTTTTGACATTATTTATTTTTTGTTATTCGATTTTTTTTTTTTTTTGCAACAGTAGTTTAATTAATGCGGGGATTGAACCCATGACCTTTTGGTCACCGGCCCAACCCTATGCCAATTGAGCTATGCTCGGTTTGGCAAACTTAAATGATTTTTGACAACATAAAAGTGAGAATTAAAATGGTTTTTTATGTGGAGTTAAAAAAAATTAACAGAGATTATTTAAAATAGTGTTAAATTCTATAAAATATTCCTGAATTTTAGACTAAGTTTCAATTATGTTGATGGACATGAATTTTTTTAACGGAAGGATTTTTAAAAAAATGGAAGGTATATATATATTGAATCATTTACAACTTAATAATTCAACTATTGGACACTTTTTAAACTCAAAAAGATCACCATCACTAATTTACAAAATCAATTCATAGACATAAGTTATCACATTTTTTCATTTATCTTTCATTAATTTACAAAATCAATTCATAGACATAAGTTATCACATTTTTTCATTTATAATTTTAATGAAAGATCTCACTTTGAGCATAGGCCGGTGTGACTTTAGTTTTTATTTCACTTATATCGATATTGTCATTCACTTATATATCCATAATTTTCTTTATCTTAAACAATGTTTTTTTTTTTCAATAAAATATTGGGTATGCAATTGCAAAGAAAATAAGAAAGAAAAAAAATATACATATGGGTGTGATCTATGAGTTAATTAAATAATAATTTATGAGATTGATTAAAGCAGGATATACGGTGATGGAGATCTGAATCTCGTGCCTCATGTGCTGCGTTTCTTGTTGACCTTCCATAATATTAACAAGTGTGCGTTTGGTATATCCCCAAGCATATATATATACATATATATATATATAAATATAGAGTTGGTAAGTTATATATTTTTTGGGGCGAGAGAAATCTAAGATTTCAAATTGATTATAGAACAAATTTGTTTATACTCATGAATAGACCAAAAAAAAAAAAAAAATAAGTAGATAAGAAAAAAAATTCAACTACTATAAACATAGTTGAATGGACATAATAACATAGTTGAATGGACATAATATATGATTTAGTGACTAAGAGGTCACATGTTCAATTTCCTCCATCTTGTCAATTTTTTTTTTTTACTAAAATTACTTTTTCAACTTAAAGAATAGTTTAACGGTTAAGGTATTTTTAATACTCCATAGAGATAGTTACTTAAATCTCTCACCTTTTTGTTCGGGATATAATATTTCTTAAACATTGTAAACTTAAATACTTTATCTTCCTAGAAGTTGTATAGAGAAGCTCTCATCTCATATTTTTAATCATCATATTAAAAAAAATATATATATATTTAGAATCTATTAATATTTTTTTAAATGGTAAAAATTAATCAAATTTAAGTTAAGTGATTTTAACGCAGGTTTGAAAGTGATTTTAGAATAATTAATTTAGTTCAAGTGATTTAGAAAAAGAATTCTATACTTCTAGAAATGTTTTAGTATAGCTTAGGGGTCAATAATTGACAAAATAAAAAAAAAAAAAAATAAGTACTTCAATCAAAGAAATCTTTAGAAAATGTTAATCAAGACATGAGTATCTAGTCTAGAGAAAATCGAAGAAATTGAATGTAACATAAAATATAAAAAAGTTTAAATATCATGTCAATTTCTATACTATACTTTCAACTTTTGTTCATTTATTTTTAGTACTTTTTGAATGTTTATTTTGGTCCATTACTTTTATTTTATGTTCATTTTATCCTTCAATTTTTCAAACGTTTGTTTTGGTTTGTATACTTTTTAAAGGTGTCCCATTTTTATTCATGTGTGCACAATTTCTAAACTCCCTAGGAGATCTCCATTGAATTTTTAATTTATTCATGTACTCTTCCATTTTTCAATGTAATATTTAGGGAAAATAAAGAAAGAGAAGTTGGTACGTAACTCTGGAAATAAAAATTATGAAAGATTTAATTGCAATAAAATATAAAATATATAATAATACAATAACTTCTAATTTTAATTAATTAAGAATTGTAGTACAAGTTTTCCTTTTCCATTTAAGTATCATATATGATATTGTCCTATCCCTCACATTTTTTTTTTTTTTTTTTTTTTTTTGAAAAGCTATCCCTCACATTTTCATTTCTGTTCACACTCTTTTATTAATTAAAATGGAACCGAATGTCATGTCTGGGTTTTACTGATGTTGTATTCATTTTTTTTTTTTTTTTTTTTTTTTCCAACATGAGCGCAATGTTAATTGACATGGAAAATTTTCTTCAAGATCAAACCTTCAAATCTCTATACGACTATACCTCATATTTAATTTGTTGTACTAAAAAAAATATATTTTAAAAGAAAAAGAGATTAGTCACCTATATATGATTGTGTTTTTCTAATCTTCTTCACTAATTCCCAAGTCAATAGCTAAAATAGAAATATTGGGAATAAAACCGTTTAATGCCATATATAATTTTTTTACAGAGGTATTTAATTAATGTAGGATCAGAGATTGAACCCTCTGACCTCTTAGTCAAGGACACAATTTTATGTCAATTGAGTTATGCTCGGTTTGACTGCTTAATACAATGTTATGACTGCATCTCAAAAAATTTCTTAGTTGTGTAGTGTTATACTAAAATTGTCATCGAAGAAATGAAAGAAGACAATTGAATGGACCAAAACAATAACTTTTTAAAAGTAAAAAAAAAAATCAAAACCAATATAAAGAAAGTACAAAAACTAAAATAAATCAAAACGACTAAAAGTAATGCTATAAAATCAAAGAGATATCAAAATGAATAAATTTTGATCTTGTGATCAAAACTCAACTAAATGTTCAAATTTAGTCATCTATATTAACATCTCATCTAGACTCTCCACTAAACGGATACATATCCATATTAAATAATATTTTTTTTAAAGGGTTTAGTTTTTGAACTTTAACAAGTGTGTTCAATATATTTTTCAATTTTCAACTTTCAATTTTATATTTAATAGGTCCTCGATTTTTTAAGTTTAAGTCAAATAGATTATTATCTTATTCGACATTTTTTAAAATTTAGGGATTCGTTAGAAACAGAATTAAAAGTTTGTAAACACATTAGAGATTTTTTAAAGTTGGCTCAAGTTTTAAAGTTTATGGACTAAATTCGTAATTTAATTTTTTTTTTTTTTTTTTTTTTTTTTTTTCATTTGATAAGATATTGAGATGAGCTAAATTATATGATGAGAAAGCTTTTGATATACTTAACTAATTTCTTAATTATCACTTATAGTATTTTTTTAAAGTTTACATAAGAGTGAATTCCAACCTCCCACTTTTTTGTTATAGTTTTTTTCTTATTTTTATATAACATAATATTTTTGGCACCAATTATTATTGTCGGGATCCGCCCCTAGTCTCATTACTTCGAAATCAAATATATAGGTCTCAAAAGGACGAAAAAGGGAATCAAATATATATGAATAATTAAAGATAATCTTTGAGCTTCATTTGGTGCTATAAATAAATGGCTGGTTAGATTTCCAAAACGCACAATTTACCATTTCCAAGAACTTCATCACCAATCTCTCTCTCTCTCTATGGAATTGGAATTGGAATTGGAGTGCATTGAATTCCCATTCCAATTTGATGAGGCAGATGACTTATTTCCACTTCCTTCTCTTTCCTCTTTTGATATTCCTGTTCCTCCTCAGCCTCCATTGATCTCTTCCAACAATAATCCCACCTCTCAAAACCCCAAAAATGGCCGCAGGCGAAAATCTCCCAACACTTCCGACGAAACTATCCACGACGACGAAAACCCTAACGAACACAAGAAAAAGAAGATTATCCACAGAGACGTTGAGCGCCAAAGAAGGCAAGAAATGTCCACTCTCTACTCCACTCTTCGCTCACTTCTCCCTGTTGAATATGTCAAGGTAATACTCATCAAAACTTCACCCACCCAAATCTTTCTTTTTACTTTAAAAGTTTACTTTACCCTCTCATTTTTTTAAAAATTAATTATTTTAATCTTTGGTACGGGTACGCTTAGAGTACAAATAATATCTCACTTTGGCTAGATAAAAGAAATCTCATGCGTATATAAGGGATGACAATTATCTCCAATGAAAATATTTTGGTGAAACCAACAGCAAAATCATGATTATGCTCAAAGTAGATAATATCATATCATTGTGGTAGATGTCTGGTTCCGTTGTCTACTCAAAGTAGATAATATCATATCATTGTGGTAGATGTCTGGTTCCGTTGTCTAACAAGTACAAATAGTTAAAACAGGCTGAAAAAGTTGTTTTTCTACAATATATTTTAGATAAAAAAAATTAAAGTTTGAATCTCAAGTTAAACTAAAAAAAAATATTAATACTCCATAAATTTATAAAAGAAAAATATTTATATAATCTATAGATAAAATAAACTTTTGAATAGTGCATCACTAAAATAAAATAAACCCAAGTGTGATGGGAAATAAAAAAAAATAATAAAGAGGAGACAATTTTATAAGAAAAAATAAATAGTCTAAAAAGCTATGGAATCTAAAACTTTTTTTTTTTTTTTGCTTTTCACCTCACCAATTTAAAAAATGATTATTGTTGTTTTGAACCAGGGAAAGCGATCAATATGCGATCACATGCATGAAACAGTGAAGTACATACAATATATACAGAACAATATTCAAAAGCTGAGCAACCAGAGGGATGAGCTGAAAAAGAATTTTGGAGAGAATTCCAACACTAGTACCGTCGAAACATTGCACTCCTCGAAAAGAGACTCTGTAGTAGTAAGACCAAGATTGGGAGGATTTCAAGTTGTTCTAGACACAGCAACCCATCACAGGCTCTCAATTTCAAACCTTGTAAACTTTTTACTTTCAGAAAAACTCAAAATCATCAGCTGCATTTCAACCAAGATAAATGACAGGTTCCTTCACACTATTGAACTTGATGTTGCCGATATTGACCTGTCGGAGCTCCAACATAAATTGACAAACTTGGAATATTTTCCAATAGATTAGATTCAATTCATCAATGGGCAGTGTGTCTATTTTATTTTTCATTTGCTCGGCTTTGCTAATTCTGGATACTTTTACTTTAATTAGATCGAAAATAGAGAGCTACTCTCCAACTAGTTAAGTGGGTAAAAAAATAAAATAAATAAATAAATTGAAAGTTTCGTCCTTTTTTTGACAACGTGTTGGGGAGGAGATTGAACCTACGACTTCATGGTCATCATGCCGCAACTTAGGACTTCATAAAAACTAGACGATACATCATGTCGTTGAGTTATGTTCTTGTTGGCAAAATCGAAAGTTTCGGCCTTTTAATTGACGCAATAACAAAAACAAACGTCCATTTCAAGGCAAGAAAGGGACTCTTTGTTCAACATGCATACATTTTTTTTTTTTTTTGTCCAAACCATTAATTGCTAATAAATAAATGTATGGGCTTATTTGAAAGTGGGAGTAAATTAATGGAAATGTGAGATTAAAGCAGATGTATTACGGTGAAGATCTAGCTCATTTATAGATTTGGTCAACGACCAACCCGAAAAGTAACGAGGAGTAGGTTTACTCATAATAATAATAATAAAAATAAAATATTGGGTTTATTTTCAATTTTTTATTTTGTGGCTGGAGGTATGAACTCGAAACTTTGACTTTTTTTTTTTTTTTTTTTTGAAGGGAAATACTTTTATTCAGATGGGAGAAGCCACAAGGGCATGATGGTCATTACAATTAAGGGCTAAAAGCCACGGGGGGAAATTAGAATCCCAAATGACTGAAAAAGGGGAAGAAAATTTTGCTAGGGCATCGGCCATGCGATTGCCAAGGCGATGAGTGAGATTGATCGAAAAAGCTTCGTTCATCCTGAGGAAATCACGGCAATCAGCAGTCCAAGTTTCTATTTCGTTGAAGAAGAGAGTACCAGAGGTTAGGGCTTGAGCAGCAGAGGCACAATCTGTTTCAATAATCAAATGACTGATTCCCAAGGAGCAAGCTGTGGAAAGGCCTGATCGAAGGGCTTCAAGTTCTGCGTGAAGAGGTTTTTGAAAGAAGCTTCCTTTTAAGGCAGAGGCGTGGAGGATTAAGCCGGTAGAATTCCTGATAACGATGCCAATTCCGGCCGTTGTAGAGGTAGAGGACCAAGATGCATCAACATTCATTTTTAAGAATCCGTCTGGGGGAGGAGACCAGCTGAGGGATTCAGAACGTTGTGTAAGAGGTGTAGTGGGGGGGCCTTGACTAGAGATTCCTTCGGAGAACTCAGTGAGGTAATTTGCAATCCATATAACTCTAGCTTCCACATCAAGAACTTTTTTCCCATGATTAATTGAGTTTCTATCATTCCATAGAGCCCAACAAATGACACAGGCTAAAGCCAAATCTTTCTTATTTGCAGAGGAGATCCAGAGGCTCCAATGATCCGAGAAGGGGAGATGAGCAAAATGTTTGTAGTGGAAGGATGGGATGAGTCGAGCCCAAATTTCTTTGGCCCTCCGACAAAACAGAAGGGCATGAGGGATTGATTCAATAGGAGCATGGCAGAGAGGGCAAGAGGTATGACAACTAATACCTTTACTTCCTAAAATAGCTCGGGTAGGGAGGTAGCCTGTTAAAGCTTTCCACATAAAGCTCTTTATTTTGTTATGAATCTTTAAGTTCCATAATACTCGCCAAAATTTAGAGGAGTGATCATTCACAGAGGGGCCATCAGGATAATTCAGTGAGAGGGCTAGCTTATACCCGCTTTTGACACTATAGTTGCCATCCTTTGAGTAGTGCCACATCCATTTGTCCATTCCAGCAGAATTGCTAAGAGGAATGGAACAAATAAAAGGAACATCATCTTCATGGAACAGATTGGATAAAAGAGGGATGTTCCAGTTTCTGTTTTCCAATATTAGCAAGTTCACAGTGGTATTAGGGGGACTTTTATGTTGGACATGGGGAGTAAATAGGGATTCTCGGGGGATCCATTTATCTTTAAAGGCTAAGATATTCTTCCCATTCCCCACTTTGAAGCGAATGCCTCTAGATAAGAGATCCCTTCCCCAAAGAACACTTTTCCAAAAGAAAGAAGGAGAGGAACCCAAAGAGGCATTTAGAAAATTTGAGTTGGGGTGGTATTTAGCTTTTAAGGTTCGGGCAGTGAGGCTTGTAGGATTAGTAAGAAGCTTCCAGGCCTGTTTAGCTAAAAGAGATTGGTTAAATAGTTCCATGTCTTTGAAGTTAAGTCCTCCTTTGATAGAAGGCTTACAGAGGCGATCCCATTTACACCAATGGATCTTCTTGGTTTTATTGTTGGAGCCCCACCAGAAACGGGAAATAGCTTTAGTAATATCAGAGCAAACTCTTTTAGGGAGCCGAAAGCAGCTCATCACATAGGTGGGGATAGCTTGGGCCACACTTTTAATCAAAATCTCCTTGCCTCCAGATGAAAAAAAGTTTGATTTCCAACCCGAGACAACTTTCCAAACCTTCTCGGCCACATAGCTCAGATCAACCCCCTTCTTTGATGTGAAGCAGGAAGGAACACCAAGGTAGCGACCCAAATCTTTAACTAGCTTAACTCCAAGGATATTCTGAAGATGACCCTGAAAAGAAAGACAAATTTTAGGAGAAGTGTATAAGGCTGATTTGAAGAAATTTATGGATTGACCAGAAGCTTTCTCATAATTTTGGAGGATAGATTTTATAATAGAACAATTAGAAATAGTAGCATTGAAAAAAAGAAGACTATCGTCAGCAAAGAGAAGGTGAGAGATTGGGGGAGCAGACCTGGCAATACTTATACCTGAAAGGAGATTAGTATTTTGAGCATGGAGAAGGGATTGAGATAGACCTTCTGAACATAGAAGAAAGAGGTAGGGAGAAAGGGGATCACCTTGTCTTAAGCCACGTGTAGGAGTAAAGTGACCTTTAGCTTGACCATTAATAATAACAGAAAAAGAGACAGTAGTTAAACAATTCATTATTAAAGAAATCCATTTTAGGCTAAAACCAAGTTTACCCATTAATTTTTCCAAAAAAGGCCACTCAACACGGTCAAAAGCTTTAGACATGTCAAGTTTGAGGGCTGCAGTACCTTTAGAACTTGAATTGTTTCTTTTAATGTGGTTAATACACTCATGAGCAAGGATAATATTGTCCGAAATGGCTCGAGAAGAGATAAAAGCAGATTGAAAAGGAGAGATTATAGAGTTAAGAAGAGGTTTTAGCCTATTAGCAAGAGTTTTGGCAATTATTTTATAAGAAACATTACAAAGGCTAATGGGCCTGTAGTCAGTAACCTTAGAGGGATTTTTAGATTTAGGGATTAAAGCAATGTTTGTGTGGTTCAGAGGGTTAATAGGGGCTGAGGAGTTAAGGATAGCAAGACATTGATCAATAGTAAGGTTACCAATAATAGGCCAATACTTTTGATAAAAGAGAGCAGGGAAACCATCCGGACCTGGGGCCTTGGTTGGGAACATTTGTTTTAAGGAAGTACTAATTTCCTTACCAGAAAAGGGGGCATCAAGGCTCGTATTCATCTCCTTTGAAACAAGGGGCTGAATTTTGTCAAGAATTAGATCCATGTCCATCGAGCAAGGCCTAGAAGAAGAGAACAAATTAGAAAAGTGATTAATAAAAGAAGATTCAATGCCACTAGGATCTTCATGCCAAACATTTGAAGAACCAAAGATTCCTTTAATCATGTTTTTCTTATAACGAATAGAGGCCTTTTTATGAAACCATTTTGTATTCCGATCTCCCCATTTAAGCCACTCCTCACGAGATCTTTGCTTCCAATAAACTTCTTCTTCACAAAGAAGATTATTAAGATCATTCTCAATAAGAAGGATTTTATTAAAGTCCGGATAGGGGGAGACACAATAAGCTGTTTGTAAGGCTCTTTTACAAGAGTCAATCTTGGTTTTGAGGGAAGTGGAAAGGGAATAACCCCAGGGTTTCAATTTCAAAGAGACATCATGTAAAAAAGAGTAAAGATCCTTTTTGTAGATGGAATTAACATGGTGTTGGGAAGCAGTAGTAATGATTGAACGACATTGGTCATGAAGAGTCCAATGTTCTTCGAATTTAAAAGAGTGGTGATGACTACGGTTAGGGAGGGGGGGAGGAATATTAGAGGCTAAGAGTTCAATAGGCCTATGGTCGGATTCAGACCAACTTAAATGGTGATTAGTTATAGAGTTAAAGATATCCTCAAAAGTTGAATTAGCCAAGAACCGATCAAGTCTAATAAAAATAGGGGCTCGATCTTTCCAACGGTTAGACCAAGTGAATTTTCTTCCCTTGAAACCCAAATCTTTAACATGACAATCATCTAAAGCATTCCTAAAGGAAGCAAGAAGATTGGGATCTCTAGGAGCCCCCCCTTTTTTCTCTGAGTTAGAAAGAATCTCGTTGAGATCCCCACCAATTAGCCAAGCCGAGTCATCATCATTATGGAGTCTTCTTAATAGATCCCAAGAGGTGGTTCTTTTGTGAGCCTCAGGTTGGCCATAAAAACCTGTAAAACGCCAAAGCTTAGCATTCCAAGATATAGAAGAATCAATATGGGATTTTGAAGAGGAGCGAATAGTAACGTTAACATCATTTGTCCAAAGTAAACAGAGCCCCCCTCCTGATCCCTCATTGGAGACAACAAAGAAACCATGAAAACCACCAACAAGCATAAGTCTATTCATAGCAGGAGAATCACATCTTGTTTCCGAGAGGAAAACAATGTGAGGTTGGCGCAGCTTGAGGACATCTTTAACCGCACGGAATGTCCTAGGATTATTCATTCCTTGGACATTCCAGCATAAGATTTTCATGGTAGAGGGCGGGGTTGCACATCAACCGCCGCCAAGGTAAAATCGATAATACTTGAGTTGTTAGTTAATGAGTGTCCTGAAAAGCCTTTAGTCTTTTTAGAGATCGTAACCATAGGATCTTGTAAGCTCTTTCTCTTATTATCACAAACAGAAGAGTTAATATCAAGAAGGGGATCTATATTTGGAACCTTCTTTTTCCCTTTTCTTTTATTAGTGGAAGGAGATGGCTGACTTGTAAAGGTGAAAGGAGGGTTGAGAGATGAATTGGTATGAGGAGCCAAAGAAATGGGAGAGAGGGAAGGAGAAAAAGCAGCGGGTATGATAAGGTTCTGGGTTTTAAAAGAGTTATGAGAACTAACTTGGTTTTGACTAGCTGAGAAGTGGGGGGGATCTTGAGGAGTGGGGGAGGCAGGGGGGTTATCAAGGGATGGTGAATTTGGAGAAAAGACAGGGGGGGAAGTTTTGTTTTTGTTTTTAGGTGAAATAGGGCGAAAAGAACCATTCTTGTTTGTGGTTGGGTTTGATAAGAGGGGTTGGTAACGAAGGCTGGGGCCAAAGAGGTATTGCTTAGGGTTCTTTAAAATTGGGTCAGCAAAGGCAACTCCACAATCCTTTACTAAGTGCCCAATTAAGCCACAAAAATAACAGAAATCTGGGAGGCGTTCATATCTAATAAGAATCCAATTATCCGGTTGTTGATCATCAATGGATAGCTTGATACCCCTTCTGAGGGGCCTACTGATGTCAATGGCAATCCGGACTCTGAGACTAATGCCCCAACATCGACCCATATCATCATCTTCCACATTTATGAAAGAACCAATTGCATTTCCTAGTTCAACAGCTATTAGTCTTGTTCGACAAACAATTGGTAAGTCAAAGAAGTGAACCCACATAGGGACTATTGAGAATGTCATTTCGGATGGCTTAATCAAAGGGTTGGGTTTAACAAGAATGAGTAAACTTTTGTCAAAAATCCAGGGGCCTGAGAGAAGGCTGCGGTTTAAGTCTGATGAATTAGAAAAGATAAAGATAAAAAGGTTCTTTGATAAGTTGTGAACAAGAAGATGGGTTTGGTTCCATATTTTACGAAAAGAAGTTTGAATGGTATCACTTGTAATGAATCTTGGGCAAAGAAGCTTCCCAATTAAATGAAGTTGGAGATTGGTAAGGGAGGGGTGAATGGTGTTGGGTTTTATGGAGATAATTGTTTGTTCTTCTTCAGTAGTCAAAGATAGTTTGTTCCAATCTGATATTAAACTTTCTTCTTCCATGCAGGGCAGAAGTGCAAGGAGAAGGAGCTTGGCTGGGCAAGAAGAAGATCAAGAAAGGATAAAGAAACTCAAGGAAATTAAAGAAGACAAACAAAGGGGAGGGAGACAACAGAGAAGTAGCGAAGGAACTTGATGTATAATCCAAAGATGGAAGAACAGCACAATGGCGAAGCATCCACACACAAGGTGGAGGAACACACAGCCGAGACACAGTCAAGACGAGGGAGGGGCGCACACTTCTTGGAGGAAAAAAGCTCTCACTTCATGGAGGATCTTGGAGGATTTAGCATATCCGCTCTCTGAGTTTATAAACTTTGACTTTGAAAGAATAAAAAAAGTGATGCGATGACTGTTGAGCCTTATTCATATTAACAAATGAGAGGATTAAATCGCGTCTCAAGTTTGCATTGTATTATACATCTACTTACGTTCTCTTTAACATTGCTTTAGAAGATTTAGAAGTGAATATGAAATAATTTTAACCATTTTAATATAGGTTGGTTGCACAAACAACCATTCAAAATAATTGCAAATTTAACAAAATTTAAAACATTTTACAAATATGGTAAAAAAAATCAGTGGCTATCACCGATAGACTCTATCGTTAATATATGACTATCACTGACAAAATTCTATAAAAAACTGAGTCTATCAAGCTATAAATTTATATCTATAGAAATTGTCATATCCGCAATTTTTTTTTTAAAGAATGCTATATTTTTAATTATTTTACTCTAAATTGACATTTGTTACGGTTTTTCTTTTAATATTTAATAAAATAATAATTTAAACATGTTTTTAATAATTATCATTTTATTCTTTCATATCTTCGTTAACAAGGTGATTTACTATCAATTCCATATATATATACCTCAACAAGAGATGCGTATAAAATGAAACAAAAATCGGTTATATAATTTATTTTTATAAGAATTATTTTTCTTAAACTTTTGTCTATTAACTTAATAAGCAAACATAATATAACCTATAATTTAATTTATTTCATCGATATAAACATGTCATTATTCTTAAATAATTGTTGCTAGATTGACATTAAAAACATATAGTTATATATAATTAGGTGCATAAATACTACTAATATGACTCATTAAGAAAAACAACGGTATAAAATTATAATTATGTGCAATAAAAAAAAGTAAAAAATAAAAAAACTAACTGGATGATGGCTTGATATGATTTTTTTTAGTTTAAAAAAATTATAAAAATTGACCAATCAGAATCAGATTGTGTCGTGTGGTTGAACGACAAAAAATAGTTGTAGCTCACATGCAACTAAGTTTTACTCTATAGAGATCTATTTGCAATAAGTCATTTGATAAAAAATATAATAAAAATAAAGAAAGACCAAACTAAAGTTATAGATGTTAACCATAAAAAAAAAAAAAACAAAAAAAAAAACAAAAAAAAGAAACAAAAGGAGTTGGATGAATAAGATAAATCACATCCTTAATAGTGTTTGTCACACTTTGTTCCGAAGTCTATATAATTTTGATTTCAAACTTTACCTAAAAAGCTTTGGATAGAGATATTATTAATTACAAATTTAGAATCTTTCTCACTTCTAATTTACATAGAATTTTAACCCACACTGAACCAAATTGTCTGATTTTGTCTCCACCAATAATTTATTTGTTAAAACCCAATCTCCACAAAATGAGTCCCTCCAAAATAGTTACTCAGTCAGACATCTTTAAGAAACAAATATCTTATTGTCTCTTTCAAATTCAAAAATATTATAGTATTTATCATATAAAATATAAAGACATTAGTGTTATTTATGTCCCTAATGACGCGCTTAAGGAAAAAACAGACAGTAATAAGATAAACAAAGGATTCTTTCGAAATCTAGTTGACATTTTGTAATAAAAAAAAATGAAAAAATAAAGAGTAAGATTCACGAATCAAAACAAACAAACTAGATGGTGTAAGATATTATTTAAAAGAATTGTGAATTATTGAACTCTATTATATAATAATGTCTAAAAAGGGGAGTGGTTTGGACTTTGGACTCCAAAATCAGACAACCTAGACCGGGGTTGATTGATCTTGCACGTGTGCAATCAATCACGCACGGGACAGGAACGTTTTAAAACAATTTATCAAACTGGATGTAACGGGTAACACACCTAGATATCCCAAAGTGGTGGTTGATTGGTCCTGCACCTGTACAAAAAATCACGCACGGGGCAGGAATTTAAATGCATTATTACCAATTTTTTTTGGTGCAGTGGGTGAGCGCTCCGCCTAAGATAGCAGAGAGTGAGGGTTCGATTCTGCCCTAGGGAAGATTTTCAAAAAATTATCAAACAACCACTTGGTCCAACGGGTATGTTGTGTCATTTTTTGTCAAACAAAGCATAGCCCAATTGACATAAGGTTGTGCACAATAGCTCAATTGGCATAAGGTTGTGCTTTGACTAAGAAGTGAGTTCAATTCTCACATGAATTAAAATACCGTTGCAAAAAAAAAAAAAAAACTTACCAAATTTGTATAAATTAAAAGTGCAAAACAATATGATATTTTATCCAAATTAATATAATATTATTCTTTTTTTAGTTGCTGTTTTTATTATCTCAAAAAAATAAAAAATAAAAAAAAAATGATATGTTTATAAAATTTATTGCAATTATGTAAAAATTAATATATAGTCTCCTCAAAAAATTAATGGCAGATTCTTATAATAAATTTGAAATTTGGTCGCTAATCCGAACCAAATTTAGTGAATAAAGAATCTTTTACCTTCTTAAGTTTACAATGTTCAATCTTCCCCCTAACTTTATTGATCCCTAGGAAACAAAAAAAATCAACTTCATTACGATTCTAATGAAGACGAAAAAATTAGTACGACTACGAAGGTTTTGTAAATTTGAATTAATCTTTTAAAATTCATTAAGTAACATATATCAAACTTGAGCATACCTGAAATTCCTCTTTTAAGACTTAGAGGTTCGAATTCTAGACATTTTTTTTTAATATGGTAATTTTTTAAAATATTTATAGAAGTATAGCAAAAATAAATTATTTATAAAAATATAAGTGTTTTAAATCAAGATCATTCCTTAAAGACGATATGTCCACGCAAGTAGACATTAAGACGATGTGCATCTGCGCCAACAACACCGTCTAATGAAGTCAAAAGATGATGTGCATCCACGAAAAGGACAGCCCATCGTCTTTTGAGGAGTGTGCTTTCAAAAATCGATATTTTAATACTTAGATGTGAATTTTATTTAAAAAAAATATGACTGAAAGCTAACACGGACAACTTCAATTTGATAACTGATTTCAATTTGCAGAATCGTAGACCTTTCCATCCATATTCATTTTGAATTTTTTTTTGCATATTTGAATAAAAATATAACGATTTTTGAATGCACGCCGTTCAAAATATGATGTGTTGTCTTGTTCGCACATCATCTTTTAAAAAGACGATATTAATTTAAAAAAATTATATTTTTATAAATAGTTTGCTTTTTTGCTATATTTTTATTAATTTAAAAATTACCATATTAAAAAAAAAAAAAAAAAAAAAAAGCATAAATTCTTCTCTATCTCTTGTTGTATTTATTAAAAGAAAAAAAAAATAGAGGAAAATGACAGTACACTTAACAAAAATTAATTTAAATAAATGATTTGTTAAAAACTTTAATTGAATAAATTAAACAACAATAAATTTGATGATGCAACTTTTCATATGATTTATAAGGGTGTCTTGCCCTCTTAGTCATTAGTTCATACATCATATAAATTGAGTTATGTTCAACAATTATTTAATTATATTATAATATAATAAAGTCTAAAAAAAAAAACAAATAGTTTGAAAACTTAATACTCTAAAAAATCAAAATATACAAATTAATATATATTTAGGGCGTGTTGGAACACGTTACTTGATTTAACTTCTCATCGGTTCAATAAATATGTAACACTCAGAAGGTAATCCATCTATCGCACCAACATTGACGCGGTTCAATAAATATGTAACACTCAGAAGGTAATCCATCTATCGCACCAACATTGACGGTGATTGGCAAAAATGTGAAAAATGTTATGATTTTATACAAGCCCATATACAGGATGGGTAGAACTTTTCGTGGTTGATAATATTATTTTTCCACATGTATAAACTTTCGTCCTATGCCATGTTTATTTGTTCTACTTAACTGCACAAATATGTATAACCATGTAAATATTACTTTTTTAAGTATAAATTATTTCAATTTAACGTGTTTTGTTATATTTTCTAGTTGACTTATTTTCCTCCCCAACCATTCTTTATTTTAAAGCTTGTAGAGGGTAGTAGGAAGATAATTTAGTCTTCTCATGGAATCCCTAACTAAATTTAGACATTTAGGGGATGTTTGGCCCAAGGAGTTGTTGGAGAAGGAGTTGGGAGAAAAGTTTTATCGCACTAAAAAAGCAGATGTTGATTTCCGGATATAGTGGATTCAGATGAAATGAGGAGTTTAAGAGGGTGGAGACGGAAAAAGATGTGTTGAGTGAGTCAGAGTAAGAGTAAGATATGTGTTGTTCATTTTTTCTTTAAGAAGTTTGTAAAATATACCTACATTAATAAAAACAAAAAAAAAATCTCAATCTTATAATTCATAAAAACAAAAAAAAATTCTGAATCTTGTAATTCATAAATTTAAAGATGAGTCCTAAAAAAAATAATATATATTTATTAATAATATGAGATATTGGATTCAAAATTATTTTTGTTGTCTTCCTACAAATTTGTAAATTATACATAAAATAAAAATAAAAAATTTATTTTTTAACATTTATTGGAATTGAAAGAAGTAGTTAATAATGAAATTTTGAGAGTTGGTAGAAAAACATTGTGCAGAAGTTAAAATAAATTCAGATTCAAGAACTCTGAGTTCAACAACTTCTTGCCCCAAACACACCACAGACTTCAGAACTTCAGACTAAAAAACTCTCTGCCCCAAACACACATACTTCAGAAGACTAAACAACTCTAACTCCCACAATTCCTTAGGTCAAATGCCACCTAGAGTTGAAGTTGTTTAGTCTAGAGAGTTCAGAAGTAGGTTTGTTTGAGGTAGTGAATTGTTTAGTTTGGAGTTCTGAAGTCTGTAGTATGTTTGGAGCATGAAGTTATTGAACATGTAGTTCTGAAGTTTGAATTTATTGTAGCTGCTTTCTTCTACACAATTTTTTTTCTACAAACTTTTAAAATTTCATTATTAAGGACTTTTTCTAGGCTGTTTTTTAATAATATTGTATTTTTTAAAATTTATTATAAAAATATTGTAAGTTTGAAACTATTTTTAAAAATATTGCAGTTTTAAATGGAGGTCGACGACCTCTACTTTTTTCTCCACGTGGATGAAGGTCGTCTTTTTAAAAGACGATCTTGCTCCACATGGATGGAGGTCGTCTTTTGAAAAGACGACCTCCATTCGGTATGTATTTCTTTTATTAAAAAATTGGTATTTTTTTAACCATATATTCAAAATTTTCAAAAAATATATGGTTGGAAAGCTAACAGCGAGAGCTTCAATTTGATATCTGGTTTCACTATTTTTGGAGTTGTGTATCAAAAGATAAAGACTATCGAAGTTGTACTATAAGTCTGCAAATTTCAGAACTGAAGATTCTTTTGAGGAGTGCATTAAAAAATTGACATCTTTTTACCCAAATATTAAAAAAATTCGAAAAAGATACTGTTGAAAAGCTAACAGAGAGCTTCAATTTGATATCTAGTTTCACTATTTTTAGAGTTGTGTATTAAAAGATACAGATCGTCGAAGTTTAGCTACAATTTTGAAGTTTTCAGTCGTATTTAAGTTCTGGGTTTAGTGAAGTTTTCTTAACTTTGACGATATATATCTTTTGATACACAACTCCAAAATAGTGAAACTACGTATCAAATTGAAGCTCTATGTTAACTTTCCAACCGTACTCTTTTCGAAATTTTTGAATATCTGGGTAAAAAGATATCAATTTTTGAATGCACTCCTCAAAAGAATCTTCAATTCTGAAATTCGCAGAATTATAGTCCAACTTCGATGGTCTTTATCTTTTGATACACAACTTCAAAAATAGTGAAACCAGGTATCAAATTGAAGCTCTCGCTCTTAGCTTTCCAACCATATATTTTTTGAAAATTTTGAATATCTGGTTAAAAATATATCAATTTTTTAGGTACATCCATCCATGTGGAGCAAGATCGTCTTTAGAAAAGACGACCTTCATCCATGTGGAGACGACCTTCATCCACGTGGAGCAAAAAGTAGAGGTCGTATTTTGAAAAGACGACCTCTATTTAAAACTGCAATATTTTTAAAAATAGTTTCAAACTTACGGTGGATTCAGATGGAAGTATTATGGTCAAAATTATTGAAAAAAGAATGTGAAGTATATGGTCAAAATTATTTTTGTTACCTTCAAAAAAAAAAAAAATTGTCAAAAATAATTTTGAAGGATACATAAAATAAGAAACAAAAATTGTATTCTTAAAATTTATTGGAATAAATCCTTAACAATGAAAATATGGAAAATTATAGAGAAAAAAAATGTAAAAAAAGAGCTAAACTAAGATGTTGGTTTCCGGGTGCAGTGGATTCAGATGGAATGAAGAATTTAAGAAGGTGGGGCAGAGACATGTGTTTGACACATGGGTCAGAGTAAAACTATATTTATGTGTTGTTATTTTATTTCTTTAAAAAAGTTTGTAAAATATACCTACATTAATAAAAACAAAAAAAAATCTCAATTTTAGAATTCATAAAATTAGAGACGAATCTTTAATAAAAATGGATATATATATATATATATATGTATATATATATATTGAAATCAATGTGAAAAATAATGTGAAGTATTGTGGTAAAAATTATTTTTGTTGTACTCCGGACTAAAAAAATTCATTTTTAGATTTTATTAAAATTGTAAAAAGTCTTTCATAATGAAGGTTTGAAAAAAATCATTTTTAGACTTTATTAAAATTGAAAAAAATTCTTGATAATGAAATTTTGAAAATGTGTAAGAAAACAATAGTGGAGAAGAAATCAACTTAAATAAATTCAAACTTTAGAAGTCTAGGTTTAACAACTTTTTTAGAACTATAGACTAAACAACTTTTTACCCCTAATACACATAGAATTCTACTATTAAACAATTCTAGACTAAACAACTTTAACTCCGTTCAAGTGCCAAACCTCCTACAATTGTTTTTGAAAAGAAAGTATTTTAGAACTTTTTCAAAATATTGTTTTTATTTTTAGACATTTCTTGCAGTATTTGTAGGAGGGTAAAGCAAAGAGTGTCCGGAGGCGAGCAACACCATTTTGTCAGGATTGAACATATCAATGACACGACTGTTTGAATCAAAATAATCAGCCATTATGAGAGAGAGACAGATTACACAGTTTCCAAAAAAAGAGAAAAAAATATATATGAGAAGATAAATAGAAAATATTGCGATCTTTATAGATAGAGATTTTGATAACGAGACGATTGCCAGCCACATAAACTACACACATACACAAGCCTAAGATATCAAAACAAAAAAACTAGATATTTCAACTGTGAACTCGATTTTTCTTTTTTTCTAAACATTCTGATTTTTTTTTTTTAAACAAGGAATTCGTTGAAAACAGATTTGAAAACATGAATATGATTTCTCAAAATAAATATATATTTATATATATATATATATATATATATATATATATATATATATATATATTTTTATAGCGATTTAATTTTTGAAAATTAAGTTTGTTTGTTTTTTTTTTTTTTTTTTTTTTTACAAATGATTTTTATCTCTCTAATAGATGATTCTAATAGAACATTTAAGGAGGCGTTTGACCCCCTCTTTTGGGTTCAGAATGTTGGGAATCAAAATTCTGGAGTGTTTATTTGGGAGGGTTCTGAACCCTGAAAATCAGAAAACAGTGTTTCGGGTGCAGTGTTGGGAAGCCTGAAAATCAGAAAATAGTGTTGGGAAGCTTGAGAATCAGAAGCCAGTGTTTAGGGTGCCCTGTTCGAAAATCATAAAACAATGTTGGGAAGCCTGAGAATCAAAAGTTAGTGTTTAGGGAGTAGTGTTCTGAAATTCAGGTTTGAACAATTTTTTTTTTTTTTTCCTTTTGCTATTTCGATTTTTTTCTTAAAACTGAAAAACAGTCACGGACACAACCTTATGTCAATTGAGCTATGCTCGGTTTCACAAACTATTTAATTTTTGTAATGTTATAATTATAAATTTATAATGGGAAAGGTTCCGAGATGAAAAAAAAAAAAAAAAAACTATTTAACCATTAACTATTTAATTCTTGTAATGTTATGATTATAAATTTATAATGATATTGAAATGATTGTATAAATAGAAAGTAAAGAAAAAATATAAAAATGAGTGTGGAAATTTAAAGTTTGATAAACGGAACAATTTGAATTTCAAATAAACATAAAAATAAATGACAACACTCTACATATAACATATGAAGGTTTATGAGATTCACCTTCCATGTTAAAGGCTGATACATAAAGTGATATGAAAAATTTTATGTAATCTTAAGAGATGACAAATTGTAAAATAACTCTATGGACCAAAACAAAATAATCAAAATCCTTGATATTTCTAAGGTAAAGTGTAGATACTTCAGACAAAGTAGAAGAATACTCTAGCAAAGTGTAATTCGATTTAATGAAGAAAACAAAATTGGTTCCAGAATCTAAAAGTTTTTTTTTTTTTTATTGACAAAAAATAAAAAGTAAATTTTGGTCCCAATCCTGGCAATGATTGCACCTAAAAACTCTCGTAGCAAAAAAACGTCTTGATAGTTTATGAAGGCTATTCTTAATAATAACTCAGAAAATTGCTTAATTTTTTTTTTTCTTTTTATCTTACCACTTGAAAATTAAACATATTTGAGGTATTGTTAATTAGATTAGATAAATCTTTTAATTAGAGATGGAGAAATTGGAAGAAAAATGGTGGGACCCACCATAATAATAAGAAAAACTGGGGATAAAAATGTTTGAACCACGTAATTATGAGAAATGTGGAGAGAGAAATAGTGTACTCGCCAATATATTGTAAATTTGAGAAAAATCATGAATTTGGGGAGAGTTTGGGAGGGGTAACCATGGGTTTAACTTCCCAAACCCGAGGTTCCCAACCCCTTGCCCCAAACATAACCACCCCAACCCAAAACAGGGGCCAAACGGCTCCTTCAATTTTTAGTAAAATTTTAAAAACAAAATAGAAATTTTCAAAACCTTTCAAAATTTAACTTGAATTTTGAAAACAATGATAAAAAAAATAGATAATAGAACAAGAAAACCATATAGGAAAGTAATTCTTATAAATTTAACTTTCAATAACCAAATGGTTATAAACGAGTATTTAGAAATTGAATTTTTTTTTTTTTTTATAAATACAAGAAGCTAAATAGATGAAGTTTCTTTAAAGCTTATGACCAAATTTTTAAAAGAAATTATAATGGGTGCAAATTTATTACATGGAAAATAATGTGCAAATTTGACATTTTTTTTTCTCTTACATCACTAATTATGTACTATTTTTTTTTTTGTATCATTTGTTAAAGTATACATCTAATCTACCAAATATAAATTATACCATAAAAATATGTATATCACTAATATATACAAGTTGTTAAATTTGTTTTAATTTCAATCTTAACCTTAAAGTTTAAAAAGCCTTGAACTTTTACCCTCTCAATTTTAAAAAGCTTTGAACTTTTACCCTCTCATGAGCTTTCATTGGAAACATTGTTAAGAAAATTATTCTATGCATCCAATAATGAATTAGTTTTGCCATAAAAATGGATAGGATTTTAAAAAAACATAGACATTTAGCTAAATTTTTATTCAACATATTAAACTTTTAGTAAAGCTATTCAATAATTAATTAATTATTATTATTATTATTTTTTTTTTTTTTTTTTTTTTGTATTAATCATATTTAAATTTGAACTTTATTTTATAGAAATTAGCGAGTCTACATACACTAACATTTTTTCGTTTTTTTTCTTTTTTTTTCTTTTGTTTTTTTTTTGTAAAAATTAGATGAGGAAATAGTTAACAACTATTGAAAATATGATGAAAATAGATATTTTTTTCCAATATCTTATCATTTATATGATATGTGTAGACACGTCCGGGCATTTGTTTATTATTAATGGTTTTACCTTATTTATTTATTTTTTTATCATATTTGATTGAGTCTTTTTTTAAATTGTAAATTCACTTCTTATTTTTGTATTTTAATTAATTTCGAAAATTGGAAAAAAATAACAAAAATAAGATTTAAACTATTTTGAAAGGTCTTTACCTAATTTGACAAATAAAATTGGCATTTTATGAGTATAAAATTTATAGGTCCTAAATTTTAATATTCATTTATGAATATAAATTATTTAATTCAATTTTTGGGTTAAAAATTTGATATTCATTTATGAGTATAAAATATTTAATTCAATTTTGGGTTAAAATTAGATATTCATTTATGAATATAAAATATTTAATTCAATTTTGGGTTAAAATTAGATATTCATTTATGAATATAAAATATTTAATTCATTTTTGGGTTAAAATTAGATATTCATTTATGAGTATAAATTATTTAATTCATTTTTGGATTAAAAATTTGATATTTATTTATGAGTATAACATATTTGTTCATTTTTGGTCAAAATCCGTTTCAATTAAGAATAAAATTTCGAGTCATTAATTGTTTGATTTTAACCTTGTTTGACGTTTTCATCGCCTATAAATATCGGGTAAAGAATAATTCAGAAGGGAAGAAAAATATCATAGCAAAAGGCTCGTAGAGGAGAGATCGATAAAATTAGAGTTTAGAGAATTTAAAATATGATTTTTGAAGTCAAAATTTAGATTTGACTAAAAAAATCAATTTTCTTTCCTCAATGTCTCACACTCTTTCTCTTCCTCCATATTCTTCCCCAACTTCATCTTCTCCACCTTCATCCAAACACCATCTTCGAACTTAGGAGGCAACCATTGAGCGGCGAGCGGTGGCGACTTCTCCAGATCGGTGTTGAAGAAAAACCAGATTGGCGGCGGACGAAACTCACAAACGGCAGCCTTGATTCTAGGATTCATCTTTTTCACGTGGGGTAAGAGAGAATAAATCTTCATTTCAAAGTTTTAAGTTTATTTACAATTTTGCATTTATTTTTTTTTGTCTTATTTACAATTTTACTATTAATAAAAAATTTCAAAAATTAACTCGGACATTTTAAATGATTTTAAAATTAGATCTTTGATTTGATTTTCAATTTATTCTAAAATTAGAATTTTCAAAAGTATTTCAAAACGATTTTCAATTAATATTATCATGTAAAAATCCTATGACGGAGTTGGAATTTTCTCAAATTCTTGAGTTGATAATTTTCTTTATTTAAGGAAAATTTGAAAACATGATAATTAATTAATGGTTAATTCCACTCATTATATCAAATTCTTACTTTATCCTTAAAGTTAAAATATGATTAAGTGAGACATATTTTTTGAATTTAATACTATTTCTTTTTTCTCAAAGGACTTTTGCAATAAATTTAATTGGATAATAAGGATATAATTTTGGCTACCGTTTTAACGGGTGTTGTAGGGTGCTAGCACCCTCCCTACACTCAACCGACCCTCGAACTTGATTTCTGTTTTCTAGACCAGTTTTTTGTTTTAAGGTGACCAATCACACCCAAAATGGTTGGTGGCGACTCCATCTCTTTTATTTTTAAAACAAAACCCTTAAAAGAGAACGTCGGCCGCTACGCGTCGCGATGACGTTGCGACAATATGTCTACTATTATTCACAAGTAGACTGATATATTGGCGATTTTATATTGTTTTACCATACATTCAAACTATTTAGAGGTGACCGCCACATTGGGACGATGGATTGAAATAATTTGCATTATTTAGTCAGAAATGCTATTACGGTATTTTAATTAATGCGAGGATTGAACTCATGACTTTTTAGTCAAGTGTCAATCGAACTATGTTCGGTTTGGCAAATGCTATTATAGTACTGCTCAAACTTCGGCTAATAATTTAACTGATATATATATATATATATATATATAGTCTGCCCCACAACAGCCAAGAGAGAGACTCGTGGTTATATAAAGGGGTATTTTGTGTAAGATTTTCAGAATCCTTCCATTATTGCATTTCTAGAAAGTTCAAGAAAGGAAAGAAATCTAACAATAAACTCTCATTTGTTCTCTCTCTTTCCTTTTTTGGGGATTGGCTAAAGAAATGGATTTCAACATTGAATCCCCATTTTCATTTGACCTTGGAGACGAACTTTTGCCTCTCCCTTCTCTTTCCTGCATAGATATTCCAATTCCTCAGTTGGAGAACAATAACAGTGTCTCTCAAAACCCCAAAAATGGCCGCCGGAAAAACCCTCCGCCACCGCCCAACACTTCCCAGGATATCGCCGACGAGACCCCCACCGAAAATAAAAAGAAGAAGATTATACACAGAGACGTGGAGCGCCAAAGGAGACAAGAAATGTCCTCTCTTTATACCACTCTTCGCTCGCTTCTCCCTCTTGAATATCTCAAGGTAACCTTTCATAGATCGGACTATATATATATATATTATTATTTTTGTCTCTTGTTAGCTTAGATTTTAAAATATTTGGTTAAATAAGTTTTAAATCTTTAAAACGTGTCTAATCATAGAATATTTGTACGGATGACCCTCTCTCCTCTCTTGGAAGGAGAGTAATTTTTTTTTTTTTTTTGACATTTCATTGAAATGTTATGTTTTTTTGACCTTCTCATGATAAAAAAGTGTATCTCTTTATGAAAAATCATCCGTACCCTTATAGTTATTTTTAAGTAATCGTGCACAGTAAAGGATACCACAGACTTTGCGTACTTCCTTATCTAGAGAAGGTAAAAAAACAAGACTTTTAAAAAATCGAATTATAAAACCTCACTACTCGTGAGAGGAAGATCATCCGTAGAAATACCCGTCTAATAAATCATTAAACTCGAAAAAATATCTAATTTGTAATTTATCATCTTGAACTTTTAGTGATCTATTAAATCAAGGTTGAACACATTTTAAAAAAAATTAAAGGCCACTATTGTAATTTAAACATATTTTTGTTGTATATATATATTTTTTAATACTCTCACTTATTTAATGAGACGAAAGGAAGAAAGGGTGAGAAAAAAGAGATTGTTCTTTTTTAAATAACATAAAAAAGTAGTGGTGGTGGTAGCAAGATCTCTATTTTTATATATATATATATATATATATATATATATATATATATATTACTGGCCCAACCACCTCTTTATGGTCGAATTATTCAATGAAAACTACATTAGTTGTCTTTTCAAAATCGTCGATGTAGATTTATTTTTGCAATTTTTCTCTCTTAATCTAATTGTGTAAAATTGTCGGTCGTGACAGTTTATCGAATAATTTCTTTTTGTTCTTACCCCATTGATTAACAATTATAAGTCTATCGTCTTTCTAATAGGGAAAACGATCAATATGTGACCACATGCAAGAGACTGTGAAGTACATTCGATGTATGCAGAGCAAGATCCAACAATTGTCGGATAAAAGAGACGAGCTGAAAAAACTCTCTGGTGAAAACCGAGCAGCCGGTGTGGTGGAAACGCTTAATTCTTCCAAAAGGGACTCCGTGATGGTGAGGCCGAGAAATGGATCGGGAGGAGTTCAGGTTGTTTTAGATACTGCCACACAACACAGGCTCCCTGTTTCCGACATTCTTCAAGTTTTAGTTGCCGAAGAACTCGAAATCATCAGCTGCATCTCGACCAAAATAAACGACAGGTTCCTTCACACCATCGAGTCCCAACCTAGTTCTGGACATAGTCGAAGCATCGACGTTTCCGAGCTACAACATAAGTTGGCAAATTTGGAATATTTTCCTTTAGATTAAATTCTGAATAATCCTCTTCTAAGCTTTGGATGCATGGTAAAACTATAATATTTAGTTTGAATATTTTCTGGGTTTTTCTTGCAATCTTGAATAATGGAAGTCGCAGTGGAATTCATTTAGGTAATGAATATGTTCTCTTTTTGTTGATGTTTGTACTACGAATGTTACCCAATAATGATCTTGTTTTGTCGAGATTGAAGTGTAGCCATTAGTGGTTTGTATGATGTTGTCCTGATATTGTCGTAAGAGTAAAACTTGGTTAAAACTTGGTTGCTGCCTGGACTACAAGTATCTTTTGCAGTCCAACTATCTGTCATGATTTGATTGGTTAATATTTAAACTATTTTTAAATAATAAAAAAAAAATTCACGCCGTTTACTTGGTTTTTGTGAGTAACTTTCTTTTTCTTATTCTAGCAAATTAACAACTTCTCCTATTTTTTCTCTCTGTCAGTAACTTTCTTTTTCTTATTCCAGCAAATTAACAACTTTTCCTATTTTCTCTCTCTTCATTTCTTTGCACTCCAAACTTCAAGGTCATGAAATTTCAATTGGGGTTATTTGAAATTTGCAGGGCTGATTGTGTGATATATAGGTATAAATTTTCAAGTTGGTTCTTAGAGGAAGTGAAGGAAAGAGTGAGAAATTTCACGATTGGATTCATCTGAGGTTGGTAAAGGGAAAGATCGATTGGACATTATTTTTTTTAAGAAAAATCCAAAAAAAAAAAAATGGTAACAAAAAAGATTTTATTTGTGTAGAGATATTCTTTACAGTATTGCAAATCTTACTGTGTTAAAAAATAGTTAACCATAAAAAGAAAAAAAAAACTTATTGTAGAGAAAGGAAGAGAGAGTGAGAAATTAAATTGAAAACAAATGTCATATGGTAGATGAAAGTGGAGGAAAGAGAGAAAAAATAGGAAAAGTTACAGAAGAAAAAAATCCAAGTAAACGGGATTTGTTTTATTTAAAAAAAATAATATTTAGATGAATTAAATCGTGACAGGTGGCTGGACTACAAAAGATACTTGTAGCCTAACCTGCAACTAAGTTTGATTGGTTTTGTGGTAACAAAGTTATCAATAGTTATCATCTCGAGTAAAGTCGTTTTTTTCTCTCTCTCAAACTTTATTGACTGCTTCTTCATTCATCCATAAATTTTCTTCCCTATGAGGGTGATTAACTTTAACTAATCAATATTCCAATCTAAATCTAACACTTATATCAAAGATTACAATATTAGAGTATTTATATGAGACATTTCAGACACAAATTTGGCATCTTAAACTCTAAAGAATATTAAGTTCAGTTTCGAAGTTTTAAGAGAGAGTTTGAGAAAGGTAAAGAGCTGTGTGATCCAGTTGGACTAGTGAAATCTAGGTTTGCTCATCAATAAACTCAAAAAAAAAAAAAAAAAAAACTTTTTTTACTAAAAAAACAAAACTTGAGATATATGACTCATAGTTCATACATAATCAGATGAACTAAAATAATATGAATTCAATTGTTCACCACAATAACTCTTTAAAAATGAACCCAAAACAAAATTAATAGAAGGATTTTAAAGAAAAAAAAAATTACATCATAAATATTATAAAGACAGAGTTCAAATCTATAAAAATATATTATTGGTATAAGAAATGATCATTCTGGTTAATAGTTCACTCATTATAGTTGAGTTATGGTTGAAAAAAAAAAAGAAGATATATATACCTTATGTTTAGTACAATAAAAATATATTATTGGTATAAGAAATGATCAATAAGTATAGTTCAACTGAACATGTATCTCTACGTGACTGATAGGTTCTAAGTTCAATTCCACTACCACCACATGTTGTCAAAAAAGAAAAGAAAAAACATAAAAGGTGGAATTTTTATTTTCACCATTAGTTAATTTCTATATATTTTTTTAGAAAAAAAAAACTTAGATATATCATTAGTATATCTGTTAGTAATTATTGACATATTATATTATATTCTTTATATTTAGCTTTCGAGAGATTTAAGAAAAAAAAAATTATTCTTTTGATTATATATATATATTTGTATTCACGATTAAATGTACAATTAAATGAGTAAAAAGAAATTGATGAGAATTTGCCAATTACACAACAAAATAGATGCTCGTGATCTAAAAAAAATGCTCATTCTGGTTTAAAACCAGTGTGGGTTTTGTGTTTTTTTTTTTATACATTGAAAGTATTATTGAAATCTATTTATTTATAAAAAATAATATAAATAAACAAAGATTAAATATGTGCTCATCTTTATTAAATGTGGAGTCAAAGTATTTAAGAAACGTTATTGCATTTATTGAATGTGTTATTATTGAAACTATTAGGAAAAAATATTCTAAAAAATGTTTCATTTTTCTTGTTTTCACATACGTTGTGTCCTAATAAACAAAAACAACGATAAGAGTTCTCTTTTTTGGTTTTGTTTTTTTCTTATTGTTGTCACATCAAATAATAATAGTACGGGCCATGCTCTGGTATGTAAACAAATAACATAACGACACATAATTTATTTTTATATATTCAATTCATACTTATATATAAAAGATTTTATATAATTTTACAAACAAACCCATTATATTTTTAAATGGAACTATTACTCTATCACCCCATTCTACATTTTTGTGTTGTATAATAATCTTATACCATGTTATTAAAAGCGACTCATCAATTTCAAGTAGAAAAAATTAATTATACACACCATCCGCATATGTATATATATATATTTATTTATTTATTTTAGTTCAACAATTGCGATAGTAAAAAATTCAACTTGAATCTTTAAGATTATAATTGATGTCTTGTCTATTTTTTTTTTTTTTTTGATAATATGTGAGGTGATCGAACATCTGACTTCTTGATCACTAATTTATATATCATATCAGTTGAATTTGACATCATCCTATGCTCGGTTGATGGTTAATTATGCACATACTTTAAAGAAGAAATCAACTGGATTTAAATATATGTGAAGTAGTTGGACATTAGTATCTTCTTGGATTGGAGGTAGGAATTTTCTCACCCTATTTATAATATTATTATTATTATTTTATTTTATTTTAAAAAGCCTACTTTTATAATATTATATTTATATTTGTTTTTATTAAAAATAGTGCATTATTAGAAACTATAATATCCCATCGACAAACCCAACTTGGACATATAGCCATAGGGCAAGGGATTGATGTGGCACATTGTTCAATGCCTGATCGATCTGGCTCTCATTATTTCAAACATTATTGACCATAAATATAATTGACAAATGTCAGTCACCCTTCACAATTTTTTTTTAGTATTTTTAGTATTTCCATCAGTAGTTAATGATAAAATTGGGAAATTGCATAAAGTGACCTGTCATAGCAAAATATTATCAAAAGTGACCCGTCTCCCACAAAAATATTAAAAGTGACCGGTTTGAGGAAATGGGGGGTGTGAAATTATACATATGCCCTTCAGTAAGGAAACCAAATGTGTCTATGCGCACAGCCTATGCCATGACATAGGCAATTTCCATCGCACAGCCTATGCCATGGCACAGTCTGTGTCATCGCATAGCCTATGCCATTACACAGTCTGTGCCATCGCACAGCCTATGCCATGGCATAGGCTATTTCAAACTTCTTTTTCTTCAAAAAAAAAAAAAAAAAATGAAAACAGAGGACGAAAAACTCATTGCTATCTTCGAGTAAATCCATGACATAGGCTATTTCAAACTTCTATTTCTTGATTCTCACATTTCTCAAATCATCAACAGAAACCGTCTCTTTATTACTCCTCAGCCACTCCAAAGCTTTGTCCTTGACCGGGGTGGGGATCGAAGATGACGAAGAAGATGAAGACATACAACGATAATCAGCCAGCGGAGAGAAATCCGAGTAGAACATTAGAGTATCATCATCATCAGAATGAAAATTTTGATGATTATTTTGATCTTGATTTTGTTGTTGTTGGTTCCAGATCTGTGTATGATCCATCTAATCTTCTTCTTCTTCATTTACAAACCCTGCATGCAGATCTTGACAATGAAATTCCACAAGCTCATTTATTTTCTCTCTAAATTTCAAAATTTTATCACTACCCATAAATCAAAAACAAAAAACAAAAACCCAATTTAAAAAAAAGAAAGAAAAAGAAATTGTTTTTTTTAAAAAAAAAAAAAATAGCCTATGTCATGGCATATAGGCTGTGCCATGACATAGGCTGTGCGATGGCATAGACTGTGCCATGGCATAGGTTGTGCGATGGAAATTGCCTATGCCATGACATAGGCTGTGCGATCGCATAGACAAATTCAGGTTTTCTTACTGAAGGGCATATGAATAATTTCACACCCTCCATTTCCTCAAACCGGTCACTTTTAATATTTTGTTGGGAGACGGGTCAATTTTGTTAATGTTTTGCTCTGACAGGTTACTTTATGCAATTTCCCGATAAAATTCTGGTACCATTTGTATGTTTTTTTTTTTTTAATATTATAATTTTTGAATTTTTTTTTTATAAAAATAATGCGGTTTCAATTTTTTTTATGAAAAATATAGTTGTTTTTAAGAGAGGGAAGATCGATTTTTACAAAAATAACCTCCCCACGCGAAGTTGAGCTACCGTTATGAAATAGTGAAGTTTATCTTTTATATATAACTCAAAAAATAGTGAAGTCAGATATCAAATTGGCTCTCTGTATTAGCTTTTCAACCTTACCTTCTTTCAATTTTTTTTTAATATATGAGTAAAAAGATATTGATTTTTTAATGCATACCGGTGAAAAGAACTATGGAACATCGTAGTTGGACTATGGTTCTGCAAATTTCAGAACTGTAGCTCAACTTCGACGATATTTATTTTTCGATATATAATTTCAAAAATAGTGAAACCTCATATCAAATTGAAGCTATTTAGCTTTCCAACCATATTTTTTTAGAAGTTTTTGTGAGTAAAAGGATATCGATATTTTAAGGTACATAGTTCAAAAGTAGATCTGCTAAAAGCCACGTGGATGAAGATCGTTTTTTAAAAAGACTACGTGCAGGTGGAAAAAAATGAAGAAAAGACGACAACATTATTTTTAAAAATAGTCTCAAACTTGGGAGAATTGTATGACTGACCCCCTATTTTAGCCCATTTGTCAAACTGACCCGGATCTGAAAAAAAAAAAGACAAACTGACATCTGCCGACATCATCAGTTTTTTTTTTAATATTATTTTCTAGTTCTAGCTGCGAGCGCGGGCTGATATCGCTCTAGCTCGGGCACGGGCTGGTCTCGCTCTAGCTGCGGGCTGGTCTCGAATCTGAAAAAAGCTTCAAAATCTTAAAATTTTTCAGATTTTAAATGAAGCTAGAGCTAGAGCGAGATCAGCCCGCGCTCGAGCTAGAGCGAGATCAGCCCGTGCCCGCAGCTAGAGCTAGAAAATAATATTAATTTTTTTTTGATGATGTCAACAGAAGGTCAGTTTACATTTTTTTTCAGATCCGGGTCAATTTGACAAATGGACTAAAATAGAGGGTCAGTCGTATAATTTTCCCCTCAAATTTGCATTCTTTTTGTAAAAAGTTTAGAAAAGTACACTATTAAAAAAAAAAAACAGCCTCATTTCTAACTCTCCTTATTACAAGTCATAAATACAGAGGAGCTTTTAAATATAAACTTAAAAAGTATTTTTAATCTTACAACTTTCATTGGAGTAACAATTCCAACTTTTATCGTAGTAACAAATTAATCTATAAATTTTAGTTTGTTACGGTTTAATTTTTGTACTTCCAAACGATTTAGTATTTTTAAATTTTAATGTATAACAATTTAGTTTCTATATACTTTAAAATTATTAACGATTTAGTAACCTATCATAAAAAATATTGTTAATATTTAATGATATTTCTTATATGTGTAGATCATAAACTAACTGAAAACTAAATGTGCTTATAAACTATAAAGACTATGTCATTACATAAAAAAAAAAAAAAATAGATACTTAATTTTATTGAGATTTTCCACTATAGGGATTGAATTGTTACAAAATTTAAAGTATATGGATCAAATTGTTACCTATTAATGCTCACGAGCTATAAATGGTTACTAATTATGGACTGAGGGAGTGTTTACTTCTCAGAGTGTGCAATCTGCACACGGTAATTCATATGATTAGACATACAACTCCGCGTTGGATGTTGTTTATCAAAACCTGCAAATGTAATGTACTGTGGCTCCACTCGTAATCGTGCAATTCGTCATTTAATTGAGCCCATTTTAAGTGTTGAATCTCGATTGATTATTATGTGAGACCCACAACTTTTTGACAAATTAATGTGCCTGACCCACTGTGATTGCCCACTATTCTATGCATTTTTTCGTCATACTTTCCATATTTTACCATTTATCTCTCTTCTACGTCACCCTAGATAAAGTATGTGATTTATTGCTAGATTAGTTACTAGAGTCGTCTCTCCAATAACTAGACGAGGACTACAAATTCAAATTAGAGGTCAAATGAGTGGGTGTCGCGCCACTAGAAACTCGATTTTCATCGAGACGGATAACAAACACGTGTTTTCATGCATAAATTTATGATGCATGCAAAAAGTCGTGAATATTAGACATAATAACAGAAGGTTGGATACACAAAGTGATAAGATCATTAACAGAAAAAAGTCGTGAATTTCATAAAAAAATAAAAAAAAATTGACCTTATATAGGGTTTACATAGAACGTAAAAAAAAATATACGATTAACTGAAAGAAGAAAAAAAGTTGCTACCTTAACCCTCCTCGAGGTTTACAAAAATAACAAAAAATCACATTTCACTCATTTCCCTTAGAGTTAGAGTATATTATTATAAGTGGCGGATCATTTCTATCCATCCGTTTTCTCTTCCTCGACCTGTTCGGTTCACCCACTTCCACCGGTCCTCTACAACAATCATTTTCTCAAACTTTTTCCTCTCATTTAACCACGTCGACTTTTTTTCCCCCTTTTTCTTCAATGTCTTTAAGAGGAGGAGGAGGCGGTTAGTTCACACTTGAGAACGACTCCTACTGTTCTTCCGTAGGGGCATCAACATCGAGAGCTTCGACTTATACTGGGAATGAGTAATAGAGAATGTCTCCTTCATTATTTGGATGAACATCAAATAATGTCGATGTCCAACTGCTGCCAATTGATTGAAGGTATTCTTCCCCGTTGGAGGAGGAGGTGAAGGAGTATCCATTTGTTGCCATTTTTTCTTAATAAAATCTTGCAAATTGAAGGGATGAGGTTATTGTGATGACACTGATCGGTATACATACTAAAATGTAGATGTTTGGCTCCATTTATTGTCTAAGTACACATACATATATAAAAATGTTTAAATTGATTTATTTTTGTGATACACTAATCGGTATACATACATAAATTTTTTAAAATATGTATATAATATTTTAAGAAAACATTTTTTTTTGCAAAGGAATATTTTAACATTTAAAAAAAAATATTTTTTTTTGCAAAGAAATATTTTAACATTTTAATATTATATTTTTTTTTTTGTTTGTGGAGGTTAAAATTGAACGACATAAATATACATGACATGATACTTAGTGAATTGACATTACCAATAATTTTTCAACCAAATCATACGCTGCCGAATACCCAAAGCCATCTGCAAGCGGGTGTGCAACCATATTTCCTTCTCAATGGATGAAAAGACATCGATCTCTAAGAGGTCAAGGAACCGCACACACACAACTGCTACCACCATTCCATCCTCCGTCACGTCCTCCCCCACGTCCTCAAATAGGCGAAACAGTCGTAAGGAATCTGTTTCTAAAATCAACGGACTCAAACCCGCCTCCCACACCAAAAGAAATCTCTCGGTCGCCGCCAAACTTTCCGCCATCAAAGCATTCCGAACATTCGGAACCCACGACACTGTCGCCAACATCATGCAACCTAAAAAGTCCCGAACCACAACCCCTACCCCCGCCATCCTGTCAGTAGCCACAAAACTAGCATCCACATTCATCTTATACACGCCCCGCGGAGGGGTCGACCATCTCACATGCTCACGTCCTACCAAAGTCGGCACTCCCTGCGGCACCCCTCGTCCGATGGCCTCCTAGAAAGAGGTCAGAGAACTAGGGACCCAAGACCCAATATTAGTCAGCGGTCGGCGCCCCGTATGTCGAGCTGGATTACAACTATTCCACACCGCCCACCACTGAACACATAACTCCTCAAACTCATACCACCCTACCTTCTCCTGGAAAAATCACAACCCCACCCCACTTCTTGGTCTCTAGTCGTTAGATCATGTCAGTTGAGTAATACTCTTGTTGTAATTTTTAAGTTAAGTTTAGGGAAGAAAGAGTAATAGAAGTTTTTATTGAATAATTTTTTTTAATGCAAAGGTATTTAATTAATGAAGGGTGAGGGATCGAACCCCTGACCTCTCAGTAACACAACTTTATGCCAATTAAATAAATAAATATAAAGATAATGTTTTATTTATAGTGATGAAAAGTAAATCACCACTAACACAGTTTAAATACTAAGCAAATCTAAACCAAATAACTTAGGCCGGACCCGATTGCGTTTGACCATTTCAAAATAATTTAAACCGTTTTTTTATGTTTGGTAAGACTGATTCTTAAATAATTTAAATAAAATCACTTTTTAATTTAGGTTAATAGTAGCTTTTGAATTTAGCTTCTCTAACAATCTACTAACCAATTTTACAAATATTTTTTTATTTTACTAATTATTCACAATTTAAGTGTTCTTATTTCATTTTTTTATTAATTTAATTTGATGTTTTTTAATTATTGTTCTTACTTTTTTTATTATTATTATTTAAACTAAAGTTAGATTAAAATTTTATATAATTACCTTATAAATTTTTTGAAGTGAAATATTAATACACACTCATACTTAATTACTGAAATATATATATATTTGGATGAATATAGTTATTTCATAAAAGTTTAGTAGTAATTTACCGAATAACTAGATTTTTCAAGTTTAAATCTGAAATTTACCAAACACTAATTAACTTCATGCTACAGATGATTTTTCTAAAAACACAGCTCACATCAATTATTTTAAAAGTTACCCCGATCCCAAACTAAGCTTTAATTTGAAACAAACTTAATTCAAAATATAATCTAGTAATCTTGTTAATATCTATATATATATATATATATATATATATATATATATATATATATATATATTTTTTGTGAAGAGTATCTATAATAATATCTAACATCCCTCTTAAACTCACAATGTTAATTCCAACTCAAATTTCAATGTACATGCGGACACAAATTCAAATTCCAAAGGCAAATTTCAATGGCAACATTATTCCATGCAAATTCTAACTTTCAATACAAATTTCTAGCAACAATGCAAATTTTAATTCCAATGTCAATGCCAAAAAATTGTGTTTAAAAAAATCGGGTCAATTGACATGACTCTCGAAAGGAACCACTTACAAAAAAAAAAAAAAAAAAAAAAAAAAAAAAAAATAATAATAATAATAATAATAATAATTATAATGCCTTGAGCTATATTTAAGTTGCCCCGTAGGAGTGGAGCCAAAAATTTACATAAGGAGGAGCAAAGTTTTAGTTTCAAAAGAGAAAAAAAAAAATTAAAACTGGTTTCTGTTTTTACAATTTGGCAAAACAATTATTTTGATAAACCTATTAGGAGGCAAGGAGACATTGTCTCCCTCTTAAAAACCAAATGAATTTAAGAAACAAATATTTACCAAATTTATATATTTGGGCAAAAATGATAGTAATCAAGAAGCTCAATTCTGAACCATCTTCCATACAAAATGAATAAACATGCCCTTCCCAACTAAATGGCTATGATTCAATCTAAAGAGTGTCAGTGGCCTTCAATAATAGCCATCATTTTTAGAATCTTCACCCCACATCACATTCATTGCAAACACACTGCATACTTACGGGAATCTTGACCCATCTTGGATTGTTTTTTGTTAAACTATTTCTCCTCTCAACTATTATTATTATTATTATTATTATTAATACAACAAATGTGACCTAGAAAGATCCTGAATTAAAGTAATTATCACGTAAATTCAAGAAAATAGACCTTTTACTACAGATTTAAAGCTTCATATACCAAAATAAAATATGTTTTTTTTTTTTTTTGGGTTTGGTTGCTTAGTACACTAGTACAGGATTTTGATAGGATTTTAAGCTCTGAAATATAGCCATCAATCATCAATATGTGTCCCACAAAAACATTGCAGGTTTCAACTTATATTATTGTACTGTATTAGGGAATAATATAAGTTGCAACACCGACCCAACTTGAGGAAACCCTAAACCCAATCTGAACTTTGCAACAATCGATCTGCGTTTAGAAATGACAGATTTTTTTATCTTGTTCCTACTTTATTTTCATGTTAGGCATTTGTGATCTTTCATGCTCCAACTTAAGGGTGGGTATTAGAAAATTATTTATGTTAGAAAACTAATTAGTATTTAGTTAGTATCTATTTAGCATTTACTTATATTTTTTGAAATTAGGGTTTCTCGCTAAACTAATCTAATTCTAATGAGAAATTAAGAAAAAATAAAGATAATGAAGAGGAAAATAGTGATTTAACATACTGACTGTCCTACTTTTGTTTCTCTCTAAATTCTACCTTTATTATATTTTGTAAAAAAAAAAGTTGATATCTCCTGAAATTTACTTCTTCTACTCACAAGTAGCCATATGGTCCTGAAATTTACTTCTTCTACTCGCAAGTAGCATAGGTACTATATGGGATCCATTATTATATATATAAAAGATTCATATATTTAAGAGGGACCAACTATAAAAACTACATTTGCCACATGATTTGTCACATGTTTGAATCTTCCTACACTACATGTTATTGAACTAAAATAAAATAAAATAAAAATTAATTTAAAACAAAGGTATACAATTTTTTTTAAAAAAAAATTAACAGGCAAATTCAAAACTTTATTATAGTTTTTCTTATCATTAAAATTGAAAAGGAATGAGAAGTGAAAAACTAAATGCTAGTACTTTAGCCAAATCAAGCATAGTTTAATTGGCATGAAAGTTGTGTCTTCTACCCTGAAGTCTGAAATTTGAATCCTCTCACCCTCAATATATTGAAAAAAAAAAAAAAAAACGCTAGTCGTCTAGATTGTAAAGTCAAACTTTTTCACAATTTCTTAACTTTAAAATTAGAAAGTATATGTGTGGATATTCTTTTTTAATGTACTATTGAAAATTCAAAGAAAAAAACCCTAGTTAGGATGTAGAATATATTTTTCTGCCTAAGTCTTGCACTTAAACTTAGATATTATTATCAATTAATATCCGTATTGGGAATAAAACAGGCTTAAATGTGATACTTTGTTTGAGGGAAGAATTGTTAAGAGTACAAACAATATCCACAATTATCTTTAATGACATGAGACATTTTGAGTGAAACCAAAAGCAAAGCCAGTATAACTTATAAGTGAACCGTAATTCGTCGTGAAACAAGAATGAAATGAGTTAGCCAACCTGCTCATATCTTCGTCCAACAAAACAAATGAATATTGTTCAAAAATTTCATCTTTAATGTTTTAAGCTTTAATTTATCTGGCAAAATCCTTAGTCTTATTAAAATCAACATAAAAGTTAAAGTCTAGAGCCCATTTGATAACTCAATTATTTCTATTTTAAATTTTAAATTTTGGATATTTTAAAAACAGATTTGAATTTTTGATAGAAAAGAGATTTGTTTGATAAGGGTTTTGATTTTTAAGTTTTTTAAAAGTGTTTACATTCATTAACAAATTTTAAAAACAAAGATTTTTTTTTTTTTTCAAAAACAAGTTTTTATTTCAAACTTTAAGGTTATGTTCTATCTCTCAACTTTATTGAAATTGTCAATAAATTAAATATAATTATTGAAACTGACTCCAAATTTTTATTAATATTATTAGTATATTCTTTTGACAAAATCAAGTATTCTTCTTGTCTCTGGATAAACTTTATTTTTCTTTTGATTTTTTCATTAGAATAAAATGTATCTAACACAAATACTAAATCTAATTTCTAAAATATATATGAAAATTAACTAAATACTAACTAAACTCTAACTAGTTTCTTAATATGATAATTCCTAATATCTTTACAAAATGAGATAATATTATTAATATATTTTTAGTATAAAAATAAAAATAAAAATAAAAATAATATCATATAATATATTATATTTAATATTATTGTAATGGTGTACTAATATACTTTATCCACTTTACACAATCAACATATTTTATTTTTCAATCTAAAAAAAGCATATTTTATTTTCCTAACTTGAGGGATGATAAACGACAACTAAACAGTCTAATATATTAAACTATCACACAATAAATTTTTTTATTTTAAAAAAAATATTTTTTATTCTAAATTTTAATTTTATCAAATAATTGGACCTTAATTAAATTTTGATAAATATTGATAATTTTTACATTCTAATAAATTAATATTATTTTTTTAATTTTTTTTTTATTTTATAAAAAAAATATAAAAAATCAAAAACAATTATAAAACATACATCATTAAAACTAAAAAAAAAAAACAAAAAACAAAAAACGGAATGAAACGGAGCCTAAGTTAGATGTGTATGATTTGAGAGAAAAAAATGAATAATAAAACACGTGATTGATATTTTCCTAATGGACAAAAATTGATGCTTTCTTGTCACAATCAACAGATAAGAGTAATTTCAAAACGACAAAAATATATTTGAAACCTCTTTATAATTTCATGACATTCTGAATGCATAAAAAAAAAAAAAAAAGTGAAAGAGTGAATTGGCTGGAAGTCAAATATGGGGTGAGTTTCATATAAGGGGAGAGAGAATTATTTATGTTGGCCACCATGTGGTGGTTAGTGTTGTACTCTTAAATAGACGAGAGACTTAAAATACTTTAAATTTTGTATTAAGGGGGGGTTTGACCCCTTGTTTTGGGTTTGGGTGAGTTTGACTTCAAAAGTCAAACCCATGTTTGGAGGGATGAGTTTAAAAACCATAGGTTTAGAACCCAAACTCATGGTTTTGGGTTTTCATCCCTTCTTACTTCTCCAATTTTGTTTCTCTCTCTTCTCAATTTTTCAATTTGCCATCAATTTTGGATATTTTATATTAATAATGTACTTTAAATAACTTATTATAGAAATATGGTAGTTTTGAAAGTATTTACAAAACTAGGGTATCTAATTAAATCGTGTACCATGGACACGATTTTGGGGTAACTCGTGTCCATGGTACACGATTTAGGGGTAACTCGTGTACCATGGACACGATTTACATGACGTGTCAACCTAAGTTGTGTAACATGTACACGAGTTATCCCTAAATCGTGTACCATGGACACGAGTTACCCCTAAGTCGTATACCATGGACACGAGTTACATGTGACGTGGCAGATCATAACTCGTGTCCATGGTACACGAGTTACCCTCTAAATCGTGTACCATGGACACGAGTTATTCCTAAATCGTGTCCATGGTACACGAGTTACCCCTAAATTATGTACCATGGACACGATTTAGGTACCCTAGTTTTGTAAATACTTTCAAAACTACCCTATTTCTATAATAAATTATTTAAAATACATTATTAATATAAATTATCCTCAATTTTAGCTATATGTCTATTTTTTTTTTTATATATATATAATTTTTTTTTTAAAAAAATTAAAATATATCTTTTTCTATTATGAAAAATAGTATTCTTTGTTAAGTTCTTTTTACTACTTTCAAATATGAATATATTTTAATATTATTACAAAATTTCCATTAATAGCAGTGAATTATTGGAATGTAAGTTATATCTGAACTAAGGTTTTTTTGTAATTGTTTTTTCTCTCTACTATTTGTTTATTTTATATATTTTTTCAACCGTATTCTATAAGCTAATGTTGTGTTTGTAATTTTTTTTTTATTATAATAATAATCTTTTTTTTTTAATTGAAATTACAAAAATTTCATCAATGATGTATTTTTTTTTTCGTTCCTTTATTTCTTGTTTTTTGTTTTTGTTGGTCTTGTTAAAGTTTTTTTTTTTTTTTTTTTTTTTATGTTTTTGTTAAAATATATTTTTTTCCATCTTATTCTATAAAAACTTTTTTCATCAATAGTAATGTAACTTTTATTTTTATGTTGTAAAAAGAAAAAAAAATTCTTCCTTTATTTTATTTTTTTGTTTTTCTTAATTTTTAAAAGGTATATTTTTTCATTCTATTTCATAATTTTTTTTTTTTTTAATGAGTACAAAGTATGAAAATTGTTCAATTTATTTTCTTATTCTTAGACTATAACATAAATTAAATGCTTCATTTTTTAAGTCTCAAAAGAAGTTTGTTCATGTTACATGAGGCCGAATTTTATAATTCACAAGACAACCACTAGAAAATAAGGGTAAAAAAAAGGAAAAAAAAAAAAGGAAAAGGAAACTGTTCAACCCGGGGTTCAAAACACTGCACCCCAAACACTGGTTTCTGATTCCGAGGCTTCCCAACCCTGCACTACTCCAAACATAGTCTTTTGATTCCCAGGGTTCAGAACCCGCCCTGACAAACCCCCAGGGTTCTGATTCCAAAACAGGGGGCCAAACGCCCCCTTAGAGTCATACAAATTTTAAAATTAATGTTTATTATTGAGCTTATTACATAATTTGTTTTTTTCTATATGTCAAGACCGTAATGTTTGGGAATCATGATAAAACCAAGTTTCTTTCTTGATAATCTTTGTATTTTCTCTTGATTTTTCATTAGAATAAGTTGTATTTAAACAAAAACAAATACTAAACCTAATTTCTAAAACATATATGAAAACTAACTAAATACTTAAGTAAATTCTAACTAGTTTCCTAAGGTAATTTCCTAATAGATCAAAATATTATATTATATAAATATAAAAAAAAATATATATCACAAAAAATGTACATCCACACTCTCACGTTATGTTGATTTTAAAAAAAAAATAGATATAGGTGATAAAAATAATAAAGCTTAAACCTTTTAGATTCCTAAAGTTTAAATTCTATAAGGTTCTAAATTTTCAATCTTTTTTTTTTTTTTTGATTACATTGGGGTGGGGGATTCGAACCACAGACCTCGTGGTTGTTAACTGATACATATGCCAGCTGAGCTATGCTCGCTTTGGCTCTAAATTTTCAATCTATTATCTCATAAGTTTGTAAACTTTAAACGTGACCAATAGATTCCTAAACTTTCAATTTTACTTTCAATTTTGTTTTTAATGAATTTCTGAATTTTAAATAAGTCGAATAGAATAATGATGTATTAGAATTAAACTTGAAAAATTCAACAACCTATTAGATATAAAATTGAAAGTTGAAAAATTATATATTAACCTTTTTAAAACTTTAAAGATTTATTAAATATTTTTTTTTAAAAAATATTCGAAATAAAACATAACATAACGTATATATATTTTCAAAATTTATAAAGAAGAAGTTAATATAGATTAAATTATTTTTGAAAAACTTAAAAAATAAACTAAGAGTAATGATTAATTTTAAGATTTGTCGGTGAGGATTAAAATAAAACCATTCTAAAACTAGAGAAAATAAAATCATATTTCAACATTTTTAATATAAATATATAAAAAAGAAAATTAACCTTAAAATAATAAAAGAAAAAAAAATTCTATATACATTTCCAAAGAATTTCTATATATTTTTAAATCAATAAGATAGTTGTCACAAATGCAACACAAGTAATAGTTTAACTATACATTTTAAGACATCATTTTTTACTATAAAAAAATCAAAATTTGAGGGTTATGTCCCTAGTCGTCTCCACATAGGTCGGCCCATATCTATGGTGAAAATTTGAATGGAATTGGAGAAGATTTATTGTGAAAAGGATGATGAGGTATTTTGCTATTCTTTAGAATGTATAGGGGAGAATTTCTAGTACATCCGTGGTATGGTTTCTCCATACCACTGCCTTTCAATGACTGACACGTGCCGATCTTTTAAAATTAAAAAAAGGTTAATTTTCATGTGGGCTTCACCAATTTTTTAATTAACCATTTTTCTTCTCTTTCATGTTTTTCGTTTTTCTCTTTCACTTTTCCCTTCATTTTCTCCGTTGGTTTATAAAAAAAAATAATCAAAATCAAAATCAAATCACATCTTTTTTCATCCTCCTTCCTCTCTCTTCCTTTCATCTTATCCAAGCACGGTTGTTATTTAAACAATTTTATGAGTTGGAATTTGTTAATAATTTTTTCTCATATTAATTTGATTTTTGTGTATTGTATAATCATTATAGTATTTAACTTGATTAACACTTTGTCATTGAAAAATCTATATTATCTTCTGAATTTAGAAACTAACAAAATTAAAATGTCCATGTGTTAATAACTTTCTCAACTATTTATTCAATTTTTTTATTAGTACTTGACATTAAAATACCCGTGTTATAAACCAACTGGAGAAAATGAAGGGAAAAGGATGAAATAGAACAAAATTAAAATGCTGGATTATCACTTGAATTTAGAAACCAACCAAATTTGATTTTAATTTTGATTCTGTTGTTATAAACCAAGTGGAGAAAACGAAGGGAAGAGTGAATGAGAAGAACGAAAAAGATGAAAGAGAAGAAAAAATAGTTAATTAAAAAATTAGTGGAGCCCACATGAAAATTAACGTTTTTCAATTTTTAAAAAATTGGCACGTGTCAGTCATTAAAAGACAGTGGTATGGAGAAACTCCATACCACCGATGTACTAGAAATTCTCCCGAAGGTATAGTACGAAACATGAGATGAAATTAATTTGTTCATGTTCTTATTTCGGAAGACGACTAATTGTTTGAGGAATATTGATGTGGTTAATTAATAATAATCTAATTAAATGATTGACATAAGCTGGGAATTAAAATTAAGTAATAAATAATAAGGATCATGTTTTTGTTAACTTTATAATTATTTATTTACTTATTTATGTTATTGATGAATTCATATTCTAATAGTACAATATATAGAAGACATGATAGCTTAAAATTCGAGTTTTCTACGACAATAGTGTTTGTGAATGGTTATTTCACAAGAGTTGAATTATAAATTTGATATGTGAACTTTCCTAAATTTTAAAATGATATAATTACATTATTGAACTTCGAAGTTTGATTCAAATAAGTTTCTGAAATTAATATCGTTACTTTAAATGTAATTAATATCGTTACTTTAAATGTTGACATGACACGTTAATTGAACTAATGAGTGATGATCTCGTACAACATGACTATAAATGACATAATGAAAATTTTTAATTGATACGCTTATAAAAGTTCAAGATTTTAATTAATACAATCTTATACCATTAATTGATACGCTTATAAAAATTCAAGATTTTAATTAATACAATCTTACCATCTTCAAAGTTTACGGGTATAAATTTATTTTTGATCATTAAAGTTAGAAATGGCATGGAGATGAAGATGCAAAAATAAAAAAAGAAATCTTTTCAACGACCTTATATATTGTAGTTTCTTTACCTACCTAAAGTATAAGAAAAAAATGAAACAAGAATATTATTAATATAACATGTACATGACAATAACTTATTTATAACAATTTTTTTGTTTCGCTTTTTATTTTTAATACATTTTATAGTTCACTATAATTTATTTATTTAGTATTAAAATTATATAACATGCATTAGACATAAAAAAAAAAATAAAAAAATTATCAAAAGTTTAGCTTATCTAATACAAATAACTTTCCATGCAATAAAACTAACAATAATAAAATTATTTTTATCATTTGAATATCGTCTAAATTTGATATGCAATGTCATTTCTCGCTCGAGTTATTCACCTTAAATAATGTCGACTTTATATTATTGCTCTGTAAATATCGTGGTTGTAAAATATTAAAGTGAAGTTAAATGCATGTTTGACTAAGCAAATTTTTTATGTGTCGTAAAATTCTAACTTGTTTCAAGTGTAGTAAAAATTAAATATATTTATTGCAAAATTCAAAATTCAAAATACTAAATTGAGGCTAAAGGCATAGACATATTTTAGTGAACAAAATTTATATATTATTGTAAAATTATATTTGGTTCCAAGTATGCTCAGAAATAAAATAATATATATTATATAAATACATGCATTTCAAAATTTAAATAAAAAAATAATATATAAATATACAGTAACTAAAAATACTAAATATTACAAAAGTAATAAGTAAATAAATAGAAATTTACAATGTTTTCTCCATGACTCGAAACTTGAAAAGGGCAAAAAAGGATGGTTTGCAGCTCTGCTCAACAAACCAATAACGAAATATATGATTTTAAAAGAACGTACAAATATAAGAAGCAAATCATAAACGGTTCTCAAATTTTATTCCATATTTTAAAATATTTATTAAAATTTAGAAATGAGGAACGAGAATAGTTATTAAATAAGTATATTTTTAAAAAAATGAGAAACGAAAATAGAAAACAAGAAGGTTATAAAACGAGACCTAAGTTATTGCAACTTTTTTAACTTCGAAAGTTGTCGGTTTGCCTTTGTGTGTCTTGTATTAATGAAACTAATGAAGGGAATCTAAAACACAATTTTAAAAATTGAAGAATCATTTAAATTTTTAGTAGACTAAATTATAGAAAATATTCAAGAACTTTGTACCTCGTTTCAATAATATCTATGAACTTTAAACAATTGCTTTAATACTCTTGACCTTTCAAAAGTACTCTCATCGTTAAGGGTCGTTTGACCCACAAAATTGGAGGAGATATTGAAAATATAATGTGACGTGCTCAAAATTATTTTTGTTGTCTTCAAATTTTTTTTTGTAAAGGTTAGGTAAAATAAAATCTATTTTTAAAATTTATTAGAAGAAGTTTTTGATAATGAAATTTTGTAGAAAAAAATTGTGCAAAAAAAAAAAAAGCTAAATAAATTCATACTTCAAAAGTTCAAGTTCAACAACTCTAAGTAGCAAACAACTTTCTACCACAAACAAACTCAGACTTCATAATTTCTCAAACTAACTAAACATCTTAGACTAAACAACTTCAACTCCCTACAACTCTTTGGATCAAACGTCCCATAAGTAGGTGGACGAAAAAAGTTTATCCTAACCCTATCACTTTCCTTTTTGATTTCGTCTCTCTATTGCTCCAATCCCCATGGTCGGACATTTTCTCATTTTCCTTCTCTTTTTCAATATCCTCTTAAACCCCTTCTTCATTTCCCAATCTCTAAAACCACCCTATTTTTTTTTACCAAATCACCAATCAACTAAAAAACTTAAGTTGATGGGGTTTTGGTAAATTTAATTATATATTAAAACATTCTTCTTGAATTTTGATTTTTCCCGACGTTTTTTATCCTGACGCCAAACAATATCGTCAAGAGAAGTATCATTTACCGACGCCACATTAACGACGTTGGAAAATGGTACCTTTCACGACGCTTCAAGAATGTCGTCGAAAAAAGTGAAAATTTTCCCAACGCCACATTATTGGCGTTGGAAAATGTCACTTTTTCCGACGCCATATTAATGGCGTCGAGAAAAGTTGATTTATTTTATTATTATTTTTTTTTTATAGAAAGTTGACCTTTCCCGACGTCATTTTAAACGCGTCGGAAAAAATTACCTTACCCAATATCATTAATGTGGCGTCCGAAAAAAGTTTGAATTTTTCTTCTTATTTTTTTTTTAAGAAAAAGTTGATTCCACATCCCTCTTCCCCATTAAGATTTCACATTGTATTTTGTTAAATTAGTTGTGATTGTGAATTAGTAGAATTTGAACCAAATATAAAAATTTCAATCCTTTAAGATTTGATTAGCTTGAAAATTTAAGGTGAAAATAGATACATTAGGACAAGTTAAACAATCATTTTATTTTATTTTATTTTATTTTTCAAAAGAAAAAAAAAACTGTGAAAAACGACCACTTTAAATTTCACATTATAGCAGAGTTGAGTAGATATCATCGTAAAAATACATATAGAGCAATAGTACAAATTGATTGATTAATTCTTTGACAAACCCAACAAATACAATTATAAACATATAATTCTTGCATGTAAAATCCTCGTCGATCTTATTCGTATATCTTCTGATTTTATCAATACTTCACCACTAGAACAAATCACACAATAGCCAAAAGGGACCAAAGTAGAAAGAAGGATTTGAAATTGAAATTGGAAGATAGGGGAATAAGAAAAGAGGGTATTGAAGAAGATAATACAAAAAATGGAAAAATGAGGGGAAATTGAAGAAGAAAATGATGGAGTTAGTATTAGGATACAAACAATATCCCACATTTGCTAGAAAAGGGAAAGATCATGGGTATATAATGAGTGACAATTATCTTTAATTGGTATGAGGTCTTTTCGGGTGCCCAAAAGCAAAATCATGCGGGTTTAAGCTCAAACTAGACAATATTATACCTGTGGAGATATATGTGAGACTTATGTGTCATGAGGGTCGAGGTTGAGGTGGTACTTTGCCTCCGGAGATATATGTGAGACTTATGTGTCATGAGGGTCGTGGTTGAGCAAATGTATGCGAGGTTGAGGTGGTACTTTGCCTCCATTTGAATGACTATCTAAGGGAGACTTTTTGATTGAAACCAAAAGCAAAGCCATGAGTGTTTAGGCTCAAAGTCAAGAATTTTGGTGTATTATTAAAATGAGTTGCAAAGTTGAATAGTAATTTATATAAATTAGCCTTTTTAAGTATGGAAATACTAAATAAATACAATTTCTTTAAAGTTCAAAATCAAATTATGAAAGAAATTTGAATGGAGATGACTTATTGTCATATCTGCACACATTTTTAAATCTGTTTTGTTTTCTTTTACGCTTATTTGTTCTTTGTTATTGATTTATCGTAACAATTATATTTTTGTAAAATATTTTATCATGTTGCAAACACGGCTATTATTTAGCGGGAAGGGATATTATTGCAAAAGCCCCTCTTTGTAAATTTCACAAAAGAAAAAACACAAGTCCAGTGGAAACTCATTGGTATAAATATAGAGTTTTTGGGAAATATTTTCAAGAGAGCTCAAGAGAGAAAAGAAAATTAATAATAATCTCTCTCTCTGGTTAGGAGGCTTAGAAAAATGGATTTGAATATTGAATCACCATTTTCATTATTTGAGTTGGGAGAAGAACTATTCCCTCTCCCTTCTCTTTCTCCTTCCATAGATACCCCACTTGATCCTATTCCTCAATTTCCCTCCAATATCTCTCCCTTGGAGAATAATAAGTACAACACCAACAGTGTCTCCCCAAAGCCCAAAAATGGCCGCCGGAGAAAAACACCACCGGCCAACACTTCCAATGATATTGGCGGTGAGAGCCCTAACGACAACGATAACAAAAAGAAGAAGATTATCCATAGAGATGTTGAGCGCCAAAGAAGGCAAGAAATGTCCTCTCTTTACTCCACTCTTCGCTCGCTTCTCCCTATTGAATATATCAAGGTAAAACTTCATTCATTGGAATATTGTTTTTTTTTTTTTACAACATATGGAGTGGGAGATCGAACCTAGTCTATATATATCATGTCAGTTGAGCTATGCTCTTGTGGGCATACGATAGAGAATATATATATTGAAAAACAAGATTTCTAATTTATTTTTTATACATTACAAATTCACTTCATCCTCCTCCATTTCTCTTGTTATCTTGGGTCTGTTTCTCCCACCCTACAAATTAACATTTAATATCATGGTGATTTCCTTTCAATAGGGAAAAAGATCTATATGTGAGCACATACATGAGACAGTTAAGTACATTCGACATATGCAAAGCAACATCGAACAACTGTCTGATAAAAGAGACGAGTTGCAAAAACTCTTCGTCGAAAATTCAGTTGTGAATACGGTGGAAACGCTTAATTCCTCAAAAAGAGACTCGGTGATGGTGAAGCCGAAAGAAGGAACAAGAGGAGTTCAAGTTATTTTAGACACTTCCACCCAACACAGGCTCCCTGTTTCAATCCTTCTTCAAGCTTTAGCTGTTGAAGGGATCGAAATCCTCAGTTGTATTTCGACCAAAGTAAATGAGAGATTCTTTCACACCATCGAAGCCCAAGTTGTTGTTAATGCTGGCTGCTATCGGAGCATCAATGTTTCTGAGCTTCAGGACAAGCTAGTGAATTTGAAATATTTTCCTTTAGACTAGAAAATTATTCAATGTGGTCGTGGATTTGAACAATGTTTTTTCTAAGAATTTGAATAATGGTAGTTGCAGTCGAATTCATTTTCTGTAATGAATAAAATGTTTTCTTAGTAGCCATTAATGGTTTTTTGGATGGTGTCGTTGTTGACTTGTAGCTTTTCCTGTGTGTAAAGTTTGAATGGCTTCGTGGGAGCAAGTTATCAATGAGTATCATATATATACATATATATTATCAATTATTTCATTTCGCTAACAATCAATGACTACACCTTTGAGGCTCACCATATCTTTGTCCGACACCCGAGGAGGAGTCCTCTCAAATAGTCACTATTCGTCTAGCTCTTATTCAGAGCCAACTATTTTACCGGAGCACACCGTCAGGAGGAGTCCTCTCAAATAGTCCCTATTCGTCTAGCTCTTATTCAGAGCAACTAAGTTAGGGGCATGACTCTGACATAATTTTTCACATTGGTATGAATATTGTGTCTACTTTTAGCATAATCCTTACCAATGGATATGAGGTATTTGAGACTCGTTTGATCTTCAAACTTAAGAATAATGTAATTTTACATGACAGAGGTAATTAGATATCATGGGGTTTCATCTTAAAACTAATTGACAATGAGAGATGTAATCCATGTATCTTCTAAAGAGTGTAGGTCCCTTCATTTTTCCAATGTGGGATCCTTAACATGTCCCTCAAAATGATATTTCTTTGAGTTCATCATTCTCGAGTCGGATCTCATTTTTGGACCGAATACCCGTTTGGGGTTTATGGACTCTGATATCATATTAGATATCATGGAATTTCATCTTAAAACAAATTGACGACAAGAGAAGTGTGAGATCCCTTCATGTATGTTTTAAAGAGTTCATTTTTCCAATGTGGATTATTCCTCACAACTCGAGGGAGTGTTTGAGAGAATAGGTTTAGGGTACTATTGCAATCCAAATTTTATTCAACAAACTCCAAATTCAATTCCTCACCCAAACTTCCTACACAAGGAATAGGTTTAGGGTACTAGTGCAATCCAAGGGATTTTCTTTTTTTTTTTAAATATATATAACATCATGGATATAAAAATGAAGATCCAAACCTATAATTGTTTTAGAGAAAATAGAGACAATTTAAACCACTTGTTATAGTGGGTGAGTGTTCTGCCTAAGATAGCCTAGAGTGGGGTTTGATCCTACCTTGAAGACAAAAATTTCAAAAATTATCAAACAAGTAGTTGTTTGATAATTTTGTGCACGGTTTGGATCATTTGAATTTGTAAACAATATCAAAAACAGAATCAATCTGCTACCAAACACATGTCCCTAAACTCAAAACTTTCAAATTAAATTTTCAAATTAATAATTGCATCATAAATCATAAACTTTCCTATTAGTAATTTAAAGTTATTTTCACTCGATTCTATTTAAAATTAACTCAAAATTCTTCTTTAAGTCCTTTAAATTCCTTCCAAAATAGCAAGAAAATTATGGTGTGATTATTCCTAAAATAAGCAATGAAAATAGAAGGAGAGAGATGAAAAATTGTTCATATTAATAAAATTTCACTACTATCTATTTGATTCAAGAAAATCTCTTAAATTTACGTTCATTCATGTATTTAAAGAAGTCTAATACACCCTTTCAAAAAAAAAAAAAAAAAAAAAAAAAAAAAAAAAAAAAAAAGTCTAATACACAGTGTGAAAGTTCTTACTTTAAAATTTTTAAACAAAATTCTAACCGAAATTGTAACTTTATTCTTTTATAAAAGATTATTCTTTTATAAAAGTTTGAGATTTTAATTTTTTTTAGTTATTAAGTTTGAGGACTTAATAATACAATTCCAAAGTTTAGAGGTATAGATTTATTTTTTTTTTTCAAAAAGAAAATAGACGTTTATCTATTGACCTATGGCTATGTTTTTTTTTTTTTTAAAACAAAATCTATAATTACAGGAGATTGAGCCATCCACCCTAAAATAGTAAATGGTCGTTAATGGTCATTACTCAACTGAGTTATGTTTGAATTTGTAATCTATATCGACGCTTTAGTAATTAATGTAGTGGATTACTTAAAAAAATTGCTAAAAATATTTTATCTCATTGTGTCTTATTTTTAGGTCATTATGTTTTGGTGGTTCTTTAATTCTATATCTTTAATCGTTTAAAAGTTTTAGTTCCTTCTTTATCTATTGAAATCTCCTTATTATGTTTTTACAATCACTAAATGTTAAAATAATGATGTGTGATTTAGAAATAGTAATTTATATGTTGTGTCAATTCTTAAATGTATCAATGTTTTCAGGCATCATTTTTTATGACAACGAGAAATTTTGGACCTGTTAAGTTAGTACATGCTTAGTCATACATACATATATATTTTGATATCATACGATAGCATTAGTAAATTTCAAGAATAATAGAAAAAGCATATACTTACCAATGGTTTGTGATGTTCAAACAAAAATGAAAGGAAAATTTTAATGCAATAGTGAAGAGTAAGAAAGAAATGAATAAAATAGCACTCCTCTAAACAAAAATGAAACCCCTAACCTTGAATAGAAGAATAAGGTTAAAAAATACTTTTTTGTTGTTGATTTTTCATAAAAATAATAATTTAGTCTTTAGTTTTTTTTTTTTTCAAAGGAATTTAGTGTTTAAAAAATCTCATGAAAATGAAGTAAAAAAAAAAAAACTTCTTTATTAATATATTTTTCCATCTCATTTAAAAAACTAATATATTTTATCACTACTTAATTTATCAAATTTATGGTTCAATTTGGAAGTAGCAAACAATAAATAACACACTTATACTATTCTTACAAAAAAAAAAACAATAGTAAAATAATTTACAGCTATATCTATAAACATTAAATTTATCAATTTAGGTGGATATCAACTTTTTAATTGGCATAAAACATGTATTCTCGACCAAGAAATTTGAAGGTCTCCTAATATTGTTGAATAAAAAAGAAATATCAATTTGTTATCTGTTTGCATTTTTGTTTAATTTTAATTTGACCTTCCTGATTTTATGGACTGTTTTGAGCGCTGAATGAGTTATTATAGTCTAGTTGAGAATAGTAAATAGTATTGAAGTAATTATAATTACTTTATTGACTATTGACTGTGGATTATAATAGTCGGTAGGTCAAACGTAGACTGTGTTATAATAATTAAGTCCACCCAACTCCGAGTTGGTGTCCCAAACACCTCCTAAAAAATTTATAATCAAATTGCAGAAATTGTTTGTGCTTATATAAATTGTTACCATATTAAATAATGCATGGCAAGACTTATATTTACATGACAATAACTAATGGTAGTTGAGTTTTTAGAATTTTAGGTTGTATAAAAAAAATCAGAAAAATAGTGAGTTATATGATGAGCAAAAGATAATTCAATTATAAAGACAAAATCGGAACTAAGTACAAATTAGAGATAAAACTGAAACTTAATCTAAACCCACTGAATCAAATTGGTAATATAATCCATCTCCAAAGGACCTCTTCCAAAAGATGATTCTTCATCTTTTGTTTCCTTGCACTTTTGATTGGGCTATAGGTCTTCTTTCTATTTTCTATTGTACCAACTTTGTATTGGTTTCCTCTACTCCGTGTTCGGGTTGTGACCTTTCCTTTCGCTCATTGTTGGTTTTTCTTGTCTTGATCTCGGGCTGTGAAGTCTTCTTCTTTATTGTTTTTTTATTATACGACGTTTGCAAATGAAAAAAAAACAAAAAAAAACTCTTAATACTATATATTATCAATATTTTTTTTAGTATAATACTATCGATGTAAAGTGTTGAAGAGTTTTTTTTTGCAACGATATTATAATTAAAGCGAGGATTGAACCCATGACCTCATAGTCACGGGTACAACCTTATGCCAATTGAGCTATGCTCGGTTTGGCGAGTGTTGAAGAGTTTCACCATACAAAACAACTCTCAAACTCAATTTAATTTTGGAGAGTTTTCTTTTTAATTTTTATTATTTCAGTGGCCATTTCACAGTTCGCACCATCAAAACAAAATATTGGTAACCACTCCAAAAAAATCGTATTCTAGAAATAACTTCCTTTTACGCACGAAGTGACAAAAGTCTCTCGACCCTACAGCCACCAAGTGACAAATATTTAAAAGCAACACTACTTGGCTGTTTTCTTTTTCTTTTTTGGAACTATCAAAGCAACCCGATTTGGTTGTTATTAAGCTAATGGTCCCTTCAAATTTTGTCGATTTCATGAACTTATTCTATTCTGAAAAAGCACGTGCCTTAAGCATCTTAAACATGAAGATAGCTTAAATGATATATTGTATATACTAGTGATTAAGAGGTCACGAGTTTAATCTTTCACTCCATATATTACTTAAAAAAAAAAAAAAAACACGTACATTAAAAGTGAACCCATCAATAATTACTTAGAGAACACTGAAAAATAATGTTAGTTTTATTATTATTATTTTAGAAGAGACCACACTCACAATATAATAACTTTCAATATCTAATATAGTATAGAGTCCTAAATTACTGTCAAAGCGAGCATAGCTCAGCTGACATATGTATGACTTGATGACCAAGAGGTCTGTGGTTCGAATCCTCCCACCTCCAATGTACTAAAAAAAAAAAAAAAAGTCTTAAATTACTCAAACTTAAGCTAAAGAGATCTAAATTACTCCATGATATCTAATACTTACAAGATGGAGGTAAAGATTTGAATATTTGATATTTAGAAGTTAATTGTATCCATTAGTGACTAAAATGTTCTACGTTCAATTTTTCATTGTAAAAAAAAAAAATGGTGAGAAATTCAACTTCTAATTTCTGAGTTGAATTATATATATATTTACCAGTTAAATAATATTGAAGTTAGATTTTTTTTTTTACCCTGGTTTCTCGACCCTTCCATCACAAATGTGGTCCAACAGATTTTGTGGTTTTTTTTCTTTTTTAAAATATGAATATTGTATCTTGGCTTGAACTAATTAAATGTAATAATAATAACGATAAAAAAATAGAGTTTACCTATAAACTTTTTTTTTTTTTTACTACTTAATAGTTCCACGATCAATTTTTATTTTAAACTTTTAATTTCATCACATTGTAGTTTACATTTTGATCCATATTTATATTTTTCTAATTTTTATTTTAAATTTTTAATTTCATCAAATTGTAGTTTAAATTTTGATCCATATTTATATTTTCCTAAAAGTTGTATAAATGTTGTAATTATTCATCTAATGGATTTTTTATTTGAAATACATTATTAATAATATATTTTTTCATGTGCATTCAATGAAAAAAATACAAAAAAATGACGCTAGAACTATATATATGTATTTTTTTTTTTTTTTTGTATTTTTTTGTATTTTTAGAATTTGTGAGTTTTTACATAGTTATCTAATAGTTGATTCGATGCATAAACAAACTTAATTTCGTATGCAAAATTTGATGGTTATTACTATATTTTGTAAGATTTTTCGTTGTTTTTTTTTTTGTTGTTGATAAAATTAGTTCGTGAATTAGCGAAAATTGAAAAGAAAAAAAAATAATAATTGTAGCACTTACCAAAGTCTAAGATCTAATTTGAGAAACTTGAAAGTTTTAGGTACACCTTACCAAGTTTAAAGTAAAAATTAATTATTTTTCCTCTAAAAATAAATACGATCTCCTATTTATTAATTTGGAGGCAAGTATTTAAGATATAAGTACTTAAAATCTAGTAGGAATATTTATTGAAAACCGAAATGAACATATTTTCAACATGAACCAAAATTAACAAAAGTGTAAACGACAAGAATCAAAAAAGATTTAAACCTAAATTCTAGTATTATTTATGTAATAAAAATTTCATTATGTAAATTAATCTTGTAATATATATATTTCACAACAGGTGGGATGAAAGATCATGTAAGCAAATTATCTTAGTTTATGATTATGTTTGTTATGAGCTACCTCAGCATGAGGTTACGTGTCTGGCGCCATGCTGCCCATCTCAAGGACCTAGGGCCGATCTCTAGGATCCGAACAGAGAACCCATAAGATCTTTTTCCAGTTAGTCTAAAGTTCCCAGATCACAGTACAGTCGACCTCCCAGACACTAGAGCGAGGAATGTCTGCTGACATTCCTACCACGGATTACAGGCGGCGGTACGACGATCCCTCTAAACCCGCCTAGGATCATGGGACGTCCTTTCACAATGATGAAGCGTACGGACCGGCGTCAACCGTCCATCCTCTCTCTCTCCTATAAATGCAAAGTCCACCCGCACTTAAAAGGTATGCAACTCGCATTACTCTCACTCAAACTTAAGCTCAAAACTCTCTCTACTAACTTGAGCATTGAAGTATAGTGGGCTCAGCCCCACACCAAGGTGCAAGTTTCTTCCCTCTTTGCAGGTCGGTTTTGGACTACACAACTTACCCGATCATCCGAAGCCCACCACCAAGGAGTCCAGATTCCTGCATCAACAATGTTGTAAAAAAAAATTGAGTGTCAACATGATCAGCGTAACTCAACTTATATAATTGTGAATTAATGACCAAGAATAAGTTGGATTCCCACCCATTAATTAAATTCCTTTACAAGAAAAAAATAATTCGTCCGGGCTGGATAAGTTTTGAGCTATTTCTTTGGGAATAATAGTCTTAGGGGGAATTAATGAAAAGACAATGAACAAATTTTTTTTTTTTTTTGATCAAACGAAAAACACGTGGTACAAGAGGTGAGCGCATCACTTAGAGAGTTTAGAGTGGATGTTCGACCCGCACCCGTGCAAAATTTTAATGCATTATTAAAAAAAAATCTAGTTTTAAAAAAAAAGAGAGAAATATTGACCCCAATTATTTTTCCCTTGTCTTATAGCCAAAATATTGTAGAATCAATTGAGTCCTACTCCTGGTTGTTTAAGAAAAATATATTGTTGGAAATTCATGGTCATTCAAAATTATTTTTTAATCTAAATAATAAGTGGATAGGTTACATAATATCTTTGAAGTTTAAGGTTGAATCTCTCATTTAGATTTATCCAACTATGGATGAAGAAAAAATATATATATATACATGCATGCAGAACTATTGTTATATGGTTAATGACTTGGAGAATCAAAATGTAATCCTATACTTTTTATTATTATATTTTTTTTTTTCAACTTTAATTTTGGTTTTTGAGAACCCGTCTATAACGTTTATATTTCTAGTTTCTTTTTAATTTGTTTTTTTCTTTCTCTCAATTAATTTTAAAAATAAATAGGATTTGGTAATTGTTTTTATTTTTTATTTTTTTTTATTATTATGAAGAAAAAAACTAGAGATGTGTTTGATGACCATAAACCTATGTATGTGTGGCCTCGAGCTCTAGATCATGTGCATGTCTTTTGTTGCAAATGGGTGGATCTCTTCTAGATTTTTTTTTTTATTATTATTATTATTATTTAGTTGATTGGGTTTTAACTTATGAAAATGTGTTTTTTGAAACATTTTTGAAAAAATTTAAGGAATATGTTTATTTTCTAAAATATAATTGTAAATTAAGGAATATGTTTTTTTTTCAAAAACTTTAAAATGTAATTGTAAATTTTATTAAAAATGTAATTACAGATATAGTATTTTTTTAAAAAAAATATAATGACAACCACATTATTTTAATTTTATATATGATAGTAATTCATTAATATAAATAGATTAGACTGCTAGCTAGACTATAATCTAATTTTGCAATCCGACACATGGTCCAACAATAGATTGCTACGAATTAAAGTAAAAAATGTATATTCATGCTACAGTTCAGCTCTGCAGACACAATCCATCCATAGATTGTCACGTGTCAAAGTAAAAAATGTATATATTTGTTCGTCTGAATTCCTGGTCTTAGAAGTGACTCTAAAAAAACTTGGTTTATTTTTTTAGAGTTAACTATAGGACGAAAAGTTTACTAGGAAGGGGCAAAGTTTTACGTTAAAAAATAAAGTTGTTAAAACTAATTTTTGTTTTAGAATTTGACAAAAATTTAAACGTTTGATTGAAAACCATTATAAAAAATTGTGAGAGAAAACATACGCAACATTTTCAGAAACCTAATACGACCTAAGAACGAAAACTTGGCAAGCAATTGGAACAACGTAAAAACCAAATGAATTTGAGAAACAATTATTTATCAAATTTATATCTTTGGCGACTATTGGGGGAGCAACAAAGTGCTATGAAACATTGAAGGAAGAGAGGCAAATCAAAAGGGTGGGTTTTCTGGCAAAGAAGAAGAGTGACAGGAGATATTGTGGAAGAAAGAGGATATATAATCAAATTTAATATTAAATTAAAAATATTTAGAGCAAAAGTTTGAATGTTTTATTTTTTTTATTATTATTATTTTTTTAACAAAAATAAAAAATAAAAACGAGAACGAGATTACAAAATCAGATCTTTAGAAACTAAAACAGAAAATCAATCCGGATAAGAGATTTGAAGAGAAGCAGACAATTGCCTTACCAAAGCCTTTTTGCACGGAAGAATGCACTAGGACATTTCCACAACTTCGAGCCAAAGTTTTGATGTCGTCGATAAAGAAAGAGATTTGAAGAGAAGCAAACAATTGCCTTACCAAAGCCTTTTTACGCGGGAGAATGCACTAGGACATTTCCACAACTTCGGGCCAAAGTTTTGATGTAGTCGATAAAGAAAACAACTTTCGTCAAGTCCTATCAGCAGATTAGCCACTTCCATACAATCGAATTCCACAATCAAATGGCTATGATTCAATTGAGGAGTGTTAATTCGACCTTCAATAATAGTAATACTTTTGAGAATCTTGACCCCACATGGCATGAACATAGTTATGAGAATCTTGACCCCCATTTTGGATTGTTTTTGTTAAAATATTTTTCCTCTCAATTATTGTTATTATTATTTTTAATACAACAAAAGTTGATTGGGAAGATTTAAACCTCTTATTTCAATGGAAGGAGGACAGGCCAATTTACGGAGTTGTGTACTCATGTTGAACATTTATCATTTTTTTTTTTTTTTGACAACATAGTGGAGTGGGGGATTGAACCTAGGACCTCATGGTCACATCATGTCATTGAGCTATAATCTCGCACTTCCCATCTCATTTAGTTTGAGGTTACAATCAGCTGATTTGATATTGCCATTGGGTAACGGGCGCCCGAACCTAAACCAACCACTCAATTTCAACTGCATTCACTTTTGACCTATCCAGCAATGACTATTTGTAAAAGTTAATTTAGGAGAGAGAAAATGTGGTTGTCTAGCGGAAAATCGTTGGTATAATTAATTATGGAAAATTTTCATATATCTTTTTGAATGTGAACAAGATTGAATTTGATTAATTCATCTTCTAAAAGTTTGGAACAATTAACAAATTATAAAAATGAAACTATTCGTTTTGAACCACAAAGAAAGATTAATCAAGTACGATAACAGGTTTTCCAACATGGAGTTGGGAGAATTGAACTTATGATCTCTTAGTCCCTAAATTATACATTAGGTTGGTTGAATTATGCTATGTTAACCTGTATACTTTAACAACTAAATCATACTAATTAGGTTAGTGCGAGAAATTAGATTTATACCCCTAGGTAAAATAACTGGAGGGAATAATAATTGTGACATTTGTGATCAATAGTTTAGGTACATCCACCAAATATTACATAACAAAATCATAACAAAATAATTGTAATGATGAAAATAACTTGTTTTCAATATGACATACTAAAATAAACCTATTGGAAAGTCATGAATTAAAGTAATTATCATGTAAATTCAAGAAAATAGACCATTTACAAATTTAAAGTATCATATCAACTTTTAAAATCTAACTTATAATTAAAGTAATTATCATGTAAATTCAAGAAAATAGACCATTTACAAATTTAAAGTATCATATCAACTTTTAAAATCTAACTTTTAGGGCCCGTTTGATAACGTTTATGTTTTCGATTTTTTGTTCTTGTTTCTCATTTTTTAAGAAACAGACTTGTTTGATAAATGTTTTCGTTTCTTGTTTCTAAATTGTGAGAAACGTCTCTAAAAAATAGGCAATTTTTGAGAAATTACAAAATGTTGTTTCGCTTTGTTTCGTTTCTTTATAACATTTGTGTTCCTTTAAATTCACAAAACTTGATGTTGCCTTGTTGGTCAAATTGAATATCTATTTCAACCTCTCCAATTTTTATTTATTTATTTTTGTAGGAGACATTTATTTTTTATTATTTCTTAATTTTGCATCAATTTTATATTATTTAATTTTTAGTACACTGACACAAAAATTTTGCTCACTAAAACATGCATTTATTTTCACTTTAATATTTTACAACCACGATATTTACAAAGTCAAAGAATCTTTTGTATTAGATTATGTAAACTTTGTATAATTTCTTTTTCGATTATGTAAATTAAATTTTATTTAAACTATAAAAAGAAGACAAAAAAACATGAAAAAAAAAAAAAACAAGAAATAGCTATCAAACAACATGTTTATGTTTATGTTAAAAAAAAAAACGTTATCAAGGTTCTGTTTCTATTTTTTTTTTTTCTTTCAAGAAACATGAGTAGTTATCAAACATGTTTCTGTCACTAGTTCTCAAAATACAAAAATCAAGAAATAAGAACGTTATGAAACATACCTTTTTATTTTTTTTATTTGGTTTGGTTGCTTAGTTCTAGTGCAAGATAAACCCTAAACAGTTCTGAAATATAGCCGATCAATCTCCTCAATATGTGTCCCACAAAAAGGCAATTGCAGATTTTCAACTTATCTAGTTTTCTTTCTCGCCTAGTCTCTATCTTTAAAGTTGATATCCTCTCTTGAAATTTTTGGATACTTCTTCCACTCACATGTCATATGTACTATATGTACTATATGTGGGATCAATTATTATATATATAAAAGATTCGTATATTTTAATGAGGACGACTATGAAAACTACATTTGTCACATGATTCTTATCGGATGTTCCAATTTCCTTCTCCACAAAGTATGAAAAGTGAAAAACTAAGCGCTAACACTTCTCCACAAGAATGAAATTAGTTACCTAATTTACTCAATTTTTTTTTTTTTTTTGCAACGGTATTTTAATTAATGCGATGATTGAACTCATGATCTCTTAGTTATAACACCTTATGCCAATTAAATTATGTTCGATTTGGCGCTAACCTACTCAATTGTTAAGACATGCATATATCCAATAAAGATTTCTAGAACTCAGATTATTTTAAAAAAAAAAACTTAACATTCAAGTAACTAATATATCATTTTTTTAAATACATTAATAAAAATTAACAACCAAAAAATATATACTTAGAAATCAAACAAAACTATATATTGATCATTTGGCAAATTTTATAAATACACTTAAACTATAATGGTCAATCATGCTCTTAATTAAATTTCAAAATTTTAATCTTTAATCTTTAAGATTTAATTTATGGAAATTTAATCTTTAATCTTTAAGATTTAATTTATCTGACAAAACTTTTGTTAGTTTTATTATTAAAATCAACCTCAACAGGTAAAGTCTAGATAACTATTTTATGTTTTATTTTTTATTTTAAAAAATTAAATTTATAAACACTATTTTTATTTTATAATTTTGTTTATTTTGTTATCTAATTTCCACCCATATTTTTAAAAAATTAAGTAAATTTTAAAAATTAAAAAATTAACTTTCAAGAAATTAATTTTATTTTTAGAATTTAACTAAGAGTATAAAAAAATGAGGAGGGAAGTCAACATAAATTTTAAAAATAAAAAATAAAAAAGAAAATGATTATCAACGTTGTTGTTTTTAGTTTTTTTTTTTTTCTTTTTGCAAGGGTTGTTTTCAGTAAATTGTTTAAGATTTGAAAGAAAATAATGATAATAATAATACGTGATATTTTTTTTTTGATGTTTTTTTTTAATATTTTAATTTTCAACTTTTTATAAAAAGATTGCAAATTTTTTTTTATGTTTTTTTTAATATTTTAATTTTTAACTTTTTTATAAAAAGATTGCAGGTTTAAAAGTATTTTTAAAAATAATGTTGTTGTAAAGGAGGTCGTCTTTTCAAAAGACGATCTTGCTCCACGTGGATGAAGATCGTATTTTCAACCGACGATCTTCTTCTACATCTTCGAAAAAGGTATGGTTGGAAAGTTAACCGGTAGAGCTACAATATGATACCTGATTTCACTATTTTTGGAGTCGTGTATCAAAAGATAAGATAGAGATCATCATCGAAGTTGGACTATAGTTTTGCAAATTTCATAATTGAAGATTTTTTTAGCAGTGCATTAAAAAATCGATATCTTTTTATCCAGATATTCAAAAGTTTCGAAAAAGATACAGTTGGAAAGCTAACATAAAGAGCTTCAATTTGATACATGATTTCACTATTTTTGGAGTTGTGTATCAAAAAATACAGATCGTCGAAGTTGAACTACAATTCTGAAAACTTCACCAAACCAAGAACTGAAGATATGGCTGAAAACTTCAAAACTGTAGCTAAATTTCGACGATCTTTATCTTTTGATACGCAATTCCAAAAATAGTGAAACCAAGTATCAAATTTAAGCTATTTGTGTTAGCTTTCCAAAAACTTCAAAACTGTAGATAAACTTTGATGATATTTATCTTTTGATACACAACTCCAAAAATAGTGAAACCAGGTATCAAATTTAAGCCCTCTAAACTTTCTAACCGTACATTTTTCGAAATTTTTGAATATCTAGGTAAAAAGATATCGATTTTTTAACGCCTCAAAAGAATCTTCAATTATGAAATTTGCAGAACTATAGTCCAATTTCGATGATTTTTATCTTTTGATACACAACTCCAAAAATAATGAAATCAGGTATCAAATGGAAGCTCTGTTAGCTTTTCAACCATATTTTTTTCAAAAATTTTGAATATCTAGATAAAAAAATATTAATTTTTTAATGAAAAGAACTTTTTTTAGATGCAGAAGATCGTTCTAAAGACAATCTTCGTCCACATAAAAGTCTTTTCAAAAGACAAGAATTGTTGTAGAGGTCATTCAAAACAATATTATTTTTAAAAATACTTTTAAGCTCAATATTTTTATAAAAAAATTTAAAAATTACAATATAAAAAAAACGGTCATTTTCTTTGGCAATGCAATTCGTCCTTTAATCACAAAACCCAAGACAAAAATTGATTCTTTCATGTCACAATCAACAAATAAGAGTAATTTGAAAACGACAAAAATATAATTGAAACCTCTTTATAATTTCATGACATTCTAGATACATCTTTGTTTTCACAAAGATAGAGAGATGGAAAGATAAAAAAAAGAGTGAATTTCAAAAAAAAAAATTATAGCTAATGTTGTCGTTAATTTTGCACTCTTAGTTGTATGAGTGAGAAATTTAAAATATTCCAAATTTGTATTAAAAAATTTAAATCAACTTTCATGGCATAATTTTTTTTTTTTATTTTCTGATAGCTAAATAGTAAAAAATTGAATGGAATTGGAGAAGCTTTATTGTGAAAAGGATGATGAGCTACTTTTGCTTTTTTTTTAGAATGTATAGTACCAAACATGGAGGGAATTAATTATTTTTTTTAAAAAAAAATATTTTAATTAATGCAAGATTAAATTCATGAACTACTTTTAATCAGGAAGAAATACATATCTCAAAGTCATGTTTGCTTTGAAAGAAGAGAATTTGGGAAAAGAGAACTAATTCATTAATATTGATGAAGTTAATTAATAATAATCAAATTAAACTATTGACAGAAGAGAATTAAAATTAAGTGTTAAATAATATGGAATATGTTTTTTTTATAACTTTATAATGATTTATTTACTTATTTATTTTATTGACGAATTAACATTCTAACCGTACAATAAAATATATGTTAGCTTAGAACTCGACATTTCTACAACAATGATCTCTTGGTTAAAATCATTATAAATTTAAAGATATTTACTGTTATTTTCTGTTATTGAGAATAGTCAAAGCCATGAAAATAAAGTGTTGACTTGAAGATATAGTCATAGTGTATACAACCATATACAACGAGATTACGGGTAGACGGATAGATCCCGATATATACACACGGGTAGACCCCAATATATACGGCGCCTCTAATAAAATTTGATACCGAAATTTTAATAATGGTTGTATATGTTTAGTTCCTAAATTTTAAAATGATACAATTACATCATTTTGATTTTTGAATCACAAATTTGATTCAAATAAGTCTATAATTAAGATGGTTACTTTAAATGTTGACATGACATGTTAATTGAACTAATGAGTGTGATTTGGTACAACATGACAATAAATGACGTAAGGGAGCCAACCTCATCATTGGGCTCGAGGTCAAAGCCCAGCCTAAGTTTGATCCAAGCCCGACCCATGGTCAACAGTTGACCGGCCCGACCCGGTCCAATCCAGCCTTTTCATGAATTGAATTGGATATGAATCTATTTTTTTAATTAAATCAGCTCGTTAGGCCGGTCCAAAGGCCTAATCCAATCCAATATAATAATATATTATATATATAATTTAGAAAAAAAAAATATAAAAAAAGAAAGAAAAAAAATGTTCACTATGAGTCATGTCAAACTACACTACGCTACACTCTACCCCTATGCGATATATGTCATTGCATGACATATGAAAAAGAAATATTAAGGATGAAAATTGATTAACAACATTGTTATGTTTCTAGTTGACCTTAAACTAGGAGAATGAGAAAAACATAAATCATTAAAAAACTATCATATTTTTGTCTTACATCGGAAGTTTTGAAGATGAAGAGAAGATCATTTCTCTATAAATAAGGCTTCAATCCCATGCTAATTTTATAATTAAAAAATAATATTTTTATTCAAATGGTCAATCCAAACTCAGTCCAAAGAGTCGGTCCTTAGACCCATGTATTGGACTATAAACCTATGTTTTAGGAGTCGAGTTGGCTCAAACAAAACAGTGGCTTAGGCCCAAAGAACTTGGATCTAGGCAAGTTTGGGCCTTTGATTCTTTGGGTTGATCCGGCCAGACCCAATGGAACTTAGATCTAGGCAAGTTTGGGCCTTTGATTCTTTGGGTTGATCCGGCCAGACCCAATGATAAGGCTATAGGGAATGGTGTAAATTGATATGTTTATGAAAGTTTAAAATTTTAATTTATACAATTATTAGTTTAGAGTTTTAATTTTTTTTTTTTTTTTTTTTCAATACAATCTTTCTAGTATAAATTTATTTTTGTATTAAATATTAACATGAATTTATCATTAACCCTTTTTCTTTTTTAAAAAACAACGTTTAGAATTTATGAAGAAAAAAAAAACAAACAAATGAGAGATGGTATATGTATTTTTTGTTTAAAATAATCAAGACTAAATATATATTTTAGTCCATTACATTTCAATATTTTCAAAATTTATTTAATCTCTAGTGTTTAAAAAAGTTGATTTTTTTTTTTTTTTACCAAAAGCATAGTTCAAATACCATAATATATTGATTAGTGACTATGAGATCTATAAGTTCAATATCTAACTCCCACATATAGTAAAAAAAAAATTAGTCTCTCTTTATTGATAAATATTAAAATTGGTTTATGATAAACTTACTAATCACATAATACTTAATTAAATTTATCTTAACCCAAAATCTCAAGTATGGAATTATGGTAAATTTCATTGCCTAAGAAATTATGACAAGTGTTTATTTCCAATAATAATATATTTCAAAAGCTTAGCTTGGCTAGAGTTTTTGCAATTTTTTTCATAGGATTTTACCCCATCCAATATCAATGCTTTTCTAATATACATATTTTAATTTTAAGCCATTACAATTGATTTAGATTGGGTTTGGCTATTGTTATAATTCGATAATATGTCTTGAAATATTCAACCAACATTAATGTAATTGATTTAAAAATGATTTTGGTATAATCTATTTTACCAAACACAAAAACTAGTTAATATTTTTTCCTAATCACTTCTAACACTCTCAAACACAATCTTAGAAACCAAACAAAGAAAATGTTAAAGTTTCATTTGCCAAAATAAAATGTCAACTTTTATTTTTTGATTTGTTTGGTTGCTAGTACAGGATTTTGATAGCATTATGAGTTCTGAAATATAGCAGATTAATCCTCCGTCAATATGTGTCCACAAAATGGGGTTTTTAACTTTATCTTTGGTTGAAAGATGCCATCCTCTCTTGGAATTTTTCGATACCTTCTCCACTCACGTGTGACCATATGTACTTTGTGAAATCCATTATTATATATATAAAAGATTCGTATATTTAAATAGGGTTTATTATAAAAATTATAGACTACATCATTCGTCACATTCCTATGTTGGAATCCTTACCTTCACATGTTATTAAACTTAAAAAAAAATAAAAAAAATTTTATATGAGATAGTTTAGTTTTAAAAAGAGGATATACAAAAATGTTTTTAATTTTTAACTTGCAAATCCAAAACTTTATTATAGTTCTTAGAATTAGAAAGATACGAGAAGTGAAAAAAGTAAAAGTCGTCAGCACTTTAGTTGCAAAGTCATAAACATTTTCATAATTTCTTAACTTTAAAATTAGAAAAGTATGGGGATATAATATAATTTCTACTTTTAAGTCTTGCACTTTAAATTTAAGTCAATATTATACGGAAAAAAAGTCGTTTTATTTTATTATTAATTAATATTCATGTATAAATAACTGAGGTGATGACAATAGACATATTATTTACCTAACTAAGGTACGTAGTAGAACTTAAAAGAAAAGTTGTGGTTTGATAAAAAAAAAAAAAAAATGTGGTTAATCTAAATAATAATGAAATGAGTTTAGCAAACTTGTTGGATTGATTGAAGCCTATATCTTAACTAATAAATGAGGTTGAATCCTCTCATTGTCACATGTTATCACTACAAAAAATTTGGATTTTCCCTAGAAGCATAAGAAAAAATCACCAAATGCGTCGGCATAGATTAAGTCGACCGTTTCGTTGACGTTGGACCATCGACATAGACTTTTCCGACGCAAATACATTTCCGTCGGAAAAGCCTATGCCGACGCAAATGTATTTCATCGGCATAGTCATATTTACGCCGACGCAATGGTTTGCGTCGACATATGTATGTATATGCTGACGCAATATGTATTTTTTTGCTTTTTATTAATAGTCTTTTCATAATTTTTTTTTTTTTTTTTTTTGAAATACCTAGAAATTCAATATTAATAGAATGTAAATATTAGTCATGGTACAATTTTTACACCAAATAAATATCATAAAAGTCAATATATTGAAATGCAATATTCTTACAAAAAAAAAAATAGCATCTAATACATACACTTGCACTACCGTCTCGAAACAAAAAGTACAATGAAAAGTAAACAATTAATCTAAAACACTTTTATTTTTGTTTTTGTTGGTATTTTTTCAAAAGTCCTTCAAGATTATACTGCTACAAACCTGAAAGAAAAAATATATAATATGAAAAAGTTTAAACATAAACAAGAATAGTTATCTTTGATTCACAAACATCTTAAACCCTATAACATCTAAGTGTCATTTTGACTCTCAAACTCTTAAAATAGTTAAGGGGTTGAAATTGTTTAAAAAGATCAAGTGTCATTTTGACGGTGAAACACCTAAAGTGAGCCTAAAGAACATAACTCGACCCCAAACACTACAAACTAACTGAACATAAAATATAATAAAATACAATAAGTTTCATTAAAATTGCCTAAAAAAGTTAACAAGTAACATTATTGTTAGAGAAACAAATAGAATTAGAAAGTAAAATAATAATTTTGAATGTCTAATATAAATGTTACAAAATAATGAGAAACGAGTTTCCTTAAAAAAAAATTAATAATAATAATAATAAATAAATTTATATCAGTTTTTTTTATTAATGACTTCCATAGAACAGTTTATTTTTTAAAAACTTAAACTTGAAGTAACTATAATATAATATAATATAATATCAACTAGATCATAGTTCAATCGAGATGTAAAGATTAGTGATTAAAAGATGTAGAGTTATTTTTTATTATTATTATTTTTTTTTTTTCTAAGATGAACCTCAACCGACATAATATACGATTTAATGATTAGAATATCACAGGTTTGATTTCTCCACTCTCAAAGGTCAAAAAAAAAAAAAAAAATATATATATATATATATATATATATATATACTTTTTTAGATTACATTAAAAAAAAAAAATTAAAACCAACAAATATACGTTTAGAAATCAAACAAAACTATATATTTGATCATTTGGCCAAATTATATAAATAACTTAAACTAATATGGTCGGTGTCCGTGTCTCTTAAATTTCAAAATTTTAATTTTTAATCCTTAAGCTGTAATTTATCAAAACCCTTTGGTTAGTTTATCTTATTAAAACCAGAAGCTAAAGTCTAAGTTAGATGTTTATGCTTTGAGGAAAAATAATGATAATAAAAATACGTGATTCATATTTTCTTGGCATTTCCTCCTCTAAATCACAAAACCCAACGGACAAAAATTGATTGTTTTCTGTCAAAATCAACAGAAAAAATAATAATTTCAAAACGACAAAATATAATTTACGACATTCTGGATACATCTTTATTTTCACAAAGACAGAGAGATAAAAAAGAAGAAAAAGGTTGAATGGAACGAATTTTGAGTTGAGTAGGGGATTAGATCCTTCTCTTTAAAACGTTTCGCGGGTCTGCTCAACTTGTATACAACTCTATCAACTACGTCGTTTTTAAGATAAAATAGCTCAGATATATCTCGATCACTTTTACATTGTAAAGAATGACTATTCAAATGCACCCCTTAACACACAAATTTTAGAATCAATCGTTAAACAAAAATTCGAAGAAAACAATTTTGTAGAATATTTTTATGAGGGTTCACCCTGCGATGAGAGGGAAGGTCGATTTTACTCGAATCTTGGACCTGATCTTTAATCCTACACCATGATGTGATGGGAGAAGTTTCTCTTTTGTCATTTTTTTCATCAATGCTCGCCCACTTTAGATGAGAAAACTTTGAAGAATATTTTTTCTTTGGTGATTTTTCAAAACTTATTCCATAAATGTGTTGTTATAATTGATTCATAAATATGTGGTTATTATTGATTGTCAAATTAAAATCAAAATAACATTTATAAAATAAATGTTTCAAAATAAAAATGAAATAATTAGTTTTGTATGGTTAGATGTATGAAAAGAAAAAAAAAACTTAAAATACCTCAAAAATTGTATTTATATTAAGTGATTATTAGGAGGTGTGGAAAGATTTTCAATCCACCACCAACGGGCTTTATTGTGAAAAAGGATAAGGTACTTTTTGATTTTCTTTTAGAATGTATAACAAACAAAGGAGTGTAATTAATTTATTCATGTCTTATTTGGGAAGAAGAGTTTGATGAATATTGATAAGGTTAACAATAATCAAATAATTGACAGAAGGAAACATTAATTAAATTAAGTGATAAATAATAACATTAAAGTTTAATTTTCTTTTTACTTTATAATAATTTATTAACTTGTTTATATTATTGACCAATTAATATTCTAAGGGCACCAAAAGACAAAATAGGGTCAAACGGTAATTTGATTCCCTCTCATTCATAATTAAAATATCTTTGAAAAAAAATAAAAATAAAAGACAAAATAGCTTAGAATCCAATTTTCTACAAGAATGGTCCTTGTGAACAGTTATTTTAGGGAAATTGTAAAATCAGACCCGCTATCTAAAATGTTTGGCAAAATTGACTTCGAAATGAAATTTTAATGTTTCTAACCTCAAATTGACAGTTATCAGTGGTAGTGAAAATTTTCTTTTACCCTTGGCTTCAAAAAAATATTAAAAAAAAATTCTCTCTCCTCTATCTATTATTCACTCTTCTCTCCTCTCCCTCCGCTGTTACTAGTTCTCTCCAAAATTTAGGAATGACTAATTTTTCCTCCAACAAAACAAAGCTATTTTTTTAGATTTAAGATTTAAATCAAATCTTTATTTCATTCTACCAACAAATCTTCGTTCATAAAAAAAATGATTAAAAGAATTAAAAAATCTATGTAATTCAATATCAATTTCAATATCAATTTAATCCAAGATAATAAATAAAAATCTAAAAAAAAAAAAAAAAAATCTACACGTGTTCTTCAAATAACAAGATTTTGTTATTCACGTGTAAACAAAACAAATAACACGATGATAATTAAAAAAAAAAATTGCGTGTAAATAAATAACATGATCGTCATCTAAACAAATAAGGCGATAATAATAATAATAAAAAAAAAAAAGTACAAACACATCACTTTTTTCTTCCCAATTAACAAAAAAAAAATGTTGAGATTTGATTTTTAGAAATGAAATGTAAGATGCAGGTGTGTGGAGTCCAAAGGTCTGGGTGGGAAAAAAAAATTCTCACACCAGAAGACGGGGAGGAGCAAATGAAAGAAAAAGAGAGGAGAGAGAAGAAAAAGAGAAAAAAGTGCAGAAGACGAAGAGGAGAGATATCTTTTTCAGGGGATAAAATAGGAATTTCACCTCATTTAAAAAAGCTACAATCCCACGGACGGTCAATTTGAGGTTAGAAAGATAAAATTTCAATTTGAGGTCAATTTTGGCAAACCTTTTATCTTTGAAGTCGGATTCTGCAATTCCCTTATTTTAGGAGAGTTCGATTATAAATTTGATATGTGAACTTCAATAATGTTTTTTTTTTTTTTTTTTTTAATAAAGTTCAATACTGCGTTATGTAACGATCAAATCACTAGAACAAGAAGATTCAATCTCTGGAGGGAAATCCTCCATCCAAATCATAGTTGCCGAATACCCAAAGTTATGTGCACAAGTTGGTGTGCAACCACATTTCCTTCTCTATGAATGAAAAGACATCGATCTCTGAAAGGTCGAGAAAACCGCACATCCAAATTATACATTTAGTTCTTAACTTTTAAAATAATACAATTACTTTTTTTTAGTAGGCTAAAGTTTGATAAAGTAAATGACAAATAAAATTGATTTAGCATACAATACATCAACTTTTAATTAAATGGTGTAGGATTGCAGGGATTTATTTTTAATCCAACATGTAGAGTGTAAATTTAAATTTCCAATATTTTAATTGATTACATTTATAATTGAGTTAAGTTCACGTAGAGAATTTTTTTCTTTTTAAAAAAAAAACAGATGTTGATTGTAGAGATATTAAATAAAGATATAATTCACAATTCATAAACACAATCGTATTTTTTTAATAATTCAAGAATTAATTAAGCACAATGCTAAAAATATTACTACCGAATTTATTTATCGTCTTAAAAAAAATTAAATTGAAATTTTTTTGTATATTGAAAATTCAAAACCTTAATATAATTTCTTACCATTAAAGTTGAGCAGGCATCTGGAAGCAGAAAAATACAAAAGATATCTTTTGAGATTACAAACTCAACATGCCACAAGAATTTCAGTCTATACCAACACTATTTTTCCGAATATAAGGATTTGCGTTGTCAAACCGAGCATAATTCAATTAACATAAAATTGTGTCATTGACTAAAAGGTCACGAGTTCAATCCTTACAAGAATTTATGTCGGTATAGGTTAGATTTTAAAAACGCAAATTGCTTGGGTCGGAAGTTATACAACCAATTTACAACTTTATTGTAGTTTTCTTAACTTGATAATAAAAAAGGTATGGAATGATATTTTAATGAAAATTTAAAACACATTAAAGTCTAAAATATAAGTTATAAAAAATGAAACCAAAAAAAAAAATATATATTACTAATATAACTCGGCGAAATTTTTTAACTAAATATTTATTTATAATTTTCGTGAGTTTTCTAACCATATTTATGGTGATGAAATTTGATATTTATTGATAAAATTAAAACTTGGACCATATTTGTGATTTACAATGATGAAAGGCTAGAAAGTTCTATGTCGAACAATATTGCTTTTGTCTTTTGTCTTTTGTCTTTTATTTTTAAAGTACAATATTATTTTATCAGGTTCTAAAATATCAATCACACTACAATTATTTGGATATAAATAATTATTTAATATGGATACATCTCCATCATTTTAAAATAATGTTGATGTAACAGAATAAAAGAAATATTCTTACTACTATAGCATCAGAAATTTCGGGTCAGTCTCGGCAATTATAAGAAAGAGATAAAATATCCATTCCATAAAAAAACAGAGAATATAAATGAGATACAAACAGAGAAACCTCTCATTTATGGATAGATAATCAAACTATAGCCACGTAAACTACAGTAGTGGTGAAGGTGAACCAAGATGTCATAAAGCTATGGTCTGGTTCGATCAAATCAACGTCTAATTTTCATGGCGAAAATTGTCTAACCCACTCATGAATTCTACGTCTCGTTATAATTGCATTCATGAATTTTTAATTTCATCAATCACTTCGATATTTTGCGAAGTGTTTCAATCAGATTCTTCTATTAGTTGTTATTAAATTACTGTTTAATTGAGTTTCAAATGTGTGACTCACACCTGAGTAAAGAATGTCTTATTGACAAATCTAAAAAACAATCATCATCATGAGCTACACATTTGAAATGAACTAATTGGCACAAGGAGATGATTGCTTCATTAAAAATTCAAGAGTGTAGTTGTAACCAACTATTCAAGAATTGTAGGTATAATTTTTCCTATTTATATTATAGGTTCAAAAGCTGGAGGTCGTCAATTTACCACTAAATCTCTTTTAATTTTGAAAAGTTTATCTTTTTGCCTTGTGCGTCTTGTATTAAGGAAACTAATGAATGGAACCTAAAACACAATTTTTAAAATTTAATGATAGCATTAATTTTTACGTTGGCTAGATTATAGAAAATGTCTTGAACTTTATATTTTAAAATTTAATGATAGCATTAATTTTTACGTTGGCTAGATTATAGCAAATGTCTTGAACTTTATATTCCTTTCAATAATACCACTTAATTTTAAAATTTTGAATTAATACCCTCTTTGAACTTTTAAAATATTTCAAAAGTACCTTTACGTAAAAAGTTTATCCTAAACCCATCATTTATATTTTTTCTTGAACCCTTTTGTTGATGCTTAAGAATGATATGTCTGAGAATAAAATTGTTAAAAACAAGAGATGACTGTGTTTGGTTGTGCATGAAAATGACATCAGATATTCATGAAAATAGTATAGCACATGAAAATGACATCAATTTATGAAAATAGTATAGCACATGAAAATGACATCAAATATTCATGAAAATGACATCAGTTTATGAAAATAGTATAGCACATGAAAATGACATCAAATATTTATGAAAATAGTATATTTTGTGTGATTACTATTAAGAATATAAAATTTTATTACATTATAAATATGAATTAATAATTAAATAAATATAAATAAAATTAATGCAAATAAATAATATAAATTAATTTAAGATTATATATTTTATATTAATATTCTAAAAATACATTTTACATTAGCTATGTCTTATTAAATTATTTCTATATAATTAAATTTCATAACATTCAATTTAATTTGGTTAGCTTTTATTTTTAATTAATAAAAATTAATTCACATCAATTAAGTTTAATTAGGTAAATTAATTCTAAACTCTCCTAAAACATAATAATAAATTTAAACCAATGATCTAAATTATTTTTAGTTAATTAATACATTGAATTGATTTAAGTTAGTAGTCAATTTTAATTGATTAATTTATCTCAAAATAAAATATGATTAATTAATTAATTATAAATCATATATTATTAAAAAAAAAAAAACTATAAATTACATAAAAAAAATAAATTCTAATTATACTTTAGCATTTTAGCAGATTGAAAGAATAATAGAATAATATTAATATTGTACAAATAAAATTTAATTATTTCAAAATTAAAATTAAATTAAATTAAATATATCAAAAATTAAAATAAAGAAAGAATAATATGTTTAGGAAAAAAAAAAAAAAAAAAAAAAAAGTAGACAGAAAAGTCACATTTTTCTATGACTATCAAATAGCCTTAAATAAAAGTCACGAGAATAAGTTAGTATCGTGCTTATCTCTCAAATCCGTGTACCAAATAAGGGTTTGGACATCCTATGTTCATTCCCATCTTCATTGTCATGAACCAAACCGCCTCTTATATCCACCAATTCATGACACTTGCCCATTTCTCCTATCTTTTTTGCCTATCTTCTTCAATACCCTCCTAATCCCCTTCTTTCATTTCCCAATCTCTAAAACCACCCTCTTCTTCTTCCCCTCTATTCCAATTGATTCTAAATCCCCCTTCTCCATTGAGATTTCACATTTCATTTTGTTAAAATTGGTTGGTAAATGAGCATAATTTGAACCATCTAAACTAGGTATAAAAATTGCAACACTTTAAGTTTTTTTTTCCAAAGAAAAAAAAACTCGAGTTTAAATTTCACATTCTAAGAGATTTGAGTTGATTTCATTGTAAAAATATATATAGCAACACTAACATGGTCATTTTTAGCACAACAAATTCATTGATTCCTTGTTAAATTCAACGAGTACGATTATAAACATGTAGTTCTTGCATGGAAAATCTTAGTTCATCATTTTATCGTCGTCTATGACGATCTAATTCATATACCTTCCGATTTTATTAATACTTCACCTCGGTTCAAAAATCACATGTGGACCAAAAAAGACGGAAACTACCTTCCATGAGGAAAATGGGAAAGAGAGATTTGGAATGGAAAATGGAAAAGAAGGGAAAAGGAAGGGGTAGTTTAGGGTAGTTAAGATGGTATTGAAGAATAGAAACTATAATTAATGGGTGATAATGGATGATTTGATTGATATATTTGCACTTTTTTTTCCCTAGAATACCATTGAAATACAAGTTCATATCTTTCATTTATTTTTGTAAAATATTTTAGCAAAAGAGAAGATGCCCTAAAGTAAGAAAAGACTCAACATTAATTCGACTGAACTCCTTTCGTTTGAATGAATGAAATCAATAGTCCAATAGCGTAGCATATCAGCCTATATGAGGGGCTTGGATGGTGAGAGCAAAAACAATTGATCAAAAAGTTGGTCAACTTTCGAATGAAAGAAGGTAAAAGAACGAGAGTTCGTGCTATTGTTTATCAAACTTTTCATCACCCCGCTCAAACTGAACGCGATGTAATCAAAGGCTCAAACATATTGTCAACATGAGCATAGTTCAATTGTCATAAACTGAACTAATGACCAAGAAGTTGGATGTTCGATTCCTCCCTCTAATATTTATTTAATTACTTTTGGCTAAGAAAAAAAACAATGTTATTATTGCAAAAGCCCCCATTTGTAATTTCACTAGAGAAAAAACACAAACCCTATAGAAACTTGTTGTTATAAATAGAGAGTTTTTGTGTCAGATTTTCAATACAAGCCCTCCAATATTTGTTTTCTAGAAAGGAGAGGAGAGAAAAGGAAAATAATAATAATCTCTCTCTCTCTCTCGTAAGTAGAGGCTTAGAAAAATGGATTTGAATATTGAATCACCATTTTCATTATTTGAGTTGGGAGAAGAACTCTTTCCTCTCCCTTCTCTTTCTTCGTCCATAGATATCCCTCTTCCTATCCCTCCCTTCCAGAATAATAACAACAGTAACAGCATGTCCCAAAAGCCCAAAAATGGCCGCCGGAAGAAGCCACCGCCACCACCACCGCCACCACCCAACACTTCCGATGATATCGGAGATGTGACCCTCAACGAACACAAAAAGAAGAAGATTATACACAGAGATGTGGAGCGCCAAAGAAGGCAAGAAATGTCCTCTCTTTACACCACTCTTCGCTCCCTTCTCCCTCTTGAATATCTCAAGGTAACATTTAATTCATTGGCCTACTTTTTTCTTTTTTGATAAACTTTGAAAACTATTTAATAAATCTGAAACTTTAAATAATTTCTAATACTTCTATGGAATATTAATTTTATGTAAAGAAAACCCAAGTAGGGAAAGTAAAGAAACACAACCTTCAAATTTAGGAACAACAACTCCATAAATATCTCCACGATGGTATGAATATTATCAACTTTGGGTATAACCATGGCTTTGCTTTCGATTTCATCTAAAATGTCTCGTATCATTGGAGATGTTGTCCTCGCTTATATACCCATAATTTCCTTCTTATCAAGCAAATGTGAGACTTTGTATTCCCAACAATTGATCTCCTTCTTATCAAGCCCATGTGTGATTTTGTTTGTATTCCCAACAATTCTTCCCCTCGAACAAATTTTCATCGAGTCCTCCATGTTTTATTGATATTGAGCTTATTACTTAAAGTTCAACCACAGATTCACTATGACGAAGTCATTTTAGCTCACTCACTTCTTTCTTCTAGACTAGAGGGTTCTATCGACACATGATTTTTTGTCAACATGGCTAAGTCGGGCGCATGACTTTGATACCACTTATAAAGGGACAACGACTCTAAATATCTCCACAATAGTATGATATTGTCCACTTTGGACATAACTCTCATGACTTTGCTTTTGGTTTAACCTAGAAGCCTCCATTCCATTTGAAGATGGTTGTCCTCACTTATATACCCCACCCCACGATCTCCCCTTATCTAATTCATGTGGAAATTTGTTTGTATTCCTAACACATATTAGATACAATTACGAAAATTTAGAGAACATAAACTTGTAATTTAGCACCATTTTTTAATATACACCTTAGTACTCTCCCTCCTTTAATTTGTGAGTTCAAAAATTGTAGGACACTCAATTAAGTTTTTGATGAGTTGAAGAGAGTATATATATATAAAATTTCTAATTTTCTTTTATACAGTATTCACATCATTCATCTTCTCTCCTGTCATCTTTGGGCTTGTTTCTCACCCAAGGATTTAACATTTATTCCCATGGTCATTTCCTTTCAATAGGGAAAACGATCAATATGTGACCACATGCATGAGACAGTGAAGTACATTCAATATATGCAAAGCAAAATCGAACAACTCTCTAATAAAAGAGACGAGTTGAGAAAACTCTCTGTCGAAAATTCGATTGTGAATACGGTGGAAACACTTAATTCTTCAGAAAGAGACTCGGTGATAGTGACGCCGAGAAAGGGATCAAGAGGAGTTCAAGTTATTTTAGACACTGCCACCCAACACAGGCTCCCTGTTTCCAACATTCTTCAAGCTTTAGCTGCTGAAGGGCTCGAAATCCTCAGTTGTATTTCGACAAAAGTAAATAATCGGTTCCTTCACACAATCGAATGCCAAGTTGTCGGTAATGATGGTCACAATCAAAGCATGGATGTGTCCAAGCTTCAGCATAAGCTAATGAATTTGAAATATTTTCCTTTAGATTAAAAACTTAACTCAATGTGGTCGTGACATTGTGACTTCACTTCTCATAATATTTGGATGCATAGTGAAACTATACTATAATATTTAGTTTCTCTTATATCCAACTATATAAATTATCAGTCTTTTTTCTGATGACTGTTGAATCCATTTTCTGTAATGAATAAAAATGTTTTCTTTTTGTTGATATTTGTACTATGAATGTTTTGAGATTGTGAACAAGTTGTCCGAGATTGAAGTAACTGATAGCTATTAATGTTTTTGGATGATGTCGGTTGTTGACTCGAAGCTTTTCCTCTGTAATGTTTGAATGATGGCTTCGTGGGAGCAAGTTATCAATGAGTCATTTTTTGTTTCTTGATCAGTTATTTCATTTCACTTCTGTTGAGTCTTGTCGGGTAACCTACTTCCATTACCTCAATGCTCCAAAAAAGTAACAACAAAAAATCCTTGGTACGATAGCCAAGGGACACGCTGGATAGTCTGCCCGACTGAATCCTCGATGGTCTAGTTTTTTTCGGTTTTTTTTAATTTATCTATTATTTAAATTTTTAGTACAACTTCCTCGTAAAAATAAGGTTCTGAGATCCAAAATAATGACAAATATAGCAAAATTTAAAATATTTTACAAATATGGTAAAAAAAATCAGTGACTATCACTGATAGACTACTAGCTGATATATGAATATCACTGATAAACTACTATTAGTGATAGTCACCGACAAATTTCTATAAAAAAAAAACTGAAGTGATGGACTACTATACCTGATAGTAATCTATCAGTAATAGAAATTGTCATATTTGAAATATTTTTTTAAAAAATGTTATATTTTTAATTATTTTACTTTAAATTCACTGTTATAATTTCTCTAAAAAAAAAAAATAGAATTTAGTTGATTTTTAATTTTGTTCACTCAAATATATATAAATATACAAATACTTCTTAAGCTTTAGTAAATTATTTAAAAATAATAATTCATAAATAAAACTTAATTCTATTAAAAAATATATATATATATTTCATAAATATTTCAAAATTAATTTTTTGCTTATATATTTTGGTGGATATCTTTATAATGGTTTATTAGTTTTTTTTTTTTTTTTTTGACAACATGTTGCAGTGGGGGATTGAACCTAGGACTTCATGGTCAGCGATACATCATGACTATGCTCTTGTTGGCTTACATTATGTCGGTTGAATTGTGCAGGAGACTTTTAATTTTTATTACATAGTATAAATATTATATTTTAATACATTTAAAATTTTATTTATATAAAGGTTAAATTACACGTTTAGTCCTTAAAATTTTAAATTTGTGTCTAATAGATCTCTAAACTTTCAATTTGTGTCTAATAAGTCTTAAACTTTAAAAATGTGTATATATCTCATACATATTCAATTTTTTACAAAATTGAATGTTGTATGAAAATTAAATTTTAATTTTGTAACTAATATATACATTAATTTTCAAAAACATCGAATAGGTAGAATACTTATTAGACACAAAATTATTTTTTTTGTCTTATAGAATATTTAAAAAAATAATATGTCAGACACCGACACCAAATATAGAGATGAAGGAGATCAGGGATTTTTCCTTCCTTTCAAAATATAAATAAAAAATAAATAAAAAAAATAAAAAAAAATTGTGGTCATCGGATATAAAAAACGACGACCATGTATGGATGGATGAAGATGATGAAAAGGGAAGAGAAAGAGAAAAAGAAAAAAAAAAATCACTTTAATAATTAAAATTAAAAAAAAAAAATAATGTCACGACAGCTTTTCGATAGTAATTAACAGAAACAAAATTGATGAGAGATCAAGAACACTACCAAATATAAATCTTAGTGATAAAATTATTAAGTCATCGGATATCAAAAATGGTAGAGCTACAAAACGTACTCAAATCTCAATGACATAAAATATAATTCACCCTAAACATAAAATGGATGGACCTCATCTCTTCAGCCACGAGGGTCCCCACGCGGATGCATATATCATCTCTTTCAATAGACATGCGTTAATGACATAGCAAAAAAATTCTAAGATGCTTGTCAACATACTATATATATACACTTTTAAAAGAGAAATGGCATCTATAATTTCAATTTAAAATAAAATAATTGTAAATATAACATTTTTTTGATTTTTTTTATAAATTTGACAATTTCTATTAGTGACAATCACTAATAGTAGATTGATTACTATCATTCATAGCTACTCATACACTTCTATTTTTTCTTTAATAGAATTTTGTAAATATCAATGACTATCACTGATGTTTTGTCATATTTACGAAATATTTTATATTTTGCTATATTTTTCAATAATTATTGTTGAAGTCACTCGACCTGATAGTTAAATACTGGGTATTGATTTGTCACGTGAATAAAATCTAGTAGATGCAAAAGTGACTATTTGATCTATGTTTGCAAAACTAAAATAGTTTTTTAGAAGTAGAAGAATAAAAATAGAGATTTTAGACAAAAATAAACAAAAAGCAAAAAAGTGAGGAACTAAAATGGAGTACGTGCTCGAGAAACGTGAAAAGAAAAGAGAGAGAAAATGTGCATCCTGATTGTCATTATTGGGGTGGTAGATGATATCAACTATTTCCTCTCTTCTTCTCCTTCTTGTTTGTTGTGCATAAATAGGTAGCTGATCTGCCATGGAAAAGCAGAATGAGAATCACTTCCTCCAAAAGCCCAACCTTGGGCGACCAAGAAAGCTATCCCACATGAATTCTGGCCCCGAGAACCTCATCGAACTGAAGAAGAAGAGGATTATCCATAGAGATGTGGAGCGCCAAAGAAGGCAACAAATGTCCTCTCTTTACTCCACTCTTCGATCACTTCTTCCTCTTCAATATCTCCAGGTGAACAATTTCACATCCTTCTTCAACTCTTTCATAGTCCCTACCATGCTTCTTTGTTTGAATGCGTCCATGACTCACCACCACTAAAATTTTATTCTCTTAAACTTTGGAGGCCGAACTTTCAAAATTGTATCAATTTACACTTTCGGTTAAAATTGTATTTTAAAAACGTTAATTTAATTAAACACATAAAGACTTATAATTTTAGCAATTAAACACTTAAACTTTCATAGTGAATCAATTATATAAAAGTTTAGGGGTTTAATTGATAAATTATAAGCCTCCTCACCCACATGTGAAAACTAACATTTTTCTAAGAGATGGTGTAAATTGGCACAATCATTCATTTTGAGGTTTTAACGGATACAACTTCCGAAGTTTAAGATTATAAATTGATTTTTACTTTTTTTTTTTTTTATAAAAATACAAAAGTTAATATATTCTCGATCCCATTTTGTAATTATCTCGAGTTGTTGAAACTTATGATGGTCGGTAAGAAATTGTTGTTGACTAGTTTTAAAAAAATAATTATCTAATAATTGATTTATTTTTATTATATTTTGTTGTCACTACAAAAACGCCCACTCACGTTATTATTTGTGTTCAAGATCTTAAACTTGGCTAAAGCGAGTATTACTCAGCTGACATATGAATGTGTTGACGATCAAGAGATCTGTGGTTCGAATTTCTCTACCCAATGTCTAAAAAAAAAAAATTCTTAAACTTGAAAATGTTTTAAGTTAGAACTTCGAAAGCATAATGAATAATAATTTAAGTAACCACAAAAAGAGTGAGAATGAATTTGAGATCCTATTGAAACTCATCAATTTGTCAAACAAAATTCCGGACAAAAATGAATTTGGCATCACAAGTGAAACCTATTCAAACCTAAATCTAACCAGCAAAAATTGTTTTCTTTTGTGCCTCACCAATTAAATATTATACCTTATTACCATTGCAATTGGAACAGGGAAAGCGGTCGATATGTGATCACATGCATGAAACGGTGAAATACATACGAGATGTGCAGAGTAGGATCAAAGAACTGTCCAATAAAAGAGATGAGCTAAAGAGACTTTCGAATTACGATTTAGAAGGAAACACAATGGAAGCGCTTCACGACACCACTAAAAAGAACTCATTGATAGTCAGACAAAGAAAGGGAGGAGTCCAAGTTGTTTTAGATATTGCCATTGGACACAATCTTCCCATTTCAGACATTCTACGAGCTATAGTTGCTGAAAAGCTCGAAATCGTTAGCTACATTTCGACCAAAATAGACGAAAGGTTCCTTCACACTATCGAATCCGACGTTGTCGATGGTTGTGGCGATCATCAAGGCATTGATGTATCGAATCTCCAACATAAATTGACCAACTTGGAGAATTTTCCATTGACTCTCCTATCATTGTAGTACCAAATGGTTTTTTTTTTTTTTTTTTTTTATGTCTATGGTACAAATATTGGTCGTTGGGGTTTTTAATGGTTTTAGTACTAATGTTTTTATTTATGTTCACACCGTAAATGTAGGTAGTTGGGGTTCAATGTGTTAGTTCAATCAAGTCTTGTTTTAAATTTTCTTGGTCTGCTTTTTTGCTCATTTTTGTGATGAAATTAATTATTTTTATGATATAAAAAAAAATAAGCAAAACATCCCCCAAGAATATAATGGTTAAATTACAAACTCCTAGTTGTTAAGTTATGACTTTTTAAGTTTGTATCAATTTAGTTCTTAAAATTTAATTAGTGTCTAATAAGTTTTTAATTTAAGTCAAACCGAGTATAGTTCTTAAATTACGTCAAATCGAGTATAGTTCAATCCCCACATTAATTAAAATATTTTTAAAAAAAAATGAAAGTTCTTAAACTATTAATTTGGTGTGTAATTAATCGATCTCAAGCATATTCGAGATTTTTAAAAATGAATTGATTTATTAGATATAAATTTGATTTTTATGTCTAATGAAAACTTTTTTTTAGTGCATCTAATGGGAACTTAAACTTTCAATTTTATATCTAATAGGTCTGTGAATGATCAATTAGATATAAATTTGATTTTTATGTCTAAGGAATACTTTTTTTTAGTGCATCTAATGGAAGCTTAAACTTTCAAATTTAAATTTAATAGGTCCGTGAACTTTTTTAAAAAAAATTGTCAACTAGGTCAATGACCTAATTAGATACAAAATTGAAAGTTCAAGGACTAAACTTGTAATTTAAAGAAAAGAAAAAAAAATAAAGGATATTTGATTTCTCACCCACATGTAGAAGATCAAATTATTGGAGGAGGGTTGCCACAATATAACTAGTAGTTTTGTACAGATGTGTATGAGAGAGAAACGGCAAAAAAAAATATATATCTCTAGTGTTATAAGGGGCCATCTAGATTCTCGAATTTATATTTAATTGTTATTAAGAGACAATCATATTGTGGGTTTTACAAATGAAAACGGTGATAGCTACATGGCCAGATGGGAGTGGGAGACAAATTGAGGTTGAATCTGGTTGTCTTGAAGTTTGCCTTCTCCTGAATGACTCCAGGGTCGACCTCACGAAAGTTACCCATTACATTAGTGAGGTGCTCGCTCTGAAATCAACAGCAGGATCGGAGTTGTCTCTTTTCTTCATACGAATAGATGGCGGAATCAAATGGCCCATCTTCTTGCTTCGAAAGCAATAGCTGAAGAAGTTTATGCCCGGTGGGAGGATCCTGTTCCTACCAATGTTATTTCTTTCCTTTCTTTTGGTTGTCCTTGGGACTTTGTTGTTTAGTTGTTACTACAATAGCCTAAAAAAAATAAAATAAAATAAAAATTGTGGCAACTTCATCAAATAAATATTTCACATGCAGTTAAAGATATTTGAAAAATCAACGGGATTGATGTTTTGTCTTTTTCTTTTTAAAAATATGAAATTTATATCTTGGTATATTTATGCAATTATTAAGTATGTTGATACCAGAATTTGGTCAACAACGAATTTGTTTCTTAGCAAAACAAGTATGAACTTGCATGACATAATATAAGTGATGTTTTACATGTGTGTGATGTTAACCACACAGGCTCGGACGATCAAATTAGATTTGAGAATATTTTGGTGAGTATGGAAAAAGATCTTTAATATGGCAAGAAAGAACTTATATGGAATGAATCTTAATTACCCTTTTCTCTTTTTACAAGCTCTCGAAATAGTAGTTATTAATTGTTTTCCTCATTTAAGTGATCTTTGATGAGTGTTGTAACGCTCGAGGGATTAATGACAGAATAATCGCTCAAATGATCGAGGGTCGTTTCGGTCGACCCTTTGGGGTCGGCCTACCCATAGGAGGGTCGGGCTCCTCGACTTGAACTGATCCCTCGAGGGATCAGTTCCTCTCCCGCTGGCCGACCAACTCTGAGGTCAACGGTTCTTCCTCTCGGGTTGACCCCTTCTGGAGTCAGTTCCCTTTCTCTCTCTCGGTCGGTCGACTCGTCTTGTGTCTTTCTTTGTGTCATTCCTTAAGAATTTGAATTTCTAATTCTTTGAGTCTTTATTTCGTCATGGTTGATTTTACCCCTAACAAAGTGTAATAAAAAAATTGAAAAGGAATGAATTGGAGGCTTGATGAGTGATTTCATTTGTAATAGTTTTCGAGGGTGTTAATTGTTTGCAAAAATACCCTTCATTTAGGGAAGATTTCCTATGATACAATAGTCTGGGTATTATTTTCGCTCATTGTTTGTGACGCAGTGGATTTAAGAATAGGTCAAATACATGGTCAAACAAAAAAAATCATCCCAAAAAATGATAGAGAACTCTCTAAATAACAATGTGCTATTCAAATATTGATCAAAGTTGTCGATTACAATTCTGAAAAGATTATTTATAGTAACAAAATAAGCAAATAACTAATAATTAAACCTAAAACACTAAATTAATCTAAGTTAAGAACTAATCCAATATTAAGTAAACTATATTAATGATCTAACATTTCACCATCCATCGGTTTGTCAAGAATCTTAGTGTAAACACATAGAATACTAGAAAAATTCTCTTTGCTTTATGACTATATGTTGTAATTTGTAAAAAGCAAGAAGTCACGTGGGGAGCTTTATTGTGTATAGCAGTATAGGACAACGTGGGGACCTTAGTGAGTTATTTCTTTTGGAATAGTCTTGGGGAGTTAATACTAAATCCAACTTTGGAAGGCTCTCCTCCCTAAAGTTGCTCTCTGCAAACTGCATCACCTGTCTTTTACCGATCACTGGAGCCTTTGGCTTGATTCCCTAAAAAAAGATGATCTAGTGTTAGCTTGTATTATTTGCTGGGCAATTTGGAATGATAGAAATTTGGCTAATAAAGGCTCTGTTATACCTGATGTGGCTTCAAAGATTGTTTGGATCTCCAACTATTGCCTCTCTGGATTCCACAGCTAATTTTTAGCTTTTATTAATACATTTCCTATTTCAAAAAAAAAATCCAACTTTGTTTTGTCAACCTTTCTTTTTAAGTTCAATGTAGATGGACATCGAATCTTTCATTCTAAAAATGGAAATAACCCTTCATACTTAAATTTATCATTTGGATTACTCATCATTTTCACTTTTTTTTTTTAGTTAATTAAATATATATACCAAATAATTTTTAAATCTTTAGGCAATTCACAATTTCATCTTTAATCATTAAAAGTTCTTAATTTTATCATAATGTTTTAGGACTATTGTTTTTTAATATCTTTAAACATGTGGAGATGTGATTTTGAAATAAACAATTTTGCTGATGAACGGAGATCAAACTTGTTAATGATCGAGTTGGACTTTGAAAAGCAATGCTAATATAATCTTTGTAAACTATCATATTTTATATTCAACATATCAGTCATTATTTTTAAAAAAAAAATGTGTCAATCAAACCATTGGAAACAATAATGTTGCTGTAAAAGACTCATTATGACACATTGGTCCAACCACAATTAATAGCTGTAACATTTTACTGGATTTGTTTCTTTGTTATGGGGCAAGATTCCATTCATTAAATTTTTTGGCACTTCCAAAATTTTCAGATAAAATATGAGTGGCTGAGACTACAATGAAATGCAGGCAATTATCGTCAGAGATCTGAATCAAATGGTTCAATTTTTATAAATAAGTTGCTAACCTCTAGCATCCCAGCAACAAAAAATTAAAAAAAAATCGAGTTAGACAAACCCTCAATGAAGAATTCTCACTAATTGAGAGAGATTGAGAAAATAAAATTATTGTAAAAGGAAAAAAGGAAGACAACAAAGTGTAGAAACTAAGAGAGAAATTGCAAAAAAAAATTACTTGGATTGAATTTTATGCATTGAATTAAAAATCTTACAAGTATTTATAGGTAAGTAAATAGTACACCACGAACCCATAAACTATCTCACTAACCTTAAAATTCTCTAGGATCATCTCACTAAGTCACATTCCTTTAAAATTGAAGGCACTAATAGAAGGGCCGGAGGTACGGTAAACTCGGCCAAAATATGACACTCGAAGGGTCCGACGCGCACAATCCTATCCTATCTGAGTCTGAGTTTACCCTTGCACTATTCAAAAAGGCTTTTTTTATACACTTTTCTCGACCCCTATATAACTTGCTTTTTTTTTTATTTTATTTTTTTGACAACATGTTGGAGTTGAGGGATTGAACCTAGGATCTCATGGTCGTTAGGCGATACATAATGTCGTTGAGTTATGTTGTTGTTGGCCCTCTATAACTTGCCTTAATAGAATGCTATGTCAATGAATTTAGTAGAAGAGTGGGATATAATAGCTTGCTATAATAGATTTTTTAAACCGTTTTTGCATTAAAAAAAATAACAAATAAAGCATTTTTGCAAATAAAAAAAATGACAGTTCGTGTAGCTATTAAAAGTTCAAGACTTTTAATAAGCTTTTTTTTAATTAGTCATAAGATAACAAATGCTAAAAAAAAATCCATAAAATTATAGCTTATTTATCTTGTTAAAAAAATTATTATAGCTTTAGTTATAAAAGCTATAATAATTTTTTATAGCTAACATAGTTGTTAAAAAAAATGACAAAAGCAGGTGGATTTAAAACTGTTTCTTCAAGGGACACATTCGGAGATCCGCGTTAGCACACCGTACGTTTTTTCTTTTTTTTTTTTTTTTTAACCTTGGAATGCGTTTCATTCCTTTATTTTTATTTTTTTTAATAACATTAAATATGAGTTTTTTTATGTTTTTTATTTTATTTTTTTTATTTGAAGGCTTTAAATTTGAAGGGTTCTACTAACTTCTATCAATTCAAACTCTACTAATGATGGTATCAATTAAAACTCTGAACTTTTATAAATGTATCAATTTACACCTCGATTAGAAAAATGTTAGTTTTCGTTCTTGTGGAAACTTATGATTTATCAATTAAATCTCTAAACTTTCATACAATTGATGTAAATTGATACACTTATTAATGTTGAGGATTTTAATTTATACAATCATTAGTTTAGAATTTTAATAGATATAATCTTCATAGTTTAGGAATATAAATTGATTTTTTTAATGATTTTTTTGTTTTTTTTTTAAAGAACCCATTAATATTTCAAAATTAGTTTAGGGTTTTAATGAATACAATCTCCATAGTTTAGGAATGTAAATTGATTTTTTTAGTGATTTTTTTTTATTTTTTTTTTTTACAAAGGTATTTTAATTAATGCGGAGATTGAACCCTTGACTTTTTAGTCAAGGACACAACTTTATGTCAATTGAGCTATGCTCGGTTTGACAACATTTCAAAAAACTTGCCTAGACTTAAAAAAAAATAATAAAATAAAATAAAATCCTATAATTTTACTAGTAGCCATATATTTTTTGCTTGATTCTTTTGATTTTACTTATTTTATTTTATTTATTTTCAGCGGAACCATTTTGAATGGTTTGTAAATCGTATTTTAGAATGATTAATTAACATGTCAAAAATGATTTAACGGTTTCAAAATCACTATCAAACACAATTCCAAATCTTTTTACTTCAGATTTTGGTAGTGGAATTTTCCTACTCTAAAAATGGGAGATTGACATTGAAGTACGTTCTTTTTCAAACTCTCATATTATTTGTTAGAAATGTTAACAAAATCTCACATTAGTTAGAAAATGAAATGATTTATAATATATAAGGAATGACAACTATCTCTAATGATATGAGACATTTTGGATTAAATTAAAACTAAAGTAATGAAAGTAACAACCTAAAACTAATAAAAGGAGTCCAAGTTGGTATCCGCGCTAAGACACCTGATGAGCTTAGAATTGTCAAGAGGAAAGTAATTGTGTTTGTTTCATGGTATCAATCCTAACAAAATTTATATAATTATAATATCATCATCCAAATATAATATTCACTAATGAAAACTGATATCATTAAAAAATACTAATCTATAAGAGGATTTAATTGAAACTTTCTTGACACTAAAGACATGTTTACTTCAAACGTAATGAATGATAATTCTGAAAGTGTGAACCATATTTATTACGAAGGCATTTGCCAAAAAATTTAAATGTAATGAAACTGTAGGTCCCACCTCGAATTGACTAATTTCATTACACTCTTTCTCTACTACTTTGGAGGTGCTCAAGAAAGAAGAAAGTGAAGAAAATGATAATGAGAATTTCAAGGAAGAGAGAATAAACTGAGGGAAGTGAATATTCATGTTGAAAAATGGGTTCACGAGTATCCACACGAGTCTGCACATGACGAATAACGCTTGGAAAATAAGTCAGCACACGATCCCACGAGTCTGCACACAAGTAAATTCACGAATAATTACGTGCTACTAAACACCATCAATGAAATTCAGATTACGTTTGAATTAGCCTTAAGTAAACACTATCACACGTAAATCGATTATGATTGAAGCTTTAATCCATTACAATTGATTTAATACGATTGTTGGAAAAAAAAATCATTAAAGAGAGGTAAAACACCCCAAATATTTTCGCTTATCGCGCAACTAGAAAAATGTTTAAAAATAAAAATTAACCAATTTTTTTTGGACATAAAACTTATATTTGAAAACTAGTTTTTAAAAAATAACTTTAACTTGTATGACAACAAATAGAAACAATATTTTGTTGTTTTGATTTGTTGTTTTTAGTACTCTCTAAGTTAATTGATCACTGTGTAACTTTCAATCATCTTTGGTGTTACCTAAGTTTATTTTCAAATTCTATGTTAAAATTTTCAATTTCAATAACTCTTATAAAACATTCTAATTTATAAAAATAAGAAAATTTATTTTTAAAAAGTTCATTACAACAATTATCTATCTAACAATTAAAAGTGACTACCACTTCAATTCAATATATGATCAAAGGACCAAACCCAGTTGGGTTATGGGCTAAGGTTATGAGATTGAATGATGGGCTTTGTTTCTTTAGGTTGTGTTGGATCATGGATGGACTAATTTGAATCCATTAATTAAAAATAAAATATATTTACCTCGGATAAAAAAAACATTAGCACATTTTAATCTTGTGTGAACTACTACAATATCTCACACAATTACGGGTAGAGCCAAAAGAAAACGTTATATATACATAGCACATGAAATTTTGTCTCTTCTAATGAAAATATTCAGCTTCACTCTGCACGATTGTCTCTTTAATAATTACTCATATAGTTTAGACAACTAAATAAATCAAACAATCGGTTCGATCACAATTACCATAGAACCAAATGCTCCAATTATGACTATGAGTTAAAATTTTGCATTCTATTATTTTTTTTCTTTCCCATAATAATCTCAATCGTCTTATTTCTACCTTTGATTTTTCCTTTTGTGCAAAATGAAGAAAATGGGCCGTTGGGCCTCGTGAGTTGAACATTACACGGCCCATGCCCATGCTTACCGTGGACTTCACAAGCCCATGGTTGATCCTCTTTTTGTGTTCTTGTGTTTTTATCATGACTTTATTTTTTTTTATTTAGGTTTAAATAATAAAAAATGCCATATAAATAATAAGAAAAATATAACATACATAATTTTAAAAAATAATGATCAATCGACTTTGTATCATGACAATGAATGAAAACCCCAACTAGATTTTGAAACACAAATACACACCAATTTAAAGATAAAAAACTGTAAGTTTTCCTTTTATTAATTATAACACGTTTGATAAAAAAAAAAAATTGTAAATTTTCTTTTTTTTTTTTTTTTTTTTTTTTTTAAACTTTTGGAACAAAACAAAATACTTATTTTTTATTTTTAGAATTTGATTAAGTATTCAAATGTTTCTATTAAAAATGTAAAAATCTTAGTAAAAAATGTGAAGAAACAAACATAATTTTTAAAAGTAGAAAATTAAAAACGAAATCGTTATCAAATTCGCTATATCTCTGATTTTCTTAATTTTCATTTCTTGCACCATTTAGTCAAGATACAACTTGATATCAATTGAGTTATGCTACCCTAAACTAATATAAAAATAATAATAAATCGTTGTTTTACAAAAATAAATGGCGTCGCCCGGACTCGAACCAAAGACCTTCAGTGTGTTAGACTGACGTGATAACCAACTACACCACGACACCATATGTTATCAAAATCATTATATGTAATTAATAAGTTGACAGGTAATCCTTAATCTAAGGTCATTTAAATCAATCATCTATTAATAAAAAAAATCATGCTTTTTTTAACTAGAGGTGGTCATGTCATTGATTTATGCTTTTCTTGGCTACATTACAAACTAATTTGACTAGTGAGTGTGTTTATTTAATTTTTTAAATTTTTAAAAGTAAATTACATCACAAAATTTTAGAAATATTTTAGATTAAGTTTGAATTTAGTTCAGGATATTAACTTTAATAATAGAATGTTGGTGTCTCACTGGTAACGACATATACTTCATTCTCTTAAAATCGAAGGTGAAAATCCTTACATACCCTCATATTTGTTAGACTAAAAATAATAATAATAAATAATAGAACGTTGGCATGACATGACCATTCCACTATTTGTTACCATTGTGTCAACTCAACCAAAATTAATCCTATTGGCTTATTAAAAATAATATTGTCGTGTTACATTTACCAACAAGTAACCACACAAGTCAATACAGGTCTCTCCAAAGTCGTAAGAAGATGATCTTCAATCTCCAAAGTCGTGATAACTAACTGCCCATGTCGGAAGGTTAAAGAAGATGATCGTCCTGAGATCACAACTTAGTAGAAAAGACATCTATTAATTATTTTAATTCTAAAGTTGAAGGTTTGTGCCTCATTGATAACCATTTAATTTTTGAAAATTAAGCTTAATAACCACCACGTACTTTCACCTATATGTTTCTTTTGTTTTGTTTGTTTTCTTATCAACTTTTTAACGAGTGTTTTCAAAATTCAAGCCAAATTTTGAAAAAAAATTAAAAAAAATATATATGTTTTTGAAATTTGACTAAGATTTCAAATGATTCATTAAAAATTAAGTTGAAAATTACTGTAAATAAATTGTGAAAAAACGAACACAATTTTCAAAAATAAAAAATAAAAAGTTAATTAAGGTTATGACCATTTAGGTCTTGTTTGATAACCATTTGGTTTTTGGTTTTTGAAAATTAAGCCAATAAACAAGACATTCACTTATGAATTTCTTGGTTGTGTTGTATATCTTTTGTTTCTAAAATCTAAGCCAAAATTTAGAAGAAGAAAAAGAAGAAAAAAAACTTTCAAAAACTTGCTTTTATTTTTAAAATTTAACTAAAAATTGTGATGTTTCTTAACAAATATGAAAGTCAGAAAACTCATGCATGTATGTATTGTTTATAAGCTTAATTTTCAAAAACCAAAAACTAAAAAGAAAATGGTTATGAGACTGGATCTTAATTTTTGGTTTTAATTCTTTATAATAATTTTCATCTTTCATAAAGAAACGTGAGTTCTTAGTTAAATTTTAAAAATAAAAATAAAATTTTAAACATTATTTTTTTAAATTTTTAAAATTTAATTTAAATTAAAAATACTCGTAAAATGTACATAACAAAATTAAAGAAAAGCATAAATAAAAATAAAGTTTATAAGCTTAATTTTAAAAAATAAAATAGTTAGGATACGATACCTAAATAGTTATGAAATGATGCCTTTAACTACATTAATTTCACCTGTTATTTATATTTAAGCTTCAATTCAATTAAGTTAGTTAGAAAATTAAAATTGACTAAAGTTTTCAAAAAAAAATTGAAGAAGGCAAGATTGATATAAGGCTTGCCTAAGTGGGTGGCAGACTTTTATTTGGAGATGAAACCTGCAAGCACGTTGAACCCAAAATTTGAGAATATATATTTTATTCACTAATATAATATACTTTCATTTTGCCTTTTTGTGTCACAATTCATGCTCCATTCCCAATCTCCCACGTCTCTCAATCAACAATAATTTCTCATAATTTATTTATAAAACTATATATTATATAAATAGAACCACTCATAAATCTACCAAACATATATACCACTAATAATAATTAAAATTTAAAAACGGTTTGTATTGTATATTCCCTATTTATTTACATTTATCAATTGACTTCATAAAGTACACTAATCTTCGTGAGCCTCACTAAGGAGCAGTTCCCATTTGGTCTTCGTTTTGAGAATATAAGGGCTTCCGAGTTCCAAGTCAATGGGCAAGAATTGGCTTCGACATACACAGAGCTTGTAGGCCTTAGAATTTGCCAAGAATGGCTTCTTTTTCAGCCTTGTTGGTGCCATTGGTTTTCGCCATCTTCACCCGATCAACGCTCGCTCTCTTCCAACCGAGCCCGTGGAAGCTCGCTCATGCCACCTTCTATGGCGACGAAACTGCCTCCGAAACCATGGGTACGAAAATCACTGATAGGTTTAAATCTTATTTTAGTCGTCGGTCGTGTACAATTAGTTTTTATTTAGTTTTAGTCTTTACATCAAAATGTTCATTCCATCAGTGTGGTTTTTCGTAGCTTTAGTTATTGTTCTTATCTAGTCAATATGAGACATTGTTGGTATTCCCAACAAATAAACATTAAAAGTAAATCCAATGTAGATAATATTGTATTATTATTGTGAGAAGAGAATATGAGTTTGTTGTTCTACTATTTGTGTACAAAACCTAACTGTTTTTTATTTTTTTGTTTTTAGGGAAAAAATAGTTTTCACCCCTAAATTTTTAAGTTATTAGTTTTTATCCTAAACTTTTAATCTCATCAAATTGCATCTCAAATTTAAGTAAGTGTTGCAATCTTAACCTTAAACTTAAAAAACTGTTACATTCGGATAAGTTTTCGTTTGAAAGATATTAAAAAGAATACTCCCACGTACGTTGAGGGAATTATAAAACATATATATGGTATAAAATTAATAGGATTTCGCAGAAAATTGATATTAGAGCAAAAAAAATTAAAACTTGAGAGTTTTTGACAAAGTTATTCAATGGTTTAATTAGTGCAGTAGTGATGAAACTAAAATTTGTGAAAAACTTGTTATTATTGAAATTTGTTAGTTTATGAATATTTTTGCATTGTTTTTTGTTTATACGTGGGTGAATTAGACCATGAGGAAATTGAACATAGAATTTGATGAAATTGAAAGTTGATGAGTAAAAATATAAATTATTCTATTGTTTTTATCTCGCCTTTTTCAATTACAATTTCAGCACAATAACTCAGTAAATTTCGTAAACAAATTCTTTAATTTTGTATTAAAGAGTTTCTGTGGTCGTGTATAGAATTTGTGTTAGAATTTTGGCAACAACCACCAACATTATATGATCATTTATAAAATCTTAAATGAAAACAAAAGCTAAAGTTACATGAACCAACAAAGACAAATGAGGTTGTTTTCAAAGCACTTTGAACACACAAAGGATGATGTTGGATTTTTGTTTTTTGCAGGTGGAGCTTGTGGGTATGGAAACTTGTTTACAAATGGGTATGGAACTGATACGGCGGCGTTGAGCTCGACACTGTTCAACAATGGCTACGCCTGCGGGACTTGCTTTCAGCTCAAATGCATCCAGTCGAAGGCCTGCTACGCGAACGTGCCGTACACCACCGTGACGGCGACCAACCTGTGCCCACCAAATTGGTCGCAGGACTCCAACGCCGGCGGCTGGTGCAACCCACCAAGGGTTCACTTCGACATGGCCAAGCCTGCCTTCATGAAGATCGCTTTGTGGAAGGCCGGGATTATCCCCGTTCAATACCGCAGGTGAGTCGCACAAAACACAAACATTATGGTAGAGACATTGGAGGATAAATAGATTACACAATCCCTAACTTTCATTTAAAAATTTGGGGTTTAATGGATATATATATATATATATATATATATATATAACGCGCTATTAGATTCTCAATTTGAACATAGTTTAGTAGATAAGATACGAAACACATTTTATAATGTTTTAAGGTTCGATTCCCCACTCCTACGTTTGCCGAGTCATATAAAAAGACATAGGTATCAGATCAAAGATCTTTAAGTTTGAACTATTGCAATGTCCACTACAAGAAAACAGGGTTATTGCAGAGTTTTTTTTGAACTATAGCGGACGTTTTAAACTACTGCAACACTTTTTGCAACACTTTTTACAACGCTTGAGAAACTCCTGGCTAAATCAGTGTTGTAAGGGATCTAGCAACACTTTTTAAAGTGCTGGAATGACTTCTCACAACCGTTGCAATAACACTCATCCTATTGCAACATTTTTTAAATAAATAGCAACACTTTCTCTTATTTGTTTGGGCTTTAAATTTTTTAAAGAATTTTTTTTATTTGGGCTTCGCCAATTGTCCAAAAAAAAAATGAACACACATTTTAAAATCGCAGCAAGAAAATCGTTGCAATACATATATTTTGCAACAATTTTTTATTTGTTTCCAGAAATTGTTGCGATTTTATTAAATTTTGCAGCACTTTCTAAACCGTTGTAAAAAAATTGTCGCAGTAGACTAATTTTCTTGTAGTGGTCATTTCCTCCACGTTTCATATAATATTCTAGCTTTTGGCCTAATTGTAATTTAACATAGTCTTAGAGTTCGATTATTTCTTCAATGTTTCAAACATATAATAGTCTCTCCCGATTGGGTTTTTGTGCTGATTTATAAGCCTACAAAGTGAACGTGAGAGTATTTAGGATACAAAAACAAATTAACATATCATACTCTATCGACTTTAATTTTTCTGGTCTCATGGTAACCTAATTTGTTATGTAATAGCTATGGGAACACAATGATGTTATTATCGACTATGATTACCTAACAACTCGAGTATACTTTATATAGTTGAGGCTCAATCAAAATATGGTTTTTGGGGCCGGTGAAATTTGTGGCGTCGACCTATAAGATTTATTATTTTTCTAGTTTTTTCCATAGCAAAATACAAGAAACTACCTTTCGATTTACTAGAAACAGAAGAAAAGAATTAGTAGCATGTTATTATATATTCGTATATTATTAGAGTTCGCCAGACCACTACAATATGATTTTTTTCATAATACTCCACTTGTTAGGTCTTGTGTTAACTTTGAAGCATGTTTCATATAATAGTTTACTTGTTCGGAGTATATATAATAACATGAAATGTATATATATATATATATATAGGGTTCCATGTGTAAAAAAGGGAGGTGTTCGATTCAGCTTACAAGGAAATGGGTATTGGCTATTGGTGTATGTGATGAACGTAGGAGGAGGAGGTGATGTTTATTCAATGGCAGTGAAAGGAAGCAAAACAGGATGGATAACAATGAGCCATAATTGGGGAGCTTCTTATCAAGCTTTTTCCTCATTGGGTGGCCAAGTACTTTCTTTCAGAATCACTTCTTACACAACCAGAGAAACCATTACTCTATGGAATGTCCTTCCTGCAAATTGGCAAGTTGGGTTGACTTACAATTCTAATCTCAACTTCCGTTGACTTCTTCTGTTTCTTCTTGTTGTTTCTAGTTCTTTGGTTTTTTTCTTTTTTTTCTTTTTTTTTTTTGCTTTTGATGAGGTTGATTTTGTTTGGTTATGTGAAGTATAATATCAACTTGCACCAACGGTATATCAAAGGGTGAAAGAGACCTAATTAATTAGTTGGTGTTTTGTACTCATATTTAATTGGATCTCTTCCATATATATATATATATATATATAGTTGTTATTGAGATGTGTGTAATCTGATAGAATATATATGTAGGTGACATCGTCCCTCTTTATATGTTTTCACATATAATATTGTTCACTTTGAATCTCAACGTCAACGTGCATGATTTTTTTTATTTTTTTCAATCTACATTGATTACTTGTGTGTGTTTTGGAGAAGAGGTCAATAAAAGAGAATAAAGAAAATAGAAAGAAGAAAACATAATCGTCAACCTTAGACAGATCCGAACATATATCAGAAGATAAAGTAGTAATTATCTTCTATCTCGTATTAGTTGAATTTAAAAAAATAATAACAATAAAATATAATTTTAAAAAAAATAGAAACATAAAAGATTGAGAAATATGCATAACCCTCTGGCACGCCTTAGGCTCTTTTGGGTTGAAGAAGCATCATTATCATCTTCCACACTCCTAAATCATTCCAATTTCCCTACCTTTTTCCCCCATTTGACTCCATCCTTCAATCTCTAAGCTTTTTTTTCTCTTTTTTTTCTCTTTTTTTAATTGGAAAAAGACCACTAAAATGCTTAAAGTACAAGAATTTATCATTGTTTTAGATTAACTATCACATTTCAAATTCAACCATTTGGAATGAAGTTTTAGATTTTGATCTTTTTTTAGCAAAGGTTTATGTTTCTTTGAGACTTGATTAGAATGGAAACTTGTTTGTTTAGTCAAATGAGCTAAAAAAGTCTCTTTAGTCACTAAGTTAGGCTCTAGCATTTTGTCTATTTGAATCTTTCAAGTTTAAACAATTTTATTGTCTCCTCCAAAACTTAAATTATGTTTCTATTAAGTTTTGGTCGTGGATGGCATTTTTTTTTTTTTAGGTTTGAGTTCAACCGCATGTGAGGGTGAAAAAGTTCGAACATTTGACCTCTTGGTCCAACACATGAGCCTTAACCAGTTTGAGTTATGCTAAAGTTATATAAGTTATATGGTTGTCAATAGTATTAATTAACAAAACATTCATATTGTTGGAATGCTTTGATCTGTTATGACCCGCTACCACTGGTTCGGTAATTTGGGATTTACCCTTTTGTATTTGTATTGGGTTTTGACTCATTATGTATTAGGTCATTAGAATAGTGTCATATATAAATTTTCTAATGATTTATGACGCTCCCTAGTTTGTATATTTTTCTTTTTTGTAATCTCTCCTATTCGTAATATGAACTACTCTCTCTCTTCTGTCCGTGAACTTAGCTAACAAAACGTTAGTGAACAACATAAACTCTGTGTTGATTCTCGCGCTTTTCTTATTTGTTGTTCGATTTTGTCATAATAGAGATATAACATGCCTATTATCCATCAAGCTAACTCAACCAAAATTTATCTAAGAGACATGTTACATATTATCATTATGTTTAACGACTTTGTTGAATATATAGTATTATAATTTAAGGGTGGAGAATCAAATTTTTTTATTTTTTTTTTATTTTTATTCAACTATTTGTGGGAGTAGAAATTTAAACTTTAATTGACTTTTAGGTCGAAGTTAAAATGTTTTAATTAGTTGAACTATACCTAAATAGTCATAATTTAAAGTTTAATAACATAACTAAAACTACTTAACTATGTTCAAATAGTCATAATTTAAAGTTTAATAACATAACTAAAACTTATTAAAGTTGTATGATCGGAAAGTTCAAAGATTAAATTTACAATTAACTATAAAATAATACAACAAAAGGCAACTTTTCTTTTCCCTTTACTCTTCCTTACAGCTCACTCTCAGAACCTCCCAAATAGGTCTAATTTCCCTTTAACAAAAGAGAAGAAAAAAAAGAAAGAAAAAGCTGCTTCCTTTGCAATTGCTTCACCATGGAACGTGAGCTCTTCTTTTGATACATTCCCACAAGAAAAAAACTATTAACACTTAGCCCCAAAAACATCCCTTTTTCAAACCCAAATCTCTCTCTCTCATGGCCTTCTTCTTCTTTTTCTTTCCTCTAATTCTCACAATTCCTTCCTCGGCCTCATCAATGGCGTCCCTCAAAACTCAACCAACCCATCTCCTCGATCTCTACATCAGAGATTACACATTGAAATCCCTCGACAACACAATCAAAACAGGGACACTTCACACCGTCCCATTGCCGGAAAATTTCTCCGGCATCAATGTTCAATCGGCGAGGTTCCGGTGCGGAAGTTTGCGGCGGTACGGCGCCAGAGTGAAGGAATTCCATCTGGGTGTTGGCGTTTCTCTAAACCCATGTGCAGAGAGAATCGTAATCATCCGCCAAAATTTGGGCTTGAATTGGTCTTCGATTTACTTCAACAATTATCAATTAACTGGCTACCAATTAGTCTCTTCAATTTTGGGGATTTTGGCTTACAATTCCGGAAATTACAGTAACAGTTCGATTACCTCTGTTCCATTTGAGGTCGGAATTTCCGCCGGAGAAAAACCCATCACCATAGATTTCAGAAACTCGACGAGAATGGCGAATGATTCAGGAATGAGACGAATTTGCGCGAGCTTTGAAAGGGATGGGAGAGTGACATTGGCGAAGGAAATTTCGCCATTGATATGCTCTGTTTTGAGACAGGGGCATTTTGGGTTGGTGGTGGAGGAGCCGGAGCCGGTGGAGTTGAGGAAGAAGGAGCGGCCGTGGAAGGTAGCGGTCGGAAGCTCGATTGGGGCGGCGATCGGAGCGTTTCTGTTGGGGTTGCTTTTGGTGGCGATGTTTGTGAGAGTGAAGAAGAGGACGAGAATGGAGGAGCTGGAAATCAGGGCTTATGAAGAGGAAGCTCTGCAGGTTTCGATGGTCGGACATGTCAGAGCTCCGACGGCGCCGGGGACTCGGACTTTGCCGGCGATTGAACATGAGTATTTGCCTCCGACTCGTCGACGTTGAGATTTGGGAATGTTTTGTTTTGATCAGTTTTATTTTAGAGGTATATTCTTTTTGTAACATTAGTCAAAATTAAGATTTTTATTGTACATTTGGAATTGATTTGCAATCACAAGTACAACAAAGTTTCGACTCGATTCCTTCTTAATTAATTTTTTTTTTTTTTTTTTTTTTTTTTGAGTTCAAATAGGCAGGAAGAATTCGAACTTCCCACCACAAAATAAGTAGTTCATGTTAATTAATTTATTTTTAGGTATTGGGACTAAATTCAGACTTTTTTTTTTTTTTTTTTTTTTTTTTTTTTTTTTTTAGGTGAGGATTGAACCTAGAACTTCATGGTCATACATCATGCCTTATGCTTTTGTTGGCCTCTTTTTTTTTTTTTTTTTTGTTTATTAAGACATATAGAAGTGAAGATTCAAACTTCTTATGTCATGATATATATCTTAAAGTTGTATTTAAATTTATGTAAAATTTAGACGATTTCGGTTGAGTATAATTGTAGAAAAAAGTGTGATGTGAAAGTGTGAATTCGAACTTTTGATCTCTTGATCGATGATATAGATATTTGACCAATTGAATTATGTTTATGTCCACGAAAATTGGAACGATTTTTGGTTAGGTAGAATGGTAGAAAAAAATGTATAGCGGATGGGCCGACAAAGAGAAATGAAAGAAATTTGTGTTATTAGTTGTCTTTGTCGCATGAAATTGAGAAAAGAAAAATGAAGGTGTTTTATGAGGGTTTGGTTTCACATCCACAAACTTATTTTTTGTGTTTTGTCGGAACAAACAAACGCTTTCATTTAAAGTTATTGAACGTTACATTTCCACCTCTTTGGAAATCATTTCAAGCGTGAGAAAGAAAGAGATTTTTTTTTCTTTTCTTTTTTCTTTTCTCATTATTTTTGTTTTTTATTATTATTTTTTTATTTTTATTTTTTTTACACTAAACTATGTTTATATTGGCATTTTTTTTAATTATTAAGATAAAGGTCAAATTCCATTCCTATAGTTTGCGGTTTCAATTTAATCTTCATGATTTAGGTCTTATTTAACAATTTAATTTTTATGGTATAGTTAATATTTCGAAATTGTCTTCATCATACTTAAAAAATGTCCCTATCCATACCATATTACATATATTTCTTATAGCCTTGTAGTTTTTGTCTCAATGATTTTTTGAGTCGATAAAAATAATTTATAGACAACTTACAAGGTTTAACTAAATTAGATGGACGTCAACCTGAACATAGTTCAACTGATTGAGACATATATATAGACCAAAATGTCAGTCGGGTCCTCACAACCACATATTGAACTAAAAAAAAAACAAAAAATAAAAACAACATAGAGACAAAATTTGTAACAAAGTTGAACTAGGGTGATCAAATTTGTAATTTAACATAAAAATGATTATCTTAAAATTTGTAAGGATGTGTCTATTAATCGTTATACTTGTTCTAAAAAAAAATAAAAAATAATCCTCATACTTTACAAGATTTCTATTGGGCTCTCAATTTTCATAATTGTATCTACTTAGACTATATATTTCAAATCAATGTTACAAAATTTGTAATTTAACATAAATAATAATAAAAAAATAAAAAATAAAAAAAAACTTGAAATTTTGTGTTTAATAAGTGTTTCTAGTTTTATCCCTAAAAAAAATAGTGTTTGTAGTGTTTGTAGTTTTTTTTAGGACAACAAATTTTGGGTTTGAGAGATTTGAACATCCGACTTCAAAGAATGAGTACATATCAATTATTGTTGAGCTATATTCACTTTGACAATTTTGGAGTTAATTCATTAATTTACACTAACCAAATTATTAAGAAGCATAGCTTAGCGGGTAATTGGTATGCACTCTCTCCCTTGAAGTCGGAGGTTCAAATCTTCTATACCTCCATTTGATGTACTAAAATTTATATTATTAAGGAGACTTACATGGCACCTACACTAATTTCATTTCATGTTTATTGAACGGGCACTCAAAGAAAAAATTATCTATGTCTCCAAAGCATTCGAGCACAACACACATCCTGACGAAATCAAGGGAACTCAGACATGAAGTCGGTCCTGAATATACAATTTTTCTAGTACTAATATCAAAAAGCATTTTTCTTATTACTTTCATTATTGTTTGTTCATCAACAACATTCGAGAATTATGTTGAATTCGTGAAATAAATCATATATCACTCAACAATGTGTCAAATTGTGAACGAAAGAAGTATGATATTACTATATAGTATTAGAAATTTTCAATCAATTCATGGACCTATATATGAAGAAAAAATAGGCATGCATTCTCTCACTTGAGGTCGAAGGTTCGATCCATCTAAATAGCATTCAAATGGCATTTTTTGGGTGAATTTATGTTAATAATTTATTTTCTTTTTTTAATAAATTCTAACATTTTTTTATGGAAAAAGAACCTAATCTAAAATATTTAGGGCATGTTTACTCGGCTGTTTTTTTTTAATATTGTATTTTTTAAAACTTATTATAAAAATATTGTAACTTTCAAACTATTTATAAAAATATAGCAATTTTAAATAGAGTTCGTCTTTTGTCTTTTTGAAAAGACGACCTCCACATCTTGTTCCACGTGGATGAATGTCCTCTTTTCAAAAAACGATCTTGCTCCAGATTGGATGGAGGTCGTCTTTTGAAAAGATCATCGTTATGTACTTCATTTATTAAAAAATTCATATCTTTTTAACCAGATATTCAAAATTTTCAAAAAATGTATGGTTGGAAAGCTAACAGCGAGAGCTTCAATTTGATGTGTGGTTTCACTATTTTTGGAGTTGTGTATCAAAAGATAAAGACCATCGAAGTTGGACTATAATTCTGCAAATTTTAGAACTGAAGATTCTTTTGAATAGTGCATTAAAAAATTGACATCTTTTTACTCAAATATTAAAAAATTTCTAAAAACATACGGTTGAAAAGCTAACACAGAGAGCTTCAATTTGATATCTAGTTTCAATATTTGTAGAGTTGTGTATTAAAAGATACAGATCGTCGAAGTTTAGCTACAATTTTGAAGTTTTCAGTCGTATCTTCAGTTTTGGGTTTAGTGAAGTTTTCATAACTTTGACGATATATATCTTTTGATACACAACTCAAAAAATAGTGAAACTAGGTATCAAATTGAAGCTCTCTGTGTTAACTTTCCAACAGTACCATTTTCGATTTTTTTTAATATTTGGGTAAAAAGATGTCAATTTTTTAATGCACCCCTCAAAACAATCTTCCGTTCTGAAATTTGCAGAGTTATAGTCCAACTTCGATGGCTTTTATCTTTTGATACACAACTCTAAAAATAGTGGAACTAGATATCAAATTGAAGCTCTCGCGGTTAGCTTTCCAACCATATCTTTTTTGAAAATTTTGAATATCTGGTTAAAAAGATATGAATTTTTTAATAAATGAGGTAGATTACAATGAAGATCGTCTTTTCAAAAGACGACCTCCATCCCATGTGGAGCAAGATCGTCTTCTTTTCAAAAGACGACCTTCATCCACATGGAACAAGATGTGGAGGACGACCTCCATATTTTTATAAATAGCTTGAAAGTTACAATATTTTTATAATAAGTTTTAAAAAATACAATATTAAAAAAAAAAACCATGTTTACTCTCCTCCAAATATAATAAATCAAAGGTAATTCTGACGTAGGATCCACCTAGATTAGGTTCCCAGGTTTACCAAAATATGCAAACTTAATCAGAGTGTGAGTTTCACCTCAAAATTTGTAATCGGATTACCTCATAGATTACATGGGTCCGCTTTTATTTTTTACATGTTTGCCATTTTTCTCTCTCTTCCTTGAAATTCTAATTATCATCTTTTTCACTTTCTTCTTCATTCCACCTTCTTCTTCCTTTTTTCTTCTCCCCTACTCTGGTCAACCTCGTCGTCGTTGCCGCCCACCTCATTTCGGCCCGCCGCCGTCGTCCATATGTTAAGTTTCTTTTTCTTTTTCTTTTAAAAAAAATGGATTTTTTTATTCTTTCTCTTTCAAGCAATGAGTTTCCTTTTTCTTTCTCTCTCAAAAATGAGTTTCCTTTTTCTTTCTCTTTCAACAATGAGTTTTTTTTTTCTTTCTCTCACCAGAAGTGAGTTTTCTTTTTCTTTCAACAAATCCCTTCATTGCGAATCTCATTTCTTTTTTTTCTCCACAAGTTTTTTAATCCAAAAATTGTGGAGAAAAAAGATAAACTCATTTTGATAAAAATATGAACAAATTGTTGGTATTTGATAAAAGATAACAAATTGTGGAGAAAAAAGAGAAATTCATTACTTTAATATTGAAACCGTTGAAAATGGGGGGTGGCGAAAAACGAAGAAAGAAGAAAGAATAAATAGAGGGAAGTGAAGATTCATGTTGCCGGGAAAATGAGTCCACACACGATTTTGAACATGATTAAAGTGAATGAGTATTATGGTAAATTCACGAATGATTACATGCAAGTAAACATCATCAATGAAATTCAAATTACGTTTGAATTAGCCTTAAGAAAAGGTTATCAAAGGTAACTCGATTGAACTCATGACCTCTTAGTCAAAGGCACAACCTTGTGCCAATTGAACTATGTTCGGTTTGGCATGAAATAAATTCTTGTTTTTTAAACAAAATTTTGACCAAATTTTTGGTTTAGGGCAGAATCAAACATTTAACGTTTTGAAAGAGGATATACATTTTTATCTTAGTTGAGTTATGGTCGAAAAAAATAATTACTAATTGATCTGATAATAGTATTATTTAGATTAAAATTTAACTAAATAATAAAAAATAAAAATAAAACAAGCAAAGACCAAATTAGATGTAGAATTAAAAAATAAAAAATAAAAAATAAAAAAATAAAATAAAATACTAAAATAGAAATAAAATTAATAAACTAATTAATAAAACAAAATATTTCATCCGTCAATATTTCAACCATTAGACTCTTTGCCTTAGATTCTCTTGTTAGTATTTTCTACCAACCAACATTTTTTTTCTTTTGACAAGGAATAAATTACTATTTCATTATTGCTCTTGTAATCTTGAGACATATTTAAGAATAGTGCACTAATTTTTTTTTATTGTTAAATATAAATGCTGAGTAAATTATATGAACTTTCTCTTAAGCATTGTCTAGAAATGTATCCTACGAAACCTAATCAAACTATTAGCTCAAATGTTGAAAGAACCTCCATTAAACACCAAAAAAATATGAATCTCGACAATCGATTCCTGATTAATTGCTCCTAGGTCGGTTTTACTCTGACTTTTAACTCAAAAGCTTCATTAGAGTTGAAACAAACTACAATAGTTGATTGATGTGCATTCTATTTCAACTTGTTATTTGGAAGACAACTTTTTTTAAACACCGTCCATCAATTAATCTACTTTTTGTATGCAATATGAGCATAGTTCAATCAACATATTGTATAGATTAATGATTAAGAGATCGTAAAACTTCACTCTCATATGTTGTCAAACAAAACAAATATACTTTCGATAGTGATCTAACTTTAAATAAACTTCAACATAATCTAACCATTTAAAATAAAAGCCAAATTAGATATAACTTTCATTCTCAATATGAATTCTTAAGTTCTTGGACTCCTTTAACTTATATAAGGAACCTTTCAAACATAAAGTCAAATAAGTTTCCATTTTAAGGATTTTTTTTTTTTAAAAAAAAAAAATAAAAAATAAAAAAACCTTCTTTTTTACTACTTTTTACTTTGTTAACTGTCGCAACGTCATTGCGACGCGGAGCGGCCGACGTCCTCTTTCAAGGGTTTTGTTTTAAAAAATAAAAGAGATGGAGTCGCCACCAATCATTTTGGGTGTGATTGGTCACCTTAAAATAAAAACTAGTCTACGGAAAGAGAAATTAGGTTCGGGGGTCGTTTGAGCGTAGGGAAGGTATTAGCACCCTACAACACCCGTTAAAAACGGTAGCCATATTTTATCTTATATTATCCAATTAATTTTTAAATGTCCTTAATTTGAGAAAATAAATAAATAATAGTTTTTTTTTAAAATGAATGTCTCATTTAATCAAATCTTAACCTTAAAAATAAGGTAAGAGTTTGATATATTGAGTGGATTTACCTTTAATTAATTATCATAATTAAATTTCCTTTTTATTGAAAGGAAATTGTTTACCTCAAGAATTTGAGAAATTTATCCCAACTCCGTCATAGGGTTTATATGATAATATTTATTTTTTTAAATGCATTGATTTATTTTTAGGAGGATTTTCGTGTGCTTGCACGAGAGTCGAAACTCTACGAAAGTCACATTACTCAGCCCTCAAAACAAATATTATTTTATTTTACAAAACGTTATTTTTAAATGAAATATGACTTGATTATAAAATCAAATTGAAATTTAGGAAAACAAATTAAATTAAAGACAAGGCTGAAATTTGCTTGAAATATATTTACAAAAAAGAATATTAAAGTTTATTTACATACTTGAATTAAGGTAAGATTTAAGGATACCTTAAAAATACTAAAGTTGAAAAGGGAAATACATTATAACTAAAAATAAAATTCAAGTATTTGAATCAAAAATCAATTGGAAGAGGAAAAAAATAATTCGTAAATGATATAATGGCATGCTTGTAATTTTAAAACCAATAACAAAAATATAATTAAACATGCAGAGGGGCATAAAAGTAATTAGAAACAGGAGCATATAAACCGGGGCATATTTGAAACTCATATAGACCATGGATATATTTGAAACTCATATAGACCGGGGGTATATTTGAAATTTCATATAAACCATGGAATATATTTTAGAAATTAAATCAATGGCAAACTTGTAATTACACCTAAATCTAAAAAATGAGAAAAAAAAAAAAATATACCCACGGGAAGAAGAAGCTTCAAGCTGCTGCAGCTGTTGACGTTCGTCTGCTGCAGCTGTTGACGTTCGTCTGCTGCTGTGAGTTCGCCGCCGCCGTCGAGGGTCGTCGCCGTGGAGTTACAGTTGCTGCCGCCGTCGAGGGTCGTCGCCGCTGTGAGTTCGTGCGCCGCCGTGAGGTTCAGAGCCATCGTGAAGTTCTGCCGGAGTCTGGAGCTTGGTCCGGCGCTGTGTTCGTGAAGATCCGCCGGAGTTTGCTCGTGGGTCGCCGTTCGCCGCTGTGAGTTCGTGCGCCGCCGTGAGGTTCAGAGCCATCGTGAAGTTCTGCCGGAGTCTGGAGCTTGGTCCGGCGCTGTGTTCGTGCGCCGCCGTTCGCCGCCGTGAATTTATTATTCGAAATGTTTTCTCAATTGCTTCAGTGTCACCATCCACACTGGGGGCAAAATCGACATCAACAAGCTGGAACATTTGATTGCACCATTTTAAAAAAAAAAAAAAAAAAAAAAAAAAAAAAAAAAAAAAAAAAATACAAGATTGGTGCAATCAAGACATAAAAATAAACTTGATGGTGAAATGCTTTAAAATCTCACTTTTAAATAAACATTGGAGCAAAACCTTCATCTTTGCCATACTGGAGCAAGACCGCCATCAACAAACTGGAGCAAAGTCTTCATCTTTGCAAAACTGGAGCAAAGTCTTCATCTTTGCAAAACTGGAGCAAAGTCTTCATCTTTGCAAAACTAGAGCAAAATCTTCATCTTTATCATACTGGAGCAAAGCTACCATCAACAAACCAGGCTAAAGTGTCGCCTTTGCCACATTTGGAAAAAATCATTCATCTTCGTCACACCACCAGACCAAGTCAAGATGGAGATATTATCACATTTATCGAAGACCTCGAGCTTACTCAAAGAAAGAAGAATATATATACATGAGATGATTTCCTAAGAAGTTGCTTCATGTTCTCAAAACTATTGTCCAAAGAATGGGAATCACTTCATTCGTCTTCCATTGGATCATATTCAATCTCTTACTCAAATATTTGAAATATATCATCAATCTCTTATTGTTCAAGAGATTTGAAAACCACATTCTCCTCTTTTTTTTTTCCTTTGGAAGAAAACATGTACTTTTTATCTTTTTTATACTTACTTCAAAGCTAAATTCATTCAAATCATTGTGTCCATTAAAAGACTAAATTATGAAGCAGTTAGTCAAGTAAGATATTCAATTCTACAAATTACTTTTGATAGTTCTCTAACCTAGCACATGAGAAACTTCCAAAATATTTACCATGCCTAATATGGTTGAGTACTCTATGATTGACATACATAATCCTTTCGAGTGAAAGCATTCAAAAAAAAAAAAAAAAAAAAAAAAAAAAAATCTTATGATGATAACATTTTCTCTTTTGATTCTTTGTTAAATGTCAGCTAACAACAACAAGGAGAGTAGACAAGGATAATCATTTTCCTTAAACATGAAGATCATTTTGATATCTTGTATTTCGTTTACCAGTTTGAAACAATTCACATCATTATTTTAAATAAAAACAAAAAAAATCATTTGTTATCATACACATGCATACATGTTGCATGCATTCATCACATGCATAACATTATCAAAAGAGCATTTTAGAGAATTCAGGCAGCTAAGTTTTGAAATAAAAACCGTTGTCTTTCGAAAAACAAAAAAATATTTTGGTTAAATCGAACCCTAATCCAAGATTAGCGGTCGAAGCCTGTGGACATAACCCAGGTCCGTTTCAGTTCATTTGTTGGTTAAATCGAACCATAATCCAAGATTATAGGTCGAAGCCTGTGGACATAACCCAGGTCCGTTTCATTTAATTTGTTGGTTAAATCGAACCATAATCCAAGATTATAGGTCGAAGCCTGTGGACATAACCCAGGTCCGTTTCATTTACTTTGTTGGTTAAATCGAACCATAATCCAAGATTATAGGTCGAAGCCTGTGGACATAACCCAGGTCCGTTTCATTTCATTTGTTGGTTAAATCGAACCATAATCCAAGATTATAGGTCGAAGCCTGTGGACATAACCGAGGTCCGTTTCATTTCATTTGTTGGTTAAATCGAACCATAATCCAAGATTATAGGTCGAAGCCTGTGGACATAACCCAGGTCCGTTTCATTTACTTTGTTGGTTAAATCGAACCATAATCCAAGATTATAGGTCGAAGCCTGTGGACATAACCCAGGTCCGTTTCATTTACTTTGTTGGTTAAATCGAACCATAATCCAAGATTATAGGTCGAAGCCTGTGGACATAACCCAGGTCCGTTTCATTTCCTTTGTTGAAAAAAATAAAAAAAATAAAATAAAAATTGTTGGTTAAATCGAACCATAATCCAAGATTAGAGGTCGAAGCCTGTGGACATAACCCAGGTCCGTTTCAATTCCTTTTTCAAAAAAAAAAAAAAAAAAAAAAAAAAAAAAATCTTTTGTTGGTTAAATCGAACCCTAATCCAAGATTAGCGGTCGAAGCCTGTGGACATAACCCAGGTCCGTTTCAATTCTTTTTTGATTAAGAAAAAAATAAAAAAATTTATTTGTTGGTTAAATCGAACCCTAATCCAAGATTAGCGGTCGAAGCCTGTGGACATAACCCAGGTCCGTTTCAATTCCTTTGTTGATTCAAAAAAAAAAAAAAAAAAAAAAAAAAAAAAAAAAAAAAAATTGTTGGTTAAATCGAACCATAATCCAAGATTAGCGGTCGAAGCCTGTGGACATAACCCAGGTCCGTTTCATTTCCATTAAAAAACAAAAAAAAATACCTTTGTTGGTTAAATCGAATCATAATCCAAGATTAGAGGTCGAAGCCTGTGGACATAACCCAGGTCCGTTTCAATTCCTTTTTTTATTAAAAAAAATATAAAAATTTATTTGTTGGTTAAATCGAACCCTAATCCAAGATTAGCGGTCGAAGCCTGTGGACATAACCCAGGTCCGTTTCGATTCCTTGGTTTTTTCAAAAAAAAAAAAAAAAAAAAAAAAAAAAAAATTGTTGGTTAAATCGAACCATAATCCAAGATTAGCGGTCGAAGCCTGTGGACATAACCCAGGTCCGTTTCATTTCCATTAAAAAACAAAAAAAAAATACCTTTGTTGGTTAAATCGAATCATAATCCAAGATTAGAGGTCGAAGCCTGTGGACATAACCCAGGTCCGTTTCAATTCCTTTTTTTGATTAAAAAAAAATAAAAAAATTTATTTGTTGGTTAAATCGAACCCTAATCCAAGATTAGCGGTCGAAGCCTGTGGACATAACCCAGGTCCGTTTCAATTCCTTGGTTGTTTCAAAAAAAAAAATCTTTTGTTGGTTAAATCGAACCCTAATCCAAGATTAGCGGTCGAAGCCTGTGGACATAACCCAGGTCCGTTTCATTTCTTGTATTGATTAAAAAAAAAATCTTTGTTGGTTAAATCGAACCCTAATCCAAGATTAGTGGTCGAAGTCTGTGGACATAACCCAGGTCCGTTTCATTTTCTTTGTTGGTTTTAAAAAAAAAAAAAAAATCTTTGTTGGTTAAATCGAACCCTAATCCAAGATTAGCTGTCGAAGCCTGTGTACATAACCCAGGTCCGTTTCATTTCTTTATTGGTTAAATCAAACCCTAATCCAAGATTAAGGGTTGTATTCTTTGTAAACCCATGTCTGTCTTTTTTTAATAATAAACAAATTTTCGCCGGCCCAATACTCTGTCTTCGTCCTTTGTCTACCCTTTCAATTCTTCAAAGATACACAAAGGGGAGCAAGCTGTAGACACCGTATTTGGTCCGGCCATTTGTTTATTATTAATGTTTTTACCCTTTTTATTTATTGATTTTTTGTCATATTTGATTAAGTCTTTTAAGTTTTAAATTCATTTTTTTATTTAATTTTGTATTTTATTAATTTTGAGAATTGGAGAAAAATAACAAAAATAAAGTATTAACGGTTTTGAAAGGTCTTTACCTAATTTGACAAATAAAATTAACATTTAATGAGTATACAAATTTTAAGTCATTTTATGGCTAAAGTTTGATATTCATTTATTTACTTCAATGAATATAAAATCTTTAATTTATTTTTGGGTTAGAATTTGATATTCATTTATGAGTATAAAATATTTAATTCATTTTTGGTTTAAAATTTGATATTCATTTATGATATAAAATATTTGTTCATTTTTGGCCTAAAATCTATTTCAATTGAGAAAACATTTCGAATAATAAATTCATTGAGATTTTTACCTTAGATGTGATTTTCAATGGCCTATAAATACCGACTAAGAGAAATAGGTAAGGAGGGGAACGATCAGAGAAGATCAGAGCAAAAAGGCTCGAAAAAAACGAGAAGAGAAGATCAGAGCGGTAAGGCTCGTGAAATTAGGAACGGCATAGAATATCAGAGCAAAAGGCTCGAGAATAGAATATTGGAAATGCTAGCAATTTGAAAGATATTACTTTATTTTGAGTCAAAACAAAGAATCCATTTTTTCAAAACAAAGAATAGAATAGAATAATAGTTTTTTTTTTTTTTTTTTTTTTTTAAAATGGTGCAATCAAATGTTCCAGCTTGTTGATGTCGATTTTGCCCCCAGTGTGGATGGTGACCTTGCTCTAGTGTGGCAAAGACGGTGACTTTGCTCCAGTTTTGAGATGATGGCTTTGCTCCAGTGTGACAAAGACGAAGACTTTGCTCCAGTTTAGAGATGATGGCCTTGCTCCAGTGTGGCAAGGATGAAGGCTTTGCTCCAGTTTAGAGATGATGACCTTGCTTCAGTGTGACAAAAGCGAAGACTTTGCTCTAGTTTAGAGCTGATGGTCCTGCTCCAGTGTGGCAAAGATGAAGGCTTTGCTCCAGTGTGGCAAAGTTGGAAGTTTTGTCCCAACTTGGCGAAGATAGAGGCTTTGCCCCAATTGGTTGCTTTGCAAAGGAGATTTTCCAAGCATTCCGAGATGTAGTTCATTGATCTACTGATTTGCACAAATCTTGCAGTTTTTTTTTTTTTTTTTTTTTTTAAGATAGTTTCTTTTATTTAGCAAGAATTTGTGCAATCGTATAGAAAAAACTGATAATCTATTCTCTTTTATGCAAACTCCAATTGTCTTCTCAGGTTGTTTTTTCGTCCATAATCCTTGGCATCGTGATGAAGATGTCCCGCGAGCAAAACTCATTGAAAGAAATTGAGACTTCGAGATGATTTTCACAGTTACCGACTCATTAGTTCTCAAAACTAGTATCTTAGAAATTGGAATCACTTTCTAATCGAGAAAGAGAAATGACAAATGATAAGAATGGAATTAGAAAGAGAAATGACAAATGATAAGAATGGAAAGCAATGAGAATTTGGATCAAATGAAATCGAATATGAGAAATATATGAGAAATTACAAGTCTTAATTATGAAGCAGTAGGTCACAAGAGTTCAATACTATTTCATTATATTTGAAGTTCTCTTGAATAATTTGGAACGTTTGCCATCTAATTAAATATGGCAGGTTTAGCAAGTGGGTAGATAAATGTAGAGAAACATCATATAAGTGTGGATGTTGAGTTTAGTCCAGGATTTTGTGGTGGATCAGGGTAAATTGCCTCAAAGTTTATGTGGTGTGAGGTTCATGGTTCTACACTGAGTAATTTGGACTCTCACTGCAAAAGGGTGTTTGCCCCAGTATGAAGATTAAAACCTTGTTCGGGAGTGTATAGTAGCACATGAGAAATTTGAAGGTCAAAATGGAGTTCTCTCAATTTAGAGCTTAACCCAAGAATGAAGGCTGAGAAAAATATTTTCAAGAAGGTCATAAAATGGTTGAGAGTTTACAATTTCTCAAAATAGAATAGTGAAAGCATTCATAACTTTTTTTTTTTTTTTTTTTTTCTTCAATGATGATTCAACATTTTTGCTCAAAATTCTTGCTAAGTTTTCAGCTAACAAGAACGACCAGAGTAAACACAAAGATGATCAGAATAAACATGAAAACTATCAGTTTTTTTTTTTGTAATGATATAATGAAGGATGTGATAAAATTCGAGAATATTTTGTAAAACAGGCATGAGATGATATTGTGAAAATGAAAAAAAATTAAAAACTTTTTTTGGATGTGAAATGAGATAACGAATGCATGAGCATTTTTATCATGTTGGAGAATAAAAATTTGATTTTATTTTTCCGTGATGTATGCATGTTTACGATAAAAATGATTTTTTTTGTTTTTTAATATATGTATGCATGTATGATATGATGCAATTGATGATTTGACATGCGAACTGATGCATAAAATTTATTTTGATGGTGTGATGTAGGATGTGATAACAAATGATTTTTTTGTTTTTATTTTTTATGTATGCATGTGTGATATGATGCAATTGATGATTTGACATGCGAAATGATGCATAAAATTTATTTTGATGGTGTGATGTAGGATTTGATAACAAATGATTTTTTTTGTTTTTATTTTTTATGTATGCATGTGTGAGATGATATGACTTGCGAAATGATGCATAAAATTTATTTTGATGGTGTGATGTAGGATGTGATAACAAACGATTTTTTTGTTTTTATTTTTTATGTATGCATGTGTGAGATGATATGACTTGACATGCTGGATGAGATAATGCATGAATTTCTTTTTATATATGCATGTGTGTGAAATGATGTTGGACATTTTTTGTTTTTTTTTTTTTTTAAAAAAAATAAACCGTTGATTGTTCCAAATAATATGTTGCGTTCTTAAATTTAACATTCAGGACATCATTGGTAATTTTTATTATGCATGTGAATATGTAATGCAAGACTCTAAATGCAACTAAAAGAATAAAGAAATGACTTCTAATCATGAGCGGAAGATGCGTTTGCATGAAAATCAATGTCTTGTGACTCTATATGCATGTGAACATGAAAGACATGATCATTTTTATTCTAAGGTATGCCAGAATGCAAAGGATTTTTTTTGGATTTCCTACAATGAATGAATCAATATGAGAATGTGATTTTATGTATGTATGAGGGTATATAAAGAATGTTGATGAGATGTATGTGAATGATGTGATATGTAGTTTTTTTGTGTTTTTTTTTTGTGGTTTTTTCTATAAAAAAAACAATGGAAAGTTTAAAGAGATTCATTTTTTTAAAGAAGGAAAAATAGAAAGAATATATACAAAACTCTATTACCTTTTTTGTTTTACCAAAAGGAAACATGTATATTTTCCTTTTTGTAAATTTTTTTGTTTTGTTTTCTTTTTCCTTTTTTAGGAGGAAAAAATAAATCAAATAAAATAAAATAATAGATCAAAAAGTATTCCCAACGTTATTGATATAACAATGGAATTAACTGAGAACGTAAAAAAAATAAAAATGATGTAAGGATAATACTCTAACCCTAAATTAATTCTAATGTTATAAGAATAACAAATGAATTAATTTGAGCGAGAATTTTCGTGTGTCTAATCGAGACAAATTAAATCCCCTCGAAGGTAGACATCACGACATTCTCAATTATGGGTAAAGATTGAGTATAGATCAACTATGATTAGTATTTTAACATTTTGATTTTTTTTAAAAAAAATAAATAACAGTTTTTTTACTTTTTTTTTTCATAAGGAAACAAGCATTTTTTTATTTTATTTTTTAAAACCAACACGGGATTTTTTATTCTTATTTTTAAGGAAACAAAGCAAAAAAGACAATAATTATATACAAAAGAATAAATATATCACATGAATGCATGAATGAGATTTGCAATATATGTTATACAATAAGTTTAAGGATCAACATGTGATATAACCAAGTATGTGTATCCTAAAGTTCAAAACTTTGGATAATAATTGGTTGGCTCTAGGATGCGTATGAGTGTAATATATGTTCTAATCATTCCTAGAAGTAAATGGTCCCCAAGCCTTCTATCTGATTAAACAGCGTAGTTAGCTTGAGTGGAGAATTTCATGCGCCTGCACGGGAACCGAAATTCCACGAAGGTCACACTACTCAGTCTCCGAATCTAATCTTAAAGGTAAAGCCCGGGTAGGAGGCTTGTGAAAGTGTGTGCGATGCATGACAATGCAAAATGTAAATTGCAATAAATATATTAATACTGTAATAATAAATAAAACATGCTAAATAAAAACTAACAATAAAATAAATAAACAAAGAAATACAAGAAAAACAAATGACCAACAAAAATGAAAATTTAAAACTAAAAACAAACAATAAAATAAATAAACAAAGAAATAAAAGAAAAAACAAAGGACTAAAAATGGAAAACTGGATAATAAAAAGATAAAATGCAATGGCCTGACCCTCTAGAAAAAGGTCCCCAATGGAGTCGCCATGCTGTCGCAACGTCATTGCGACGCGGAGCGGCCGACGTCCTCTTTCAAGGGTTTTGTTTTAAAAAATAAAAGAGATGGAGTCGCCACCAATCATTTTGGGTGTGATTGGTCACCTTAAAATAAAAACTGGTCTACGGAAAGAGAAATTAGGTTCGGGGGTCGTTTGAGCGTAGGGAAGGTATTAGCACCCTACAACACCCGTTAAAAACGGTAGCCATATTTTATCTTATATTATCCAATTAATTTTTAAATGTCCTTAATTTGAGAAAATAAATAAATAATAGTTTTTTTTTAAAATGAATGTCTCATTTAATCAAATCTTAACCTTAAAAATAAGGTAAGAGTTTGATATATTGAGTGGATTTACCTTTAATTAATTATCATAATTAAATTTCCTTTTTATTGAAAGGAAATTGTTTACCTCAAGAATTTGAGAAATTTATCCCAACTCCGTCATAGGGTTTATATGATAATATTTATTTTTTTAAATGCATTGATTTATTTTTAGGAGGATTTTCGTGTGCTTGCACGAGAGTCGAAACTCTACGAAAGTCACATTACTCAGCCCTCAAAACAAATATTATTTTATTTTACAAAACGTTATTTTTAAATGAAATATGACTTGATTATAAAATCAAATTGAAATTTAGGAAAACAAATTAAATTAAAGACAAGGCTGAAATTTGCTTGAAATATATTTACAAAAAAGAATATTAAAGTTTATTTACATACTTGAATTAAGGTAAGATTTAAGGATACCTTAAAAATACTAAAGTTGAAAAGGGAAATACATTATAACTAAAAATAAAATTCAAGTATTTGAATCAAAAATCAATTGGAAGAGGAAAAAAATAATTCGTAAATGATATAATGGCATGCTTGTAATTTTAAAACCAATAACAAAAATATAATTAAACATGCAGAGGGGCATAAAAGTAATTAGAAACAGGAGCATATAAACCGGGGCATATTTGAAACTCATATAGACCATGGATATATTTGAAACTCATATAGACCGGGGGTATATTTGAAATTTCATATAAACCATGGAATATATTTTAGAAATTAAATCAATGGCAAACTTGTAATTACACCTAAATCTAAAAAATGAGAAAAAAAAAAAATATACCCACGGGAAGAAGAAGCTTCAAGCTGCTGCAGCTGTTGACGTTCGTCTGCTGCAGCTGTTGACGTTCGTCTGCTGCTGTGAGTTCGCCGCCGCCGTCGAGGGTCGTCGCCGTGGAGTTACAGTTGCTGCCGCCGTCGAGGGTCGTCGCCGCTGTGAGTTCGTGCGCCGCCGTGAGGTTCAGAGCCATCGTGAAGTTCTGCCGGAGTCTGGAGCTTGGTCCGGCGCTGTGTTCGTGAAGATCCGCCGGAGTTTGCTCGTGGGTCGCCGTTCGCCGCCGTGATGTTCGGTTGGTGTGCTGCCGTGCGCGCCGCCTTCGTGATCTGTTATAGCGCCGCCGTCGTCCGATTCTCTTCAACATCGATCTGGAAAAATCTTCGTTGAAGCTTCGCCGCCGGTTTGGTTCGATCACCGCCGTCTACTTTCGTGGAGCTTCGCCGCTGGTTTTTGGATGGCCGCCGCGAATGGGGCTTCGTCCACCGCCGTAGAGTTGTCACGGAGTTTTACCGGAGGTGGTTTGTCTCGCCGGAGTTTGAGGTTGAAGATTGGGGTTGGAGGTAGGTGATGATTACACTAAGGAGGAGAGAGAAAAGTGGAGAAAGTTGGGGTTTTTTTGAGGAGAGAGAAAAAATGGATTCTTTGTTTTGACTCAAAATAAAGTAATATCTTTCAAATTGCTAGCATTTCCAATATTCTATTCTCGAGCCTTTTGCTCTGATATTCTATGCCGTTCCTAATTTCACGAGCCTTACCGCTCTGATCTTCTCTTCTCGTTTTTTTCGAGCCTTTTTGCTCTGATCTTCTCTGATCGTTCCCCTCCTTACCTATTTCTCTTAGTCGGTATTTATAGGCCATTGAAAATCACATCTAAGGTAAAAATCTCAATGAATTTATTATTCGAAATGTTTTCTCAATTGAAATAGATTTTAGGCCAAAAATGAACAAATATTTTATATCATAAATGAATATCAAATTTTAAACCAAAAATGAATTAAATATTTTATACTCATAAATGAATATCAAATTCTAACCCAAAAATAAATTAAAGATTTTATATTCATTGAAGTAAATAAATGAATATCAAACTTTAGCCATAAAATGACTTAAAATTTGTATACTCATTAAATGTTAATTTTATTTGTCAAATTAGGTAAAGACCTTTCAAAACCGTTAATACTTTATTTTTGTTATTTTTCTCCAATTCTCAAAATTAATAAAATACAAAATTAAATAAAAAAATGAATTTAAAACTTAAAAGACTTAATCAAATATGACAAAAAATCAATAAATAAAAAGGGTAAAAACATTAATAATAAACAAATGGCCGGACCAAATACGGTGTCTACATTAACTATTAATATTATTTTCATGAATGTTGCATCAAAATAAATTAGAAGCAATTTAACAATAATTTAGGGTTGTGGGTTATACACCAAACTTTTGATATCAACTTTTGAACATGTATAGGTGAGAAAAAGGAAAAGTAAAATGGTAAAATAAGAAAGAATGGAAATAATGAAAATAATGGTATAGACTCAATTACTAAATAAAGGGTGACCTTGTAAAAGATGAATAAAAACCATAGGTGGTCACACTCTTTATAGGTATTTTAAAATGGCCATAAGTATTAAGGGTTCACATGAATGATTCAACCACCTACCTACAATGTCATAACTGCAACAAAAATAAAAAATTAAAAATAAAAAATCACACCAAACCCATTTCAATTTTTTTTATTTATGGTATGAGATTGCATTTTTAATAGTCTATTATACTCTAAAATTTAACTGTTTGATTTTAACTCAATGGTTAGAGTATTATTGTCAAACCGAGCATAACTCAATTGACATAAAGTTATGTTATCGACTAAAAGGTTGTGGGTTCAATCCTCACATTAATTAAAAATATCTTTGAAAAAAAAATGATTAGGATATTTGATAACTATTTTTATAAGTTGAAAATTTTAGACTCGGTTTGATAACCATTTTGTTTTTAGTTTTTAGTTTTTGAAAATTAAACCTATAAACAATATATTCACGTATGAATTATTTGGTTGTGTTATCTATTTTTTCAAGTGTTTTTTAAATTCAAACCAAGTTTTGGAAGAAAAAAAAAACTTTCAAAAATTTGCTTTTGTTTTTTAAATTTGGCTAAGAGTTAGTAAAGTTTTCTTAAAAAAATGAAAGTTATTGTAAGCATTTACATGTGAATGTATGATTTATAGGCTTAATTTTCAAAAATCAAAAATTAAAAACCAAATGATTATCAAACGGAGTATTAGTTTTCATGACCACAACATTTATGATGTTATATTATTCTAAAAAAATATATATAATTATTTTAATTATTACTATTACAATATATTAATAATGGGTTTATTAGATAATTTATTTAATTTTCTAGATGATTTGACAGAGAATGTGTAAATTCTAAAAAAAAAAAAAAAATGACGCTTTACAAGAATAAGAAATATCATGAAAAATGTAGAGAAAATCGAAAATTGGTTAAAAAAAAAAAAAGGAAACTTGTTTTCGAAAAAACAATTATTTTACTTTTCAAAATTCCTTCACATATTTAAATACGTTCTCAAAATTTTAAAAAACAAAAAAACTGAATTAATTATCTAATATTTTTATTTTTAAAAAACGAAAAACACAGAATAGTTATCCAACAAACTTTAATATAAATAAATTAATTAATAATAGTACTTAAAATAATAATATCCAAACATTTATAAATAAATTCTTATTTTAACATAAATTAATAACATAACGTAATACAAAAGTTTGTAATAAACATTTATAAATTGCTAATTAACTCAGGAATATGAGTCAACAAATTAAGAAATTAAGGCACTTACGAAGTTAAAATGTTATTTTTAAAATATAGCTTTTTGATTTTTTTTTTTCTTTCTTATTATTGTTCTAACTTTTTAATAAATAATAAATAAACAAAATTAAATGATTAAAATATAGCTTTTTGATTTTTTTTTTTCTTCCTTATTATTGTTCTAACTTTTTAATAAATAATAAATAAACAAAATTAAATCATTTTTTGGGGAGAGAGTAGGTAAGGTTGGGGCTTTGAAGAAATTGGATTTGGGTTGGAAATAAACTTATGGGCCTTTTATTGGGCTTTTCAAAAGCTGGTCTGACCTTCAAGTTCAAGCCCAATACTTACAGAATTCTACATCTCTTCTTCATTCGCATTCGGATAGAAGAGAAGAATAACCATTTTTAATGGTTAGTTTTGAAAAAAATAGTCGAATACTAAAATTTAAAATAATGTCTTAGACTAAAATATTCATCTAAATGGTAAACTCTAAACGTAAAATTCGTAAAATTTGATTTTAATTTTGGTAATTTAAAAAAAAAACGTTTTGGCTTTTTTTTTTCAAAACGAATTCCTTAAAACTGACATTTATAAAGATTTTTCTTTCCTTAATTTGTTATCCTTAGATAAATGCTAATTAACTCTTAGGTTAATCTTTTAGATAATTTTTAAGTTGGTCTTATTTTTTTTTAAATTTTCAATTTTATCCTTAGTATGTCAAATTTTCAAAACGATGACATTTCAATTTCCAATCCATTTCTATAGAGCAAAGGAGAAGCTCGGCTCGACGTTTTATAACATGTGTTAAAATTTGTTAACAAACAAATTGATGTATCATTTTATTGTTTAAATAACATATTTGACATGTGATTATACCACTTTGATTTATCTCTTGAAAGAAATAGATTTTGGGCATGTTTGGGAGTGATGATTGAATTATTGATTTTAAAGGAAGAGATTTAATAACAATTGATTTTGTAAAATTGATTTATATATAATCATTTTTATGTTTGGTTTGGAGTGATTTTCATATAATTAGAAGTGATTTTGAATTATTATGTTTGGTTCCAAAGTGATTTTAGAATTATTAAATTACAAAAAAAAAATAATATTTTTAAATTATTTAACTGATAATTGAAAATCAAAATTAAACAAAAATTGTTTGGAAATGATTACTATTAAAAATTAAAATCATGAAACAAAAATTCTTGAAAGGTCATGAAAAACAAAATTAAAAAGTCATCAAACTAAAATAAATAATATATCATAAATGAAAAACTATAATAAATAATATATCATAAATAAAAGGTTGCAAATGCAAAATTAAAAGGTTGCACAACGTTGGTTTCGAACCTTGGTATGAGTGAGAAAGAAGCAAAATTATTTCTCCTTTCACCAACAAACCAAATTCAGATTTTCATAAATAGATGAACATAAATAATATTTATATCCAATTGATATTTTTAATTAAAAAAAATAGTTATTTTTAAAAACTAAATATCACAATCACTTGCAAAAAATCACTCCAAAATCACCTCTCAAGTGATTGACCGGGAATCACTAAAAGTGATTTTCAATTCTTCCAAAATCACTTTTATACTATTGCCAAACATCACCATTTTGAAATATAATTGATTTTGGGCATGTAAAAGTGATTTTGGTCCTTCCAAAATCACTCCCAAACATGCCCTTTATTGTTAGGTGGATTGAATTTTGTTTTTGGACGGGTTAGATTTCATGTGCCTTATAGTGGTGTTCATGTATCTAAATATATTGATAAAATGATAATTTAAGGAACCATTAATTTTTTTTAAAAAAAATATTCAACCAATATTTTATGGAATGACCTAATTGGTCAAATTTAATACATTAAAGATAAATTTTAGAATTTCAACCGATTAATCACCAAATTGAAAATTATCTAAAATATCAACCACATTATGACAAATTATTCCAGGAGTAAAACTTGCTTACAGTATGGACTACAAGTATCTTTTGCAGCCCAATACGTATCACGGTTTGATTGATTGAATATGGATTGAATATTTATGTTATTTTTTAAATAAGAAAAAAACCCTTCACGCCGTTTACTTAGATTTTTTTTAAGTAACTTTCTCATTCTTCTTCATAAACAACTTCTCCTATTTTCTCTCTCTTTCCTCCACTTCATCTACCATGACCTTTGTTTTCAATTTCATCTCTCACTCTCTCTTCCTTTCTTTAGGATAAATATTTTTTTTTCTTTTTTTTGGTTAAGTATTTTTTAACGCAGTAAGATTTGCAATACTCTAAAGAATATTTGTAGTCAAATAAATTTTTTTTTGTTACCATTGTTTCTTGGGATTTTTCTTAAAAAAAATAAAATTCAATCGACCTTTCCCTTTTCCAACCTCAAATGAATCCAACCGTAAAATTTCCCACACTTTCTTCAAATTCCTCCAAAAACCCATTTGAAAATTTATGTCTATATAACACATAATCAGCACTGCAAATTTCAAATAACCCCAATTGAAATTTCATGACCTTGAAATTTGGAGTGCACAGAAATAAAGAGAGAGAAAGGAGGAGAAGTTGTTAATTTGATGGAATAAGAAAAGAAAAGTTACTGACAAAAACCAAGTAAACCGCTTTGAAAGATTTTATTATTATTTAAAAATGGTTTAAATATTAGTCAATCAAATCATGAGAGGTGACTGGACTGCAAAAGATACTTGCATAATCAGCACTGCAAATTTCAAATAACCCCAATTGAAATTTCATGACCTTGAAATTTGGAGTGCACAGAAATAAAGATAGAGAAAGGAGGAGAAGATGTTAATTTGATGGAATAAGAAAAGAAAAGTTACGGACAAAAACCAAGTAAACTGGTTTGAAAGATTTTATTATTATTTAAAAATGGTTTAAATATTAGCCAATTAAATCATGAGAGGTGACTGGGCTGCAAAAGATACTTGTACTTGTAGCCGGGCAGCAAGCAAGTTTTACTCTTATTCTGGAGGCAGCAACAATGTGACCGCCTCCTGTGGAATCTAGATCTTACAATTTATCGTCCCTAATAATTATTGGATAAAAAAATCGAATTTTTTTTTACTTTCTCTTTCTCTTTCTTAATTCACGTGCCAAAACACTAGTAGTCAACATTGTGACACTTTTCTTGAATAATTTCTCTAATATCCCTACTTTAATAAGGTGCCAAAACACTAGTAGTCAACATTGTGACAGTTTTCTTGAATAATTTCTCTAATATCCCTACTTTAATAAGGATAACTTTAAGAAAACAACTTTACAAAATTGGAAAAAAAATAATTTATGCCCTCAACCTATAGGAGGTTGTAATAACTAAAATCCTAAATTAATGATGGTATCCATTTAAACTCTGAACTTTGACAAGTGTATCAATTTAATTACAGCTTTTGTTGGGATTTTATTTCAAAAACGTTAATTTAAACACGTAAAAATTTATAATTTTAGCAATTAAACCCTTAAACTTTCATAAGTAAATCAATTGTATGAAAGTTGAGGTTTAATTGATAAATTATAAGCTCCGCACGTGTGAAAATTAACATTTTACTAAGAAATAGTGTAAATTGATACACTTATGAAAATTTAAGGTTTTGATTGATACTTCTAAAGTTCAAGACCATAAAATGATTTTTTTCCCTAAATTTTTTTATAAAAAAATCTCACCTAATTTAGTTTGATAGTAATTTTCACCGACCGTAAAATAAAAAGAATCTAGTTAAAAATAAATAAATAAACAAAAAAACAAAAGCAAAAGCAAAAGAAAAACAACTTACTAAAATATAGAGTAATATTTGGCTGCTAGTTCAGATACAGCTATGCAGCCAAACACGTGTCAAAGTAAAATACAAATCTTTTTTAATTTGTTTTTTATTTTATTATTATTATTATTTTTTTTTTTTTTTGAGAATATGTTTTTCGTTTAAATGTAAAACCTAAATACTAAACCCAAAACCATAAATATTAAACCATCAACTCTAAGCTTTAAATATTAAACCCTAAATTGTAGGGAAAAACATATTTTTTTGAAGAAAAAAAAAATGGAAGATTAAATAGAAAGAAAAAGAAATGCTTTGACACGTGACAACCTGTGGTTGAACCATGTCGGGCGTCAGACTTGTAGCCCTTAAATAAATGTATACCTACCAACCTAACCACTAGTTTAGCCATTATACAATATTTATATCCTAGTTCTTAAAAGTAAGATGTTTGTCAACTTTAACACAACTCAAGTGGTGTAGCATAATTCAACTAACAAAATGTACGAACTATTGACTAAGAGATCAGATATTCAAATCTCTCACCACCTGTGTTGTAAAAGACACACACAACTCGAGTGATTAAGATTTAAGACATTATATCTTTAATTAAAAAGTCAGTGACTGGAATCTCCACCACACATATTGTTGAATTCATATAAAAAATGTAAGATGTTCAAATCTCTACCCTATGTTGCTAAACTATATATATATATATATGTATATTATAAAAATTGGGAAAAACAACTTTAATTCAACGTGTCAAAACACTAGTAGTCAACATTGTGACCGTTTTCTCGAATAATTTCTCATATTTCTCTACTTTAATAAGGATAACTTTAAGAAAACAACTTTAAAAAATTGGGAAAAAACAAATTTATGCCCTCAAACTTTGGAGGTTGTATCAATTAAAATCTCAAGCTAAAGATTGTATCAATTTAAATCCGGAACGTTCACAAGTATATCAATTTACACCTTTTCTTGAGATTTATTTCAAAAACGTTAATTTAAACACGTGGAAACTTATCATTTTAGCAATTAAACCCTCAAACTTTCATAACTGAATCAATTGTATGAAAGTTTAAGAGTTTAATTGATAAATTATAAGCCTCCGCAAGTGTGAAAATTAACATTTTTCTAACAAAAAGTGTAAATTAATAAAAATTTAGAATTTTAATTGATATCACAAAGTTGAAGACCATAAATTGATTTTTTTCCTAATTTTTTTTAAAAAAAAATCTCACCTAATTTAATTTGATAGTAATTTTCACGGCGGTAAAATAAAAAGAATCTAGTTAAAAATAAATAAATAAAAACAAAACAAAAGCAAAAGCAAAAACAACTTACTAAAATAAAGAGTAATATACTTGGCTGCTAGCTGAGATACAGCTCTGCAGCCAGATACGTGGCGTGTGAAAGTAATTTTTTTTTTAAAAAAAAAAAAACGATTTAATTTTCAAATTTTGTTTTCTTTTTTTTTTCATTTCGAAAATATGTTTTTCCTTTAAAACCTAAATACTAAACCCAAAACCCTAAATATTAAATCATAAACTCTAAACTTTAAATATTAAACTCTCAATTGTAGGGAAGAAAGAAAAGAAGGCTTTGACACGTGGCAACCTGTGGTTGAACCACGTCTTGGGCCACACGGTTGTAACCCAGCTAGCAGCCAAATATTACTCTAAAATAAATGTATACCTACTAATCTAAGCACTAATTTAGTCATTATACAATATTTATATCCTAGTTCTTAAAAGTAAGATGTTAGTCAACTTTAACACAACTCAAGTGGTGTAGCATAGTTCAACTTGCATATTGTACTAATTATTGAGACTAAGAGATCAGATATTCAAATCTTCCACCACGTGTGTCGTAAAAAAAAACACACACACACAACTCGAGTGATTAAGATTTAAGACATTATATCTTTAATTAAAAAGTCACTGACTCGAATTTCCACCACACATATTGTTGAATTCATATAAAAAAATGTAAGATATTCAAATCTCTACCCTACCTTGCTAAACTATATATATATTATAAATAAATAAAGACACACTGGTTCAACAATATATTAGGTGGAGATTCATTAACCTCCTGGCAAACAATATAATTTTAACCACTTAAATTATACTATACGTTTTTTTTTAGCTCAACAATAATCCGTGGTAATTTAAAACTCAATACAAATGCAACAATCAGAGAACAACGAAAAAGGAGCAGGGTGGGTGATATTATCTGAAATGCAAGAGGCGGAGTAATGCTTACCTAGTAAAAACTTTTACCCAATGTTTTCAATCGACAAGAAGATGAAACCGACGAATCATAAGTTGGTGTAATTGTGAGAGAGATCTTGTCGTTAGCGCGAGTCTTCATTTACTGCACATGATCCTAACTTTATCGTGACTTATTATTTTAGGAATATTATTAAAGTTTTTGCATACAAATACAAATATTCAATAACTCGAAGGGCACGTGCCCTACCCCTAACCCGTTCGTGGATCCATCTCCAGCTATTAAATTATGATTTGAGTTATAGTCATATTATGAAAGAAAATGTAACAATTTACCATAAATTGACCAAGTAAGAGAATTAATATCAAATTAATAACAAGGAAGATGTAACTATTTACCATAAATTGAGGAAGTAGGAGAATTAATGAGTTATTGAATAAAAGTAAATTAAGAAAAGAACGCGATGTAGATTATTAAATTGTAATTAAAGAAGGTATAAATAAAGAATAGAGTTGGGTTGGGTTGGGTTGGGCCTATGTAACGGCCCAATAAAAACAGTTAAAAAAAAAAAAACCCAAATTGGAAAACCGGCAGTAGATAGAGATCGTAGATTTCCCGGCAAAAACCCCCATAGCCTTTTACCTAAGATTTGCCGGGAATTCTCTCTCTCTCTCTTCCAAGCTGTCAAAATTCTCTCTCCGTCTCCGTCTATTACAAGCAGATTTCTTCCTCCTCTTTTTACTATCTTTTCTCTCTCTATCCTCTCTCTCTCTCTCTCTCTTCCCCAATTCTCAGATCTCTTCCATTGATCCTCCAATGGAAGATCAACGGACCCATCAATCTTCTACTAGGGCTTCTCCTTCTCCTTCTTCTTCTTCCCCGCAGCTCAATTTGCCTCCTTCAATGTCACGAGCTTCCTCTCACTCCCTCGAAACCCTAACCCCATCTCGCCAAATCGACCGCATGATCAATATCAATCACCATTTGTCTCCTTCTAGAGCTATCTACTCTGATAGATTCATTCCCAGTAGATCTGGTTCCAATTTTGCTCTTTTTGATATCTCCCCTGTCTCCAATTCCAACTCCGATGGCCGGGAAGATACTTCCAGTGCTTACGCTACGCTTTTGAGAACGGCTTTGTTTGGTCCTGATTCTGGTGTAGTTCCTCCCGCTACTCCTGAGAAGAGAAGCTCCCCAATGTGCCTTCCCAATCATAATATCTTTCGCTACAAGACTGAGACTAGGAGGTCAATGCACTCCTTATCGCCTTTTGGATTTGATGATGCGGCTCCTGGAGTTAATCCTACTCCGGTTAAGACTCCACGGAAGGTTCCTCGATCGCCTTATAAGGTCAATTTTCTACTCCGATTTTGGGATTTCGAGTTGGTTTTCATTGATTCATTCATTGATTTATTCTTTCTTTTCATTCTCTTAGGTCTTGGATGCACCTGCTCTGCAAGATGATTTTTATCTGAATCTTGTGGATTGGTCTTCGCATAATGTGCTTGCTGTCGGATTGGGTAATTGTGTTTATCTCTGGAATGCTTGTAGCAGTAAGGTAATCCTCTCTCTGCTCTTTGATTTCCTTTTTGAGCTGATCGATCTGTGATATCTTTTATTTGCTAGTGTAAGATGGTTTTAGATTCTTAGAATTAGTCTGGATCAACTACAATTTATGTTTTTTTATGGATGTTTAGTTATTAAGATGCATTCTATTTGCAGGTCACCAAGTTATGTGACTTGGGAATTGATGACAGTGTGTGTTCAGTGGGCTGGGCACAGCGTGGAACTCATCTTGCTGTTGGAACTAGCAATGGAAAAGTCCAGGTTAGTGATGATTAGTTTAACTCTATATATGTTCTGGCATAGGAACTTCAATTTGGTTTTTTTTTTTTTTCTTTTTTCCTTCAGCTTAATTTCTTGAGATTTGCATAACTGAGATTCCGATGGATATGATTATGTGCCTGCTTTCAGTGTTGATTAACCCATGCCCTAATGATCATCTCTCTAGATTTGGGATGCATCACGCTGTAAAAGGGTTAGGACTATGGAGGGCCATCGGCTACGAGTTGGGGCCTTAGCTTGGAGCTCATCTGTTTTATCATCGGGTAGCCGGGACAAGAGTATCCTTCAAAGAGATATTCGGGCTCAGGATGATTTTGTGTCTAAACTGTCTGGCCATAAATCAGAGGTGAGGCTTATAGACATGTTATTTCCTCCTGGTTTCCACTTAGCTTCAGAATCATTTGCACAGCTTAAACTGTTTTAGACATATTAGTATCGCCATCTTATGCTTCCCATTGAATCTTTTGGGCATGAGTATATATTGAGTACTCTTACTGCTTGAAGGGTTTCTGTTTAGGGTCATTATCCTCTGTCAATTTGCATCTCTTTTTTTCTTCTTCTTTTTTTACCTGTTTCTAAGCCAGAGATTGCAACTGTTCTGTTGTAGGTTTGCGGATTGAAATGGTCATACGATAACCGTGAATTAGCATCAGGAGGAAATGATAACAGAGTAAGCCATACTGCTTTCTTCCATCCTTCATCACAGATATTTTTCCTCTTGCCATGATGACTGATATTTTTTGTTATCTGGTTTCAGTTATTTGTTTGGAATCAACATTCAGCCCAACCCGTACTTAAATTTTATAAGCACACAGCTGCTGTAAAGGCTATAGCATGGTCTCCTCATCTTCATGGGCTACTTGCATCAGGGGGTGGAACTGCAGATCGTTGTATTCGTTTTTGGAACACAACTACTAATACACATTTGAGCTGCATGGACACTGGAAGTCAGGTAATTAATTTTTATTTCTTTGCTTCTGTAACATTTCTTTCCATATATTGTTCTGTGATTCAAGCATGCGATAGAAGGAATCTTTTAGTGCTGAATTCCAGCTAAAGTAATTCAAGAATTGCTCGTTTGATATGCGGACCAAATGCTGGCAAGGCATAATTAATAATTTTCCTTGATTATTGACTTCTTGCTAATATTAATCTTAATAGAGGGAGATTTTTTGAGTAAAAAAGGCTAGGTTGGATGCCCTTTTATTTCTATTGTTCCCAACCTGGCATATGCGGTTTGATTTCATCAAAATAATACCACTGAGGTAGTTGTTCAAGTGTCTGCCATCAAGACTTGTCTTAATCTCCTTAGACCTTTTTGATTCTGAAGTTTAGATTTATCATTTAAGAACCTCGTTGGAATATCTGTTATCCGGAACAGTTGTTGATTGGCCATACTTCAATGTCAATTGGCTTAATCTCCTTAGACCTTTTTGATTCTGAAGTTTGAATTTACAGGTGTGCAATCTGGCATGGTCTAAGAATGTTAATGAACTTGTTAGTACCCATGGGTTCTCCCAAAACCAAATAATAGTCTGGAGATATCCAACCATGTCTAAGGTCCGTTGGGTTTTTTTCTTTTTTAACTTTCTCGACCATAATCATATTATGTCATTTCCTGGTCTAAATTTTATTTATGCTATTATGCAGTTGGCAACATTGACTGGCCATACTTTCAGAGTTCTTTATCTTGCCGTATCTCCTGATGGACAGGTAGCTTATTTACTTGCTTTTTTCGTGATCTCTACCTCAATATTTATAACCGTACGTGGAGAAAAAAAGTACCAATTTGTTTCTACTTGTTTTTTGATCAATTTGTTTTCCCTTGCAGACCATTGTAACAGGTGCTGGTGACGAAACTCTAAGATTTTGGAATGTGTTTCCTTCGCCGAAATCTCAGGTAAATAAATTGTCCATTTGTGTAGGATGTAAAAAAATACATGTGATTTCTTCTGTCCCTTGAATGTAGTCTTTTCAGTTGACATCACTTTCTGGATCAGATCAAGTTAGACAAAATCAAGAGCTGCTACTGAGCTGTCTTGAGCATTTTCTGCATTTTAAAATATCTATCTTTGCACATGATTAGAAACTATAGGACACATGTTTGTCTGACATATTGTTCTCTTGGGATCCTTAAGGAAAGGATTTCTTCTGTTCCAATTTCATTGTCAACTCTCAACTCTCAACTCTCAACTCAAACTAATATATGGGTTTAATTATATAATGCAGAACACTGACAACGAAATCGGAGCATCGTTCCTTGGACGAACCACCATCCGTTAACCGTTGAAGAAGCGCGGTTCAGCATGTCAGCTCTTAACACACACCCTTTTCAACTTTTTTGCACCATCTTTTTTGAGGAATAATGACAAGGATTATGTCACTGGTTTAGAAAGATTGAATGTGAAGAAGAAGAACTTAACCAAATCTGGTCTGCATTAGCCAAAGCAAAAGCTAGATGAGATCTGAGAAAAGCTGTAGATGAAAAAAGGAAGTGATGGATTTTCCAAATAGTCAGTCTTTACACGGAGGAGGAGATAGCTCTCAAATCTCCCTTATTTACTTCCCCACTTCAATAGAGAAAAATATAGTAAGTAAATAATTACCCAATATTTTGATTATTACTTCCGTGACATGTAAATTTAAGAGAGGAGAGAATTTTTATTCATATGATTCATTCATAGATATTTGGGGTATAATTCATGTACATATGTATTATTCTTTTCCATTATAGTTTGAAATCTGAAAATTTTGATGGGATTCATAAACTATTTAATATTATCTGAATTTTTAACTTTTCAGATAAACTCTTAAGAAAAAAATGTGCAAAATTTTATTCTTTTCAAATTTAGAAATATATTTGCTTTCTTTAGGTAGGTTATATCATACTATTTGAATGGTCAATATGCATCAAATGTATTGTTTTTTTTTTTTTTTTTTTTAAAAGCACTTTGGGTGGGAGATTGAACCTAGGACCTCATAGTCACTAGGCAATACATCATGCCGTTAAGGTATGCTCTTGTTTGGTGTTGAATTTTTTTTTTTAAGTTTTATTGTATTTCTTTTTAAATGAGCAAAGCATAGTTACTTTTTTTTTTTAGACGTTCTTTTTCTTTTCTAAAGTTTGATTCTCCTCTTATATTCTCTTTATTTAAAAAAAAAAAAGGAATTTTGTTTTCCATGTTTGTTATATTAGTTGATTTTATTTTTTCCAAAGGTATTTAATTTATGCTAAGTTCTGTTTGACAATTTTTTTTTTTTTTTTTTTTACTATGAAAATAAATTTGTGTAGTTGTAAAATGTCATAAATTATTTTGTAGATGGAAAGTCGTACAATATCATTAATAGCTTATAAAACAAACTTATTAAAACTTTTTTTTTTTTTTTTTTTTTGAGAAAAAAACTTATTAAAACTTTAGAACCCTATAATTGAGTAGTAGATCATTATGATAGAAAATTTACCATTTTACCCAATACAGATAAAGAAATTGGGCTTAAATTCGAAATATATGCTAATGTTTTGGGCTAATTTTAGTTATATTATAAACATTTTAATCAAATTTATATAAATTTACTTTATGAATTAAAAATTCTAATTACGTACGTGCTCATAATCAATCTAGGATATATAATCTACTCCTTGATGTTGAGAATCAAATGTATCAAATAAAATATATTTTTCCAAATAAAAATCATATCATATTATCCTAACTTGTTTCTATCTAAAACAAAATACTAAACCTCCATCACAAGCTAGCATCTTTTTTTCCTTTTCTTTTTTTCTTTTTTTCTAATTCAACTAATCTCATTATTTTATTATTATTATTTTGGATTGTCTTCTTCAAAATCCAACTAGGCTAACCGAACCACTATCAACTCCAAATACTTTTGTGGATTTTCACGTTTTCTTTCAACATTTTGTCTATTTAAAGTTCCAATGTAAATAGTACTAAAAAAAAAAAAAAGAAGTTTGTTTTTCTTCTCTGTCCCCATTGTCTTTTCATGTTCTATGATGCACTTTTGTTCAAGATTTGATATGAAAAAAAAATCATATAATTCGTTCAATAATTCCCTTTTTGATAGGTCCCACATGAATTATTTTCTCTTATAGTCTTAAAACATTAATAGATATGTAAGGAAGAAATAATAAAATAGAATATAGATATCATTCACTTTCTAACTCCAATAATTTATAACAAAACAGACAACCCACCAAATAAAAGTGATTTAAAGGATTAATTTGTTTGTATTACGGCAGCCGTCCCTTTGAAGGGTTTCCAATGCCCAACAAATCATTCTTTAATATTCACTAATATTTAATTACCATATCAATATATCTTAATCTCACATTACTACTATATGAAAATACATCAACGTAACGTCACGTCAATACGTCAATTCTTCATTACATTTAACGGGATAGGGACTACAAAGATTAACGAATTGAAAATATAAGGACCAATTTGAAGGTTTAAATAAGAAGTATTTACATTTTAAGCCCAAGCAATGAGTCAAGTGCTCTCCAACTCATTTTTGGGGGACCATGAAATGGAAGGGATGGTTGGGAAGCAACAATTGCAATCTTCTTGGCAAGATTTGGGCCGCTCGAGATGGCCCAAGTTCAATGTGGGCTGAGTTTGGATGGGCTCGTCGGATTTGGGCCCATCGAGCCCAGTTGAAGGTGGGGCTGGATCCTTTAGTGGGCCCCAACATTCAACTTTGTTGAATTCTGGAATTTTGGAGTGGAAGTAAACCCAGACCAAAGCCTCCTGTAATTCTGGGTAATTGTTGAATAAGTCCACATCTCCATGGACAAACGCATTCAGAACCTACCATTTTTTTTAATGTTTATCACGTGTCAATTATTGTCAATTCTAAAACAATTATTCCAATATATATATATATATATATGCAGAAATGTCAAATATACCAAAGCTCGTGATATTACAGTGATTATTTTATCAATGGTATATTATTGCTGACAGGAACATACCCTACATTAATTAAATATCTAAGTAATGAAAAGAGTACGTGAATAAATTCATTTGCACATTATTAATTAATTCTAAAGATGAAGTTGAAGATCTCTAACTAATTACCAACTAATTACCATTCGAATGGTCAATTTGTAAAGAAAATTATAAGGGTAGTTGAAATTGAGACTTGAATTATCTCAAATTTGTCTTTATGTTTTTTTTTAACAACTAAATGTGTGTGTATGTTAACATCACATCTATTTAAAACAAAATTATGGTGGTGCCTTAATTAGTTTAAAGCCAAATCAAGAAGATATCAGCCAAAAATCTAACCCTAACCACCGACTAAAAGCATATTTCAATTATCAATTTCAAAAGAGCAATTAAAAAAAGCAATTACAATTACACTCCAGTTGAAATCAACCACCATCAATTAAAGTTGGTTAAATTAAGGTTTTTAGTTTTCTATTTTTGAAATTTAAGCTGATTTTTTCTAAATTTTTTTACTATAGATTACACTTTACTCGAGAAACATTTGAATTCTTAGTCAAATTTTAAACATCGGTAGAAACAAGATAACAAAACAAATAAAGTTATAGATAGTCAGAAGAATTTTCAAAAATCAAAAACTAAAAACTAAATGGTTATCAAACGGGGTCTAACCTTTTAGATTTGTATCAGATTGAACTTTAAAAAGTGTCTGAAAAGTATTTAAGTTTCGATTTTGTATCTAATAAACTTTTGAAATTTTAATGTTGTGTCGTTGATATTTATGAACCTATTGAACACAAAAATAAAAGTTTAATGTACCATTAGATACATGAAATTGGAGGTGGGAAATAAAGAAATTACCACAGGGAGTTCTTTGCGGAAGATGAAGTATCTGAGATTAGCACAAAGATCTAAAAGAAAATGGCCTCCACTGATATGGCAATGAACATGAAGTGACATTTTCCCCTTCACTTTTTTCCACTCTCCAACTACTTCATCTCTTTGCAGCCAATTATACCATCCTTGCAACTGCCATCCAAATTAATTTAATTCAAACACCTTAAAACCTTTCCCATGTTGTCAAACTCAAAATTTAAAGAAAATATTTTGAATTAAGTGTTACAAATCTTATCTTATTTTACATTTACATTTTATTGGATAATTTGTTAAAAATATAGTATAAAACATATATCCATTTCAAAATTTGCGAGAAACATGTCCCACCTCTTTGGGTTCAACTCTTGGGTCAGATCCCATTTTTGGATAGAGTGTGGTGGTCTTTTGGGTCGGATTCTATTTTTCGATGGAGTATGAACCGAATACCTCTTGGACCAGATCCCATTTTTAGATCTAGTTTGAATCGAATATCCATTTGAGCTAGCTAATCTATCTTATATTGTAAGTGATGTCCTTTCATCTTTTCGATGTGAGATCTTCAACAATCCTATCAGAAAAACCAAGGATCTCTCACACTCACAGATGCCATGAACATAACTAACTGATTTTGAGATAGAATCTCATGATATCATGATAATAAGATCCAATTTCATCTGATCCTCTTAAACCAGGTTTAAATTTTGTTGAAATTCGTGACTTCCACACTTTTAAATTAAAATTAGCAAGTGAATTTTAAACCAAAAATAAGAATTTGTGATTGTTTGGAAGTAGACAAGAAATTACAGGAAAAAAGAAAAGAAAAAATGACCTGAGAATTATTAATGGTGTGAGAAATGGCAAGAGTGAGTTTAGAAGTTATATCGCTATGAGTAAGCGTATAAGTCCTTGGAAATTTGCCTGGATGCTTCTTCTCATCAACTCCTAAAAACAGAACCTTTAGCTTCGAAGCTTCAAATATGGCTGGTCCAAATAGCCTCGCAACCTAATCAACAAAACAAAACAAAACCCACTTTCAAAAATCTAATCTTTTTAATAAAAAACAACAATCAAAACAAAAACAAAAACAAAACAAAAACATACCGGGACTATGGCATGGTTCTTCTTCTTCTTGGATTTGTGTTTAGAAGGAAGAACAGAAGAATTCTGATATGGGTTTGAAGCAGGAACAAGAAGAGCAGAAGAATTAGCCATCAAAACCCTCATTTTTTGGTTGGAATAAGCTCCAGAATTCTGGGTGTTTCTTAAAAAAAAAAAAAAAAAGCTCTGTAAAATGGATTCTAAACAGAGAAATTTGGGGAAAATAAGTCTTCTACGAAACAAAAAGGAAGGAAAAGGAAAAGAAAAAAGAAAAGCAATTCAGAAATTGCTTTTCTTTTATTTTGTTGCTTATTTGATGATTGAGTAAATGAAATCCAGAAATTTAGGGAATTAGATGCGTGTTGGGAAGGAATTTGCTTTTGTTGCTGTTGCTTCAAGAACCCAACTTTGTAATAAGCAAGAGATTTGTACGTGGATGATTGCCAATACGACACCGTTACTACTTTTGACTTTCAAAATAAACACCAAAAACTCAGTCCAACATTTCAAATTTGTCGGTTTTGGTTTGGTCTCCAATTAGAATTCTATTTTTTTTTTAATTCACGAATTTCCTTTTAAAAATTAATTGAAAATTTTGAAATAAACAACATTTTTTCCTATTATTACTAAACCTATTTAATAATTGTAAATTTAGTATACCGTTTACTTTTGAGTTTAGACATAGTTTTAGGATTTCTTTCGACTGACTAAAAATTCTTTTTCAAATAGCTTTTTTTTTTTTAATATTTTTTTCTAGAAAGGTTTATAATTAAAACACGAGTTACCTTTTCTTAAAAGAGTTTTTATCTAAAAGTTTGTTTGGTTTGTTCTTATTGTTTCTCGACAAATTACTATAAAAGACAACTATTACTAAACAATATGAATTAATAACTTTAAATTTGTATTTTAAAAACAATGACCAACGTTGACTATTGTCGATGGTTGGTGACGGAGTAAGAGTGGTGGTGGTCGTCGTTAGATGTCGAAGATCACCATCACCAAAGTGGTTGTCGTCAAAGATGTCGCCAAAGATTGACTGGAGTTTCGTCGGAGGAGGTGGTGTCGGTGATCGCCGACCGAAGGTGTCGCTAGAGTGGTCACTGGAGATCAACGACAGTGGCCAGAGATGGTCACCGGAGATCGACAATAATGGTCGGAGTGGTCGCCGGAGATCGACGACGGTGGCCGAAGAAGGTGGTCGCTAGAAGTTGGTGGCGGTGGCCAACAACAATCATGGGTGGAAAATATTTAAAGGAGTAGTGTGAATGTATTTTGATAATTTTAATATATTACAAAAATTAGATAGGATTCTCAATTAAACAAAAGAAAAAAAATATATATATATATATATATTTTTAAAGTTAATAGAGGTGTTTCACCCAAAATAATTTATTTTCAAAATTCAATCTTAAAAAAAACCATTTTAAAAAATTAAACATCAAACACACTCTTAATTTAGTCTATATGATTTTAGGAATTTCAATTTAGGTCATGATTTTGGTGTAGTTTTGATTTGGTACTTATTGTTGGATTAGATCACACAATTCAATTCTATATTGTCTTTTATACCCACCCGAAAATCTCACCTATTTTTATTTTACTCAAATTTAAATCCTAAACATAGTCAACTAACTCAATTAACTAAAGAGAAAACATTTAGCACATTATGTTCTAAGAAAAATGTTAATAGTGTAAAGACATGAACAATTTCTAAGGTATTATCCGAGAGAGAATCCAAACATTCATATGGGGGAGAAAAACAAATTATCACAACAAAAATCGTTTGAATTTACATTCTCACGTTATGTTGACCTTATAAAAAAAAAAAGTTTTTGTGATAAGAATAAATAAGTAAATCAATGGCTTCTTGACTAAGTACAAATAAATTTAGTACCATCATATAATTTAACTTATTTCGATATCTTATCAAAATAGAAAAAAATAAGTTAAATTACAAGTTTAGTCCATGAACTTTAAAGTTTAGGTCTATTAGATCGCTAAACTTTAAAAAAAATTTAATGAGTCCCTAAACTTTCAATTTTTTATCTTATAAGTTTATTTTTAAAAATAAACTTATAAACGTAATTCATAAGTCCCTAAACATTCAATTTTGTTTCTAATGAACTCCTTAATTTTAAAAAGTGTCTAATATAACCAGAATATATTAGATTTAAACTTGAAAATTCGAAAACCTATGAGATACAAAATTAAAAGTTAAAAAATATAATGTACACTTTTTAAAGTTCGTAGATCTATTCAACACAAAATTGAATATTCAAAGACTTATTAAACACTTTAAAAAAATTTATTTAAGAAAAAATATGATATAATATGAATATATGTTTCTAAAATTTATAGAGAATGTTAATATATATTAAATTTAGATATTTGAAATTGTCAGGACTAAAATCACATTTCAACAATTTTTTTAATATAAATATAAAAAAATGAAAATGAAAGTTGAAATAATAATTTTAAAAAATTGTTTCTTATAAAATTAAATATTAAAAACTAATTATTTTTAATAACTAATTATTGTACTTAAAAAAAATTAACATGTAGTTGGTAGGTTTTGTAAACAAAGTCCAAAAGATATCCTTGGACTAGTGTTGCGAAATGCAGTACTATTTTTTTTATATATATAAATAATGTATTTTTATAAAATAATTACAAAAAATATAGTAATTTCAAAATTATTTGCAAAATTAGGATAGTTATCGTAAATCGTGTTCATGACCACGATTTATGATTGTTTTTTCTTTAATCTCTATTCTCTCTAAAACTCAAGAACAAGGAAGATTTTTCGTTCGTGGGAGATTTGTAGTAAAGTGAACCTATAATGTATAGAATTTCATTGTTAGGGGACGTTTAACCTAGAGAGTTGGAGTGGTTTAGTATCGAGTTGTTGAGTTGTTTTTTTTTACAACTTTTTCTTTAATATTTCATATTTTTATTATTTTTTTAATAATGCATTTAAATTCATGTTTCGTGTGTGGTTTGTTGCACAGATGCATGATCAATCAATCCCACTCTAGGCTATCTAGGTGATGCGATCTAGGTGTTGCACTCACTCACCCGTTGCACCAAAATGGTTGTTTGATAATCGTCACTCTGGGCTATCTAGGTGATGCGTTCACTCACTCGTTGCACCAAGTAGTTGTTTGATAATTTAGGGCAAAATCGAATAGGTGATGCGTTCACCCACTGCACCAAGTGGTTGCTCGATTAAAATTTGGCCCAATTTGGACGATAATAATGCATTTAAATTCATGTCCCGTGCGTGGTTTGTTGCACAACTGCAGGTTTTAAATCACTCTTGCCTTGTGTGTGGTTTGCTGCACAGGTGCAAGATCAATCAACCCCCACTCTGGGCTATCTAGGTGATGCGATCACTCACCCGTTTCATCAAGGGCTATCTAGGGGTAGAATCAAACCCCCACTCTGCTATCTTAGGCGTAAATGTGGGCGGCCCAATTTGGGCGGTGATAATGCATTTAAATTCATGCTCCATACGTGGTTATGTCTTTGACTAAAATGCCATGAGTTCATCATCGCAATAATTAAATACATTTGTAAAAAAAAAAAATTGATTGAACAACCTAATTAATATTTAAAATAATAAAAATAGGTTGAATTGAGAGAGGGAGAGAAAAATGTGTTGTTTGAAAAAATGAGACAAATTTCAATAGTAATTACTCTTGAAGTTAGGGGAATTGATATTTTTTACTCGAGTTTAATAATTAAGCAAACGCTTACTCCCAACTTCGTGGGTCAAACCAACCGCTTGAAAATTCGAGAACAAGAAGAGAAAGAAGAATAAGCTGAACTCAAGAACAACAATGGGAAATGGCCACCAACAAACCCCACTTAACACTTAACATAGAGCTTAACAAGGAAGAAGGAAACCCTAAACCCTCTCTCTCGATAACACGCACGCGCATTTCTCTCTTTTTGCCCCATTTTCTTGTCATTTTCCCTCCGATCCGATACAACAACAATAATTCAGTTTCAAAACTCGGTAAATTTCGGATTTACCCCCATAATTCATGGCTGTGGAACAATTGGGGGTATGGCCCCTAGTCGGTTCGTAGGTCCACTTATTATATAATCAGGTTCTCGGTGAAAAGAAAAAAAAAATACTGGACCACAATATAACCTAAATAAAAATTAAAAAAATAAATACTAATAATAAGATAAATAATAAAGAGTAAAACTTGCTTACAGTCCTACAAATATCTTTTGCAGGCGCCAAACAGAGCATAGCTCAATTGGCATAGGGTTGTGCTGGTGACCAAAAGGTCATGGGTTCAATCTCCGCATTAATTAAACTACCGTTGCAAAAAAAAAATAAAAAAATATCTTTTGCAGCCCAACACGTGTCACAATTTGATTGACTGAATATTTATATTATTTTTTAAATAAAAAAAAGTTCCTGTTTACTTAGATTTTTTTCTTCCGTAACTTTCCCTTTCTTTTTCGTCAGATAAACTTCTCCTAATTTTTCTCTCTTTCCTTTACTTTCATCTGCTATGACCTTTGTTTTCAATTTCATCTCCCACTCTCTCTTCCTTTCTCTACCATAAATATGTTTTTATTTTTTTTTTTGGTTAATTTTTAACCCAAGATTTGCAATACTCTAAAGAATATATATCTCTAGACAAATAAAAAAAAAAATTGTTACCATTTTTTATTTTTGGATTTTTCTTAAGAAAAATAAAATCCAATCTACCTTTTCTTTTACCAACTTCAGATGAATCCAATCGTGAAATTTCTCACTCTTTCCTTCACTTCCTCTAAAAACCCACTTGAAAATTTATGTCTGTATAACACACAATTAACCGTGCAAATTTCAAATAACCCCAATTGAAATTTCATGACCTTGAAGTTTTTTTTTTGAAACAATCAGAAACTTATATTAAGCCACAAGGGCATTATAGTCTTTACAAGCAAGGTATAAAAGCCACGAAGGGCAAGAAGAGTCCCAGCTAACAGAAATTGGGGAAAAACTTCGGGCTAGAGTATTTGCGATTCGGTTCCTCTGGCGGAGAACGTGGCTGATGGCGAAATCTTCGAAGGAACTTCGAAGGATTCAAATCTTCAATCCATGTGTTGATGTCGTTGAAGAACGGAGCGTCAGATAGCAGGGCTTGAACGACTGAGGCACAATCGGACTCGACGAGCAGACGCTGATAACCCAAGGAATGTGCGAGGCGAACTCCCCAACGAAGGGCTTCCAGTTCTGCATGAAGGGGGTTTTGAAAGAAGCCCTCCTTTAGAGAAGATGCATGGCAGATTAAGGCAGAGGAGTCCCTGATTACAATACCTATTCTAGCAGTGGCAGAATTAGAAGACCAAGATGCATCAACGTTCAATTTAAAGAACCCTTCAGGGGGAGGGAGCCAAGTGCCAAAAACTTGTTGCGCACTTTTAATGCAGAGCAAAACCGCAAGTGTACGGGTCAAGTAATAAAGTGTAAATGAATACGAATATCGTCCTCAAGACTGGCTTTCTAGCTCACTTAAGTACCCCGAATAATAGTGTTTAATTTTATCTAGAGAAATAAGATGCAAAGTGGGTTGTGACAAAAATTTCAAAATCAAACGATACAATAAAGTAACAAATTAAACAAATCACGAGAGAAGTATCTTAGGGATTTGATTTCACCAATTAGATTGACGCTTCAATCAATCAAATGCCTAGATTATTCATGCAAATTTCCATATGTCTAGAAGAACAAAAATAACAATCGACTCTTACAAGCGCAATTGGTCTCATGCAATATAATAAAACTAATTGTTCAATCTAGTTTTTAAAGACATGCAAGGCATTAAAAACTCTTCTTTAAAACAACTTCTAAGATAGCCTAATCATTCCCATGTTAGAACTATTCTTAGTCATGCAATTAAGATCTAGTCTAAATCATTCTCTTTCAAGCATAATTTAAACCATGAAGACATACAACCCTTGGCCAAAAGATTATAAGCATTAAGAAAGTAAAAGCACGAATGGGCAATAAGCATTCAATTAAGTAAAACATCAAAACTAAAATGCTACATCAATCCGCAAGATAATAAGTTTAGCTACACATGTTCAAAACTAAAAACATCTTAAACAATAAGAAATTCATCAACAATGTTCTAAGAAAAGGGAGAAATAAACTCCATGTCGTGCCGTTCTCCGTTCCCGGCTTGTGATCTACAATCTCTTGCTTCTGAATCTCTTCCTCAGCTTCAATCTTCGTTCCTCTCCTCTCCAAAGTGTCAAAGTCTCGAAAATAGGGTTTTTTCTCTCTAAAATCTGGTACCTCAGTCGGCTGGAAAAAGGGTCTATTTATAGTAAAAATCGTGACAGCGTCTCGACGCTGTCCCGAAAATATCCTCTTCCTGATTTGGAAAGCCAGCGTCGAGACGCTAGGCACAGCGTCTCGACGCTACGGACGGAAATGACGATGGAAGACTATCCGTAGCGTCTCGACGCTACTGCTGCGAGATTCTTGGCTGGGAAGCACTATTCAAGCGTCTCGACGCTCCAGGCGGCGTCTCGACGCTCTGCCCTCGAGATTTATGGCTTGGACTTCATCTCCAATCACCCAATTTGGATCACACTTCTCATCCTAATCCTCAATAATGCTCCATTAATTTCTATTTAGCTCCATTTAGCTCTAACGGCTCAATTCATATAAGATAAAAGATAATCAACATTAAGATGCTCATTTACACGGTCAACTAGCGATAAAAAGGCTATAAAGATAGCTCACTTTGTGAGCTATCAGCGAACTCCCAAACGAAGGGCTTCTAGTTCTGCATGAAGGGGGTTTTGAAAGAAGCCTTCCTTTAGAGAAGATGCATGGCAGATTAAGCCAGAGGAGTCCCTGATTACAATACCAATTCCAGCAGTGGTAGAAGTAGAAGACCAAGATGCATCAACGTTCAATTTAAAGAACCCTTCAGGGGGAGGGAGCCAAGTTGCAGAAGCATTTGTTTGGCCATCAGAGTTGATAAGAGAATTCGAGTGAGAGCCTCTAATATCAGTCTCCGTAAGGTAATCAGAAATCCAAAAAAACTTTGAGTCAATATCAAGAACTTGCTTCCCATAAATAACTGAATTTCTGTCATTCCAAATAGCCCAACAAATGATACACGCTAATTTCAATTCATATTTGCTTGCAGAGGAGATCCAATAGTTCCAGTGATCAGAAAATTTGAAGAGGGCAAAATTCTTAAGGAAAAAAGATGGAAGGAGACAATTCCAGATTACTTTGGCCCTTTTGCAAAAGAGAAGAGCATGGAGAATTGATTCAACAACATTTGGACAAAGATGACAAGAGGTACAACAATTAACTCCTCTGTCATTAAGGGTAGCATAAGTAGGGAGATAACCTTTTAAGGCTTTCCACATAAAAATCTTAACTTTGTTGTGAATTTTTAGACTTCATAGAGCTTTCCAAAACCTTTTTGAATGACTAGGATCAGAGGGGCCATCATAATATAATTGAGCAAGGCCAAGCTTATAACCACTTTTAACACTATAATCACCATTTTTTGTATAATGCCACATCCAACTGTCTTCCCCTGCATTTTTGCTAAGGGGGATAGAGCAAATAACAGGAACATCATCTTCATGGAACAAGGTAGAAAGAAGAGGGATATTCCATCTTCTATTTTCCATAATTAACTTGTTCACAGTAGTGTTGAGGGGGTTAAAACGAGGGTTGGAAGGGGTAAATAAGGATTCTTTAGGGATCCACTTATCTGTAAAAGCAAAAATACTCAACCCATTCCCTACTTTAAACCGAATTTCTTTGGTTAGAAGGTCTCTTCCCCAAAGAACACTTTTCCAAAAGAAAGAGGAGATGTTCCCAATGAAGCATGAAGGAACTCTGAATCAGGGTGATATCTAGCTTTTAGTGTTTGGGCTGTGAGACTTGTGGGATTAGTTAGTAATTTCCAAGCTTGTTTAGTCAATAAAGATTGGTTAAAGATCTCAATGTCTTTGAAGTTAAGACCTCCCTGATCAGGAGGTTTGCAAAGTCGATCCCATTTACTCCAGTGGATTTTCTTTGAATTATTATTAGAGCCCCACCAAAATCTAACAATAGCTCTAGTGATGTCAGAGCAAACCCATTTAGGAAGTCGGAAACAACTCATAACATAGGTAGGGATAGCTTGTGACATGTGGCTGGGCTACAACTATCTTTTGCAGCCCAGCCACATGTCACAATTTTGGCAGCAGCCCATCCACATGTCACAAATTTATTGGCCAAATATTTATGCTATTTTAAAATTTAAAAAAGTACGTCGTTTATTGCTTTTTTTTTTCTTCCTTTATTGCTCTCTTTTTTTTCCCTTACTCGGTGACTTTCATTCTTCCATCGGCCATGAAAATTTAACTTCAACCTCCAATAGATTAATCGCAAGACATAAATCTCAATTGTCTCAAACAATGCAAACTTCATCCACTCGGCTTCAATTTCATTATCAGTAAGACAGTAAGAATAAAAGAGTTATTGCATAACAGAGAATGGAGGAGGACATTTTTCTTATTATTATTATTTTTTAATTGTGTTTGTTCTTCAATTTGCATCCACCTTAAAAGAAGGATTGGAAAAGAAAATGGATGAAAAAGTGGAGAGAAGAAGGAAAAACCTATAAAGAATCAAAGAAGAAAACGAAAGTAAAAGAAATAAATATACTGTTTCTTTGTTCATTTTGTATTTTTCTCTACAATGGAAAAGTTAATTTATTGGAGGTTGAAACTTGATTTTTCGAGTCAAAAGGTGAGAGTTACAAAGTAAAGAAAAAAAAAAAGAAGGAGAGCAATAAACGGCGTGAAAAATTAATAAGACTTTTTTTTATTTAAAAAATAGCATAAATATTTGACCATTAAAATTGTGACAGGTGGCTGGGCTGCAAAAGATAGTTGTAGTCCTGCAACTAAGTTTTACTCTGATAAAAATGAAAACCGCCCATCTCATTTTTTTTTTTTAATAATAAATAATAATAATAATAAAAAAAAAAAAAAAAAAACAAAATTAAATTAAAACTTTTTTTTTTCAAGCTCCTCTCCGATTAAGGTACGTTAAAACATTTTTCCTATCTTTAACTCTATTCTTTTTTTTCTACACATATTAACTCATCTCTCTTTTTTTTCTCTTTTGCTCCCCAATCGGTAAAACTTTATAAACTAAGAAAAACCAAACGAGAAATGAAAGGATAAACGAAAAAAACTCAAAATAAAATAAAATATATATATATATATATATATATATATATATCTAAAAATAAAATAAAATAACCGTATATAAAAATGAAGCATAAGGTAGATCCGAAAACTTAATATATATAGAAAAATGCTAAACTCAAACTTACTAAAAACGTGATGAAATAAAAGAGATTCATGCTCGCTGGATAAGGTGGGATCCTTAGGACATATGTGTCCTACCATGTGCAACTTCGAATCAAACTTAAATTAACATTTGAGGACGATTTTTTTTTATTTTTTTATTTATTTTTATTTTTTTTAATTTAAGAAAAACGTGGGTGAAAGAATAGAGTATGTGTGCTCGTTTTTTTTTTTCCTTTTGTGATTGAAACTTTTGGATGTTGTGCTGTATTTTTTAATATAGATGAGAGTGTGGTGAAAAAAGTCTTTGAATGAGAAAATAGAGGGATTTTATAATCCAATCCATTTCCATTTTTGTGTATTTATTTTAGTATTTTGATTTTAAAAATTGAAAACTATCCCAAAATTTGTTCACAAAAGAGATACAAAAATTTAGAATCAAATCTAAAATTTAAAACTTTACTCCAATAAAACATAGTTCCAACAAAACATAGGTAAAAAAATAATCTAAATTAACAATAAAAAAAGATTAAGAGATTAATAACAATCAATTAATTAGAAAACATCATAAATACACATAAACATTATTAATCTAGCCAATTAATTAAAAAAAAATTGGGCAAAAAAAAATCATTAGATGAATAAAAGAAATCATCACAGCAGTTTCCTTCCATTTCAGTGCTTCATAAAGCTAAAATTGATCAAAATTGAAAGTAAAAGATCAAAATATACATTTTATAATAAAGAGACCACAATAGATAAAAACATAAACGGAAGGAACCAAAACAATAATTTTCCCTATAATATATATATATAGAGATGTAATAAATCATTAAGCATATTTAGGTTGTTTAGTATAAATGCTAAAAATTAATGTAAAAATATATTATAAATTAAAAAAAAAAATGAATGGAAAAAATGTATGAATTTTTTTTTTTTTTTTTTTTGAAACAATCAAACCACTTTATTAAGCCACAAGGGCATTAAGAAAAAATGTATGAACTTTATATACACATAAGTTGCTTCAAAATCAAATATGAATAAGTTATCTTTATAAATATACCCAAAAAGATAATGATTTTTGAAATGTTGAGTAAACTTTTTCCATAAAATTAACTTTCTTTTTATGGAATTTTTTTTACTAAAAATTAGAAAACTATTTATTTGTATCCATTTTTATAAGCCGTTGATATATATAATTTAAAGAAACTAAAACTAAAATTATAATTATACAATATATTTTTCATTATTTCACATTGCTGTTTTATGGATGAATTTAAATTCAGTAAAGAAAATATGGTTTACAATCAAATTTAAGATAAAAATCTAAATTCTTTACTTTAAATGTATTTTCTGTACAAAAATTGATTTTAGAAATGATTTTTTTTTAATTTAAAAAGTAATATATATATATGACAAAGACAAACAGCTGGGATTGTACTCCGAACCAAATGGGCAAGTGGAAATTACTATTTCAAATGCACACCTTCTTCAACAAAACAAAGTCGTTGTAAATATTCAGGTCTGTTACACGGATGATTTGGTAACAGTGTTCAATTTTTTCAATAATACTTTTCTCTAATTTATTCTCCTGGTTATATATGTACTTGCTCTTATGATGATATAATAAAAAAAAATGATAGAAATATTCATGTGAATTTGACATAATATAGTATTAGGTTATTCTACAAAAATCCTAGAAAAAAAACGACTATTCTAAACCCTAGGGCGGAGGCGACTTGCGGCCATCGGAATTCGAAAAAAAAAAAAAGGAAAGACATTGAGAGAAGAGATTGGCAGTGTGAGATCGAGTTCGTAGGCATGATTCAACCTGAGATCGAGTCGTGGGCCAGTAGTGGATCTGAAAAAATTCAGTCGATGTGCGTGAAGTGGAAGACGGGTCTAATTTTCGAAGTTGTGTGAAGAAAAAAGTGTGTGAACAGTGGCGCCACAGTGACGAACTGTGAAAGTTGTTGATTTTTTTAGATTTTGATTTTCAATTTTTTTAAAGATGATTGACGGTTGCAAAGAGTTCGAAGGCGAAGTGTGGTGGCGAGTCTAGAAGTGATCATTTTCTGTCGGTGGTGATATTTGGCCCTGATTTCGATTTCGAGAGGGGCGTGAGATTTTTTAAGAAAATTGTTATTTGTGAAATTTCGGTAGTGACATGATGAGGTGTCAACCATTACCGAGAGTTCGGTGGTGGGTCTTCTCCAAGAATGCAGTTCGGCGGAGAGTTACGATGTTCGACAGTGACACGAAACTCTCGATGGTGAAGTGAGGGGTAATGACCATTACTGAGAGTTTAGTGGTGGGTCTTCACTGAGAATGCAGTTCGATGAAGAGTTTCTGTTTGGCCATGACACTGAGAGTTTGGTGAAGACGTGAGGTGATTCGATGTTCAACAGTGATTGTGATTTTTTTCTGTTTAAGTGCGACATTCGATCGAGCCCTTCATGCTCCAACTTGAGTGAGGGTATTGAGATATATTCTTGTGATATATCTCAAGATTATTATTTTTGGACTATATTTAGTTTAGAGAGAAATTGAAAGAGAATGAATTTATTCCCTTTATTATATATGTACTTGTTGGCATGATGATAAAATTAAGTATGGATACAAAAATTGTATTTTTTGTCATGTAGGAAGAAACCAGATGCTACTAAGGCTGCATTTACTTTTCTCCAAAACGTAACGAATCAATGAAAATTTTCACAGTAGAACCCACAATTATTACGTTTGAGGGTCAAAGCGAGCATAGCTCAGCTGACACATGTATAACTTAATGACCAAGAGGTCTGTGGTTCGAATCCCCCCACCTCCAATCCCCAATGTACTCAAAAAAAAAAAAAAAAATTTATTACGTTTGAGGGCGTTTACCAAAATTTCTAAACGTAATAGAACTGTGGGTCTCACCTTGAATTGCCTAATCCCATTACACCTCGAATTGCCTAATCCCATTACACCCTTCCTTGCGGTGCTCGAAATGTCCTTTCTCTCCCTGATTCTTCCTCTACCACCTTCCTTGCGGTGCTCAATGGAATTGCCATTACAGATTATGTGGGACCCACTTATTTTTTACCAATTTTCTTCCCCAAATGTCCTTCTTTCTCTCCCTGATTCTTCCATCTGTGAGACACTTCATTTTTTTTTCCTTTCTTCCTTTGTTATTCAATCTCTAATTTATTTTTCATCCAACACTTTTATCTTTCCTTCCACAAAACTCATTTATGATTTTCTGGGTGTTTACGGAGACGAAATGCACAGAAGATGAAAAAAATACATATTTACACGATTCGATAAACTATCATGATTTATATTACGAGAAGCAAAATGATTAACATTTTGATAAAAAACACGATTGCAAACATGACTACAAACATGCGTCCACACTTTTCCAAACGGAACAAGTTTTTTTTTTCATCCAAACTTTCCACGTGAAGCAATCACCATCTGCTTCTTAAAAAAAACAGGAAAACAAAATAAACAAACGACCATACCTAAGAAATAAGAATGATGAAGAAGAGAAGTCCAACGGCCTTTTGCGGGGAGACGAAGGAGGAGGAAGAGGAGAAGACTGGAGGTCTTTTTTTTCATTTCATTTTTTAATTATAACCGAGGGTATTGTGGTAAATTCACGAATGATTACGTTTGATTTGGCCAAAATTACGTTTGAATTGACCTTAAGTAAACATCAGCAAAGGCTAACCTGATTACGATTAAAGTCTTAATTCATTACAATTGATTTATTACGATTGTTGGAGAAATTACATTACGGAGAGGTAAACGCAGCCAAGCAACAATTTATGTGTGTGGACGGAGTACTCTAATCAATTGTAGCCAATTTAAAGTAACAAATGGAAGGTGGGAAATCAAACCTCCGACTTCAAGAGAATGAGTACATGTCAATTACGGTTTCATGTCAATTACGGTTGAAGTATGCTCATTTGGACAAGACGACATGAATTTTAGACTTATATTATTGTATCTTTTATTAGTTGAATTGCTATCTTCTTAAATCTATAAGGTTAAAAAATATTTTTCTATTATTTTAATTATTAAAAAAAATCTTTTTTTCTCTCTTTTTTTTCATTTTTACTCTCTTCCTTCTCTTTCTTCTCTCCTCCTTCTATCTTCTCCATCTCCATCCTTTCCAATATGATCACTGATGCCTTATTGTGACTGCGGACAATTTGAACTTTTAATTCCATTAAATTGAATTCTAGACATTAAGCATTGCAATTTCTATCTTTTGTTCAATTCCGGCCAACTTAACCTCCTAATTTTAACAAAAATCAAGATAAATATTTTCTAAAACAATTAATTTAGGGTCTGTTTGATAACGTTCTTGTTTTCTGTTTTCTGTTCTCGTTTCTCATTTTGTAAGAAACAGACTTGTTTGATAACTATTATCGTTTCTTGTTTCTAAATTTTGAGAAACGTTTAAAAAAAAGGCCAAATTTGAGGAACTACTAAAATATGTTTCTCTTGTTCCGTTTCTTTTTATATTAATTCGTTCCCTTTATTAAATAAACATTCTATTGGTCTGTTGGTCCAAAATAGGTCAAATTTGATGAAATTAAAATTTTAGTATAAATTTTGACACGCATTGTCAAAATCACGAGTAAAAGTTCAATTTTTTTCAAATCTTTTACGCACATTTCAACTAAACCAATGTGACAAAATTTGAGCATATAGGTAGTTAAAAATAGCTTTATAGATCAATTTAAAGAAAAAAGATTAAAGAAGATATAAAGAAGAAATTAGAGGGTTGAATAAATTAGGGGAGGTCATTGTCATAAATCCCACTGGAATTGGGAAAAAAGAATTTGAATAGGAACAACCTCTTTTGGGTAAAGTTACGTGTGGGAACAAAATTAAGAAACCTAATTTCCAAATTAGGGTTCAACTTTTGGGGGGAAATTTCTACTACTCTTATGGAAGTTCTCCATATATACCCTCCATTCAATTCAAGCCACGTGGCCTTTTGTTTGTTCCTTAACAAATCTGAAAAAATATGAGGGGCCACGATTTTTATTTTCACCCCTTCTACGAATTAATTTTTTATTTATTTATTTATTTATTTTAAGATTCTCTCAAAAAAAAAAACAGAAAGGTGGACATTAATATAAAATTATAATTGTTGTAAAAAAAAAAAAAGAATATATATATATATAAAAAAAATTATAATGATTTTGTGTACTTATCTTTCATTTATACTCCGAAGGCCCAACTAGACCAAAAAACACACAACACAGCCTGCCTAATAGGAATTCTAGTTTTTTTTATCTCCATCCACAGAAGTTGACTTTTTTCAAAATTAATTAATTCAAATTTTAAATTTCAAAGAAATAATTACAGCTTGGACTTGACACAAATTCAAATCACTCAAACTCTGGTTGGTTGGGAGTTTATGGATAATCAAAAAAAAAAAAATAATAATAATAATAATAATAGTAATAAATAAATTCCTCTTAAATGTCACTTTTAAAGAATAAAAATATTAAATATTAAATCTATGAATAATGTCGGCACTTAACTCTCTCACATGAGTTTAATATTCCACACTTCCGATCATTTTACTCTTCTTAGATAATTCATATATTCCACATTTCGGATCATTTTACCCTTCCTACATAATTCATACACAGTCTTCTGAATTTTAAGGACAATGTATCAGAAGGCTAGCCCTAAAATTAAGCTAACTATCAAGTCTTATTTTCATATCTTTTTTCGAAATCTGAGATATTTTGTTGAAATAATTTTTCAAATATTTTTTTGAATTCTGAAAAAACTATAATCCTACCCTCTAGATATTTTGTTGGAATATTTTTTTGAAATTCTGAAAAAACTTTACCTTTAAAAGCTACAATATACAAGACTCGTCTCAGACTTTAATTCCAAAAGCAATCAAATGGGTAGTCCAAATTTTGAGATTGTTATGAAACAATTTCTTCAGGTTTGATGGTTTCTCCGGTGGTTGAATAGGGCAAAACAGAGGTTCGGGCTCGATTTCCGATGGGGAGTTTGTACGATCGGTTTAATTTGACAAATGTGATTGTTTCAGAAAAAAGGTCGTTATGTGAATATGGATGTACCTTTCCATGTGGTTAATGTTCATTTGTATTACAATCTTTTTTTGTCGATGCAACGAGATGGAGTGATTTCTAAGGAAGCTCGAACGACGCCGTTTAGTCTTATGGTTGCCTTTTCGGTCGGAGAATCTGACAGCGAGGTAAAAGAGTATTTGTTTATGGACGATGATGAACTGTTGGAGATGGAAATTGCGGAAGGTAATTCTATTGAAAATGAAAAAGTTTGAGCCAATAACACAGAGGGAGAAATTTGTGTGTCAATTCAATTGAATTTGATTTGCAGCAATCAATTTGAGCTTGATTTTTTTATTTGAAAATTCATAAAGTTGTTGTCAAGCACCCAAGAGGAAGGCAAAAAAGGCTGCAAGTATCTTAGTGTGGAGTGATTGTTGGTGTGATTTTTTTTTTTTTTTTTTTTTTGTTTTAGTAGGAGTGGGGGGATTCGAACCACAGACCTCTTGGTCATCATTTGTTGGTAGGGGTGTGATTGTTGGTGTGATTTTTGATTATTTGTTGGTGTGATTTTTGATTATTTGCAACTGGAGCATTTTACTTTGTATAAATAAATACTCTGTCTATGTTACATATACACTATAATTGTTTTGTTTTTCCACTAATTACAGAATTTTTACGACTTTGTAGGCACATATACAACACAAAAAGTGGATACTTCCTCATGTCCCTTTTCTACATGTTTGTTTGAATGGGTATTCAAATATTGTAAAAAAGAGAGGTAATTGTGGATGTTTGGTTTGCTTTTTCCTCTAGTTGTTTCACCTCATATTCTCCTACTTTCTAATTTTTTTTGGAAGATATTATTAGAAGGTCGACTATCAATTATTCTGAAAGCCATGAATGTTACTGTTACAAAATTAGGTTCCGAGATACTAACGGAGGAGACATAATCAATTTATTTTAATGCAAGTTCAAGATTTTAATATTGCAAAAAAAAGTAAAAATAGTTGATTCTATGGTAATTTTATCGGTAAAATTGCTATAAACATTTTTTTTTTGTTTTATTAATTCACTGTAATTCATAATACTTGATTTCTTTAAGTTCTTCTAACAAATCCCTCATACAACTACGAGTTTCTTTCATGATCTCTGCTAAAAAATAAGACAAAGAAATAAGTCATAGCCAAAAACTTCAATTGAAATTGAAGAAATTGAAAAGAATGTCGATGAGCAAAGGAAGCTTCCCGAGCTCAAACTTGGTAAAAACTACAAAATTACTATTCTTCTTTTTTGGTTCTCTCTCGGTGTACATATTGATTTTTTGGATTTTTTTTAATTCATTTGGTAAAGTACAAAATCACTCTCCTTCTTTTCTGAATCTCCTCCCTCGTAGCCTCAAGATTAGTAGGGTTTTATAAATAGGTACAAATATCATATTTATTTCACAAATGACCAAACACATTAGAAGTATTTCACAAAATTTAGTGTTGAATTACATTTTTGGTAAGAATATGAATTTTAATATTAATGGTGAATCTCATTAATTAAGCAATTAAATATATTAATGATAATTTATTGTAGATTTGCTAGAAATCTTCTCTTTCCACCAAATAGTTTCCCAAATTGAACGAAATTCAAAAAATCAGAAATACCGCCATTATCTTTGACCAATACTTTCAACAAGATTTCTCTGAGAAACCATTCACATCAACATTTTTAATCAGTTATACACCTATATACATAGTATAATAGCATATATATTAATATACTGTCATTTGTTAACAATATGTAATTAGTTATACATGGTATATTTATTAAGGAGAGAGAAAATTAATTGAGAGCATAATAGTCTTAGAATTGAGTGAAAACCTATTTGCGAAAATGAATGTATATTTGGACATTTTTTAAAAAGTAATTTTTAAGTAGGCTATTCTACCCAATTTTCGTTTATGGTATGCGTTGATGCCTCATGCAATCATATAACTTAATTTTCTACACTTTGTTACCACATACACATGTTTTTCGTTTCAAGAACAACAAAAAAAAAAAACAAAAAAAAACCTACATCTTTTTTTTTTCTTCTAATTTCTAATTAAAAGAAAGTTAAAGAAAATGTTAGACTCTGTTAGACTTTTTGTTATGAGGATTAATTTATTTCTACATCATTTATATTAAAATTTATTTATTACTAATAAGAAATAATTATATTAATTTATTTTTTTAAAAAAAAAATGAATTTTACCAAACACATTAATATTGTTTACTAATTTTAAATTCAAATTAATTTTTTTAAATTGGAACCAAATGTATTAATATTGTTTACTAATTTTAAATTCAAATTAATTTTTTTAAATTGGAACCAAATGTATTTGCAGATATGATGAAAATAAGAAATTTATTTTCTTTTTCGACTAATTCTTTATTTTTGAAAAAAAAAATGGGATCAAATTTTCGGATCATGAACCAAATTACCTTATAGTTTTGAATGAATGGAAGAAGACCCATTCCTATCTGCATGTGCGCATGGGATAGAAAAGCCCATAACCCTAACCGAACTGAATTATTTTATTTTATTTTGAGGAGCTCCGATCCAATTATGATTTTGTTAAATTCAAGCTTAAATTTGAATAAAGTAAATGATTGGTTATTTTCTGATACACACAAGTAGGTTTGAGCATTCTTAGTAAAGAATATTAAGGGTTTGGGTAAGGTCTATTTAGGCCATGTGCTGGTTAAATAAAAAGCCAAATCCATCGAACTTATTAAATCTATTGTGTGTGGACCTTAGTTACATGTTCAGTTAGGCTAATGTGTTTCCTTCTTTTTTGAAGAACGTTAGGTAATTTGTTAAAACTTTGACCAAATTAGAATTTGAATGTTGAAATGAACTACTAACTCAACTACATACATGGTATTAAGGACAACGGAACTCAGACATCTCCACGATAATATGATATTGTCCACTTTGGGCCTCATGGCTTTGCTTTTGGTTTCACCCAAAATGTCTCATACTATTGGAGATAATTGTCCCCCCTCATATATTCATGATCTTTTCTTTTTCTAGACAATATTGTTTGTATCCTAATACATGATAACATTAATGTTACGATAAAAACACAAAAGAAAAACAAATTTACATAGTTCACTAATTAGCTACGTCTACTGACAGAAAAGAGAGAACAGTATTATTTCAAATAAGAGAGAATTACAAAAGACAGATTAAGAGTGGTTGAAATAGTCCTTACAAAATTTATATATGAAATTCTTCGACCATAATAGACCAAAAATCAAAACAGACCCCTATTGAACCAGAGTATCATATTCGAGGTATTCCAACACTTGAAAATAAAATTATAATGGAATCTTGAATAATTCAATCACTTTATATTGTGGTTTCTGAAATTTCAAAATCTCAAAAGACTCAAATTTCAAAAGCAGGCCAATAAACAAAATTACAAAAATAGAAATATTTTACTACCGACCAAAAAATAAAACTCAGGGGGACCAATAATATGGCAATATCATGTTCTTCTTCTTTTTTTTCTCTCTCACAAATCAAACAAAAGACATGTAAAAAAACTAATTATTGCAGCCTTCAAATATAGCTAATTTTCCATTTCCCCATCAGTCTCATTCAAACTTCACAATCTAAACACCAAATTTCTACATTTTTTTAAAGTAAAAGAAACCATAAAATAGAGAAACAATTAAACATGTTATAGATTGAAATCACAGGCAAAATCTGAGTAGAAAAAGACAGTAGATCCGACAAAGATGGTACAGTTCCTAAATATACAGTTAGTTTCATTATATACTTTTCCTCCTAAAGTATATAATGAAACATTTTATCAGAAACATATTTTTGGTTTTTTTTTTTTGTTTTTTTTGGTCATGTTGGGGTTCACTTTCAGTGTAAAAGCTCACATTTTTTTGGCAAATTTTCTGGCTTTTTCAACAAGCTTGTGTTGTTGTTAAGTGGGTTGAAGATGATGGAAATCTCTCTACAGGAAGCCATTATTACTGCTGCTTCTTCTTTCTGGTTGGTCCTATGAACAGTTCAGTTTCTACATCCATAATCTCTTGGCCATTTGATTCTGATCTCTCCTTGCTTTCTGCTTTTTTTGATGATTCAGTTCCAACCTGCAAACAATTCCCATCAAAAATAAGTTTTTTTTTTTTTTTTTGTTAGTGAATATGGATTTGAATTTGTATGAGAAACTATTACACATGCGGTTTCATCCTAAAACCAATTGGTGATAGGAATAGCCCTTCAACATACCCCTCAAAATGGTGTCTGGGTTCAGCATCTTGGATGGAATCCCATTTTTAGACCGACGGGACTTCGTGGGCTCTAATACCATATTACACAGGGTTTCATCCTAAAAGCAATTGGTGATAGGAGGAATAGCCCATGTATGTTGTATTGTGAGTGAGGTCCTTTCATCTTTTCGATGTGGGATCTCAACATGATTATTGTTTGTATATACAAACAATTATAAGCCCACGTCCGATAGTCCATTTGGTTTTTTGTTTTTTTCGGTTTTTTAAAATTGAACTACTTTCACTTTTGAGTTTTTTTATTTTGTTATCTACCTACTTTTAGAAATGTTTTCAAAATTCAAACTAAATTTTGAAAATTATTTTTTTTTAAGAATCGAGCCAGCTAAGAATTCAATTTTTTCTTTAAGAAATGTAAAAACCATATATAATAAAAAAAAAAATTGTGGGAAAAGAAGCACAATTTTCAAAAGCAAAAAATTAAAAACAAAATCGTTATCAAACGGAGATAACGGGGTCTAAGTTACAAGGTTTTATTCCCGTTGAGAGTTGTGTCTACTAGGTCTTTGAATTTTAAGAGTATTGAATAGGTCTCTAATTTTTCAATGTTGTATCTATTATACACATCCATAAACTTTATAAAATGTCCAGTATTCTTTGAACTTCTAATTTTTGTACCGAAAAGTCCTTGAATTTTAAAAATAGTCTCATAAATCCGAGTTCGAACATATATTAGATATTTTTTAAAGTTCCAAACACCTATTAGACAAATTACTAAAAGTTCAAACAATCAAACTTATAATCCAGGCTTCAAATCTTCCAGTTTCAATTGCTTTGTCAATAATAAAAAGAAAGAAGATTGCAATAACCTTAATCAGCAGTGCTGCATTTTCTTCCAGCAACATTTTCTCCTATATACCAAAATCAAATTTGCAATCAACAACCACCTCTAATAAAAAAGAAATTTTTACTTATTTTCTGTTGTTGTTTATATTTTTAGAGAAAAGAATATTATTGAAAGATTTAATCATTTATAATAAATAGTCCAATATGCAAGAAAGTAAGTGAAAAAAAATACCTCTTCCTTCAGCTTCATAATTTCTTCCTTCAGCATTTGAAACTGAGATTGAAAAAACATATTGAAAACAAATCTAAAAAGGGAAATTAAATTAAAATTAAGGGAGAAAAAACATTGTACCTTTCTTGACCTAATTTTGCTTAAGCTTCTTTCAAGTTGCCTTTCAAGCTGCTGCAACTCTTCAATGGAACACAAATCCAAGCCATCTCCCAACAGTTTTCTGTACTATTTCAGAAGAGTGTCTTGAGTGTGTTTATTTTTATAAATTAATATGTAATCAAATAGGAAATAACTTTTTTGTGTTCTTCAAAATAATCTCAAACCTTTTACAAACTTCAAGGTGCTCTAACTTCTTACTCATGCTAAAGGAGTCATATTCCTTCTCCAACTTTCAAACCAAACAAATTCATCAGTTCAGATTATTCAAACATGAATGCATCAAAAAAACTAAAAAAATCACATCAACTTTCTCATCAACCCCCCCATGGGGCACCGGGTTCGGCCCACAGGGACCGTAGTTCTTTCTCGTTCTTCTTCCCGACCATATTTCCAAGATCGGTCATCCCAAGTTCTTTTACTCCATTCGGAAATAGTTTCCATGGGGAGGGGAGCTAAAAGGTTCTAAAGTTGTGAATAAAACTAAAATGGGTTTAAACATAGATTTTTGAATTTTCGTATATAAGGTAGTGTTTGATAACTATTTAGCTATTGAAAATTAAGCTTATAAACACTATTTTCACATATGAGTTTCAGCCTAGTATGTAGACACAGAATCGCTTTCCAATTAAGAGGAGTAGCTCTGTCATTAGCTACCCCTCGGAGTACCTTTGTTTTGTCTAGCCCAAGTTTCTAATATGATTTCCTCTGGGATGACGGAAAGAGATCGAAGCTCTCTCTTCTGACGATGGTTGGAGTTGACGTCAGTCAAAGTCACTTTTTTTTAAGGCTAAATAAGAAATGTGAAGACCTTCGCTTGATCAAGCCTATCGAAAAAGACAAAACGAGGATGATCGTCTGACTGTACCCGATCCTTTCTTATCTGGCTATTTGAAATCAGACTCTCTTGAAACGGGCCAGCTAACCACTCGCTTATGGCTATCAAAACAGGCCTAAATGTTTGTGAGTTTGATTTTAGTGCCTAAACTGAATATCAATTTTTTACCTCATATTGTTTCTAGACCTAGTGTGGATATGACATACAGATAATGAACGTGTGATAATATTACATTTTCAATAAATTAAACAATATTTTAATGGTAGACGCTAAGATTATATGAAACTTAATAAACATTAGTCGACTAAAATTGAGATTTTAAAGTTAAATGAACAAAATAGAAAGTGGAGTACCAAAATATAACATTCTAAAATAGAAAACTCATAAAAGTTTAACAGCAGAAACTACAATCAAACCTAACTATAACTGCATATAAAAATAAACACATGATATATATATATATAATCAGTTCAATAACATTTGTAGTAGAGATTCGAACCTCTAAACTTTCGATCGATAATATATGTTTTAACTAGATAATCAGAGACGATACATGAATAGGTTTAAGAAACTAAGTCTTTTCAAGAAGGGAAAATGAAACCCCCAAATTTCTTACTTTCTATGGGAAGAAAAAGAATATAGGAGAGGGAAAAAAAAGGAGAATGATTTCAACCAAAATCTCACAAATCTCACCAAAACAGATTATATATATATATATATATATATATATATATATATATATATATATGTATATATATGCTTCTCTTTCACTTTCTCACCTGAACATCTTCCATGGCTGTGCTGTTACTAGACATCAAATCTTTGGTTCTGGTCTGATATCGATCAATAGTCTTGTTCATACTGACAAGAACAAAAATCAACTCCACATTGGAACTTGGAATTAAGTAGATACTAATTAGGCAGATTATTTCTTAATTATTATAAACTTTTCCTAATTGATTTTGATATTAATGAACAAAACCACCATCATTATTAGAAAGTTAACAACTTTAATCAAAGGGTAGGTTTAAAACCAACGACCAAGATTTCCCTATGTTCATTGGGATGTGCCCTTCAAACCCATGCGTGTAAAAAATAAATAAACCAAATGGGGCAAAATGAAATTTTATCTCAAATCGATAAAAAGATAATTTTTTTATTTTTTCCCCATTGGATTTTGAAGCTAAATATTCCAAATCATGTCCCTAATAAAGTAATTATAGGTTCCTATTTTGGGATAGCCTAGCACTTCCTTAAATTACTAACCCTACTAACTTGAGACATGACTCAAACTAGATGCCCTCATGTCTCTCAACACTAAGAACTACATAAATTATCTTTATTCAAAATAATTTTTTGTTTCTCTCTACAAAGCCTGAGACTGACCTTGGAGAAAGAGAAATATCATTTCTTTTCATGACTACTTTTAATTATATGATATTATTTTCATTAGTGTGATGGTATAATTCATGCTATACTAAGCTAGCCCTTTATATCAGAAATCTATGAATAGAATTCACCACTCCTAATAATGGAAACCTCACATTTCACAAGTCACAAGTCACACCTTGATTTTAGCTTTTACAAATTATGATGAATCAAACAAAAACATGAAACCTTTTGGTTGAATAAAGTACTAAATCTCAATTTGATAAGAAACTATTCATAAATAAGTAGTTACTAACTAAATATAAAGTTGAATCTCAAATATTCAACATAATTTATGTATTTTACAATATTATATAATTGATAATATATTATGTTATGCAGGTTTCAGTTTTAGCAAAATTAAAACGAGTTCATAACATGAAATAGTATATTTATCAAAGTTTCTATATTTTTTCAACATAATCTTAAGCTCCAAATTTGAAATCTGAAAACACTAGAAACATAAACGCGTGTTACGGTTTAAATTTCACTGTCTGGATCACAGAATCGAAAGTCGGTTCCCGAAACAAACCTATCAAACAGAATACAAGAAAAGACCAGAAGTAAAATCTAAATCACCACCAAATTAGCCTTAATCACTTAATAGGACACTAAAATATCTTCACAAAGATTTGAATTGTGATTAAAGCAAGTGAGCATAATGAAAATCTTGTTGGGGTTAAGATTGATAAGAGAAGTACACAGTACTATTTTGTTTACCAAAAAAAGGTAGAACCAAGGGAAATAGACAGTACCCAAAAGAAAATAAGCATATACACAAGTTAATTAAGAAACCCAAAAGGACAGTGATTTGAGAGATTTCAACAGCCATTTTTTTTTTTTTTTTTTGGAGTACAAGAGCCAAGTTTTTGTACATTAATCAATATAAACATATATGCAAATTAATAATTAACCCCAAAAGGAAGGTTATTTGAGAGATCTGAAGAGCTTTTTTTTTTTTTTTTTTTTTAATACAAGAGCCAAGATTTTGTACATTAATGGGGTGTGACTGAAAGGAAGAAAAAAAAAAAAAAAAAAAATACCTGCAATTGGAAAACTCATAAAGTTTGCCTCTTGGAGAAAAAATGATGAGTGCAAGTTCAGCATCACAAAGAACAGATAGCTCAAATGCTTTCTTGAGAAGCCCATTTCTGCGCTTTGAAAAAGTAACTTGCCTGCTTGTAGCATTCTCTATCCTCTTCATTTGAGTTTTCCCTCTCACCATTTTTCTCTCAAAGCTACCTCCTTTTTCAACACAAACAAAGTCAGATTTCAAAACAAAAAAAAAACCCAGAAATCAAAACAAAATTAACTCAAAACCCATTTGGGAAAATAAAAAAATAGATCAAAAACAAGTATTTTACCTAAAGAAATGAAATGGGGGGAAAAGATCAGAGAAGCCCTAAGGATTTGGATTAGTGGTTTTTGATGGGTTTAATTTCTTGGGTTTTGGATTTGGTTCTTGGAGGGTACTAGAAGGAAGAACCCTAGAAATGGAGTATAAATAAGAAGAAATATATATTTGTTTTAAAAAATAAAAAAGATGCAAAATTTAGAAGGAAAGAGAATTTGAAATGTGATGAAGAACCTGATCTCTTTCTTTTTTGGGAAAACTCAGGAAAGAAAATAGGAACCTCCCAAAAAAAGAAACCAAAACAGAATAAATGCGACCACTTGAGAAAACCCTTTTTTTTGGATTCCCTCACATTTGGGTGCACGAGGGTTAGTGTGCTACCGGCTGGCGTAGTGACACGTAGTAAAAGTGACTGACAACCTCTGCGGCCGGTGACCCTTGGAGAGGCAAAGGAGGCGTTTGAAGCAAAAGACAGCAAACATTCCTGTCGGTTGCCAGTTAAAACTTAAACCGGGGGGAAACAGCTAAATTTTGGACCGTAAAAACAACTGCTTTCGTTTAAGGGGGTTTAAATAAATTAATGTTTTTCCGTACGTTAATTTTTTTATGGGGGGGTTTATTTTTCCGTACGATTCGCTTCTGAGCTGGCCCAATTAGATCACGCCACGTTGTTCACTGGGAACACCGTCGTACTCTGTCACGTGCCTCTTCCTTATTGATTGCTGCGTCTTTTCCTTTTTTTAATTTTTCTTTTTTCTTTTTTTTATATCAAGTGAATATATCGAGAACAATTTGCAATATTTGCCATTGGCTCCTAAATTTATAAGGCTTGGGCCTAAAAAATTATCTGTAATTTGATTTTTTTTTAATAATAAATAGATATTTTGCATCAAATAATAGAATTATTGATGACAATTATTAATAGAATTGATGACAATTATTTATTAGACACAAAGTTAAAACTATTAAATTTACGAACTTGTAATCTAACCATTAATTTAAATAAATTTTAACTTTAATATAGTTACTTTCAATTTTCAAAAAAAAAAAAAAAAAAACTAACTTTAAAGATATTAGTAAGCTATAACCTCCCTAAGTTAAGGTAAATTCAAATCGCGCATTTCATTTTTTTAAATGTATTTAATTAATGTGGGATAGGTCACACCTCACATGTTTGAAGTATGATACTATAAGAAAAATGAATTGAATGTGGACATAACTTAAAGATGGGTGGAGGATGAAGTCATGTTACCTTGAGAATTGAGCTTGATGTCTAGTTTTCTTCAATTTTGAAGTAGATTAATGGTAACTTCTCATATTATAAGAAAAAATAGACGAAGGTTGAGTTCGAATAATTACATTTTATCAATGGACATGTAATAAAAATTCATCATGGATGGTGTGCGTTGATACGATGATATTAGATATTTTATCTATTTCACTTAAAAATTAAGTTATCTGTGTCATCCTTTAAAAGGTTCTAAAGGGTTCATAGAAAGCTTTTCGATCGACTAATTATCGCCCAAATTAAACTAGACAAAAACATTTTTAGTTCCAAACTTAAAAATTCAAATCAACCAGCAATATTTTAGTCAAATGACTCAAAAAAAAAATAAAAGTTGTAATGACATAAAGTAAGTTATTTATTAGTCAAATATTCTTTATATTGCTAGATCCACTCACAGTCATTTATATCTAAGAATTTTCAAGATGCTCTTTTTGAGGGCAACCACCTTACTGCAATTTGTGTAATTGGCCAAGTTCAACCATCCCTTTTTTTTTTTTTTTTTTTTTTTTTTTTGTTACTGATTTATTATTATTTGTTTTTGTATTATAAGGCAAACAAAATTTAAACGGAACAGAAACAAAGCCTCTTGAACTACCAGTTGCAAAAAACACAAGTCATATTGTCATATTGATTCAAATGAGGGAAAGAGATCATCTTAGTTGCCTCCTTCAGGTCCAGAACTTCACAGATGAAGAATGAAACTGAGGTGATGTCGAATGTTGACCCCAACGATATTGAGGAGGTTACACACTACCAAACAATGGGTCTCTACCTCAATTGGGCACCTGCAAGAGATTGAGGAGGAAGAGATCGTTGTAAGGCCTGCAATCATTGTCATAGCCCCTAGAATCTTGATCTTGAAATGACCAGTGAAGGCACCATAACTAGTCATTTTGATGGTACTTTGGTGATCACGAACGACCATCCTAAGCCAATACGTTCAAAATTTGCACTGACGTCTGCATTCATCTTCCACCGATCGGAGGGAAGAGGCTCACCTCATCTTGCTTCCATTGCGCTTCACCACAGAAAAAGTTATATTTGAATTAAATTTAGTTAATAGTCAAGGATAATGTTGGGCTGAATAATGGGCTTCAATCAAGAAGCCCAAAAACCTTAGACTTCGACAGTTCGGTTGAGAAATGGGTGAAGGATAATTCTCCACGTATTCCTTCACATCCAACAAAAACTTCTCTAACCCTAACACTCTTCAATTGAGAAAGAGAGTTGGGATGTTGGCAAAGCTCTGGTGAAAATTTCAGCCACCTTGAAGTTGATTGTTTGATTCAAGAAGAAGAAGATAAAGCTTTATGAAGAAGAAGATCACCAACTATATCACATAGCCTTGGTGATCTATAGATTTTTTATTCATGATCTTTTTAAGATGAGTTTCCAGAGAAGTTCCTTTACAAAAGATTAGTTCTCTAAACTTTTAAACTCTCTCAAACTTTCTGTGTTTCTTTCTCCTTTTTTTCCTCTTTTTTCTCTAAGATTCACGTCTGTTTTATAAGCACATTTGAAGGAACATATTCTGTTTTAGAACATAACCAATTTTATGGTTATTTTTTACAAATCTCCACCTTAAAACGAATATATGTTCTTCGATTTTTCTTGATTTTAACCCTTCTTTGTCTAACCATTTTCAGGTAAATCGAAACCAACGAGCTCGAGACAGTGATTGAACTTCAGTTGTGGAAGAGGCTTCGTCAACATATCAGAAACATTCTCTGAGGTATGAACCTTCAAAACCTCTATTTCTCCCTTCTCTATCTGTTCACGAACAAAATGGTATTTTATGTCAATATGTTTTGTTCGATTGTGGAATTGCTGATTTTTTGATAAGTGAATTGTGCTTTGATTATCACAATATATCTTCACTGTCTTCTGAATAAATCCATAGTCCTTAAGTAAGCCTTTGAGCCATAAAGCTTCTTTAATTGCTTCTGATAAGGCTATGAACTCGGCTTCGGTAGAGGAGAGAGCTACCACTGGTTGAAGAGTAGCTCTCCAACATAGGAGATTTCCCCCAATTAGGAATAGGTAACCTGTTATAGATCTTCTTCTATCCAAATCTCCAGCATAGTCTGAATCCACATAACCAAATAATTGATTATGTTTGTCACTGCAGCTTGTATAAGTAAGCTTAGCCTCTGAGGTTCCTTGTAGGTATCTTAATACCCACTTTGCTGCCTCCCAATGTCTTTTTCCCGGATTAGCCATATATCTGCTAATTAAGCTTGTAGCATAAGCTATGTCCGGTCTTGTAGATACCATGAGGTACATTAGGCTCCCCACAACTTGTGAATAAGGAATATTAGACATAAAGTCCAAGTGTTCTTTTTCATCTAGTTTGGGTGAATTTTGAGCAGATAGCTTAAAATGTTGAGCCAAAGGAGTTGAGACAACTCTTGAATTCTCCATGTTGTATTTCTTTAAAGTCTTGCCACAGTAGGTAGTTTGGCTGATTTGAAGAACTCCCTCTAATCTTTTTCTTGTAATTTCAACACCTAGGATCCTTTTAGATTCACCTAGGTCCTTCATGTCAAACTCCATTTTAAGTGATTGTTTCACCTTTTCCATTGCTTGCTTTGATTTACTTGCAAGTAGCATGTCATCCACATATAATAACAAATATACAATTGTAGAGTATGATTTGCTATTTATGTAAACACAACTATCATATGAGCTTCTTTGAAATCCTATTGTTGTCATGTAATCATCAAATCTTTGATACCAACATCTAGGAGATTGCTTTAAACCATATATTGACTTCTTTAATAAACAAACATAATTTTCCATGTTTTGTTTTTCATACCCTTGAGGTTGCTTCATATATATGGTCTCTGATAGCTCACCGTGTAGGAAGGCTGTTTTAACATCTAGTTGATCTAATTCTAGATTATTTTGAACAACCAAAGAAAGTAGCATGCGAATAGATGTTTGTTTAACAACTGGGGAAAATATTTCATTGTAATCTATTCCATGTTTTTGTGTATAGCCTTTAGCTACTAACCTTGCTTTGTATCTTGGTTGTTGAACATCTTGAATCCCTTCCTTGTATTTGTAAATCCATTTGCATGCAATTGGCTTGAAACCTTTAGGTAATATACTAAGTGTCCATGTATGATTCTGATTTAAAGAGTCCATCTCTTCATTCATTGCTTCAATCCATTTCTTTGCATTAGGACAACTTGTAGCTTCATCAAAAGTGTTAGGCTCAGTTTCATTTAGGAAGCCACTTACATTTAATGCCATATTAACACAATCTGCCTCATCAAACCTTGCTGGTGGTGTAATGATTCTTCTTTGCCTGTCTCTTGCAAGTTGATAATTTTCTAGATTAGATTGTTCTTGCATAACATCATGTTCTTCATGTTTTACTAGAGATTCCTCTAGTTTAACTTGAGAGCTTCCTCCTTCATCTTCAGAATCGGACAGATGAGGGATGGATGATGTCAAATTAGGTTGCTCCACCTCAATTTCTAGTTTAGAGGTCTTGTCTGTGCTTTTAGTTTGTGTCTCCCCTTCCATGAACATTTCATCTTCTCTGAATGTCACATCTCGGCTATTGATGCATCTCCTTTCAGTGGGATGCCAAAGCCTAAATCCTTTAATACCATCTGTAAAACCAACAAACATACATCTTGTAGCTCTAGGCTTTAGTTTACCTTGACTTTGATGGACAAACCCCACACAACCAAAGACTCTCAAATGGTCTAGGTTTGGAGGGTGTTTAGTCCACTTCTCTTCTGGTGTTAAGAGATTTAGGGAGCTGTGTGGGCACCTATTTAAGGTGTACACCGTATAAGATGTAGCTTCAGCCCAAAACTTCTCATGTAACATTGCATCAGACAATAGACATCTAACTCTCTCCATAATGGTTCTGTTTAGCCTCTCTGCTACACCATTTTGTTGAGGTGTATACCTCACTGTTCGGTGTCTTAAAATTCCTTGTTCTTTGCAAAAATTATCAAACTCTTCATTGCAAAACTCTAAGCCATTATCAGTTCTCAAGCATTTCACATGCCTAGAGGATTGATTTTCAACAAGCAACTTCCATTCTTTAAACTTGATGAATGCTTGATCCTTAGTCTTAAGGAAATATACCCAACTTCTTCTTGAGTAATCATCAGTGAGGGATAGGAAATACCTTGATCCACTGATTGATGGTGTAGGTGCTGGCCCCCATAGGTCTGAATGAATGTAGTCTAGAATTCCCTTAGTTGTATGTTGTGCTTTAATGAAGCTATGTCTTGTAGACTTTCCCAATATGCAATGGTCACAAGCTTTGACTCCAATGCTTATCTTTTGAGGTAATATGCCCTGCTTAGATAGGGCTTCTAGTCCTTTGTTGCTTATGTGTGAGAGTCTTTTATGCCAAAGAACTCCCTCATCCATGCTGTCATTGGTTACAACTAGGGCAGATTGTACCATTTGCACATCCCTAATCACATATAGACCATTCATTTTAACACCAATCAACACTGTTTTTGAATCTTTCTTGACTTCAAAAGTTCCCCCTGAACCTCCATATGTACATCCAATGGAGTCCAACATTCCTAGGGAAATTAGGTTTCTTTTTAGCTTAGGAACATGTCTTACATTCCTTAGAAGCTTCACTGAACCATCTTGAAACTTCATAGACACTGACCCAATACCAACTACCTTGCAAACATGGTTATCACCCATGTACACTTCTCCTCCATCCCATTCTCTATAGGTTGAAAACCAACCCTTTGATGGAGTCATATGGAATGAGCATCCACTGTCTAGAACCCAATCTTGAACTTGGACTGTTTCATTCTGTTTGGAGGAGTGATCTGAGGTAGCTAGGGCATCAGAATAGGTAAAAGAACTATCCCCAACTGCGGCTTCAGCTGGTACTTTACCTTTCTGTTTGTTTTGACTTTGCTGTTTTTTTAAAGAATAGCAGTCTTTTGCAAAGTGCCCTGGTTTGTGACAAAAATTGCATTTCAGCTTAGTTTTGTCTTGATGAGTTTCACTTTGGTTCTTGTTGTTCTTCCAACCTTTCTTGTTCTTCCCTTTTATGAATAAACCTTCTGAATTTGAAGATTGCTTCTTTTGTGATTGAAGTTCCATTTCTTTTGATCTAACTGCAGAAATGATAATATCAGTAGTTAGTTTATCCCTACCATATTTCAAAGCTGTTTTTACCTCTTTGTAACTTTCTGGTAAAGAGTTTAATAAAATGAAAGCTTCATTCTCATCTCCCACTTTATCTCCCATGTGCTTGAACTCTGATGTTATTCTTTTAAACTCATTTAGATTTTCCATCATCGATTTGTTTGCATCCATCTTGTATGTAAAGAACCTTTCTCTTAGATAGGTCTTGTTAGGTAAATCTTTTGAGAGATATAACTCATCAAGCTTGGTCCACATTGCATATGCTGTTTCTTGATCAATAACTTGTCTTAGAACACAGTCATGTAAATTTAAAACCAATGTTCCATGGGCTGTTACTTCCATTGTTTCCATCTCTTCCTCTGTGATAGATTTAGGAAGTTTAGTAGGATCTTGGATAGCCTTCAATGCCTTCTGCTGTCCAAGAACAGCCTTGATCTTGGCTTTCCATAATTCAAAATCTGACTTGCCATCAAACTTCTCAATGTCATATCTTGCAATTGACATATTTGATTGAATCTTTGATCTTCTTGCTTTTCTTGATTATCAAGAACTTGAATCTTTCTTCTTCTGCAGGCTCTGATACCAATTTGTTGGGCTGAATAATGGGCTTCAATCAAGAAGCCCAAAAACCTTAGACTTCGACAGTTCGGTTGAGAAATGGGTGAAGGATAATTCTCCACGTATTCCTTCACATCCAACAAAAACTTCTCTAACCCTAACACTCTTCAATTGAGAAAGAGAGTTGGGATGTTGGCAAAGCTCTGGTGAAAATTTCAGCCACCTTGAAGTTGATTGTTTGATTCAAGAAGAAGAAGATAAAGCTTTATGAAGAAGAAGATCACCAACTATATCACATAGCCTTGGTGATCTATAGATTTTTTATTCATGATCTTTTTAAGATGAGTTTCCAGAGAAGTTCCTTTACAAAAGATTAGTTCTCTAAACTTTTAAACTCTCTCAAACTCTCTGTGTTTCTTTCTCCTTTTTTTCCTCTTTTTTCTCTAAGATTCACGTCTGTTTTATAAGCACATTTGAAGGAACATATTCTGTTTTAGAACATAACCAATTTTATGGTTATTTTTTACAGATAAACTTAACAAAAACAAGTCATTCTAATTTCAATATTATATTTATAAAAAAAAAAAAAATTGAGTACAGTTCAACAATATGCACTACCTTTCTATTCGATTTTTTACTCTAATTAATAATTAATGTAATACTTATAAATAAAAACATGGAAGAAAATATGTGAAAGTAGTTGAGTACCATTGTTTATTTTCTAAATTTAAGGTGTTAAAATATTTCTTTTACTTTTTAAACCTAGTGCAGGGATGCATACATATTCCAACATCTAACCAGAAGATTATTAGTATTTTAATCAATTGCAAGCTATTATCGATTTGTCAAGATAATTTTTTTATCGGGATACTTCTAAATAGAATATCAATTGAAACTTTAAATTAATAAAAAAAAATACGAATCATATGTCGATTACAATCCTCTTATAAATAGAGGATAAAAGGAGAAACTAATACACATAATTGATAACAATTTTACACAATATATAACTAAAAAAATCATGGTAATTAACTATAATTAATTAAATATACCATATCATCAATACCCCTTGAATAAAACGATGATTGTGATTAAATCGTCAATAGAAATTATCGGCTCAACGAATCAATGACTTGACTAGACTATATGATTGTGAAAAAAATACACAATAAAGATGCATAAACGCGAAAAAAAGAAGCATATGCACTTAAAAAAACATTAACCCATATTATAATTGTAAATGGTGGAGAAAATTGTGAATAATATTATTCATATGCATAACAAGTACAATCTCCGTATAAATAAAGGAAGATTACAAACTAATACACAATAAAATTAGAGTTAACTGAAGCTAACTAAACCCAATAAAAATTATCTAAAATTATGATTTTTCTACCGATTTAAGCAAATTCAAATTAGTAATATTTCTCATAGCTCAAAACCTTTGAAATTGTTAGTAATATTTCTTGGGAGGGTCGTAATCCTTCTTTGATTGTTGAATCAGACTCGATGAAAGTAGTTCGTCTTTTGAATTATTTCGATCTTAATAGGTTGGAAGTGAGTTTTTTTTTTCTTTTTTTCTTTTATGGCATGTGTTCTTAATCTTGTCGTCGTTGTGAATATTTTGCACTTTTATTTTATTTCGAGAGAGGAGAACAAACCTACCCCTGAGCTAGCAAATATTTTGCTTCTTCTTTAGGAAATTATGTGGTCTAAAAAGACTATTTTCCAGCATTTGTTATCTCTTTCGTTCTTGAGAGAGGTAGTCTTTGGTTTAAATGGTTTATTGTGTTTTAATACAATTCTGCTTAAATATATATATTTTTTTTTTTTTAAAAAAAAAACTTTTTTACTTTCACACTTTCACACTTTACCCTCGTATAAATTTATTTTACTATTACCGTAGGCTTTATAGGCACCGTACATCATCCTTTTGTTTAGTCAATAAAGAAATAGCATCATTGGAGCAAGGTTAAGAAAACCATGAGTTTTTTTTTTTTTTCAAATAAGTTTGTTTAAAGTTCTTTTGGCATTTTTTCCTTGCAATCAATTTTTGTACCCAACACTCTTATAAGCATAACCTTCAAAATCCACATGGTTCCATTCTAAGTCTACATTCAAAATTCACGTGACTCGGCCAATCTAAACATAGATCTACTCGTTGAGATATTTATTTTTTACTAAAACATTCAAATCTTTCCAAACTCACCTCCACATGGGGTTATTAAAAACAAATTACATTTGACGAGTAAAGTGAATTGTCTTTTGGTTAGATTTCTCATCCAATAGGAGTACAAATTAAAATCCACAAAAAAAAAGAGAAAAAAAAAGATAAATCGATCGAAAAAATCAATTAGTATTTAATGCACCGCAATCATTTTTTTTTTTTGAGTACATATTGAGGGTGGGGAATTCAAACCACAGACCTCTTGGTCATCAACTCATACATATGCCCGCTGAGCTATGCTCGCGTATAATTATTTTTTTTCTATAGCCATAAGTTACGGTGTTTTTAATTAATATATTAAAAATTCATCTAATCTCATCTAGATAAATGACTACTATAAAATCTCAACATGTTTTTTCAAGTTTTAATAGTTGTTTGACAGCTAACCCTTAGTTATTTGATTTCATAGAATTGAATGTTGAAAATTTAGTCTCTATTTGATTGTTGATTTAGCTAATTTTGAAAATTAAGAGTATTGCCCCAAGTTAGAAAAGTGCAAATGAATAGAGCCAGCAAGCCCGACTTATTGGGCCAAAGTAAGATGGGTCAACATTCACTTTATTAGCCCAAATCATGACTTCGTGTCTTCGTGAATCCGAATAAATTAGGCTTTAACGGAAATTCAACTTCTCTTTTTTCTTTTTTCTTAACTTCAACACGAAGGGATTCAAAACTCAAACTATTTTCGATTTGGTCCTATGATTGTTGGTTGATAAGGACAACAGACTCTCCACATATCTCCACATCGATATAATATTGTCCACTTTTAGCATAAACGCATATCAATGAAGATAATCGTCCTCACTTATATACCATGGATCAATTATTTCTTAACCAATGTGAAACTTTGTTAGCACTCTTAACAATTCGCACCCTCCAAATCACCTCATTCTTCCTTTAATTCTCTTTGTCCTCCTCCACACAACTAAGGTATCATGACTCTGATACCAATTGATAAGGACAACAACCCCTCCACATAGCTATGCTATTGTCTACTTTAGGTCATACCAATGAAGATAATTGTCCTCACTTATATATCATGGATCAATCCATTTCCTAATCAACGTGGGACTTTGTTAGCACTCCGAACATTGATTTAAGTTCGATTTGTAATAATTTTTTAAAAGCTTAAAAATCATTTTTTAAACATTTGGAAACATTCCCTTAGTTGATTTAGAAAATTGAGTATTCGTCCAAATGAAAAAATAGTCAAGAACGTGGGACTTGACTTATTAGATCAAACTAATATTGTGTTTGAAATAACTTACGGAAAAATGTTGTGTTCAAACAAAATCAATTTTTAATAATTTAGAGTGTATTAGTATAACTTATTAAATGTTTTTAAATGATTAAAAGTGTTTTTTTTTTTACTATTTTAATAAATAAAAAGCACTTTTAAAAAGTTAGATTAATTTGAAAGTCGTGTTTGAAGAAATTGTTCACAAATTAACCAAAAACCTTCCAAATATTTAGTAAGAAAAAAAACATACTTATGAAAATTTGTATGGTAATCTAGTGCAACGAAAAAAAAAAGTTTTGTTATTTAAAATATGTTTTAAAAGAGTCATTATATAAACATTTTTATTGAAGTTATTATTTAAAAAAATAAAGTAGAAGGTATTCCAAAACCAAACCGGAACAAACGTTCAGTTCTGGCCAGAATGATGAGTTGGTAGATTATAATAAATTGGGTTGTAACTAAAATCTTAAAATTCTCTATTTTATTTATTTATTTTGAAAAGTTATTTCTTCTTTCTATCTTTAAATATTTGTTGACAAATGGAAATACCTACTCCAACTGAACTATAATAAAAAGTGCATTAAGGTAGATTACGTTATGGATACACGCTAGGGTTTGAATTTTAATTTTGCACCAATCTACTTCAACAAATATTCATACTTCCTTATTAAGAAATTGAATATTACTACATATGATATTCCTCTCTCTATTTTTTAAAATTTTTAAAATTTATGTGCCATAAATTGTTGTTTACTTAGAATCAGACAAATTATAATTTTCAAAATTCTATTTAATCAAACTCTTTATACTTTCGTCGACATGAGCATAGAGATCAACCGGTATATTCGGTTCAATCCACTCCTATGTTGTCAAAAAAAAAAAATCGTCTTTTTTTTACAATATACGAGAGTGGGGATCAAATCTAGGACCTCATAGTTACTAGTTCATACATCATGTCAGTTGAACTATGCTCTTGGCAAAAATCCTTTCACTCTCACTTTTATCATCACAATTTTTTTTTCATTTCTTATACAAATTAATCTATTTTTTAATACAACAAACGTGAGGTATAAGGATTTGAACTTTATACTTCAAAGTAGTACATGTCAATTCTAGTGGATACATGGTTGGTTTATATGTTTAATAATACACTATATTTGAATGAAATTAGTTTAGGTTTTTTTTTTTTTTTTTAATTAGTGCTTGTTTTCTTACCACTTTTTACAATGTTTTCATATTCCTATAAAAATACTTAAAGTTTTTAAAAATTATTTATTTTGTTTAGTTTTTAAAATCTGACTTGAAATTTAAGGGTACTCTAAAAATTAGATAATAAAACCAAATATAAAAAGGCATCATGTGCACATTTATGATTTCTATTTAACGAATATAACACATTTTGAAAAGTATACCTCAATTTTGTATGTTCTAATTTTTGCTATATTTGTAAAGTATTTTATATATTTTTTTATATATTTATAATTATTTTTGACATGATGACTATTTATGCAACTCAACCCAAACAAATAATTATATAGAGTGAAGTAATGTTTATAAAGGGATCTTAATTACACGATTTTTTATTTTGCCCCCTAACAAAAAAACAAGTTCGAAATTAAATAATTTATATACCATTTTTTTAGTTCAAAAGTGGGAGTGATTATTGAAATATCTAATATTAGAGACGTGTATAACTCCTTAAACCAATTGAGTTATGTTAGTATTAATAACAAGTCATATACTTTAATTCACATAATTTGTTTTAAGAATTTATCTATTTATTCATTTTTGAATAAAGATATTGTAGAAGCTATAGTATTATACCATATCAAAATATCACACAATTTATATAACATATACTTTTTTTTTTTTTTTTGAGTACATTGGGGGTGGGGGGATTCGAACCATAGACCTCTTGGTCATCAAATCATACATATGCCAGCTGAGCTATGCTCGCTTTGACAATTTATATAACATATACAATTATAAAGATATAAATCGAAACATCAACTTTTAAATACATGATAATTAATAGCTTATCCACTAGTTACGTTGAATCTTACTTGGCTATTTTAATTATAATATAAGTTTAAAAACGCGTACTCTTAACCAAAATTTAATATCTAACGCATTACCATAAATCACTAGCTAATAGAAAAAGGGGAAAAATAAAAAAATAAAAAAATAATAATAAAAAAATAAAAAAAGGCCGGGTGGTCGTTGCCGTCCCACACGCCCATTGCAATTAACAATCTGAAATCCTTCTCCTCCCATCTTACTTTGCATTTCTTTCTTTTTTACCATTTCTGTGTATAAAAGACAGTGAAAACAGAACGGGTTGCAATTCGTAAAGAGATTGGCCATGGCGTCGCCTTCTTCTTCCTCTGAAGAATCTCAGAATCAACCTCAGGAACAGCAGCAACCGCCATTGAAGGAGAAGGAGAAGGAGAAGGAGAAAGAGTGCGTTTACAAAACCAAACCTATTCAATTTCTTGGGCGCCCTACGCCTATTGTTCTCCAGAACGATAATGGCCCTTGTCCTCTCCTCGCCATATGTAATCATCTCTCTCTCTCTCTCTCTCTTTCTATATATCTATAATTGTTAGGGTTTCATTTCTTGATTGTTGTGTTTTTCTGCTGCGGTGATATTTTCTGTTGCTTTATGTTAACGTATTCGGATTGCCGGAGTTGCTAGTTTTTAATTTGATTCCGGTGAAGTAGGTAATTGTTGGATCAGTCGCATTTGGAATTCGAGATTTGGAGTTTGATTTTTCCTTATGTGCTTTCCTGATCGCTCAATGTCCGAGTGCTGTAATGAGTCCGTCTCCTCCAATGCTTAATAGTCATAGAGATTATGCTTTTTTTTCTCAGTGGTGATCGGACGTTCAATCGTCTGTAGTACGATTGGTTTTAATTCTATTCACTCTGCTTACTGCTTTATTTATATATTGAATATTAATAGCCATTTTAGGGTTTATTACTCTCACTCTCTTCCCGTTCCCTGATTACTTACAGCTGTGTCATTGAGTTCTAAAAAATAGAAGCCAAAGAAGATGAACATTTCATTTTTTTTTTATATATATTATATTCTTTTGATCCATATTAGATATCATGGTTTTCCATAGTAAAACCAATTGACAATGAGAGTAGTAACTCATGTATTTTATATTGTGACTGAGGTCCCTTCATCTTTACAATGTGAGATCCTCAACATTCCATTAGAACTTGGAACTATAAATCTAAGGTTTGATTTGTTATTAGGTTCGATTTGTTATTAGGTTCCTTTTAAATCAAAACCCGAGGATACCACATGAAATTTTACCATTTTAGACTAGATTTTTTATTTTATTTGTATGTACGAATAGGATTTTAACGAATATTGGAATTAGCTCAAAATTTATTATGATTTCAAATTATTTAAAGCTGTGGAGAAATATAAAGAACCATAAACTTGAGGGCAAATGGTTTGTATTTTCGGCACTTCACTTTTGTCCTCTCAATTACTCATCTGCAAACTAATGCACTGCACACACAATGAGGCTCATTCTATCAAATTATAACTGCTAATTTCATCCAAATCAGTCCAACTGCTTCTTAACAGAAGTGAAGAGTCGAAAAATTAAGGAAAAAACCATTGAGCCTTTTCCTCATTAATTGTAATAAGATGTACAGTGCAGCCCATATATATAGCCTGGAAAAACTCCACTCACAACTCTTTCAGTGTAACATACTACAGAATTACAACTCTAATAACCAATAACTAACAAAAGATTAAACTGAAAAATAGTAGCTTAACAGTTTAATAATAGACGGAACAATGAACTAATCACACCAGCTAGTCAGCTGTCTTCACAGTGCATGTAATTTGAAGGAGGGGGTCGGTAGATGTTGGAATCCATTATGTTCTATTTTCAACTTCCAACCGATTGTCTTGTCAAGCCTCACCATATTAGTCTTTTGTTCAAACATGCTGAGTGGAAAATTTCTACTCTTGCATTTATAGATTTTATTGGCCAATAGAATAGGAAGTTGTTTCGATGATCCTGGAATCTCTAAAAATAAATAAAGAACTTATTTTTCTGTCAATGATAAATTATGCATTTAAATATTATATGTGCTGTGCCTGGCTTCTCAGAATATTGTGCACCTTTTTATGTTGGATTTGGTTGTTTTTGCTATTTGCTTGGATGTATTAGAAGCAATAGTTACGAAATTTCAAAGTTGTTAGCTACCTGAATATTGATGAAAACTGAAACAAACAAGTTTCATAGCAATATATTCAGGTAGCTAAGGAGGCTCATTCTATAAAGATACTTTTATTTTATTATCATTTGGTGTGTCTTTTGTCGTTTTTTTCTGTTAGTCTAGTAAAAGTTCATCTTTGATTATTCATGTTGGGGTTGTTGCAGGTAATGTTCTCTTGTTGCGGAACAACTTGAATTTGGGTCCAGATGCAACAGAAGTATCGCAGGAGAAATTGTTATCTCTGGTTGCTGAACGGTTGATTGATTCAAATAGTAATGTCGATGTAAATAGTTTTCTTCTATATTCTTTATGAAATTTTTCTCCCACCCTGTTTTCACCTTATTCAGTTCTTAGATAGTCTCTCGTTGGGTAACAGAACAAAGATGCTGGTTTTGTCGAGAATCAACAACAGAACATTGCTGATGCCATTGATCTTCTGCCACGGCTAGCAACAGGGATAGATGTAAATATTAAGTTTAGGAGGTAGTATAGGCTTTAATCCTCTCCTAGTCTTTTTGTTTTCATCTCCCTTTTATGAACTCAGTTTAATGTTGTACTTGCAGGATTGATGATTTTGAATTCACTCCAGAATGTGCCATTTTTGATTTGTTGGATATTCCTCTATATCATGGTTGGATAGTTGATCCTCAGGTTCTTATATACTATCTTTCTAATTACTGAGATAAATTTAATTAACTAGACTATATAGTTTCTTGTGCTCTATGTTGGTTTTTTAGTGTCCCTATTCTCGAGTTGTAGGCATGTGGCTTTATCAATGTCTTTAAAGTCCAAAATATTCTTTGATTTTTTAGTATCTATTTATGTATTTGTGATTCCTTTCCAAGACTTCCATGACTTTCTTTTAACATATTAGGGGTTTGAAATTTCTTGGAGAAATGTTTTTCTTTTTATATCCCCGAGTGTCCGGGTCAGCTTACGCACACCTCGTCTAATCTCACGGGACAACAGCATGATCTTACAACATTTGGTTGACAAGAAAATCCGTAGAAAATTAATTCTTAGGTAGGTGGCCACCATGGATTGAACCAATTCCCTCTAAGCACTTTATTATTTCGAAGACCCTTATTGACCACTGGCCAACCCATGATGGTCAGAAATGTTTTGTTGTTGGTAAAACTCTGGCGGCCGTAGTTGTCTTTGGAGTTTCCGTTTTGTTCATAGGATATTGAAGTTATTACAGAATTAGGGGAGTGTTTAATAAATTGAAGTGCAGGATGATAAATGCTTTGTGGTAGCCTTGTTGGACTGATAATGAAGGTATTGTGGTAAACCTTGCACTGATATTCAAGATGATCTGCAATGTAGCTTTCAGGACTCTCGGCCACTTGGATCCTCTGAACTTGACCACTAAAGAACGTGACCCCTCTGAACTTGACCACTAAAGAACCATGTCGGATTCTCCAAGTCTACCTACTAGCCTGTTATTTCTTGATATGCTACCACCCTAGAACTTGCACAAAGATATATTTGTTACAATTTTTTAAACTCAAATATATATTTTGAAAAACTTTACGGACCTTTATTGATAGTGGGAGTAAACCTCTGCTATCTTTAGCCCGCCATTTGGTTTGACCTTTTCATTTCACCCCCTCCCCCCCAATTTGTTTCATCCTATTCTTTCTGTGTGTAGGATCATGATACTGCTAGTGCAATTGGTTCCAAGTCCTACAACGCTATTATGGAGGAGCTCGTTGCTCTGGAAACACAACAAATGGAGCATCAGTGTAAGAACATACCTGAAGATGATTGTATTGATTTTGCAGCTGCAACAACAGCAACGCTTGGAGTGCCATCTCCAAATCTTTCGAAAGCTCGATCTTTTGATGAATCACCTCGTTCAGTCTCTGATGAGCAACAAATAAGAAAAGGGGATCTTGAAGAAGAGGCAGAGTTATTGAGAGCCTTGAAATTGTCTGAATCTGAATCACCAATCTTAATGGCTAATCATGGTGTTGTCAATGCTGAGGGGGACACTAACTCCACCAAATTGGATGAGGAGCCATCTCCTGAAAAGGTTTCAGTCATAGATGCTGTGGAGAAGACCATAGTAAAAGACATCTGTTCTGCAGACAATAATCTTAACCAGCAGCCAGATTCATCCATTGCAGATTCTTGCAAAACCTCATTGAGCAAGAGCGATGAAGATGTGTCACCTTTTCCCAATGCAATGGAGCAAGTAAGCTCTTCACCATTGAGGACTGATTCGGGAAAGCACCTTGATCAGACTGTTGAGTCTGAAGGGTATAAGATTTGCCCTGACATGTTGGAGAAGGACAATCATGAAACATTGATTGTGACTGTTCTCAGTTCTGGAAGAGAGGGTCCGTTGGTGAATGAGAGTCCCGAGGATATTTCTCACATGAATGATAAAAGCCCTCTTCCAGCTGCTTTTGAAACAGTTGATCATAGACCGGTTGATAAGGAGGACCCAATTGAACTATCAAGCCTATCTCCATCTGTTACTTGTACAGATTCAGCAGGTGGTAAAATTCAATGTGTTGATGTACCTGAAGTTTTGACTTCAACTGTTGGTAATGAGCCCATGTATGAAGGAGAGGAATGTATATTGGATCCAAGAAGTACGGTTCTTGAAGATCGAGAGCCTGTATACGAAGGTGAAGTGGTTCTTAGAGATCGAGAGCCTGTATATGAAGGTGAAGTGGTTCTTGCAGATCGAGAGCCTGTATACGAAGGTGAAGTGGTTCTTGCAGAACAAGGTTGTGGAAGCTCCGTAAATTTCTGTAATGCACTGTCAAAGGATGAAATTAGTCCAAAACAAGGTAGAAGTGATTTATACCATAAAGGTTAATGATCTTTTCACTTGCCAATATTATATTTATGCCCTTAAACTCATCAAGGAAAATCTCTTCTTAATTGTTATCAGGGGAGCTGATCAGGAATTTTCTGAAGAATAATGCAAGTCAGCTAACTTTTTCTGGGTTGGTTCCTGCTTGTCACTCTCAATTTCTTGCTGGACATTTTTGTTTAATTACACTGGTATTGTATGGTTCCTCAGATTATTGTTATTGCCTTTGCAGTCTTTTCTGCTTACAAGATGGTCTTAAAGAGCGTGAACTTTGTGTTTTTTTCCGTAATAATCACTTCAGCACCATGTTTAAGGTCAGCAAGAATTGAAATTGTACCATGTTGTGATTATTTTTTGCTCCCAGAGCCGTTTGCTAACAGTTACTAATATGATAATCGGTGGGTTCCAGCTTTACATTTGGCTGACCCCATACTTATAGTTGAACAATAAATACCAATTTTGTCTCATCTCATCTTCAGCTTGACGGCCAGCTTTATCTTTTAGCAACAGACCAAGGGTACATTCATCAACCTGATTTGGTGTGGGAAAAGCTAAATGAGGTAAATCTACTCAATGAACTTTTCTATATGGGCATAAATAACTTCGGGTGCTTTGCTTCATTAAAACGCAATAGACATCGCAGCAACAGTGTTCATCTTGATATTTATCTTAGCTATCTTAAACTTAAATCTGTCCCTGCAATTGTACTAATGGAACCTTGCTTTGATGCAGTTTGTTAATTATTCTATCCAACTTGTTACTTTAAATTGTAAACACCCTCATTTGTTCCTAGTGACCGATGAGTTTAAGTTATATCATGTGTTGTGTTACCCACTGGCAAAAAAAAATAAAAATTGTAAACACCCTTTTTTCAATTATAGCCTTTCTTATTTAATTGCAAACTGGAAAGTTTTCATATAACTTACCTTTGGGTATTAGGAGTTTTTCTCCTTTTTTTCATTTATCAATGAAATTGCCTCTTCAATTTTTTTTTTTTTAAATATTTTGCAGGTAAACGGAGACACTTTGTTTATGACGGGTAGTTTCAAAGAATTCAAAGTAGAAAGTCATTCAAATGAGTCTTGGGATGAACATAATGCCATGGCAAGCACAGCGGTTTGTGTTATAAATATTCCAACAATTTTTTACTGCCCTGATTTCTTTTTCTTTAACAACTTACTGAGACGTACATGCTGCAGGACTATCTTGCAAGCATTGATGCTACCAAACATGACGGATTGGATTTGAAGTAACTTCCTATCTCTTTACTTTATAGTATATTACTTTTAGTTGTCTCACAAAAACATGCAAATGAATGCTACGGAAGTATCACTTTTGTTTTAATATAAATTTTGTTTGTGATAGCGGTTAGTGATAATCTTTCAGTACATATTTTCTTATGTTTATGTTTATTCGCATTGGGTGGGCCTTATCTCTCAGGGAACTAAACAAGTGATGGTTCCCCTGTATAATAGTTTAGTTAGCTTAAGAATACCCAATTGTTGTTTTTAAAGAAAAAACAATCACCCTATAGTGTTTTAGACATTCGCTTGAAACTCGACGAGTTTATAAGAGCTTTGAAAATTGGGAATAATTAAGTGCTTAGATGAAATGGGTTCAGACCATATGGCCACCTACCTAGGATTTAATATCCTACGAGTTTCTTTGTCTACCACATGTAATAGAGTCAGATGGTTGTCCCGTGAGATTAGTCGAGGTGCGATCAAGATGACTCTAAAAAAAAACATTCTCTTGAAACTCAAAGTACATGCCAGATCCATTGTCAGTTATTAATTTAAAAATCTAACGCATATGTTTTACAGACTACAGACTACAGCTGACTGCTGAATGTTCATAATGGTGTTTAAATTTTTTTGCTTTCATTTTTGTCGCAGTTCTGACCTGCAATTAGCAATAGCCCTGCAACAGCAGGAGTTTGAACAACAACCACAGCGACAAAATGTGCAGCAGCCATCTTCAGGCAGCGGTTCAAGGATGGTCGTGGGTCCTCAGGTAGAGTTTGCTTATGGGCCAAACTTTCTCTTCATGCCTTTTCAAAAAAAAAATCTTTCTCTTCATGCTATAGATTCTCAGCATCCATCTTTTATTTTCAATGATTTCCATAGTTTGGTTTTATTTACTACTTTATTTGTTCCACGTTTGCAAGCATGTGAAGGAAACTAGCTAAAAAAACATACCTCAATTGAATTTTTTTAGGTTAAATTACAAGTTTAGTTGAACTTTCAAGATTGTGCCTAATTGGTCGCTAAACTTCAAGAATTGTCTAATAGGTCCTTAAAACTTTAAAAGTGCCCTTCAAGCACCTTAGCCCTGTTTGATAGCCATTTGGTTTTTGGTTTTTGGTTTTTAGTTCTTGAAAATTGTGTTTGTTTTCTCACCATTTCTTTATAATGATTTTCATCTTTATTAAGGAAACATGAGAATTACTAGCCAAAATTCAAAAACATGAACAAAGTTATAAAAACTATTTTTTTAGGCCTCGTTTGAAAAAAACTGTATTTTCACCTATAGGTTCCTTTGTTTTGTTATCTATCTTTTACAAGTGTTTTCAAAATCCAAACTAAGTTTTGAAAACTAAAAAAAGTAGCTTTTAAAAACTCGTTTTTGGCTTTGGAATTTGGCTAAGAACTTTTATGTTTAGTTAAGAGAGATAAAAACCATTATTAAGAAATTGTGAGAAAACAAGCACAATTTTTAAAAACCATAAATCAAATGATTATCAAACAGGACCTTAGCTTTCAATTATATGTCTACTAGATTTCTGACGCTTCTAATATCTTTCAAAACTTACGTCCTATTAAATAAAAAGTTGAATATTGTGTCCAATTGCAATGTGAATTTTAAAAAAGTCTAATAGGTTAAAGGATCTATTAAACACAATTGAATTTACAAGAACCTATTAGATGACTTATTAGACAATTTTTATAGTTTAGAGATGTATTAGTTTAAAGACTATTAGACACAATAATTTAACCAAAATTCTTTAGATAACTGTCTACATGAACTGTCAATCCAATTGCTTCTAGTTTAGTAAAAAAAAAGGGGGTCGTATTTCATTTAGGTCTTGCATCCAGTTGCACCATATATTCTAATTCTTGCTGGGTAGTTTTCTTTAGTTTTTCGTCTCTACTCAAAACTATTTATAAACCACCCCATTTCCCCATATACTTCAAATTTGCAGGTGTCTAGAACTAGTACCAAAACCCCGCCATCTTCTTCCTCGAGGACGGATGCGAAATCGAAGGAAAAGTGCACCGTGATGTGAATTTTGGTTTGCAGATTGGATAAAAAATCATTTTTATTTTATTTCATTTCATTCTCTGTAAATGGTTTGTTGTCTTCTCAATTGAACCACATGTTGTTGACTAACCTAATTCCTTATGAGAGTTTGGATACAGTTTTCCATTTTGTACATAATGGAGTATATATCATCCCATTCCCCTTTCTGTAGGCTCTTAAAATCTTTTCTTCTGAATATGTAAGAAATGCAGCATAGTTATCTCTTTGACATTGATTGGAAACCCTAGTACGCTCTCACTCTCGCTCCCTCCCTCGTATAAATGATTATTTGTTTCACCCGAAGTTAGAACTTATATCAGACTTTCCCACTCTGTTCATCTGACTTGATGAAGACTTATCTTGGCATCAACAGAAATGCTGCAAATTAAGAAAACAAGCTTCAGCAGTCATTTCTGGGCGAACCAAGCGCATCAGGTTCTTCCTCAATTTTTCACTGAAATTAGCAATACTTTGTGCTGGATTCTTGGTTATTTTAGCAATCTCTGAATTTATTTCACAATAAAAGGATTATATTGACAAAAATAAAATAAAATAAAAGATATTTAACTGGTCACAATCAACATACTGTAGATCAGCTTGCTTCTACTGGTTATGCCGTCTGTTCCAAGATCTTGTGGACCCTATTCAACAGACTTCCAAATCAACTTTTAAATCTTTTGTTAACTTTTTTTTTGCCAATAACAAAGGGTCAGGCCTTGTCAAATTGATCGATTTCGGACCATATTTTTATAAATATCTAAATATTTGATTTTTTTTTTTTTTTTTTTTTTTTTTGATGAAAAATCTCTATCGTGGTTTGTAATTTATGAAAAAATTAAGAAGTATGGACTTAAATGAAAATTGGTCCTAATTTAAAGATCTCTAGTGGATTTCATACGTTGGGCTTTTATTTGTCTATGTGAATGAAACTTCAGCCTAGCCCACAAGACCTTCAGGCCTTCTAGAATTGGGGTAGAAGGCCCAGAGTAATCTTCTAGAAAGTTTTGGAAGGCCCAAATATCCTCCCATATAGATTCTGAATGGTGGGCAGTTTCGATCCGATGTGATTCGCCATGGTCTCTACGTCACAAGCCAGAATTAAATTTTGTTGCTCTTTGTTTGAAGTCATATTCCACAAATATTTTAGAAATAATGATTTTCAAATGATTTATTAAAAATAATTTGAATATTTGGTTGGAAGGACTGATTTAAAAACAATGTTGTGATTTTGTTTTTCAAATTTGATCTTAAGGCTCCACGAAACTAAAACTAAACCAATTATCCTTAAACAAGTTCTCTTTATTCTTTTAGCGTTGGAATAGTTGTTCATTCAATTCTTAATTAACCTTGATTTTGAAAGTACTTAGAGAAAAAAAATCAACAAAACCAAATCATTAAACACCTCTGATAAATTTTAATAATTATGACTATATTAGTTACCTACCTCAAGTTATTATCAAACAACGATCTTAATGGCTATAAATAAATTATATTCAAACATATTTTTTTAGATTAATATTAAAAAAGAAATTACATTGATTTGACTCAATGCCTCCAAATTAGCTCTACTACTTACCCCCACTTTTTTTTGTTTAATTAATTGTTTTTAATTTAATAAAAAAAAAGTAATATGAAGAAAACAGCACGATTTAATTTAACCAACGTATTGACTTTTGGACATTCATAAAAGAAAAGAAAAGAACAAAACAAAACAAAGGGGAAAAAAAAAGATCTTTAGCAGCCGATGAAAATGAAACAAAGAAAACGATGGCTCAGGGATGGTGTGGGTCCCACTCCCTGATTTTGACAACTCTATATTCTCTCTTTTCTCCAAATTTTCCCTAAAATTTTCTTTTATTTTGTTAATTAATTTTTAATTTTAATTATCAATTTAGTCCCTCACTTCTAATTTTAGATCTATTTGATTAAAAAAAAAAAAATCTTTTAACTTTTAATTTTGTGTAGCTCATAGGGCCTAAATTTTTAAAAGTGTTTTAAATTTTTAAATTTTTAATTTTGTATCCAACAATACTATCAAAATTTGATATAGTGATCAAGAAGAACCTTGAGATTATTAATGTCTTTTTAGAAAAAATGAGTTTTGAATCAGACAGTCTATTCTGTGAGATTAATCGATGACGATAAATTAAAAGTTTAAGTTTTTATTAGATATAAAATTAAAATTTTAAAAGAAGTATATCGATTCATTTTTTAAAATTTAGAATATGTCTTGCCAAACAAAATTAAAAGTTCCGACGATTATTAGATATTTTTTAAAATTTTCGATATTGAAAGTTGAATTGACTAAATTATAATTTAATCTCAATCGTTTAATTTATTAAAAAAAAGAAGAAGTGGGAACCACGGAAACGCGCGTCGCTATCTAAGGGGATAAATCGAGTAGAGGACAAAAGAGCAACAGCTGTGAAGTGGACCCCACGCACTACTTGCCGCCACCTCCACCACCCACCATATTTTTTATTTTCTTTTTTCTTTTATATATTGACGCAATCGATGAGATCGGACGGCTCAAAACTCACCATCGGATTATCAAAGTGGTCGCTATCAAATTTGGAAATATCCCCTCTAATAATTATACTATAATTTGTACGAAAATCTAAACATCAAATTTTCAAATTCCCACTCACATACTTTAAATTTAAATTACTTAACTTTTTTTTTCTTTTTTAGTTTAACATGGCATTCCAACCGGTTACTTTTTAGGAGAGGTTTACTTGTCGGTAATGAAAAAACTTCAACAATCGTAATTGATTCAATCGTAATAAAAATCTTGCAATTACATTAAAATTTTGTTTAAATTTTGTTTGATGATGTTTACTTGCTTTCTCGTTCAATCTCAATCTTAAACTCATGAATTGTGTTTACTCCGGTGTAATTAGTTATAACTACAACCGGTTGTTTACGATAATAATAAACAAATGTACCAACAATAAGAAACGAGGTCAAAATTAATTGTTTGTTTCTCTCTCCATCCCATTTGAAAACAAACAAACTGTTCGTCTTCATCTTTTTTATTTGCCTTGTCAGCCTAGTCTAGTTTTGCACACTAAATCATCGACCACATTCTTCGATTCTGTACAATCTCTAGTACTAGATCTAATATTAGAATATGTATGAGTAACCAAACGTGGACTAAACAAACTCTACACGAACAAGTACAAACATATTTATATAACTAAGCGTGACAAGACATATACAAAAACCTTATTACTTATAAATCAGTGAAGGTGGGTGGACTGAACAGCTCGAGGAAGAGAAACAGATGAATGAAAATGATTCGCCAATGATAATAATATCGTCTGAATCTAAGGGAGAGGAGTGAAATCTGATTTCTATTATTTTTGTAAACCTCGAAAAAGGTTAAAGTAGCAACTTTTTATTTTATTTTATTTTTTATGTTATTTGGTAAACCTCTTTTTTTTTTTTTTTTTTTTTTCTTCTTCTTAATGAAAATCACAATTTTTTTCGGTTAATTTTGTCACACTATGCCCAACATTCTGTTACTATGTCTATTATTCACGACTCTATGCATGCAACATAAATTTTTACATGAAAAACACGTGCCTGTTATTTTTTTTGCAACGATATTTTAATTAATGCGATGATTGAACTCATATGTCAATTGAGCTATGCTCGGTTTGACAAAATATAAACACATGCCTGTTATTAATCTAGTTTAAAATCGAGTTCGGTAGTCGTGCAGGACCACTCGTTTGAAATCTGACTTGAATTCTTATTTTAAGTCTAATACCGGAGATACGACTCAGTAACTAATCTTAGAATAAATCACTTTATATGTATTGTGGAAAATTAGAATGAGTTAAGTGCAATAATTACTCAAAAAATGATGGGTGTCATGTAATAATCAATTGCAATTAGATCAATCATCTAAAATGAGATCAATCAAATGAGGAATACGGGTGGAGCCCAAAATTAAGTATGATTGATGGTTTTGTAAATAATTTCAAACGTGAGGCTTTTTGTTAAATCACCTAAATTACGGACGGCACATTACGTTTGCAAACAAGTAACCATGTTCTTAATGTAATTATATAATGATTTTACCTAGTTGAATAAATGATACCCTTACCGGATAAAAATGATGTGAGAAAAACAACGAAATTTGAGAGTTAGATTTTCCTAATTTGTTTGAGTTCCGCTTATAAAAAACCAATTAAATGAATGTTGAATTATCAATCTGGTTCGAAAGTTTTGAACATAATTTTATTTCGATCTCTATAGTTTAGTGAAATATTTTTTATTATCCTTAGGGGCCGTTTGGTTGGCGTCTTTGAGGGTGGGCATCAGGATGGGAATGGCTTTCTGATGGCCATTCCCACGTTTGGTTGGCGTCTTTGCATTTATGCCCGGGCATAGCTGTAGCCCAGGCATCAAAAGTATGGCTTTCTGATGCCCTCCATTTTAGGCGACTTTCTCCGAAAGCCATGGTGATGCCTTGTCCAGGTATGTCTTCTTCTTCCCATTTTTTTTTTTTAAATCTTCTTCTTCATTCTTTTTTTTAACAACGTTTCTTCTACCCAAGTTTTTTTTTTTATTTATTTTTTTATTTTTATAAATCAATTCCAAACTCTAATTTCAAGTTTGTGTATTTTTTTCTTCTTTTTTTTTTTGGTTAAATTCATTCCAATCTAGAGCTTTATGTAATTATTATTATTATTATTTTTTTTGTTAAATCGATTTAAGTAGCTTCTTGATTTAAGATCTTGATTTAAGATGTGCGATAGCTATGCGATCGCATAGGTTGGTGTGCGATAGCTATGCGATCGCACAACAACCTATGAGATCGCATAACTACCTATGTGATCGCATAACTATCGCACAACTACTTATGCGATCGCATAACTATCGCACATCAACCTATGCGATCGCATAGGTTGCCAAGTATCGCACACCAACCTATGATTAGTAATAGATGATAGATTATATTTGATTTTTGAATTATATAACTTTTATCCTTAGTTCTTCAATTTTATTATTGTATTAATTAATTAATTAGAATTAAAAATTTGTATAATTTTAAATAACTTTTGTTGAACATAATTATTAAGATTTATTGTTAAATAAAATAAACAACAATTAATTATTTAAAATTTATTTACAAATCTGATGACATTCTCAGACAACACCAAACATAAACATCATTTATTTCCACGAAAATCTGATGACATTCCCATGCAGCACCAAACACAGACATCATTCATTCCCAGACATCTTATTCCCAGACATCTCATTCCCAGGCATCTTCTATTCCCAGGCATCTGCAAATCCTCAAACCAAACGGCAATTAATTATTTATAACTTATAAGTCATTAGCATATAAAATACACGATAATTTATCTATATATTTACATAATAATAAGTTAATACTTTTTTATTTGATTGACTATGTTAATTGATTGTATTAGAGTTTAAGATTGAGTAAAAGATAAGGTGAAACATTTTTTAAATTGATTAAAAGTAGTTAAAATATGATTTGTGAGATTTAATTTAAATCCTATAGGATTAAATTAGCTGATCAAACTAAAATTAACTCTAAATTTTAAAGGTAAATTATAATTTTTTGAGATGAAATTGAAATTAGGTTAAAATTATAGTTACTAATTTGATATATAATTTTTTTTTTGGTTCAAAATATATGATAATAAATCTTTTAGTCGACAGGACAATATCATTAAAAGGTTGAGCCATAGTAACATTGATTTGATGTTATAACCACTAAACAAAATGTTTATGAGCTGATTTTTTTTTTATAGTAAAATAAATTTAGATTCCCAATAAGCCTTTTTGAACTAAACAAAAATAAATTTATTTTCATGTTAAAATATTATAATATTATCCTCCAAAGTCCAATCCACCCACCATGCCTCTCCAATATATATGGACGAATGTTTATGGTATTTTTTTTTATTTTTTTAAAAAGAATTGTAAACTTTTATTTCTTTCTACTTTTGGGTTATTTCCATTTGTCTTTCTTTTGTTTTCTTTTTTTATTTTATTTGTCGTTTTGTTGGTTTTATTTATTAAGATATTTAGAAAAGAGATTTAGTAGAGAATTTGTAAAATAATTCACCTTCTAATAGTTATAACTTTAACAATGGTCATAATGTTATCATTTTTGTTAAATTCATTAACCTTTCTGTTACATATATAGGTTAGAAATATTCAAAAAAATCAACCACAAACATTAACATATTTACAATTTTGTATTGAGAAAAAAATAATCATGTAATTTTTTTTTTTTTATTAATAATAGAAACGTGTAAAGTTAATATGTGACAAATAAGTCAAACTAAGCATAGTTCAATTGACATAAAGTTGTACCTTACTAAAATGTCATGTGTTCAATTTTCGCATTAATTAAAATATTGTTGCAAAAAAAAGTATGACAAATAAATTAAATAAAAATAATAATATATTTAATTACATCAATTTATATGATGACTTAATTGCGACAATTAATGTTGTTTTAACATCTAACTAGCTGATTAATTATTTATTGATTTACTTGAGAATTTGAGACTAATATTTAATTAAAGGAGTTTTTTTATTAAGATTGATTAAGTAAGTTTAAGTAAATGGGCTGGTTGCACAAATAGCAATCAGGCTCAAATTAATTGCAAAATTAGCAAACTTTAAAATGTTTTGCAAATATGGCAAAAAAACCCGTTTCTATCACTGATAAACTTTATTATATCACTGATAGACTTCTATCAGTGATAGACTATTATCACTGACAAAAATCTATAAAAAGCTGAGGTGATCAGCGATAGACTTCTATCAGTCATAAGATATCAGCGATAGAAATTGCTATATCCGCAAAAATTTTAAAAACATGCTATATTTGCAAACAATAAGTCTTAAATTGTCATTTACTACAATTTTCCAAAGTAAATAGTATTCTAATTCGTTTTCACACCTTATATATTGTTAAAAGAAAAAAAAAAATATTAAATGAGAGTAGCTATGAGAGAGGTAATAGAAAAAAAAGAATAAATAAGCTTGTTGAATATAAAATTATTTTATAGGAACAAATTATAATTAAAACAGTTTTTTTTTGTTGCTCCGGTCAAACTTCAATTCACCTCTAAATACTCTGTTTGGTCTTTTATTGTTGGATTTAAAAAAGGAATATTAGAAAAATAGTTCTAGTGAGTAACATATGTTTGAATAAAAAAGTGATAAGTAATCATTCATTGGAAATTGAGATAACAATGATATTACCTAGCTACTAATGTTATATTCATCATTAACTCAACTTTCTTTTTTTATAAGGAGAAAATCGTTCACTTAGGAAACTTTAACCTAGCTACTAAATAGGTCGAGAGTCTGAAATTTCATCAATATTATTTTTATTTGGCGTAAATAAATCATGTAATTAAGTATAAATATCAACGAGTCAGAGTCGCTTTGCTCAGATGCTTTGAAGATAAGATATCATCTTTTCTTTGAGTGTTCGTTCAATAAATAAGTGTAGACGAGTCTTTTGCGATAGAGGTGTTCCTCCCATCAAATTGTTGATTGTCTACTTGGGTTGTTTTGGATTTATCGCACGAGTCGGGGTGACCGACGTAGGCGTCATGTTTGGAGGTTTGCTTGGAATGTGGTCATTTCCCATATTTGGAGAGAACGAAACTCTCGTGTCCCATTCTCCTTAGTCTGTTCTTATTAATGTCCAAACTGACATAACTTATAGGTGTGTTTCGTGGTTGGGGTATTGCAAGCTCTTTATATCTATTAGTGTTCTTCTTTAATTAAGACTTGTTTATTTTTTAGGCATTTTTCTTATTCTCTTTGGTGTGCTTTTGAATGTCTTGGTCTATATGTTAATTGGTAAGATGATTAATAGCGCATACTAATGCTATTAATCATTGCTTTGAATCAAAAGAGTGTCATAAGTAATAATTCATTGGAAATTAAGATAACAATGGTATATTACCTACTAATGTTATTAATCATTAACTAAACTTTGTCCTTTTCCGAGGAGAAGATCTATCACTTGGGAAATTTTGACCTACCAAGAGTCCATAAAATTAGGAAAGTTTCATTTTTAACATAATTATCATGCCTTGATGAGAACTTGTAACTTTGTGCTCTTTAGTATATAATTTTTTTGATCTAGCATGTCTAAACTATTTTATCATGCATCCTGAAATTTAATATTTTTTTTCAAAAGGGATTGAACTCATGACCTCTTAGTGCACAACTGTATATATACTAATTAAGCTCTCGAGTGGGCTAATAATAATTTTTTCTTGTTCGATAGAATTTCCTTCTTTCTTCCATTCCATCTCAAAGAGGATAGAGACCAATTCAGTTACATTATTATTAATTTAGAACCTGGGGTTTCTTAGGTTATCTTATTGGCTATTATTTGAAAAGAAAAGTGAGATAACAAGGGGTGAAATGAAAAATGTTAGAGATGTAAATGAAATGATATATCAATGTTTTCCAATAATATATATATTATAGAACCAAAGATCGAACTTCTGACAATTTTTTATACGAAGAATTACCTATTTTTTTCTATTTGACATAATTTTTTTGCCGCAATAATGCATTTAAATTTCTGCACAGGTGCAAGAGTGTAACCCGTAAAATTAGTGCATGATCGAACCCTCACTCTAGGTTATCTAGCCGATGCGTTCACCCATTTGCAGAAAGTGATTTTTTTTTCTTTTCAAAGGAACAAAGTGATTGTTTGAGAATTATATCTACTTGAATGTTATTTAACACATGAAACATAACCCATCAATTAACAAAATTCAATTCGTCCATTCTCTCTGGTGACATGCTCACACAAGCCGAACTTTTTTTTTTTTTAAACATATATATATATATATATATATAAATTTTAAAAATTTGGAGAGGGAGAGATGAGATAGAAAATTTTAGAATTGTAACATTTTCATCAAAGAGAGACTACTATTTTTTCTTCCTTTCATCTATCTTTGAAAATATTAATTTCATCTATCTTCGAATATATTAATAAAATAATATGAATATATTAATAAAATAATAATTTAATGATATACCAATTCTATATTAATAAATTTTAACATTTTTTTCTCATGTAGACTTAAATGAGAACATTTTAGACATTTAGGATAAATTATTTTTTTTAAAAAAATTAATGATTAAATTGAGAATTATTTAAAAGATGATAGATTATATCCTATATTTAGCCTTACAAAATATATTTATACAAATTACAAGTCAATCCTCCATCCAATTAGCATTTGAGTATTATTTTTGTTCCCATTCTCATTATTTTTCAATTTAATCATTTTCAACAACAGTAGGGAGCTGAAACTTTTGAATTTTAAGGGAAAAGAATATAGACAAAAATAATTAAGAATGTGATTATATATATATAATAAAAAAAAAACAAATAAATAGTATTATTTAATCCAAAACATCACAACTAACATATCCCATCCGATTTGCCCAATTAATACTCCATTCAAACGATTACAAAATAAAAACAATAAAAATAAATGGGTGGGGGCGATCGAACGGCTAGGATCATCTGAAGAAACCTGATTATCCGGTAGTTGATGAAAGTGGGGCCCAGCGGTCATACCAACTTGGCGCGTAAACTCTCCAATAGAAGTTGGTACGGAGTCATTTTGTGTCTAACCAACCGTTTCCTTAATTCTTAATTTTTCAAATTATTGAATTATTATTATAATAAATTAATAGTACACAATATATATAGGAAAATTGTAGTAAATGACAATTTAAGACTTATTGTTTGCAAATATAACATGTTTTTAAAAATTTTGTGGATATACCAATTTCTATCGCTGATATCTTATGACTGATAGAAGTCTATCGCTGATCACCTCAGCTTTTTATAGATTTTTGTCAGTGATAATAGTCTATCAGAATAGTCTATCACTGATAGAAGTCTATCAGTGATATAATAAAGTGTATCAGTGATAGAAACGAGTTTTTTTGCCATATTTGCAAAACATTTTAAAGTTTGCTAAATTTGCAATTAGTTTGGGCCTGATTGCTATTTGTGCAACCAGCCCATATATATATATAAAAATTATTTTTTTAATTATTTTAGAAAGAAAAAAAAAACGTGAAAGAGAGAGAAAATGGAAGAAAAGGTATAAAACAACAGCTTCAACCATGCACAACCGTGACAGCTCAACCCTCAACTAGTTTTCTTAAATGATAATTAAACTTCTATTTATCTATCTCATATTTATTGTTTTTTTTTTAAAAGAAAAAAAAATGTGCTTTGTTTTCCTTTACCAATTATATGGGATTTGGCATAATTTCAAGCCTTTATTTTAGGTAGTATTAGGTATTGTTGTAAGAAAAGTAAAATATATGATCAAGTCTTATTTGAAATCTTCCTATGTTTTATTTACAATCCAACAACAAAAGAATATAAAGACAATAGAGAATCGACATAAAATTCACGTAGTTCATTAAATCGACATAAAATTGGAAAAGAACACAATTGTATTACGAATATGAGAGAATTACAACAATTACATATTAGGGACGGCTGAAGTCATTAAAAAAATTATATATGACACATTTTCTAATGATCTAATACATAATTAGTCCGGTCATAACATATTCAAGACATTCCAACATTAAAAAAAAAAATAATAATAATTTATTTATTTATTTTCACAAATTTATTATTATTATTGTTATTTCTTTTCTCTCATCTTATTGATTAGGACTGTTTCTCTTCAAAATCTTTGTACATAATATTCCAAGTATTATATCAAGTGTGACTTAATAAAGATACATGAACAAGAAAATGCATGTGCTATATAAACTAAAACTAAGACTCGTTTGATAACCATTTGATTTTTAGTTTTTGGTTTTTGAAAATTAAGTCTATAAACCATACATCCACATGTGAATTCCTACCACGACTTTCATCTTTTGTAAGGAAACATTACAACTCTAGCCAAATTCCAAAAACAAAAGCAAAATTTTGAAAACTTCTTTTGTTTGTTTCTAAATTTTGGCTTGAAATTTGGAAATACTTCAAAAGATAGATAATACAACCAAATAATTAACACGTGTTGTTTATAGGCTTAATTTTCAAACTAAAAACCAAAAACTAAATGATTATAGACCTAAATAATTGGAGTTATCTTTTATTTTGAAATCTCAAAGCCTTGTTGAGCATGAATTCAAAATCAATATTTTTGTTACTAGACACCATCTAAATATATATATATTTTGAGTATATTTTATTTATGGGTCTTTACTTAATTTTAGAATTCAAATAAGAAAAAAAAAATGTGGTTCTATAGTCTATTGAATAGCAAACATTTTTAGTTCATTGGAAAGAAAATATTAATAGTGGAAAAATAAGTGGTTTCCATAAAGACAAGTTACAACCCAACTGACAAAATCGGTTGGATTAAGATAGGGAGAGACCAATAATATTTTTATCCAACTAACTTCAAAAAAAAAAAAAAAAAAAAAAAAAAAAAAAAATACATATACCAATTCCTCATAAGATAGGCATAGATGTCCAAAAAAAACCCATTCCCCATGATATATATATATATAAAAAACTTAAAAACAAACCATCATAAAAAGGCATTTTGCTATAAAAATAAAATTAACATTAAAAAATCACACATACCAAATATTGTTTAACATTTATGTGAGAGAATGAAAAAATAGAACATAGGCTAGGAGAGAACATAACTTGATAATTCAATATAACATAAAATACTAATTACCATTTAAAAGGTTGAGATTTACTACCTTTCTAATTGTTGAATAATAAAAAGGGTTTGGTTGCACAAATAGCAATCAGACCCAAACTAATTGTAAATTTAGCAAACTTTAAAATATTTTGCAAATATGACAAAAAAAATTGTTTCTATCACTGATAGACTATTATCACTGACAAAAATCTATAAAAAGCTGAGTTGATCAGCGATAGACTTCTATCAGCCATAAGATATCAGCGATAGAAATTGTCATATCCGCAAATTTTTTAAAAATATGTTATATTTTTAAGTATCTTATTCTAAATTGACATCGGTTACAATTCCCATGAACTTTGTCTTTTATTTAAAAAAAATACCCAAATTCTTTCAAAAGTTCTAATATTATTGACCTTTCATAAATGTTTCACAACTACATTTAGAACAAAAAAATCACTAGAATGTTGGACGAAAAATTCTGCGTGTCTTAATCTAGGAAAGCGTCCTAGTCACCGTTAAGTTGATTTTTCATCCAACCTTCTAGTTTATTTTTACTGCAATACAGTTTTAAAACGTTTATGAAATGTAATGTGTGTAATATTGCAACTTTTAAGAGGGTGTTTGGGGTATCAACTTAGAGTTAACTCAGTCCACGTTTGACTCACCGACTATTATAATTCACGGTCAATAAAGTAAGTCAATAAGGTAACTATACTGACATTAATAATATTTATTATTCACAGACTATTATAATCAATTCAACACTTCAACCAATTCTTAGAAAAATAGAAGTATGTTTTGAACAAAAGGCATATTGTACGTTAATTTTTATAATTTAGCCTAAAAAACAGCACCAACTAAATTGAAAAAAAAAAAAAAAAAAAAACTTATAGAGCATGCAATTGGTTTGGCAATATTAGGTCTTTCTTTTTGACATCTCATCTTCCCCAAACCTAACCTAATTCAATTAATCAAAATACCCAACATTAAAAAAAAAAAAAAAAAAAAAAAAAGAAAAAAGAAAAGGCAATTGAAATGTGTCAGGGTGCGGCCATAGAAGAGCAGCTTTATCTCTGCTTTAATTTTAAAAATTGATTTATTTAGTTTGTTTGTTTGGTGTTCTTCTTTCTTTACTAAGACCTTTGCTTGTGCTTCCATTTCCCTTTCCTAGTAATGATTCCATACCCATCTCTTTTATCAATGCTCCCTTTGCCTTTTGCCTTAATACAAAACAAATTCTCTCTCTCTTTCTTTCTTCCTTCTTCTTCCTTTTCTCTCTTTGTAAAATTTCTCTGAAATTCTCAGACCTGGTGCAGAAAGTTTTGTGTCTCGGATCCCTATATACACTCTCTTCTCTCTCTCTTCCCTTTCATTTCACACCATTAACGAGAAAACTGTCTCTTCTCTATCACCATTATATTCAATCACTACACAAACCCAACAAACCCATTTTCACAATTAAACTCACCCACCTTCTGTTTTCCTTCTAATTTCTGCTTTTCACACTACCCCTTTTCCTCTTTTTCCTCTAATTTAATGATGCAAGAACAACCTGGGTTGGGAATGATGACGCCTGCTGCTGGGTCTTCTGCTGCTTTAAGCGGCGACGTTTCTGTCTCCGGCGAGGGGCTTCACAACGCTCAGCTCAAGGCGGAGATTGCTACTCATCCACTCTATGAGCAGCTTTTATCGGCTCATGTTGCTTGTCTTCGTGTTGCTACGCCGATTGATCAACTTCCGATGATTGACGCTCAGTTGTCTCAATCGCATCATGTTTTGCGATCTTATGCTTCTCATCATCAACATACTCATTCTTTATCGCCTCATGAGCGCCAAGAGCTCGACAATTTTCTGGTGGGTTTGTGGGTTTTCTGGGTTTTTGTTTTTGGGAAGTGGGTTCAATTTGGTTTTTCATTTTATGATGGTTTTTATTTGGTTTTCAGGCGCAGTATATGATCGTTTTGTGCTCTTTTAAAGAGCAGCTTCAACAACATGTGAGAGTCCACGCAGTCGAAGCTGTTATGGCTTGCCGTGAAATTGAAAATACTCTTCAAGCTCTTACAGGTATCTCATCATCTCACTTCTAAAAGAAACCCATGATTTTCCTCTTAGTTCATGAATGTCTAAACCTTCACATGGAACAGTATGCATCATGTTTTCTATTCTATATAATACATGTCTTTTCTTTGTTTTATGAGAGTATTGAGATACAACTTAGATTTTTTTTGAACTATCATAAGTTAGCTAAGGTCGTATACGAGTTTACAAAAGGTTTATTGGGAATGAGTGAGTTCAAATGATGGTGTCCATCTGCTTGAGCTTTAATGTTCTAAGAGTTTACTTGACAACCAAATATAGTAGGAAAATATGGTTGTAATGTTAGAATAGTTGAATAGTCGAGGTGAGCGCAAGCTGGTCAGGACACTCATGAATATAATTAAAAAAAATGGATCATATGGGAAGATGGGGGAGCAACATGAAGAGTAATTTGAAAGGGCATAGGTTTTGGTTTAGGGGTTGGAAGGCAGGCATGGAAGTGGGTGCAAAAGGGCCTACTTGTGAATACCAAGATTGTAGTTGGGAAAAGGATTGGTCTGTTGGGTTCGGTGAGGGTACCACCAATAGGGGACACCAACCGATAACCTTGCTTGTTCCACTGTAATTAAACAACAATAATATTCCTCCCTATTATTTTAATTATTCATCTTTTTGCTTTGTAAAGATAGTACATGAACCTAGCCTAGCTACTCTTTTTCCTCTCTCTCTCTCTCTATACACTCATATATTTATATTATATATGTATAGACAGACCATAAAAGCTACACTTATCCTATATGATTACCTTAATCACCAACTAATGATCATTTTTAATCATTCTACCTGCCTAATATTTCTGAGGATATGGATATACCCAACAAGAAATTAAAGAAGAAAAAACAAAAAACCATCTGCTGAAGGAAAGGGTTGCCATCCAAGCAGTTGATTGGGATTGGGGGGTTAAAGAAACTAGCCATATTATCATAAAGTAATCTGTTGCTTATTGATTGGTTTGCCAGTATTAGACCTGCCCACCCTACAAACTACAATGGTCCCTACAATCTCAATTTCTTTCTTTTATCTCCATGGAGCTCAGCTCATTCATGATCAGTTTATTCTACTTTTTGAGTCTCTCTTTTGAACCCTAGCATTTGTAGAATGCATAGAAAGAAACTATTCATTAATACTGTGTCTACCAATGGCCGCTGCTGAGGACCCTAAGGGCTGTGGTTGTAGGGTCTTAAGTACAAAAACAAGCTTTTATATTGAAGGACCCTAGGCCGCCTAACAGATATTGGAGGCTCATCCTGACAGTATTTAACTAAATGCCTGCACTTTATGCAGCTTTTTTTTTTTGGTCTACTAAAATTGGATCTCTTAAAGGGAATAAGAGCCCAACATTTTGTAAACTAGTCAAAACAACTTATTGTTCTCATTCAAAATGTTTAGACATTAACTTCTTCTTTTTGAGCTGGAGATTCAAATTTCTCTCTTCCTTATATTTGATCTACTATGCAAGAAACTTAAAAGTGCTTTGTTTAAATTAAATTCAGCTGCGTTTTTCTTTTACTAAAAAGTTTTTACAAGGGCCAGTTGTTAAAGTCCCTTTTGATTAACCATTTATTTTTTATTTTTTTAAAAATTGTGCTTCATTTCTCACAATTTCTTTCAAGTATTTTCATCTTTCTTAAGAAATCATTTGAATTCTTAGGTCCAACCTTTAAAAAAAAAAAAAAAAAAAAAAACTCTCTTTTTTAAGTTTTCAAAACTTAGCTTAAATTTTAAAAATATTTGTAAAAAGTAATAATAAAGCTTGTTGTAATAGCATGTATATGAATATAAAATTGTCATCTTATTCTAGAAACTGGGGTGGTTTTGAATTGTCACACCCTCGATTTTATTTATGTTTGGGTGGAAAATAAATTCAAAGGTATGTTGAAAGAACACATAATTTGTGGGTTTAATGTCAATTCCAGCCGTGTAGAGGAAGCTAGAGGTTGTTAAAATATAATGAGATTCTTTTAAGTACTGTTAGTTGTGTGATGGAACCTTCATTATTGTGCTCTAATGGAAAATACATAACCCCAATTATTGGCACCGCCAAAGTAGTTTAGAGCTTGCTTTTGTTGGGTTGTTGCTGATGTTAGCTTTTGATCAAAGTTTGGCCTCTTGAAAATATGAACCATTTTCCCATTACCAATTAAACATTGGAGAGATATTAAAGGTTGAAGTGCCTTTTACCAACTTTGTATGCTATTTAACATATTGGTCCCCAGGAGTGAGCCTTGGTGAGGGCACCGGTGCAACGATGTCGGACGACGACGATGACGTTCCGATGGACTTTTCACTTGATCAATCTGGCACCGATGCACACGACATGATGGGGTTCGGGCCACTGCTTCCAACCGAATCCGAAAGGTCATTGATGGAGAGGGTTCGACAGGAACTGAAGATCGAGTTAAAACAGGTTCCTTTTATATGGTCTAAAAAATAGCTAGCATTCTATTACATTGCATATTAGACTTAGTTCGGAATTGTTATCACTTTTAATATGAAGTAAATTAGTGTTTGGTAAATTTCAAACTTAAACGTGAGAAGTATAATAAAATGGAAATTCTCAAAAGATGGATAAAATGTTTTAGGAAGTCAATCTCAAAAGCTACCGTTATAAACTAGACTATGCAATTCATTGTGGTTGAAAAAGTGATTTCTTTAAAATTAATTTATAACACTAAAAATAATTAAAATTCTCTTATAACCACTTTCAAGGCCTGCAAAATCAAATCCCAAACAAGAGGGAAAAACAAGAACTAATAGAAGATCTTGTTCCTATTTATATGAACAAAGTTGTGGGATTGGGGATGAACCTGATTGCTAGCTCAACAACAGTGTACAATGTGATGTTATTTTGCAGGGTTTCAAGTCAAGAATTGAAGATGTGAGAGAGGAAATATTGAGAAAAAGAAGGGCAGGGAAATTGCCTGGTGATACAACTACAGTTTTGAAAAACTGGTGGCAGCAACATTCTAAGTGGCCTTACCCAACTGTAAGTAAAAAAACTGCATATCGATTCGTTTCGATTGAAACGAAACGATGAAATTCTAAGTTCAAATCTCTACAATATCTCGTCTTTCCTATTTCAGGAGGACGACAAGGCGAAGCTGGTCGAGGAGACGGGGTTGCAGCTGAAACAAATAAACAATTGGTTCATCAACCAAAGGAAGAGAAACTGGCACAGCAACTCTCAATCAGTAACATCCTTGAAGTCCAAGCGCAAGAGATAAAAGAAGAGACACATTAAAAATTAAAGTTTCATCAAATTATATGATATGTTTTAGCTTTTGGTAAAAGTTGTCTGACAGAGCCCACAGTGGTGGAAATGGCAAAAAAGAGAGTGACAGAAACATGGGATTAGCTTACTGTAAAATGAAGTTAGAGATTAAGGATTTGTGACAGAGATTGATTGGATTAACATGTCTCTTTTGTTTTAAGGTTGTAAATTGTTGGCTTTTTAACACATCAATTTCTAGAGTTCTTGTGCTTTTTTTTTTTCATTTTTTTTCCTTTTCTCCTTTTTGGAGTTTCTCCCATATTATCCACAATTTTATGAAATCAGCTATTGTTCTTATGTGATAAATATTAGTTATGTCAATATGATCATTTCTAGCTATGTTAAAAGATAAAATATACTCTTCATTATTATTATTATTATTAATTTTTTTTACAACATGTGGGGTGGTGGAGATTGAACTTGTGACTCTTAGTCACTAGATCGTACGTTAGTTGAGCTATACTCATGTTGACATATATTTTAAGTTTTTATATGATAATACACTATAATTTGTCACTTTAATTTTATTTTATCGATATCGTCTCAAATAAATAAATAAATAATAATAATAATAATAATAATAATAATAATAATAATAGTAATAAAAAAAAATTGAGCAGAAAACTTGTATTCAAACCTATGTGATATTAATTTTATTCCAAAAGGAAAAATGAAATGAGCATTGCATGAATTGCCTTCTATGCATGCCAATGCATTGATGGGATGCATACTTTTAATTATAATTTGATAAGTTAAATTAAGCATGGTCAACAAGAACACATAACTCAACTGACATGATTTAACAACTAAAAACTAAGAGGTTCTAGGTACGATTTTCACCCCACATGTTTTTTATGTTATTAGTAAAGCGCTCTAAGAGAAAGAAAATCAAGTGGGTTGCGGTGATGTTACTTGCACTTTTTTGTTGGGACTATTTCGAGAAAAGCATTCCAGCTTCAAAGGTAGGTGAGTAGGTGAGCCGGGTCTGGAAGGAGTTTTACTGTTGGAATGGGATCGGATCCATCCTGTCAAAAAAAAAAAAAAAAAAAAAAAAAGGTTAAATTAAGCATTAAGAAATTCAGCTAATGTCTCTAGAGATTATTTGGAAATTGCCTTCAAAGGTTTTGTTGTTTTCATGATGATGTACAATCCTGGCATTAAAATAATAAAATGTAAGAGTTATTTTTTTTTTATTTGTTTAAATTATAAGAAATTAAAACATAATGGATTTAAGATTTTTTTTCTTATCTAGAGATTTGGGGTTAGATATATTTTTGTCGGATGAAACCATATTTTTGGTCTTGATTTAATTATGAATATTGATGATGTCGTTAACGTATCACCACATTTGTATGATATTGACCCCTTCGAGCATCAATTTTAATGAGTTTGCTTTTGATTTCACCCAAAAGATTTCATATCAATGAAGATATTATCCCTTTATATACAATCTTCCCCTTATCTAACCAAGTAGGACTTAGGACTTTGGTCCCATTCACAAATACAATTACAAATATATTAAAAATTAATTTAGTGTAAGAACAATAAAATATATGTTCAATTTTTCTATCTTCATCGTCAAAATGAGAAGAAGTCGGTAATAAAGACATATTAATATTATTTACATTTTCAAATAGATGATAGGTTGGGATGATTGCATCCATATTCGCGATTTTATGCCCAACGTGATCATATCTCAACTGAAATAAAATATGAGCTAGTGATTAAGAGGTTATAGGTTCGAAGTCCCGGCCACACACGTATGTTATAAAATAAAATAAAAATAAAAAAGTAAAAATAATAAATCAGATAGGACAGTCTTGGTGGTCCAGGGAGGAGCTTCTTCCATCCAAATTTTTTTAGGTATGTATTCTTCGAGCATGGCCAGCAAGGTTGTGAGCCATAGAGTTACAACATCTCGGTACGAAGCAAAAATCCTAATAAGTTTCGTACTTTTCTTTTTGAGTAAACCGTCGTCAAAGGGTTGTATTTCATTTTCATAACGATCTAGACCCATTAGTAGTTTCCATAGGATTTGAGAATCAACTTCTGCCTACAAAGGAGTGAGGCTCACAACTATAGCGAGATTCACGACCTCTGTTAATGCGAGAGTTTCAGCAAGATCTACTCCTTCGCACCTGGAACTTTTCTGCCGAAAGCATAATGTTGCACATCGAATCACGGATAATTGCCCCCGTCCCAATTGCATCACCCAGAGCTTAATCATTAGATTTATTGCCAACAAAATCCTCACATTTATTATAATCCTTTTGAAGTAGTATTTCGTTTGAAAGTTGAAACCAGAGAGACCGTGGGGGAACATAATGAAGTTTCCATTGAACAAAACCTAAATTATTATTATTATTATTATTATTATTTTGTTAATTTATTTATTATTATTTTGTTGGGTTAATAAGGCATCACTATCGACGTGACAAGTTTGGGCTGTGAGGGCCAATGATGGGCCTCAAACCCAGAAAATGGTCCAAGCATGTCCATTCCTCATAAATTTTCGTAAGTGACCTATTTTACGTAAATATTTACTCATTTATTGAAATTTAAAAATAAATGAAAAAAAAAACAAATTTTACCCCCAAGGCCTAAGGCTCATGGTTTTTTGTTTTTAATTTTTGAATTTCATTCACAAGTTTCTCTATTTCCCCTTTTTTTTTTTTTTTTTTTTTTTTTTTTTTTTTTTTTTTTTTATTAACTTGTTTTTTGTTTTTGAAATTTTAAATATGAATCCAAATGTTTCTTTAAGAAATTTGAAAATTATAATCAAAAGAGATGGGGAACAAACATAATTTTTGAATTTTAGGTTCATTGTCGTAACTTTTAAAATAATTGATTACAACTATGCTTCTAGAAAAATTAGTTGTTTTATAAAGCAAATTAGTTTAGTTGTAGACTTAAATAAGTTGGTTACCGTGTTTGGTAAATAAATATTAAATTATTGTGATTTAACTATAATGATTAAAATAGACCTAGTATAAAACAAATTATATTTTTTTTGTAAAGAAAAAACAATAGGGTATTATTTTTTTTAAAAAGAATTGTATTTGATTTATTAATTTAAAAAATTCTAAAATAAAATTTGGTTGTGGGAAAAAAATATTAGATATATAAAATATATTTTTAATTCTGAATAGATTTGAAACTTTATTAAGAAACTATGGTTAGAGAATCTAAAAGCTAGGAATGTACAAATTTTGGAAAGGTATGCAGAAATTCTTTTGAACGTGTTATGGAGAAATAATTTGTTTTACCAAATCCAAAAAACGACAAAGAAAAATAACATTAAAGCTAATTGTTTTAAGATCGAACTTCTGACCTCTTGATCATTAGTTAACACTTGTGTCATTGGGCTAGGCTCATGTTGACAAAAAAAAAATTGAGTGATTGTAATAAAACATTTTAGCAATGCAGGATCCAATGTTTTTAAGGTTTACATCAAGTCTCATTTTTCATATTAAAGAGGGTATAACTCATTAGATTGCGTCTCTTTAGATATATATCTTAAAATCATGTTTTTCCAACCATTTGTTCTTAAAAAATAAATATACTAATGTTTAAGTTCATAACATGTGAAGTAGAGATTTAAATGTTTAACTTTTTTATTCGGTATGTTTCCTTAATCTGTGGAGCTATATTTAAGTGGGTTAGAAATTATTTAAAAAAAAAAAGGGTTAGAAAGTAAAAAATTACTTTAAAGAAAGTTAATAAATGAACAAGTTTTGAAATTGAGGTTTCAAAATTGAATAATAAGGGGTAAATTACAAAAATAGATCTAATATTTCAACGGTGGAGACTATAGGGTGCGTCAATAGATATTTTAATAAATGCGAGAATTGAACCCATGACCTCTTAGTCACGGGCACAACCTTATGCCAATTGAGTTATGCTCAGTTTGGTTGTATCAAGTTATTTGCAAGGGCCAACTTGATCATTTTCGCCAGAAATTCCAGATGAGGGGACGTTTGGGGCGCAAAGTGGATTATTATAGTTGGTGGGTTATAATAATCTGTGGGTTATAATAGTCTGTATTTGGGGTGCAGAGTTGTATAGTCTGGGTTTAGTAAGTTTGTGTTTGGGGTGCAGAATTGTTTAATGTGTGTTTAAAATACAGTTTTCTTTAACAGTTTGACATATGTGTTTATGTTAGTTTATTTTTTTTCTACAACTTTTTGTTGTATTTGTATAGTTAAATGTATATTACATATTAACTTTTTAAAAGTTAAAAAAATAAATATTATTTAGAAAATCACAAATAATCGACAACAAGAGGCTCGGTGGAGAGAGAATTTTGGAAGATAAAGAATCGGTAAATTGAGTGAAAAAATAGAAAAAAAAAAAAGAGAAAAAAAATTTAATGAAAAAAAAAAAAAAAGAAAGAAAAAAACAGTGTTATTGTAGCACTGCTACAGTGAACACTGTAGCAAATCGGGGTTATAATAACTCACCACTTGGGGAGCCAAATAGCCTACCTCTTCTACGTTTTTTACCACCCATCTTTATCTTAGTAGAGTCTTTTAGTGGCATGTTTGGGTCCTCTTCTCCATTAATTAGAAAAAACTGAGCCACCAGTTCAGATTGAGTTACATTTGGAAAAATATCATTTTTTTAACTCGAACTTGATAAGATGTACAATTATTTCCTTAAACTTTCAATTTTATCTAATTGTAGTTTAAACTTTGATAAATGTTATAATCTTTAACCTTAAATTTTAATAAATTTTAAAAAAATAAAATAAAAATAATAATATTTTTTTTTTTTTTTTGTAAAGGTATCTTAATTAATGCGAGGATTGAACCCATGATCTCTTAGCCACGGACACAACCTTATGCCTATTGAGCTATGCTCGGTTTGGCATAATAATATTAGACTTTCATTTTAAAATAATTGATGAAAATATTTCCATGAGCATGCAATGAATATAAACATGTCGAGTAGAAAATTAATGTAGCTTCCAAGAAAAGAAAGACACCAGAGTTGGATTTTTTTTTTTTTTTTTTTGGATTAAAATTTGCAAGTTTTGAAGGATTTATTCAATTCTTGTGGATTAATTGAGCTTAATTTGTGGAAGACTTCATTTTTATTGAAATTGGTAAGTTTTAAAATTGGTAGGTGAATTTAGCGGGATTTTTTTTTTTTTAATGAAAGTAAAAGTTTATAGTATAATTTGATGCAACTTACCTAGTGTAGACGTAAAAATGGATTCTTTTTCTTAAATTACAACTTTAGTCCGTAAATTTTCAGCTTTGTATCTATTTTATCTATGAACTTCAAAAAATGTCTAATAAATTCTTAAACTTAATTTTGTGTCTATTAAATTGTCGACTTTAAAAATTTAGGATATGACTCCTTGACATATTTAATTTTTTTTAAAAACAATCAATCTATTAGATGTAAAAATATGTTGAACAAACGAAGAACCTATTAGACACAAAATTGAAAATTCAAAGACTTTGGACACAAAATTAAAAGTTGATATATTATACACAAAATTAAAAGTTCAGGTATCTAATAGACACAAACTTAAATTTCAGGAATCTTTTAGACAAAATTTTAAAATTTAGGGACTAAATTTATAATTTAATCTTTGAATTCATACCAAAAATTTAAAACTAAATTTTGAAGACCTGTATATGATAGAATTTAAATACTTCTAATATTTTGTAAAATTTATTGACTTTCAAAATTTCTATTATATATAAATATAGTGAGATATTCTATTTTGGTTCCTGTATTTTTTAATTTTAATTATTTAAATTTAATTTATGCTTAAAATTAATCTTTATTATTTAATTTTTATTTTTAATATTATATTTATCGAGTTTAGTAAAATAATACTAGTAGTTTCCATTAAAAAAAAACAAACACAAGTGAAAATGCTTCTAAAATTTATCGAGCATAGTTGAACGATCGCCAAAAAAAATGCTTCTAAAATTTTATAAAAAAAATGTAAATGGTATTTTAATGAGGGGATTATATATTATGGTATAATTTTGAGTGTAACGGTGGGTTCTGTTCTGGTTGTGCCAGCTTTCTTCGACACGGAGATCGGAATATTATCCAATCCTTAGTCAACACGTCATGTAAAATGCAACGTCATCAGTGCCACGCTGTAAATCGTGGATCTCATCACCAACACCGACAATCCACTAACTTACCCTTTACCACATTTTATTTTATTTTTATATCAAGAACAAAATTTGATGCCCTTTATATTAAATTTAAAATTGCAAAACGCGCGGTATCATTAAATTATACATTACGCTTTAAACTTATTTTAAAAAATGCACAGAAAAAAATGTTTTAAACGTTTTTTTTTTCTTTTATTTTATTTCAACTATGAGAGGATGAGATTCCAACATTTGATTTCTTAGTTTATAATATATATATCTTTATCGGTTAATTTATGTTTAAATTGGTCAACATGTTCCAACATTACAAATCGATTTGATATGAACTAAAAATATACATTAGTGATAAGTTTTTCAAAAGAACTGTTATATTATAAGTTCAGTCTTCAACTTTCAGATATGTGTCAAAATAATCCCTAAATTACAATTTTGTATCTAAAATAATTTTTTAAACTTTAAAATTTTTTATAGATCATTAACTCTCGATTTTGTGTCTAACTAGTCTCTATTAAAATCTTAAACTTTCAACGTTGTATAAAATAGATCCAAAACTTTAAATTTTATGTCCGATATCCTTTTAACTTAAAAGTGTCTAGGAACTAGGAAGTATTAACTTATTATATACATTTTCAAATTTAGAAACTTATTAGATATTATTACATTCACGAACCAAACCGGTAAAGAAATAAAATAAAATGTTAAATTACAAGTTTAGTCGCTAAAACCTCGTTTGATAACAATTTGATTTTTAGTTTTTGATTTTTTAAAATTAAGCGAATAAATATTAGTTCTACTTATAACTTTCTTTGTTTTGTTATCTAGTTTCTACCAATGTTTTAAAAATCAAGTTAATTTTGAAAACTAAAAAAAATAGCTTATGTTTTTAGAATTTGACTAAAAATTTAAATGCTTCTCTAAGAAAAGTATAACAAATAGTAAAGAAATGGGAAGAAGACAAGTCTAAATTTCAAAAGCCTAAATTTTTAAAAAATAAAACTAAAAATGAAATGGTTATGAAAGGAGGCTTAAACTTTTAGATTTGTGTTTATTTGGTCCAAGTTTAATTTCTAAACTTTCAAATTAGTGTCTAATGATCCCTAAATTTTAAAAGTTTTATATCTAATAGATATTCGACATATTCGAAAAAAACACCCCAATAGATTATCAAACAGGCATATTTTCTTAAAATAAAAAACATGAATTTAATGTGTTATGACCTTCAAATTTCTCACTTTTTGGGGTTTCTTCTTCCTCAAAAAAACCAAACCAAACCAAACCAAAAAAAATAAAAAAAAAATAAAAAAATATTTAGAGTTATTTAATATTTATGAATAGTGAAACAAATTAGTTTAAACTTTTAGGGGTGTTTGGCTCAAAGAGTTGTTGGAGAAGGAGTTGGGGAGAAGTTTAGGGTTTAGGGCATGACCCTCATTTTGCTTTTGGTCACCCAAAAAGCCTCGTTACAAGGGAGTTGTTGTCCCCCTTTCCTAACCAATGTTAGGAGGGAGATGTTGTCCCTCCATGTTGTCCCCCTTTCCTAACCAATGTTAGGAGGGAGATATTGTCCCTCCATGTTGTCCCTCTTTCCTAACCAATGTGGGACTTTGTTTGCACTAAAACTAATCCTTCAATCCCTCCCTCAAACGAAGGACCACAAAGCCTCACGAAGGATCACAAAGCCTCCCCTCAAATAGTCATCTATCCGTGTTTAAACTCGAGCACCACTCTTCATGAGAGCATGTCCCTGTTGGATAAGCTCGACCACGAGATCAACCATGACTATGTCATCGAGACACACCGACATGGTTAGTCATCGAGACACACCGACATGGTTAGGTAAGAGGCATGCTTTGATACCACTTGTTAGGGACAAGTAACATCCACATTGTAATAATATTTGCTGGTCACTCCAAAAAGCCTCATTACAAGGGAGATCTTGTCCCTTACTTATATACCATGATCTTCTCATTTCCTAACCAATGTGAGACTTTGTTTGCACTCACAACAAAATTTTTGAAAGTTTGTAAAAAAAAAATTGTGCAGAAGAAAGCAGCTAAAATAAACTCAGATTTCATAACTCCAGATTACACAACTCCCTGTCCCAAACACACATCACAGACTCCAGAATTTCAGACTAAACAACTCCTACCCCAAACACACATACTTCATAATTTTTCGACTAAACAATCCGACCATATAACTTTAACTCCCCTAACTTGTTGGGCCAAACGCCCCCATGGAAGAAAAGGTTATTTTGAATTTTTGATGATTGGGCAGTTAAATTTTGGATTCGGAATATTTATTAATAATGATAATTCCTAAATTTCATACACCACATCAATTCAGTCTGAAGAAACCGAAAGCGATATATTAGTTTTTAATTCACACATTATATATCTTTTTTCAGTGTCTGTACTCTGTATATATAAAATCTTCACGATTCAATTTCAGATATTCAATTCCTTCGATCCAAATCTTCTTCTTCTTCTTCTTCTTCAATCCTCAATCCATCCTCTTCCTTCTGTTCTGCCATGGGTATTCTCGCTGACAGTGCCTCAACTCCCTCTCTCAAGTTCTTGATTTACGGCCGCACCGGCTGGATTGGCGGTTTGCTTGGCCAGCTCTGTCAACAACAAGGAATCGATTTCGCTTATGGCTCCGGCCGCCTCGAGAACCGCCCTTCCCTCGAGGCCGACATCGCCACCGTCAAGCCCACTCACGTCTTCAGCGCCGCCGGCGTCACCGGCCGCCCCAACGTCGACTGGTGCGAATCGCATAAGGTCGAGACCATTAGAGCCAATGTCGTCGGAACCTTGAGCTTGGCCGATGTGTGCCGTGAGAGAGGCTTGATCTTGATTAATTTCGCCACTGGCTGTATTTTCGAGTATGATTCGGCTCATCCTCTCAATTCCGGGATTGGATTCAAGGAGGATGAAATCCCTAATTTTATTGGATCCTTCTATTCCAAGACTAAAGCTATGGTGAGCCCTAGATTTGTTTTTTCTTCCTTTTTTTATTTATTATTGGATGATTTTTAGATGCATTGTGAAATTCGATTTGTAGATCTAGAATAACATAGTGAATGATTTTGTTTAAGTAAACAGAATCAACCATTAGTGATTGTTATTGGGGATTTATTTTCAAGTCAAACTAGTCATTTTGAGAGTTTATGAATGTTCTTTAGATCTGGATTGTTATTACATTCCAAGGCTGCCTTGTTTGTCTTGAATGTTCTTTGAATCTGATGAGCTGATTCTATTTTTATGTCACCATCACATTTTTGGGGTTAAAAAGGTGGAGGATCTGCTGAAGAACTATGAAAATGTGTGCACATTGCGCGTTCGGATGCCTATATCCTCCGACTTATCGAACCCCCGCAACTTCATTACGAAGATAGCCAAATACGATAAGGTTGTCAACATCCCAAATTCAATGACGATCTTGGACGAACTCCTCCCGATCTCGATCGAAATGGCGAAAAGAAACCTCACAGGAATATGGAACTTCACCAATCCAGGAGTGGTGAGCCACAACGAGATCTTGGAAATGTACAAGCAATTCATTGACCCGAATTTCACATGGAAGAACTTCAATCTGGAGGAGCAAGCGAAAGTGATCGTCGCCCCTCGCAGCAACAACGAGCTGGATGCAAGCAAGTTGAAGAAGGAATTCCCTGAACTCTTGTCCATCAAGGAGTCTCTGGTCAAGAATGTGTTCAAGCCAAATCAGAAAACTTCTGCAGCTTAAAGGTTCCATATTTTTCCCCTTCTTTGTATTTTTCGTTTGCCATTTTCGTTCATTTGGCGCGAGTTCTCGGATATCAGATCTTTTCCCTTTTCCCATAGGACACAGAAGCTTTGATTATGATCCATATTTGAATACCATATCTATTATTTTGTTGCTATCATTATTGAATAAAAGTAGGCTTGAAATGATCTGTGGATCAGATTGTTTCAACTTTTAGGCCATCTTAGCTAGAACAAACATGATGTAGCATTGTGGTATTTGTAACTTTGATGAGAATCTCTGTGCTTTATCAGTAATATGGTTTATATTTTGTAGGTTGAAATTGATCTTTAATGTAGTTATCAATGTTTCTCAATCAACTGTTGCAATTGCATCTGAAGTTCTGATCAAAAGAAAATATTTCCTTATTGTTACATTTTTATTTTTAATTTCTATTTGTTTAGATATATGGGTGGCTGGACGGCTGGAAGTAGTAACATGATGTTGATTCTATTTCAATTTTATTTTTTTTAAATAATATTTTGTGATTTCAGGTATTTTTAATATTTAAAGAAAGGAAATAGCATTGCGTCAGTGTGTTACCAAATTCTGTTTATACTATGATAAAGTAAAGGGAGGCAGTTACTCTTGCTTGCATAAAAGTTGTAGTTGTCTTTATTGTTGTTGCCGACAAATAACAAAACTATGAATGAAATATTCGGATTTTTTATGAATGAAATATTCGGATTTTTTTTTTCCACAACATGTGGGGAGGAGGATTCGAAGTTAGAGACCTCTAGTTCATAGCCGGTTGAGCTATGTTTATGTTCGCGGAAAATCTTATTAATCACACGAAACTATTCATCTATGTTCTTGTTGTTGATTTTTTTTTTTAATTTTATAAAAAAAAATATATATTTTCATCATTAAACTTTTATTAGTGTTTAAAAAAAAAGTTGATACTTATTTAAAAAAATTGAGCTTAAAAAATTATAGTGTTTTATGGTTGGTTTGTTAAAGTTTTTTGAAAATTTTCAAATGTGGTGAAATGATATTTGTCCGGTTTCTAAAACAAATATAAAAAAATAAAAAGTAAAAATTGAGTCTTTTCCTGGCATCGGATAATATTTTTTTAAATATGCCAACAAGAGCATAGTTCAATGACATGATGTATCGCCTAATAACCATGACGTCCTAAGTTCAATCCTCCACCCCAACATGTTCTAAAAAAATATTTTTTTAAATATGTTTTTCCTCTCGCTCTAGCTCTTGACTCGGTATTTTTACTCTCGGGCTTCCTCTCTTTTCTCACACTCTAGTTGTCTCTTTTTCCTCCATCTCTTTTCGCTCTTTAATGCAATGAAGTCATCGGTGGTGGGAGGGTTGTCCTCTCCAATGAGAGGATGAAAAGAAGAAAAGTGGTGGAGAAAGGGAGAAGGAAATAATATTTAAAAAATCAGGTCGAATTTTATTTGGACCCAAATATTTAGGTCAGCCAATCAAATTACTCAAAGTTTTCTTGAATGGATCTCTTGCACCATAGTCTTAATTATCATTAATATTATGTAAAGTTGAACATAATTCACATGGTCTATGATGTTATTAATCATCATTAAAGAAATAATAATAATAAAAAAAAATAGTTTTTCAAACATTAGGCGGAATACGAAAAGGTGGTTAGTTGGGTTAATTTCTCCTCAATTCAATTGAGTTTAAGTTCACTAAAAATTGAAATTTAAAAAAAAAAAAACAAATGAAGAAATATCCATTAAAAAATCAGATTCGGAAAATTAAGTTAAAAATGAAAAAGAGAAAAGAAAACGATGTAATTAATTTAAACTTCAATAGTCTTTTGATTAAGAGCCATAAATCTCCATCTCTCTTTCTCCACAAAATCAGCATCCAAAAACCTTGAAACAAACGCCCAAAGTCTGTAAACATCTTCAAAATTCGTCAAAAATCCAATCCCCGCAGTCACCACCGATATCCAACAATGGCGTTTCTCACTTCTATCCATTCTTTCACCTTCTACTTCTTCCACCACTCTCTCTTTTCTCATCTCAATTTCCTCCCACGAACTTACGTGCTCCAGAATTCCATGGCTCAACGAAATGTTGCTCCGATCGGCCAGTTTCTGAACCAGTGCTGGATCCACCTTTTCCCCTTTCCAATCGAATACGTTGAATGCCACGGCGGGTCCTCGATTGATTTCGATTTTGGGCCCGTAGATTCTTACTAGGGCTTGTGCAATCCCTCCTTCTCCATTTGGATGTTGAAGATTCATCAATGCGTTTGTCACCCAATTGATTAGGTATCTTGCTCTAATGCTTATCAGTCTTAAACCTACTGAATCTGCGTGATCTAACCCTCTGCAGTTTATTTCCATTTCTGTGTTTGTTGATCGAGCTGATTCGTATGGCGTCCCCAATTCCACGATTCCTGTCATTGAGAGTTCTTCCTCTTCGATTTCAGGTGAATTTGACGAATTTGAGATTTGTTGAGTTTTGATTTCTGTAGTTTCTGATTCTTCTGGAAATGGGAATGATGGCGATGTTGAGATGAGGCTTATAACGCCAATGTTTGCAGGGGAGGTGATTAAACTTTCCATGAATGAAACGTTTGATTTCTTGATGAACAAACAGCCAAATCCTGATGGGTTTTCGCCAAAAACTTTGTAGAATGAAGAAATTAGAATTTCAGGCTTGAAGAGAGAGAGCCCTAAAGTTTCCATATCTTTTGGTCCGAGTGCACATGTATCTAGGCAGACATCCCAGTCATTTTCTCGAGCTATGTTCAGCCATTGATATGAATATGGAGTTCCTGTTAATCTTGACTGAAGTGGAAAAACGAATAGCCCCCTTTTCTTCATATTCCTCTTCTTCTTTCGTTTACTGACGATTAGTCTTCTCAATTTTCCAGTAGAGATGTTTAGATTTGGCCATAAGAACTCAGCAGAGCTTATTCTTGCTCCTTTCCTCTTGGAGCTTTCAACCATCAATTCAACTGCCTCACTCTTGTGATCATAAACTGTGACCAAATTTCTGTTGTGCTGAAAAGGGTAAGTGTCTGCTAGGAGTTTGAAGGCTGATGATTGATTGGCTGTGAACACCAAAGCGTAATCATCTTCTGATAAGTTCATAAACTTCATGATTCTACTTCTGATTCTGGACTCAAATTCTGATTCTTGACCACCATTCCTCACTTGGGGATTTGGTTTCACTGATCTATGGGAGATGTTGAAGAATGGCGATCCCGGGGAATGCAGAAACGGAGGAGGGGAACCTGATGGAGAAGAAGAAGAAACAGCAGCTGGAGCCATTAGAAAGCTCTGCTGTTGAGCATAGGAAAAGAGACACTGGCCATTGTAATCCAGACAAACGTGTTTGGAGAGAGCAAGATGATTATATTCGTCGGCTCGAATTTGATCGATCTGTTGTGTATCAGGGTAGAGAGGATATGCTCTAACGAAGTAAGTAAACGCATCCCTTAGAGAAGGGATTGATTCGTGGTCAGAGAAGCGAGCATTCGGGTGAAGAGACGTCTCTGTTGCTCCATGAAAGTTGTATGCAGGAGTTGAAGCTGCAGAAGACCTGTGAAATGTAGGGTGCGAAGAATCGGGAAGACTAAGAAACGGGGGTCGACAGCAGCCTCGAAGGCAGGCCTGTGAGACCTCCCTAATACAGGGAGACTGCATATTTTGAAGTTCGATCTGTTTAGAACATTGATAAGAAGAAGCAATCCTTTTGGTCAATAGTTTAATTGTCCCAACCAACCACCTTCTGATGGTGACCAAATTACATCTCTCTTTAATATGGAAGACCAAATTTCAAACCAGAAACAAAAAAATCATTTGATTCGTGGCTGCGGTTGTCGTTGCAGCGCCTTTCGACATCGACATGGATGTAGAAGAAGATGGGATCTTCTTCAAAAGCAAGTTGACAAATAGAAAATGGCAAATTGGGTTGGGGGTGGATGGCTCTTTCATGGTGGGCTCAAGAATTTGCTTGTAATTCTAAAATATCAGTTTGAATTTGGGAATTCATATTATGGAAAATATCAGAGGAAAATAAGAATGGTCAACTTCAACCTCTCTTTTTTTTAATGCGTTCATACTTCATTGAACGACGTGTCGTATTCGTTAGGTTGTTTGATTATTTGCGTTGGCTTTTCACAAAGCTTCGGAAGAACAAAGCATGAAGAGAGACAATTACAGTTTCTTAGGCTTTTTGACCTATGAAAACTCCAACATATTATTTTGCAATAATTGTCTTTCTAAAAATTTCAAGCTACTTTTATTTTTTCTTTTCTTTTCTCTCTTGATTTTTCATCTTAAAAACTAAAAAGAGTTTGAGTGTTTGAGAGGCTGAGTGAGTTTATAGTCGGTAGTTATAATAATTTATGAGATAGTTTTGAATAATAAATACTATTGAAGTCATTATAATTACTTTATTAACTGTGAATTATAATAATAGGTGAGTCAAACCTAAACTAGGTCATAATTCATGACGAAAATATCAATATTGGTATCAATATCGAGAGTTCAATTTTACTGATATATCCATGGTATCGGTGAAATGTCTATATCGACGAATAATTTTGTAAATCAATTTTTTTAAAAAAAATTATTTAAATTAATAATTAAAGTCATTTTACTTCCAAATTAAGTTATAGATCTGTTAATTAGTATCTATATTCATATTGAGATTAATAGATGATATATATATATATATATATATATATATTTTTAATGTTTTATGGGTGTTTATAAAAGATATGGGAGATATCTATTAACCCTTAATATCTATATCAATCTCTTCGATTTACGGATATATCCTCTTGGTCATAATAATTCAGTTTACTTAACTTCAAGTTGGTGACCCAAACACCCCTAAAAATTACAATAATAGAATATTCATGGAAAGAAATTGTTTAACTGTGCATTAGTTTATGTTATACAGATATCATATATGGTGGCTGTAACACAACAAATAAACATAAATTGTAAAATAAATGTATTAATTCTTATAGAAAACTTTTCAATTAATTTTATGTACAAACCTATTTTGAAATCAATAGTGTATGTACAGTAAAACGGCTCTACAAAATTTGTTGGGCTTTGAAACTATGCATTAAAAAGTTGAATAATAAAGCTAGGATTTAATTAAGCCCGGGCTACAAGTATCTTTTGCAGTCCAACACGTGTCACGATTTGATTGGCTGCATATTTATATTATTTTTTAAATAAAAAAAACCATTCACGCCCGTTTACTTAGATTTTTTTCTTCTGTAACTTTCCCTTTCTTCTTCGTCACATAAACAAGTTCTCCTATTTTCTCTCTCTTTCCTTCATTTGTATCTTCCATGACCTTTGTTTTCAATTTCATCTCTCACTCTATCTCCTTACTCTACAATAAGTATTTTTTTTCTTTTTTTTTGTTAACTATTTTTTAACGCAGTAAGATTTGCAATACTCTAAAGGATATCTCTAGACAAATAAAAAAAAAATTGTTATCATTTTTTTTTTTGGGGATTTTTCTTAAAAAAAAAATCCAATCTACCTTCCCTTTACCAACCTCAGATGAATCCAACCGTGAAATTTCTCTCTTTCCTTCACTTCCTCTAAAAACCCACTTCAAAATTTATGTCTATATAACACATAATCTGCAAATTTCAAATAACCCCAATTGAAATTTTATGGCCTTGAAATTGGAGTGTAGAGAAATGAAGAGAGAGAAAGAAAAGTTGTTAACCTGGAATAAGAAAAGGAAAGTTACTGACAATAAACGGCGTGAAATATTTTTTTATTATTTAAAAATGATTTGAATATTAGCCAATCAAATCATGAAAGGTGGCTGGGCTGCAAAAATAATTGTAGCCCAGGCAACAAGCAAGTTTTACTCTTTAATTAATGATGGAAGAGAAATATTGAAGTCTCAATTTTATGGAAATGTCAATAGAAATATCAATAAAATGTTGATGTCGATGGAACAGAAATATTGAAGTCTCAATTGTATGAAAATGTCAAACAGAAATATCAATAAAATGTTGATGTCGATGGATATTTCTGGAAGGTTTTTAAAAACAATATTTTTAAAAAATATATTTAAATTAATAAATAAATATTTTACACTTTTAAATTAGTTAAAATACACTTATTATAATAGTAGATTCATGTTAGGCTAATTTTTTTTTTTTTTTTTTTTTTTTAATATTTCATCGATTTTGTACGGTACGATGGAAATGTCGATTCACTCCTTCTGTCGATGTCGAACCTATGGATACGTGAAAATGTCATAGAAATTTAATACTGTACATGTGGGTTAAAATTCGGGGAATTGCAAAATTTGACCTAAAAATCAGAAGATTTGTCCAAAATGACCTGAAATTAAAATTTCAACCTTTCTGACTTGATTTTGCTAGTTTGGTAAAAAAAAACAATTAGGAGCAATTTTTTTTTTTATACCTTTATTGTATATCAATATAATTAAAATTAATTTGATAAAATCAGTATCAGTATCAAACTTTGATAAATTTTGTCCCTATATTTATTGTATATCAGTATAATTAAAATTATTTTGATACTGATTTCTTCCCCTCATTATTTTTTAGTGAAAAAAATTGTTATTTTTTTATGTATCAAAGTTTTTTTTTAGTGAAGTCGTTCAAAAATGATAATATTTTTAAGATAGGGTAAGAAAATAAACATAATTTTTAAAAATCAAAAATTAAAAATCAAATGATTATGTGACTTAAGTTAATAATTGTTAACCAAACTAAGTGACTTAGCAGTGTTGAGTGACAATTTTTAAAAGATATGATAATATTTATTAGGGTAAAAATCAATTTATATTCTTAAATTTTGGCGGCAATTAAAATTTTAAATTAATGATGGTATCAATTTCAACCCTGAACTTTCATAAATGTATCAATTTACATTTTCTCTTAGAAAAATGTTAGTTTGTACACGTGTGAAGACTTATAATTTATCAATTAAATCCCTAGATTTTCATACAATTGATTCACTTATGAAAGTTTAGGAGTTTAATTGCTATAATGACAAGTTGTTTAAATTAACGTTTTTAAAATAAAATTCTAACAAAATGTGTAAATTGATACACTTATGAAAATTCAGAGTTTAAATTAATACAATCAATAGTTTAGGGTTTTAATTGATACAACTTTCAAAGTTAAAAGGTATAAATTAATTTTTTCCCTATTTATTAACATTATGTGGAATTCTAAACTAATATTGTATCCAATTTTAGATCTTCTGTTAGAATTATGTTTTAAAACCGTTAAATTTCACACGTGTATAAAACTTTTTTTATATGCAAAGGTTAATATGAATTGTTTTTCATCTTTGTGTTTTTCTTTATTTTGTTCTACTTATTTAGAAAGAAAAAAAATTCGGAATTTTTTTTTTTTTTTTTTTGGCTATTTTTGGTAGGATTTTGGGGAAGAAATATTTTATTTAAGTTATTTTAAGTATATTTTAAATGGAATCAAGTGAAAATAGTTATAAATCACCAACAAGTAAATTAAAGTTTTATGGTTTAAATTTATACGGATTATTAGTGTGAGGTTTTAATTTATAGAAGTATAAATTGTTTTTTTTTTCTATTGCTATTTCATTGTATAAGTTGGATTCGTATATTATGGTCACTATTTAACAAGTTACTGAAATTGATTTCTTTTGACATCGCAGACTATAATTATTTACATACAAAATATACGATACGATAAATTTTTACCCCATAACCTAAGATCTAGACACTACACAAAATTTGGGTTTTTCCAATGCAAAAAAGTGTTGAGAAAAATCACGAAATCCATCGGTGTATAGATTACGTCAACAAATTTTTTGCGTCGATCGTTTCGTCGGCGTAGGCCGTCGGAAAAGCCTAATGCCGACCGACGCAAACCATTGCGTCGGCATAAGTTATAGCTATGCCAACACAATGCATCAGCTTATGTATATTTTTTGCTTTTTATTATTGGCTTTTTTATATATGATTTAATTTTTGTAATACCTAGAAATTCAATGTTATTGGAACGTATATATTATCAATGACACGTTCCTCAAACGAAATGAATATCATAAAAGTAAATATATTGAAATGCAATATTCTTACAAAAAAAAAAATAAAAAAAAAATAAAAAATAAAAAAATAACATCTAATACATACACTTACACTATGGTCTTGAAAGAAAAAATACAATGAAAAGTAAACAACTAATAAAAAATACTTCTATTTTTGTCTTCGTCCATATTTTTTCAAAAGTCCCCTTGGAAGATTACACTCCTACAAACCTCAAAGAAAAATATATAACATGAAAAAGTTTAAACATAAAAAAAGAATAGTTATCTTTGATTCATAAACATCTTAAATATGTATGTACTCAAATTACCTAAAAAGATCAAGTGTAATTTTGACACTCAAACACCTAAAGTGAGCCTAAAGCACATAACCCTCCCCCAACACTACAAACTAGCTAAACATAAAATCCAATATAACAATACAACAAAAACACATAAAATACTTCATATAATTTTACTAAGGCTCCGTTTGGGATTGCGGTAGCTTTTAAAACAATTGATGTTAACTTTACTTTTAGAAAAATAGCTTTAATAAGAAGTAAATTAGTGTTTAGTAAATTATAAACTTTAAACTTAAAAAATTAAGTTATAGCGTTTGGTAAATTAATACTAAATTACTACGATTTAGCTATAATTACTAGAGTGGACATATTATTTCAATTATATATATTTAAAATTTATTATAAAATGATTGTTTTTAAATTTATATGATTTAAATGTCAAATAACTTGTTCAATTTTAATTATTTGATAAAAGTTTAGAAAAAATAATTGTTAAAAAATCGATTCTTATTTCGTTTGTATAACATAAACATGTAAGAAAAAAAAAATTGAAGGATAAATTTGAAAATTTTAAAATAAAATTAGAGGATATGGCCGATTTTTAGGGAATCAAAATCCAAAAGCTAGTATCTACCATATTTGGAACGTAAGAGTAAATTGAAAATTTATTTTACATTAAATTAATAAATAATCAGATTTACCAAACAACCTAAACGGTTAAAATTCTCCGACAATCGATTTTTACTCCTCCAAAGGCAATGTCAAACGGGGCCTAAAAGTGCTAATCTAAAATTGTAAAATAGTCTAAAAACGCCTAAAAAGTTATCAAGTCTCATTTTCAAACTCAAACGAATTTAGGAAGTGCCTAAAACGTTATCAAGTACGTGTCATTCTTACCCTAAAACAAACCTAGCAAGTGCTTAAAGTGAATCGAAAAGTGCAAAATAGCTTAAAAGTGCCTAAAATGTTACCAAGTATCATTCTGAACGTCAAATAAACTTAGCAAGTGTCTAAAAAGTTACCAAGTATCATTTTCAACCTCAAACGAACTTTGCAAGTGCTTAAAAAGTTACCAAGTATGTGTCATTTTTACCCTAAAAAGTTACCAAGTGCCTAAAGTGAATCCAAAAGTTCAAAATAACCTAAAAGTGTTTAAAAAGTTATCAAATGTCATTCTTTAACCTCAAACAAACTTAGCAAGTGCCTAAAAAAGTTATCAAGTGTCATTCTTAACCTCAAACGAACGTCGCATGTGCCTAAATTGAATCTAAAAGTGCAAAATAACATAAAAGTACCTAAAAAGTTATCAAGTGCCATTCTCAATCTCAAACAAACATAGCAAGTGCCTAAAGTAATCTAAAAGTACAAAATACCTTAAAAGTGTCTAAAAAGTTACCAATTGTTATTCTCAATCTCAAACGAACTTTAACAAGTGCCTAAAAAGTCATCAAGTGTAATAATTTTAACCTCAAACGAACCTAGCAAGTGCATAAGGTTTCTAAGTGTACTTTAACGACAAAAAAAAGATTGGACGGACCTAAAACCATCAAAACTACATGCATAAAGTGACTACCATAGCACGATAGCCACATATATATATATATATATCAACACAATTACTTTTATAAATTTCAAACTACTTAAAATAAAAAAATGAAAAAACAAACAAACTATCAAACTCACTCCACATGTCATAAATTCACACAAAAAAAATAAAAAATAAAAATACAAATCATAGTGTAATGAAGTAAGAGACATATTCAAATAACTTGTTATAATAAAAATACATGAATTGGTCGTTATAAGCATTTGAAGATGAAATTATTTTCTAGAAAATTATGTAAGAAGATAATAATGAAAGAGTTAGACAACATGAAATTCATAACCTCACATTACGTAACACTATAATAACTAACAGTTCAGAGGTAAAACTTCAATAGAAAGAACAAACACTCCTACCCTAAGTTAGATTTATGAAGGTGAAAATAAAACCAACAACAATAAGATCTAAAAGAATCCACCAAATATACCATTTTAGAAACGTCTATTTGGAATGTTAATTATTGCACCAACCAAATTTGATTAAGAATATGGTTGCACTTCATATGGATAATCCTTACCTTTTATATGTGGTTTCATTTCGAGCCTCAAGATTGCTCTCTACGGGAACAGTTGCATAAATTGAGTTATGCTCGATTTGGCAAGGTATGAATAACTTAATCTTATTAAATAATAGTAATTTACCACCACAGAATTATAAATTATAATTATATTGTGATAATCATAGTAACGAAATTTCATAGGCAAAACCTTGCAAATAGTCTTTTACAATAGAACCGAGGAGTTATCGTTTTTTTTTTAATTATTATTTTTACAATATATAAGGATAGGATCGAGATCGAACTTAAGATTTTTTTTTTAAAGGGATAGGGATCGAGATCGAACCTAAAGATTTTTTTTTTAATCACTAATTCATACATTTGAGTTATGCTCTTGTTGGCACGTAGAAACTATTTTTTATCCGAGTGTAAGACCTTCTTGATTAAGGGTCTTATAGAGATGGAGTTAGAAAAAGGGCATCACACTAACTCTTATCTCTTCAAGGAATATGGCATGCCATTTTAATTTTTATAATAGAGTTTTGTTTATTCAAGTCGTTTTGATTTTTAGAGAGATGTGTTGTTTTAGAGGGTTGATTTCAAGAAATATTCTAAAGTCATATTTCCAAAAAAATATATATATTTACCTATTCAATGAGTTTTTATAATAGTTTTTTTTTTTAAACAATGATAATTTCTAAATGTCCATGTAAGTTTCAAAAGTAAAACCTAAAAGTTAATTCTTTAAATTAAAAATCTTCTTATGGATCAAAATGACACATCTTTCCATTAAATACGATTGAGAATATGATTAAAATCTCACGTGGATTCGGAAAGGGAAAGATCTTTAATATATAGGTGAGAGACAACATTTTTATATATTGATATGATGTCTTTTGAATAAAATAAAGATACGAAAGTTTATGTCCAAAAAGTAGACTATATCATATAATTACCACGGTTAAAATGTGGAGTGTCGGTTCGAGTCAGAGTTTATTCATATACAAAATAGTGCATTGATCCAAGTAATAACTCACTCATTGCCATCATATCTTTAATCAAGGAAAGGGACCAACCTCCAAAAATCTCACCCTCCAAGCCAAGCACCAAGTGAGTATAAACATTGACTTGTTCTTAAGAGTCGAAAGTTACTGGTAGCCAAACAACATAAGACAAAGTAATCATTAACAAATATCATGTCCATAGTAAGATATGTTTAAGAGTGGTTTTGAAACAGTTAAAATCACTTTTGTCATATTAAATCACTCTCCCTCTCTCGAAAACATATATCTAATAGTTCAAATCAATTTAAAAAAATTCACGTTTAAAAGTATAAATCAAACATAAAACTAATTTGGAAGGATTAAAGACATGTTTGGAATAGATTTTGAACATGACAAAAGTGATTTTGACGGTTTCAAATTTAGTGTCAAACCTGCCCTTATTAATTCTCTTCAATTCTTTCTATCAAGTGGGGTTTGTGGTCTTCAAATCTTGAGATCCACCATAGACAGCCAAGCAATCAAAATTCTGCAACAAAAATCAAAGATATAAAAGCCTTTCAAAGAAAGGAAGTAGGATCTCATGCATTCTACCTGCTGCTAGTGAACAAAAGAAGTCCACAACACAAAGCCACTTTGCATTAACATGATTAATTATGAATTAAGGAGAAAGGAGAAAGTAAAGCCAAAACCAGATGAAGGGCAAGTCTCCTTTGGCAGGACATATATTAAGAGAAAAGATGACAGTGAGTGCATTATTTTGAATTTGCCTGCCAATGGAGAGAAGCCCTTCTGCTAGTTTGGCTTAGAAGGCTTATAATACTACTTTATGCAGCGCCACGAGTGAGGAAGCTTTATAGGGAGGAAGAATATTGGATCATCAGCATATGCCAATTGGATATCCTCTTCTTTCCTACACTCCCTTCTTTCCAACGCATTCCCTCTCTCTCTTCTTTTAGGTTCCGTTTACTTACTACGAATCAGAATGAACTGGAATCGAAATCACAATCAATTCGAATGAGAATACTATTTCTATGTTTGTCATGAATCTCCGTACACCAATTAAGGGTGTGGGGATTCGAACCTCTGACCCTCTTGGTCGAATTCACATCTTTATGCCGGTTGAGCTATGCTCAATTTGGCAATGAACTCGTTGATTCATAAAAATCTTTTTATTTCTCTAAGTGGCATGTCTATGAAGCATGCTCACACATGTTCAAATATGTCAATAAATTAACAAAAAAAAATTAATGGCACAATAGTGTTATGTTGACAAAGTTTTTTTTTAGCTAAAAACCTAATTGAGATTTTTATTACATTGAAAGTAAATTTGATAATTTTAAAAGATCAAGGATGAACATGAGAAAAATGAAAGACTATTGAGTATATTTAGCCTCTCTTTTTTTTGTGTGTCTTTCATGTAAAAAACCCTAACACCTTTTACAGATTCTTCTTCTGCTGTTCGTCGAAGTGATTTTGACCCATCATCATGAAAATGAAGGAGGAGATGCTTTTCTTTATTACCTCAATTAAACTCGAATATCCTATGTCATATTCCACTTCCCTTCTCCTTTCCTTCCTTTTTTGCCTTTCACTTTCACTCCCACTCAAAATCATCATGTTTTTGAAGTAACCCATCAAATTGTTTTTGTCAAAAGTTGAAAACTGTCTTATAAGATGTTTGGTCAGAAAAAAAACACTTAATTAAGGAAGTGTTTTTGGCCAAAATGCTTTGGCAAGATATTGGTTATTTAAGTACATTTTTATGCTTATAGTTAAAGTACACTTGGTCTAATTAAAGCAACTCTCAAAATACACCTAGAGGGTTTGCCTTCTATAAATGGGTGGAGATGTCATTATTGGCTAGTATGATCCACGTATTTATTCAAAATAACATATTTAAAACAATATTAAGTAGATCATCTTATATTTTTTTTTTCTTTTTTTAAATGGTCATAAGTTCGAATATATTAACTTATGTATTTGAAATGCAATGTTTTAAGAGAAAGTAAAAACGTCAAACCGAGTTTAGTTCAATTGGCATAAGATTATGTCTTTGACTAAAGAGGTCACACATGTTCAATCCTCGCATTAATTAAAATATCGTTGCAAAAAAAATAAAAAAGAGGAATAGGAGAAACAAGGTTATCTCTGTAGATATGTGTTGAGGCTTATAATGTTAATAAAGTACAAATTAAAATTAGTAACTAATTAGGAATAGGGGAAACAAGGTTAAGTTTCATATCAATTATATTTTGTAAAGGGATGAATTTGAAAAGACACTCAAACCTAGGCACATAACATTATTTAGCCTTTATATATATATATCCATTTGTTTTTGTTTTTTCTTTATAGTTCATGTTTTTTTTTTCCTCATACAAACAGTAAAAACAGCACAATTAAGAAGCTGAAGCATCCCAAGTCTATCGAGAGAAATTCGAGGAGTTACTCCGGTGGGCTCCTTTCCTAATCTTTCGATAGATCTAGCTTGCAAGCCTGTTGTGCCAAAGCATTGGTCACGCCATTTAGCGTCGGATTGATATTGGTGAACGCCACCCTTGTAGATGCAGAAGCGAGATGAAGAATTTCTCTAATGAAGAGACTGACTTCAGTAAGGTCCAAAATTTCAATCAGATTTATCCCTTGCTCGCAGTTTGATTCAACAAGAATATGTTGATTGCAAATGGGATTGAGTGATTCCAATCCAGCACAAATAGCTTGTGCTTCCAAGACACATATCGGTAAGTTCTCCTTTGAAGACCGACAACCGACAGAAATGAAGTGCCCAACAGAGTCGCGAATGACCCACGGGATTGCACCTTGCTGAAGCGTTGGATTCCAGGCTGCATCACAATTCATTTTGATACAATGTGTTAGGGTCGAATTCAGCCACTGTTGGCAGTAGTTCGCCCCGTACCAGAACCACCCGGGATCGTCGCACATCGAGGATCATCTCCACTTTGATTGGGCTCACCAGGTATCTCCTCAACCTTTAGGCATTTATCGACACTAAGTTGTAATGATTGAACTTGTGGTTTGATGTTGCTGTGTAGAATCAAATTCCTATAATCCCATATTTTCCACATTAGCAGAAACATTTTCTCCATGTCCTTGTCCGTCGCAATAGTCCTTCGTGCTCCATAAGTCCTTGTTGACAGCAGACAAAAAAGCATTAGGAGAAGTTACCTTTAGCCAGGAATTTTTAGTGAATTTACAATTCTATATTAAATGAACTGTAGATTTTTCATAACGATTACGCAAGATACATCCCTTCGATATCCGCATTCCCTTCTTGGCTAAATTCGTTCGGATAGGAATGATGTCGTTGTACATCTTCCAACCACATATCTGGACTTTAGTAGGAACCTTTGTTGACCAAAAACGTTTCCATTTATCATTTCCTGTATCATAGCATGAAGAAGACTCTTGCCTAGAAACCTTGCAATCCATCCCCAGCTTGGGCACTTTTAACTTTAAACATTCTCTTTTTGTAGGTGCCCAAATAATGTCGTTGACTAAGTTTTGACAAAGGGACAATCAAAATCAAATTCACTTCGTCAATAGAAAAATGTTGGCTGATCAATTGTGAATTTCCCATACTGTCAGGCAATATGAGACTAGCCACGGATCCTTGGAAAATGGGATGAGTATTATAGGTAGACAAATGGGATGAGCATTATAGTTGATGTATGTTGAATGGTTTTTAAAGTATAGAAAAAAATGCCGCCCTATAATTTAATTTTAATGCAATATGAATTTTTTAACCCCAAAAACTTAAAACCAACTTTAATAAGAATTAATGGGAGACAAAAACAAAAATATTTTAAAATATTATTTATTACACCAAAACCATATGAATGTAACAATTTAAAGAGTACTAAGATAAGATTAAAAATCCTAAAAGTAAGGCCAAATTATAGCATATTACATGTATCTTATTCAAGAGTAAAAGAATGTATGAATTAATGGTGAAGAAGTCAGAAGTTTAAATGTTTAGCTTCAAATCTCATTTGTTGTCAAAGAACTTCCGTTTAAACTCGACCTCAATAATTCTATATATTTATATAATAATGTTTCAAATGAGCAACAAAGATATATATAAAATTAACAGCAGCAAGAACAAAATGGAAGTGTTGATCTTGTCCAACAAAAAAAAAATGGAAGCGTTTTGATACATATAATATTGTACTTTTGTTTGCTGTCTAATTTTATTTATGACTGGTGCTCTCAAGCCTTTCCCTCAATATTCTAACTCCCACGTACCTGCAACATTGCCAAAAATCAATCAATAATTAAATAAATAAAACAACAATTAATAAGGTGCTTCAAATAAAAAAGATAACAAAAACAATTAATAAGGTTAAAATCGCCAATTTGATCCTCAATTTCAACTGTCCTAGTGGCTTTAAAATCTGAGGTTTTTGTACCGATCACCCACCCCACGAGGTGAGATTTTTAAACCCAATTTTTGAAAACTTATGTTTTTTTTACTTTCTGAAGTGCACAAAGTCATTCATACCCTTTGCTTATCGGAGATCACAGTTGCCTCCTCGTGGTCGTGATAAGCGAAGAGTACGAATGATTTTGTGCACTTCCTTTTCAGGTAAAAAAAACATAAATTTTCACAAAGTGAATTAAAAAACCTCACGGCTCCGAGGGGTAGTTCATCCCTATCCAATCCAAAAATTATAGAGACAAATTGATAATTTAAGCGGAAATGAAAACATACCTGCCAAGCATCATGACAGTAGCCTGAGGGTTAGTTCCAGGGGAATCATGAAAAGTGGAGCCATCAACAACCCGTAACGAATCCACTCCAAACACCCTGTAATCGGAGTCCACCACCGCCCCGACCTGACACCCGCCGTGGTAATGCCAGATCGTCATCACCGTGTCCCTGCAGTACTGCTCCACCGACCGCGACACGTTCTCGTGCTTCGGCAGCATGTTTATCGGAGCGCTCGCCGTCATGTTCAGCAGCGTTGCCACCGACATGTTGTCGTATCGGAACTTGGCGAAGGATTTCGATTCAATTATTTGTTGGATTACATCTATTCCGGCCACGCACCGCTCTAGGTCCGTGGCTTCTTTGAAGTAGTTGAATGTCACGGACGGGTTGTCGTTCGGGTCTCCGGTTCGGAGCTCCAGATGACCCGACGAGACCGGCCCGACTATTTTTTCCAGGATGAACCCACCTCTGAATGCGGCTTGGTCCAGTTTGCTCATTAGCTCGATGGCTTTGGCTATGGCTTCCGCTGTTCTTTGCTTTGGTGGTACTGTCGACAGCTGCCCGATCTGCCCATTTTTTAAAAATTAAATAAACAAAACCAAACTCATTTAAATTAAATCCTCAAAATTTAAGAATGTGTACCTTAGGAGAGAACATGCCGAAGTCTCTGGTAGAAGGGCTGCCGGCGAAATTCTCGCCGCTGGCGGCTTCGATGAAAGTTCCGTTTTGGGTAATTCCGACCACCTCAATCAACGACACCTCCACCGGAACGGGGGACGGAATGAAAACGGCGTTCATTGGGTTATCGTACACTCTCTGGCCCACTGCCGGCTGGTCCAACACAACCGTTATGTTATGGGCCTTAAGATGTTGGGTCGGGCCCAGCCCACTTAGCATCAGAAGTTGTGGGCTTCCAAGACAGCCCGCTGATACGATTATTTCGCTCTTAGGCCCATTCTTTAGGTAGGCTCTGTGTTTTGTTCCGTTCGAATCTTTGAACACCACTCCATGGGCCTTGGGCCTTTGTTCCCCTATTGATAAATAAAGAAACAATATATATTTTTTATATTTTAAAAGCACACAAATAATTTTTCAAACGGTTATCAAACGGGACCTTAAATACGTGCCTGTAGTTCGAAAAAGGATCCTATGCGCAGAAGCATATAATAAGACAGTTAGGTTGCGAGGGTTGGCATAGGTTAAAAGATCAGCAGCAGTGTGTCTGTGTCCTTGACGATCAAAAATGGTTCCGCCAACCTTGGTTCCGTATATGTGATCGTAGGTGAACCCATTATCCGGCACCACTCCGGCTTCATGCAAACCGCCCCTTACTGCTGACTGCCACTCCCCCATCGGCGGTTCGTACGCCACCACCCGCTCCACCCATTTATATGACTCGTTAACCAACTTCCCCTCCCATCCCACTTCTCTATAACACAAAGCTACAGTCTTAATCTCATAAAAAAGAATAACAATTTAATATATACTTTAGTCCCTATATTGTTAAAAGATTTCACTTTAGTCCTTGTGTTTTTGCATTGCTTAATACATCTTTCCCTAATCGATCTTAATGTTCGCTTTTATGTTAAAGGGTCTAGTGGTAAATTTTATTTGGATTAGAATCAATACTTGTTGATTTGGTAGTTACGGTTAAAATTGTTTCTAACACCTTGAAAATTTTAATATATATATTTTGTAAAAAAAATAATTAATGTGGGTAGGAATCGCCTTAGTTGAGTTATGCTCATCTTTTTAACTTCATATATTTGTTGTACTAAAAATATTTCATTAATTATATACTATTTTTTTTTCTTATTAAATATTGTTATGGTATGTCAGGTTATGATTAGGGTTTTGAAAAACAAATTTGGTAGAAAGGAAACAAAAAAAAATTGATTTCCCTTCCACAATTTTATGAATTTGATACCAAAAAAAAAAAACTTTAACATGAAATATTTGTACACATCTCTTTGCTCCTTTGCTAACGTCATCAACACGATTGCGCTAGGCACTAAATAGTTGTCTCCCTCGTAATCGTATTCAGCGAAGGGTATGAATTATTTGAGAGGACTTATTACGTTTTAAAAAATAGGGACATTTGACATTAAAACCATTGAGGGGCCATTGTCCAAAAACCTAACTTATCATCAATCTTTATCATCAACCACATTTAATATTTACTTAAAAATGAAAGAAAGAAGATATTATATTAAAAGGAACTAAATTAAAACTTTCTAAATAAAAGAGGCAAGGAGCAAAAGAAATATAATATAATTCAAATTATTTTGATGAGAACCTGGCGTAATCAGGGGAGGCGCGTGTGTAAAATCCGGCATTGAGGCAGCTGCCGCCTCCGAGGACACGGGCGCGAGAGTTGATGACGCCGTCCTCCGACACGAAGCGTTGCGACGGCGAAGAAGCAGACACGTCGGAAAGTGCAGCGCCGAACGCCGATAAGTTAGTAATATTGGGATTTCCGTACGGCGAACCGCCGCGTTCTATCACCAGAACCTTATAGTTCTCCGACAGCGTCGCCGCCAACGGGCAACCCGCCGTCCCACCACCCACGATTATGTAGTCGTAGTATGATACCGCCGGAGCTCCGGTTGCATCTCGCAAGAAACTGAAATTTGGAACTGTAAAAACAAAGAAAGAAACAGATCATAGGAACCTTCGTAAGGAATTAGAGTTGGAGGAAAAACTCTATAATTTTTTTTTGTTTTAAAGGAAAAACTTTTTTTTCCTTTTTTTGATCTACCCAACAACAATTTTTTAATTCTTTAATCACGTGCGAGTCATACATGTAAAGTCATGAAGTACAATTAGAGTGATTGATCAAATTAAAAGTTCAATGCTACCGTAACAGTTACTAGTTGTGCAATTTTCTAAAATAATAATAATTTTTTTAGTAGTACCTTATCAACATGACCCTACATTTCTTCTACTAAAAAAACATGACCCAAGTAAAAAAAAAAAAAAAAAAAAAAAAAAAGGGTGTACCTTTTTGAGAGGAAGAAAAGCCATGGAAGAAGAGGAGAATTCCAGTAAGAGCAGCAGTGAGAAATCTCCACATTTTTTTTTCTGAGTTTTCCAAAACAAACAATTTAGTTGGCTTTTTTTTTGCTACCTAAAACGAAGGCTATTTTTCTTGGTTTATATAGAAGGTGTTTGTGTGTGTGCATTCCGATTGCGATGGCGGGAAATTGAAGAGAGTACAAAGATTTCCTTTGCCTCTTTCAAGGACAGAAATAAAACAGAATCCAGATTTCAAGAAAATGCACTCATTGTGAAACTCCCAAAACAGCCCGATTACTTCGCTATTTATAATTTTTAAATACATAAATCACTCAAATCTCTCTCCCCCTTTATTTATTACCTACTGCTAACTGCTAATTAATCTTATAAAAGGAACAACCAACTTTCGATTTTTGAGATTGCTTTTCATCTTCCATGAAATTCAAAGCCAAAGAGAGAGAGAAATGCCAAATGTTTGTTCATCTGATTGATGAAAGATTTGAATTTCTGACTTCTTAGTCGAGGCTCATGTTAGCCAACGCAATGAATTCGATGATTATGATTTTAAAGATCCCTTTAACAACAATAACTTCATCCATTTCTTCTAGATTGTTTCATATACCTTAAAAAAAGTGATATATAGTGCAATAAATCTATCTCACCTAAGACTTTGCTAATTAGGATAAAGTTTGAAGATAGAAGTAATATCCTATTTAAAAAAAAACATGATTTTATTAGCGTATGAAACTCAAAGCAAAGGTAAAGAAAACAAATGTCAAGTACAGTAAAAGGAGGCTTTAATTGAAATCAACGACCCATTAGAAAGTAGCTCAATTTCATTTAAATTTCTCGATATTCCCACTTCTTTTCTGCTAGACTGGGAGTTGGGACTACTCTCTTTGCATTAATTTCTAATTACATGAAACAATAAATGGCAGTATAAATCTGTTGAACTACACTAGCCAATCAAAAAGAAAACAACTTTTATTTTAGTCAGATGAAATTTTAGCTCAAGAATAATCACCTGTCAATTGACACTTGATGCAAATATACAACTGTTCAATCCATTTTAGGAAAAGAAACTTCCAACAAGATATTGATCACATTCACCCGCAGACTCAATAGTGTGATGTTGCATAACTTCTCGAATCAACATGTAAAAAACTTTATTTAAAGAAACCATACAATTTTCAAGCCAAGTACAATTCAGCAGCACAAAAAAAGACCTTCCCTCACTCGAGTACAACAAATGAAGTATAAAAAATTTGAACCTCCGACCTCATAGGAGAATACATGTCAATTATCGGTGAATATTGTCAACTAAGATTGAACTATGCTCACTTTTGACAACAAAGTCCCTCCCTCGTAAGACCCAAAAGTAATTTTGCAATCCCTACATTAATTGCAGTATCCATTCCCTCCTTTCAACCACGGATCCAACTATAAATTCGGACCATTCATATGCATTTTCTATTTACAGCTCCAAAACTTAAATGAGTGGTCCCATAATCTTTTCAGGGTGTTTTTCCAATAAGCAGAACATTAAGGCATGTGGTTGGAGGAAGAACAATAAACTTAAAACAAAATCTCACAAATCTGCCAACACACATGCAGATAAATCATCTCTACGTTCTCTAAGAGGTCGAAAGAACAATAAATTTAAAATCCGATCGATGATCTAAACGAGCGAGACATTGCACTAGCAAGTGCAAAAAATGAAGGGATGGACACGGAAAAGAATTAATGATTTTGACGGATGGAAGAAACCTAGTGAGCTATCGCTATCAGTATAGAGAGTTGTAGGTGTAGCAGGTGGAAACAATGGAGACTACACAAATGACGAGGGAGGGAATGAGTGTAACATTCAAGAGCCTACTACGGCCTAAGTAACCAGCAAGGGTTATAGTTGCATCTGCAATCACTCGTGCAATAGTCCCGGCTTCTGTCGATAGCAATCCGCCATTGTAGGTACCTCGAGAGAGCCGAGATGACATGACTCGGGAGAGAAGTGCAAGGTTCACACCTGTGTCAGACAAGATCAAAAGTAAAATTGTGTCACTCTCAGATGAAAGAAAGAATAAAAGACATCCTACGATTTTCTTAACAGCTTTTATGTGTGGTTCATTACTATGAAAATTGCAAAATCCTAAACCAAAAGGATAACATAATCCAAATAAGATGCATGAGTTTCCGGGTAGAGTTTAGTTAGTAAGAGACTTTTTTTGACCTGCCGTGACATGTTGTTCATTGCTTTCTCCTATTGGGCGTCAATCCCTTAGGCCCCGTTTGTTACACATTTAGTTTTTTATTTTTGAAAATTAAGCCTATAAACACTACTTCCACCTATAGGTTCCTTTGTTTTGTAATCTATCTTTTACAACTTGTTTTTGGAATTTGGAATTTGGCTAAGACTCATAATATGTTCTATTTTTTGATAGATGTTAAGTAAAAGACTCCAGTAAATATTTTTTCACCCAGTGAACAGAATTCCCAGATTTTTTCTTATTCAAATTTTAGATTGGAAGGATGAGTTTAAGAACTTTTCTAAGCTTCCTTGTATAAAGATTTTCCTTACTAGCTTTTTTAGAGAGGGAAAAGAATACATATGAAGTGTTTTTCTTGAATGCTTTGAAATATTACTCAGCAACTTTTATAGCCACAATCAAATACCACTAGAAGTTGAAAAATATATTGAATTAATTAGAAGTTCTTTAAGAAATTGAGGACAACTTTCAGTAAAGTCCTCACCTTCAAGCACTTCTGCCGCCACAAACATGATAAGTCCAGAGCCCACATATTGAACCACAGAGTATGGAACTATTACATTGAAGCTTAAGATGATGCCTATCAAGCAGATAATTTCAGATCCCAATAGTATTTGCCTGCAAGGAAGATATTAAAATGAAATATGTGAGAGAAGTTACGAAAGCGATATGACTAGTACCACCAGGAGAAGGAAAAAATTAAATCAACAAAACATGTTCCCCATAATCCCTTGGAAGTAATACCTGTCTTCAAACATGTTGCTGATGTAACTACCGACAAAGATATTTACTGGGAGAACTGTTAGGCCAAGGCATGCCAGAAAAATTGCCACGGAGCTCGTGGACCAACCAAAGTAGTATGTGGTAACAACACTTGACTCAGAAAGTAGAATTTCCATTGCATATTTGAGCATGAAATATATCAACAATTGAACCTGTAGACATCAAATGAACAGTTAAAATATGATGGCATGCGAACTCAAAAGAAAAAGTTATCTGAAGAAAAAAAAGAAAAAGTGTCATTTCAAAACAACAGTAGCTAGATAGAAATGTTATCTTAAAAAGAAAAGAAATATTAAGGCCCCGTTTGATAACCATTTTGTTTTTGAAAATTAAGCCTATAAACACTACTACGTATGTGTTCCGTTGTTTTGTTATCTACTTTTTATAACTATTTTCAAAATTCAAGCAAAATTTTGAAAACTAAAAGAAATAAGTATTTAAAAATTTGTTTTTGATTTTGGAATTTGGCTAAGAATTCTAATGTTTCCTAGAAAAATATGAAAACCATTGTAAAGAAATCGGAGAAAACAAGCATAATTTTCAAAAATCAAAAACCAAAAACCAAATAGCTATCAAATGGTGCCAAGCAATTTTAATTTCGGTTTTATCCGAAAACCATTGTTGGTATGAGAAAGACAGGCACTTAAGTCACCCAATTCCCAGTACTTGATTCAAATCCTCTTAAGGCTAAGATTTACCATGAAGACACCAAATATATCAATCAGTCGATTTAATGATAATGAATGATGTGAAAGCCCAAGTACTTTCTAGACTATAGCAGATACCTTAACAGAAGGAGTGAGTAACCTATAAGCTGAGCCCATAGAAGTCACTGGTAGGCGAGATTCCTCAGAAGCTTCTTCACTGTCATCAACTTCTGGGTCACCTTCTTCATCTGATGGCTTCTCTAGTGAAGTAATAAGCAATGGTTGTTGAAGACCTTTCTCAAGTGTGTCGTTTTGAACTGTTCATTGACATTGACAAGATATATAAAATTGGCATGTTTGATGATATGTGAAACAATTGATTTAAGGTTAGAGACCTATTAAACACGAAAACCTAAAATAAATTACTCAAGCAATGAAAAGCTGCAATTGAACCAGATAAAATTTATTTTTTCTTTGCTAAAAACACATAGCAAAACACATCAAGGTAACTGGTGGACATAATAACAAACATGCACTTGACCTAACCGTATGGAAGTGCCCACCAGAATAATAGAATGAGAAATCAAAATGTAATGGCATTCATGTGAACATTTATCAGATTGAACAATTACAATTACCTTGATTTGATTCCTGTGGAGTATTCTCTTCATTTTCCCGGTAAGGTTCACGAAATGAGATACACAACCATACTAGATACATTAGCCAAGCCACAGCCATAACCCAACCAGGCAAAGTGTTTTGATTAAAAGTGAGCTTGTAAATCTTAAAGTTTGTTTGAAGAAATCCGGCCAGAGCTGGACCACAAGCCATTCCTAGAGCACTGGCACTAACAAAGCCTGCTGATGCTTGCATGCGAATTTTTAGTGGCACACAGTCACTGATATAACGCCTATTAACAGCCCGAGCAGAACCCAATCTGCGTTAGAAAAGTACAATTCTGTCAAACATCATAAGTACACATTAACATTTCCCAACTCACTGCTTAGTCCCCACTAAGGACAACAGGGAGAGTTCAAAGCCGTTCTAGAATTTTTAGTCTACTCAGAATCTCTGTGCCGCACAATATAACAAATTAGTGTCAGCCATTTCGAAGAAGACTATTTCTCATTTCATGTAAGCTATAGAAAAATCTTTATATTTTGTAGAAGACATATAACCTTGAGCTTAAACTGGAATCTGAATTTTCCTAATTTTTTAAGGTAGATAAGACTTACGAAGTAAGTTTGCATGATTAGGCCAAACCATGGTTAAACAAAGAGAAACCTCCAAAAAGAGAGAAATAACTCTAATTCTTCTAATTTATTAAGTTCAAAAGCTCCTGAACACAATCCAAGGCATGGCTATTTAGACCTTGCAAGAAAATGGAACTAATAAATTTTAAAGCACTAATTATCAAATTAACTAAACCTTGAAAAAAATGATTAACTTAACAAAAACAAGCCACGTATTAATATTCATTCCCTACACCAAAAGCAAAAACTAACATCAAAACTGCACATCAGCTTAGAGACATTAGCATCCTTAGATTATCAGCCGTCAGATACCATCGAGCACTGTGGATTTATATTTAAATGGAATGGACCATATATGAAATAACAAACAATTAGAGCAATTCTGTGCAATCATTTTCTTATTAGCTCTGGTTAGTGACATGCCTGGTAGAAATTTATAGAGGTGCAGATGCATTGAGTCAAGGGTCATATGAGGTTTTGAATGCAAAAGAAAAGGACATCCCCAAAAGACAATTTATATGGAGTTCTAGAGCACATTGAGCATTAATTTATGACGAGAGAGAAAAAAGTAGACATCTTAAGAGGCTGTATTCTAATTAACTATTCAGTAAAGAAAAAATATAAATAATAAAAAAATAAAAAGATAAAAGAGATTACCTACCCACAGCAAAGACGACCAATTAAAAGAACCCAGATTGATTGAACATCATAAGCAAGAGCATATAAGAGGTTCCCGAAAAAGAGAGCAACACTGCTAAATACTAGAGGTCTGAAGTAAGATCTATTTGACCATGCACTAAAGTAAACTGATGAGAACACTTGTGCAACTGCCATTGCTCCAATTACAATACCACATACTGTCGCCGCAGCTCCAAGGCTCATGGAGTAGTCATCGGCTGTTGGGACCACAATATATGTATTGACCATGTATAGGAAGGTATTTGCTAAGTTCAAGAAAAGAGACATGAAGTGGTAATTGCTATCATCAACTTGTTCCTCAATGGGAGCAGGCAATTCTTCTTCTCGCATGATGAGGGCATGTTGTGCCAAAAAGTTTAGGAAGTTTGTTGAGTTACCTAACCTGTCCACAGCAGCTTTTATTGAATCTATTACAGGGTCCTGCATGTGGGAATCCGAATAAATAACATAGCTGAAGTAACCTTTGACTACTACTGCTACATATTTTAGGGAAGGCTATGGCTAGCGTTGATGACTAAAGCAAGTAGAAACAAAATGAGTGAACTCCTACCAACCTGGAGAGGGATAACAGGCTGATCATATATTGATAGATAGCTTCTTCCTTGACGGTCCTGGAGTTCATGCAAGTTACGTGATATGGCTCCAACAACAGCTCCTATTCCCTACAAGTTCATTTCTAGCTGGTGAAATACTATTCAGGTAATGAAAATTAAGCTTACGAGTTATTCTACGTATAATCACTACACTCCATATCAAAAATTCCAAGACATCATATCTGAAGTCCCTTAAAGACTATTAATGAGACAAAGAAGAAAACAAAAATCAGCATCAGACAATGACATATTACCACATGTTTGAAAACTTGCTGCAGCTGGGAGTAAGGATGGTTGGCACGTGTTTTGACATAGTAGTCAGTAAATCTATAGCGAAACCGCTTGTCAAACTTTTTCAAAATTTTACGCAGACCAATTGCATTTATCTCAACAAAATATAGAAGCTTTAAAAGATCTTGGCCTGCTGTTCTGTAAGCTTCTCGCAATTCAGTTATATGTGATATTTCAGGTTCTTCTTGAAGAGCATTAAGCTCTTCATCAAGTTTGGCTATACGGCTTGCAAGAAGGCCTTGTTGCTCCAACAGAAAAAGTACAATCTTCTCAATCTGATTTTGTCAAAAAATGCATTTCAAAGTTGTTAGCGGATGGGAGCATAACTTAGATTTACACAATCTCAAAGATAGAAAATATGCAGTTCCAAAGCAGCAAAGAAACAGTAAAGTGATTTTCTGCTCAGAAAATAATGCCGAAACCTAAATTTATGATCTGTAGTCTTTAAAGTATTCCACGATGTCAATTAGAAGGAAAGGGATTGTGCATGGTTGAGTACATACAGCATGCTATACAAACACACAATTACAAAGAGAGATGTGGAACCTTTACTGAGCCTCCTACGCAATTACCACATAATTTGTTGCAATCTTCTTCTTGTCATATACATAAGGTTTATCTACTTGTGCGTGTGCATGTGTTGAAATTGATGGCATGATATACCACCTTCAGTTCTTTTGAGCGCATAAAGGACAATAATCAAATAAAATTCGAAAATTGCTAATCCTATCCTAATCACTTAAATTAGAGATTTAGGATTTAAAATAATGAACCATCATCTACTAAGCAAGACGATAAATTAATAACAAATTTTCAGGTGACAAAAGCATAACAAAGAGACTAATTAATCGCATACACCATCACTTATCAAAGCCTTAATTAATTCTTCTCAAGAAAAGGGATGAGCAATATACACCTGGTTATCCAGCATTCTTGAAAAATCCTTGAGAACGTGCCGACGATCTTGTGTTCCAACTTCCATTTGTTGAGCATATTGTTTTACCTTCTTCTTCATAAGCTTATAGTTGATGTAATACCTGCACAAAAACAAAAGTGTGAAACCAAAAAATAGCAGCAACAGCATAATTAACAAGCAGAAATATACTTCAGAAAATAAAAAATGGTAGAAGTATCACAAACATAAAATTCCAAATCATATTTAGAAAGTAATTTTTGACGTCTTTTTTCTTCCATTCTAAAATGCAAGGACCATAGAAAATTCATATTCCATTTTAATCAATCAACTTTAGCTGTATTCTTAACTCAACTTCTTACTCCACATTTATGAAGGGATAGTCCTGATGATGAATTTATGACTATTGTTCAAGTAAAATGCAAGTATGCCAAGGACCATTGGTTTAGTTCTTATAAGTATTCAAGAGAGTAATGACTAAAGAGACTATGACTGAACTCAAGCACAATATTTATCTGAGTATCTATATGTAGACATGAAACATTGTTTAATTTCTGTTCTTTCCCTTCGATCAAAAGAATGATTGCTAGCACACTCCACCAAACAAGATAACTGAAATAATGCAAAACAAATATTGGTGTATCACACTTACCCTTGCCATTCTTCGATTTGTCTTTCCTTTAACTTCTTTCCGAAGGCAACCATCTCTTACTTTGTAAAAGTTTGGTACTTAGAACCAGGTCAAGAATACACAGAGATACAGTCTGCAAGGAGAACAAGAAGTTATTGATAACATCACATAGTGAAATGCCTATTTTACTAGCATTAGATTCTTGAACTCTTCTCAGCGCTTCATAACATAAAGATTCCACTGTCCCAACAATAGATGAGGAAGAAACCTTTGCAAAAATTCATTTCCTCAGATCGCAATATCTGATAATTTCAAGATTAAATCGACCTCACACGCCAGGCACCACATGAACGAAAACTTGAGCGAAGTAAAGAAAGTATATGAAGCTATAGTTGAACGAATTACTCATGAATTTGAAGTTTAACTAATCTCCAAACATATCCTCTGTTTCAATACTAAAACACTAAGAGGAGCAGAATCATTCATACACAACAATAACAGAGTACTGAAACACGATTAGAAGGAAATTCGTTATCGCCTTTCAGCAATCAAACATTCGACGAGCTCCGCTCCGACGAGATAATCATACAAATAAAAAATAAACAAAAGAGAGATAAGCTCCTTACCAAAGAAATTTCTCGGAACTCGGAATCAGAAACAACTGCAAAAGAAAGCTTAGATGACCGTCAACGAACGAACTTCTACAAATGGAAACAAAACGAAATCAAGTAAAAGAAAAAGGAGAAACAATCTCGAGAAGCATGCAAGCAAAACGAGGAAATGAAATGACAACGAAGAACGAAACGCATACCTGAAAATCGATCGAGAGAGAAAGAAAGAGACAGCCGGAAAATCGCAGAACAGGATGCTTTTGGAATAACTGGGATTTTGTTTTGATATGATTATTTTCCGGCGATTGAAAAGAAAGAAAGCCACCGGGATGGGATGGGGGATGTATGCTGTCACGGTGGGGTGCTCTTCTTGGGGCTTCGGGATTTATGGGTTTCCGTGGATAAATATTCATACGCCACAAATCTACTCTATTTATTATCGATCTGTAAATCATGCTTCACCAGAACATATATGTATATTAATCATATTGCTTATCAATGTCAACCCAATTATAACTATATTATGATCTCATGAATCATTCGATTAATTGTGGATTGATTAGGGTTAAGTATTCAAAATTGACTTATATCATAAAATTATAATATCGATATATTTGGATAGTAATTAATGCATTTAAGATGCTAAAGATTGATAGTTAAAAGGTATAAAATTGAAATTAATTCCACTTGTGTACATATACTTTGTATTATATTGTTGGTTAAAAAATATTTTTAATCTCTCAAATTTCATTTTTTTTTTTTTTTTTTTTTTTTTTTTTTTTTTTTAACAACATGTTGGACTGGGAGGATTGAACCTAGACGTCATGGTCAGTAGGCGATACATGTCGTTGAATGCTCTTGTTGACCTCTCAAATTTCACTTGATAGTAGTAATTTAATTTATCAACTTTAATTTATAGTTAATATCAACATAATTCAATGACATTAATAAATACTAATGATTAAGGAGTCAGAAGTTTCATCTCACCTTGCATTAATAAATATTTTTGTAAATATAAAATATATATATATATATATATATATATATATATATAATAATTTAAGTTTCGTTTCATAGTTATTTGGTTTTTTATTTTATATATTTTTTTAAATAAACTTATAAACACTACCTCAAGTTATCTACTTTTTCATTAATGTTTTTAAAATCTAAGTCATTGTGAAAACTAACAAAATTGTTTTTTTTTTCTAAAAATTTAAATGGTTTTTTTTTTAAGAAATGTGGAAACTAAATAAACTGTGAGTAAAGAAGCATAAATTTTAAAAATGAAAAATAAAAAAATGATTGTCCGATCTTAATTTGTTCTTGTACTTTCATATTTGTAACAAGTTAATCTTTGTCCCATCACAATAAATCTCATCCAAATTAAATATTAATTTTTATAATGTAACGTCAACTTTTATAGTTTATAAACATATTTAGTCTCTAATTAGTTTATCAGTTAGATATGTAAGAAGTTCTACTAAATCTTAATAATACTTTTCATGTTATGAACTAAATTCTTACAAAACATTATACTAAAATTATTATATATTAAAGTTTATAAACTAAATTGTTACAAGGTATAAAGAATTATTACATATTATTTTTTTTTGTTTTTTGTTTTTGGGTTTCTATTTTTTTATTTATTTTTAAAAAAAAAATCATAACAAAAGGAAGAAAAAAAACCCTACATCTTTGGATAACAATTTTGGGGATTTAGTTTTTTAAAAAATCAACATATAGGGTAACTATTTTTCTATAAAAAAAAAATCAAACTTCTTTTTATAATATGTATATATATTTTTTAAAACAGTGTAATTAAATAAGTATGTTTAAAACTTAAAAGTTAATTATTATTTGTTATATAATTGTTATAAATGTATAAAAATGAGTATTAAGAATATTTAAAAATTATTTAAATACCATTATTTATTTATTTTTTTAAAAAATATATACTTAAACTAATTTTTATTTAAATAACTTATTAATAATATAATAGGACTGGTTGCAAAACAGCAAGCTCAAAATAATTGCAAATTTAGCAAAGTTTAAAACTTTTTGTAAATATGACAAAAATTCAGTGACTATCACTGATAGACTTTATGAATATTACTGATAGATTTCTATCAGTGATATACTGTTATTACTGACAAAATTCTATAAAAAAAACTACTATCGGTGATAGAAATTGTCATATCTGCAAATTTTTTAAAAAAATGTTATATTTTTAATTATTTTACTCTAAATTGATCTGCTATAATTTTTCAATATAATAATTAGTTAGGAAAAGTACTTTAACTATTAAAATTTATTATGCAGTAAGATATATATAGTATATTAACAAATATTAATACAACTTAAAAAAAATATTAAAATAATTAATTAATATATATATATATATATATATATTTTTTATTATTATTATTTATTTTTTATTTTTTGAAGAGCAAAGCTCAACACAAACTAGACCACAATCAAATCACGTAAACAAAATGACTCTGGAGGAACATTATTACAAGGAATAAACGGATTTTCAATTATTTTTTTATATTTTTGTATTTATTTTGGTTCAAAACTCCTTTTAGTCTTAAATCATTACAAACGATTTTTTTTTTTTTTTTTTTAGTGAATAGTCGTAAATACATATATCCATCAAATTATTACTTAACCATTTATTTGACAAAAAGTAACTTTTAGTTTAACCCATACATATATATATATATTTGTCACTTAATTGGAAAAGTCTCACTAAAAAACAAGTTTAAATATAGCACCACATCCACATGGTGTATTATGGGTAGTAGGACATGGCTGCATTATTTTTTATAGTCATCAAGTCGGCACCATCATGTGAGCAATCTTTCTAGACTACAAGACTTTTTTAAGTATAGTTTTAAAAAATATGTCATTTTAGCTCATGTTATTATATTAATAATTATATTAATAAACTATAAAATTATAAAATTATGGCACTATTAATTTATTTATTTTTTATTTGTGAGTGTTCAAATCAGTTTATGCGCATTTCGACTAATTTTACAAGACAGATCGTCTGACCTACAACATTTTGTTGTAAAAAAAAATCGTAGAAAAATAATTTCTAAATAGGAGGTAACTAATGATTAAACTCATTATCTTTATAAATGCTTTAACAGTCTCAAGATCCTTCATAAGTCTTAGATCAATCTTCATAAATCTTAGGTCAATCTTCGTTAAATAACCCTATTAACTCATGTATTTTTTTTTTTTTTTTTTTTTTTAGTGAGTCATATCTCATGATGAGTCCTTTTATGTTTATATTGTATTTTTTTTTTTTTTTTATCAAATAAACCTATCTAATAAGTAGTTTTAGTTTTATACACAAGGAGATGTAATAAGAAATCAAGTGCTTCAACCTATAAGACTTTGGTAGTATTTGAGTTATGTGTTAATCTCAGTGGATTTTTATATAGAAATTTTATAATGTTTCACCTTTCGTACATATGATTAACCTAGTCATTTTAACATTAGAGTTAGTGTAAATTTAAATATAATTTAATGGATTGGATCTCTCTACCTCTCTTAACGAGTTGTGGGATTGAATCTCCGAATTTGTATTTTTAATATAATTTTCTATACATAAATAAATAAATATTAGAGTTAGTTTTTTTAGTACGAAAAAAAATAGTTAGTTTGATCCACCACACACAATGTTTGCTGAGTTTTTATATTAATTTTTTTTAACTATTTTGTAAGCTATTAGATTATATGCGTTTGTCAGTTATGCACAACTAAAATAACTAAGAAATGAGAGGTTGAATCCACTATTCCAATATTGTCAAAAATAAATATATATATATATATATATATATATATATATATATATTTTGAAACTGAAAGGTAAATAAAATTTGCCTGAAATATTCATTTAATATAAGGTAATTATATAGCCACGTGATGTACCGTTGTTGATACAAAAACAAACTAACTAAAAACAATAACAAAAACATGTTTACAAAAATGTAAAATCTGTTACAACATCACTTTAAACACTACACATTATTACAATTAAGAACGTGAAATTTAAAAACTAATCAAGGCATATTGGGCTACTTCTTTTAAAGTCCTAGGTTTAACTTTGCAATTTTCACATTTTTCACATGTGTTGTCTATGTTCTAAATTAAAATTTGAATACATTTATTAAAATCCTAGCAATAGACTACATATAATGATAAACAATTTTTTATTGCTAAAGGAAGCATAAATCAATAGTAATTGATATCTTGAGATCAAGTTCAAATTCTCAAATCTCACATTTGTTTGTATTGTTGGACTAATATATATATATATCTATTTATTTATTTTGGTTCATCTAAAGAGAAATTGACTTTTGATGAAAAAAAAAGTACAGATTTTTATTAACATATTATGAAATTTTTCCTCATCACTAAAATAAAAAAAAAACAATAAAAAAAAGTGGTTGAATATCATTTTAGTTCACGTATTTTGGAATTCAGACTTTACTTTCAAATGTTCAAATTCAATCTATATATTTTTTAATAAATTTTAAAATTAACTAGTTTGAAGTTATTAGTTTGAAGTTTTTTTTTTTTTTTTTTTTTTTTTTTATCAAAATTGGTAAAATAAAATAAAAAAAAAATCATTTAAAAAAAAGACAATATGAATATATTTTCAAAATTTATTAAAAAAAAATCAATAGAGATTATTATTATTATTTAAAAAAAAAAAGTTAACGGTAAACTAACAACATTTTAATTTTAAGATTATTATTATTATTTATTTTTTTTTGGATGAAAGATTTAGAGATGATCTATTGACCATTAGTTTGTAAATTCATACATTTATGTAAGTTATAATCTTGTTAATTAATTTTAAGATTTATTGAATGCATTCAATTAAATTGAGACATTTTAAAGTATAAATATTAAAATAAAACAAATGTTAAAAGTAAATGGAGGAATTTTGTATTTTAACCTTTAAAAAGAAATAGACGACTTTTGATATAAGGATATATCCGCAATTTGGTTGAGAAAAAATAAACAAATCCAAATCCACAACTTGCAACAAGTCTCTATCACTAATCACTCTCTTTATCTTATTTTATGATATTGAGTAAATTGGCCTTACGAAATACTATTTATTTATTTTTTTTATTTTTTTTTTAAATGTCCATATAATTTATTCTGCATTGATATATTCTTTAAATCAAAAGACAATAAATGTGAAGAAGAAGATTTATGTATTTCTCATCTAAAATAGGAAGATACAAATAAACGACCTTTATATAAATAGGCAAATTACAAATAAGGATGTTAACCAACTAAATAAGAATTGTAACTAAATCAACTAATCGTTGACTAAATATGATCAATTCAATAAAATACAACTAATTAAAAAATAACAATAAAAATCAAATCAAATCAAATAATATTGTTTTATATTCAATAAAATACAATTGATTATAAAAATAAATAACATTAGACCAATCAAAAGAATTTAAAAATCAAATAGTATCATATTTCACAATCACTTTCAATAGTTTTTTTCATTCGATTAATTTTTCATAACGATTGGAGTTTTTATTTTATTTTTTATTTCTATTATTATTTTTTAAAAATTGTAGAAATGGAACTCTGGCAGTGGCCCTACAAATAATTAACAAGAAGCCATCAAAATATGGACGAATTGATTTGGTGACCATATCTTATGTTGGCTGATAGTAGAACAGTGAGTCAATTCACTTTTGTTTTTTTCTTCATCAATTCATTTTATTTATTACCATTTTTCTTGGAAATTTTATTTCTTTAGAAAATATAGTAATTTTATTATTTTTAATTTTAACTTTGATTAAATTAAAAATTAGAATGTCTAAACCCAATCATATTGCCAAATCCCACCTACCACTGGAAACTCCTCAACAAAGAGCGCTTATAAAGTTATAATGTAAAAATTGGATTTGACACGCACACATAAAAAAAATACAGGTTTTTGATAAATATTTTTTTAATTAAAACAATGACTTTAAAAAATGGTTTGAAGGCAAATTAAAAAATAAATAATAATAAAAAAAAAAGTAAGTAATGTGCATCATTTCTAAAAACAGAAAATAAAAAATAAAAAAGGTTATCAAAGACTTTGTATATTTCATGATTAGCATGTCTAGTTTGAAGGTCATACCATATTTCTAGACAAAAAAAAAAAAATATATATATATATATATATATATATATATATATATATATATATATATATATATATATAATAGACTTATTATATATATTTTTTTGCAACAATATTTTAATTAATGCGAGAATTGAATCCACGGCCTCTTAGTCACGGGCTCAACCTTATATCAATTGAGCTATGCTCGGTTTGACAAAAAATTGAGCGTTAATAATACATTTAAATTCATGCTCAGTGCATGGTTTTTTTGCACAGGTGCAGGTTTTAATTCATTCTTGTCTCATGTGTGGTTGTTTGCACGGTGCAAGATCAATCAATCATCACTCTAAACTATCTAGGTTTATTATATTTTAATAGGTTAAAGTAAGAAATTATAACAAAAATTTTAAAAAAACCGACCATAAAAAATTAGTATAACTCAGTCTCTGGAATGTTCCCACATAATCACAATATTTACTCGAGTTTATAGTTTTATTATTTCAGTAAGTTAAATTTATTTATTTTATTTTTTTTAATTTTATTTTTTTTAAAAAAATTATAGGATAATTGAGATGCATGCTAGGATTGGTCCCAATTTATATATATATAAATATACCCCAAAAAAAACAAATTGGCTGGCACCACTAAATGCTATGTCCTTATATATATTTATTTATTAAAATCACTAAAAAGACATCCCGTCTTTATGAAAATTTGCATTAAATGTGAAATTTTGCATTATTATTTTATTTTGTTGTCACCAATCTCAATTCATTTCTCCATTATATTGAAGTGGCAATTCACCCAAGCATTTTTTTTTTTTTTAATGAAAAGTCTATTTTTATTTAATTCAAATGTCAAAAGCCATGTTTAAAAAAAAAAAAAAAAATATATGTCAAAAGCCATGCTTTATGTATTATTTATTTATAAAATCCAAAAGTCAATTTTATTTTATGGTTCAAAAGTATGTCAACTCAAAATATTAGATCTCAATAATAAAAGTGTGAATGAAATTAAAAAAAAAAATAACTTTGACAAAATTATATATAATTTTTATTAGTTTTTTGTGGAAATAATTTCAATATACGTAAATATATATTGATTAATACTCGAGTGTTAACATATCTATACATTCATATGATTTTATATTAAATCAACTCATGAATAATAATGTTGAATTATTTTCAACCAACGGACAAATATACTTTAAAAAAAATAAATCATAATCAATATTATTTACAAGTTGTCATATAATATCAAAATTACTAGATTGATTTACTAATGATTGTTTTTTTATAACAAGTTAATATAAACTAGGTCCATAAATTATCAAATCAAGCATAACTAAATTGGCATAAAAATGTGTTCTCGATCATAAAATTAAAAGTTCAAATTCTTCCATCTTTCAATAAGAACTCAAAAAAAAAAATTAAATTAATTAAATACTTTAAAAAAAAAAAATTACTTGTCCTTTGAAAAAAAAAAAAAACTAGTTCCATAAATTTGCTTATCAAGCCAAAATTTAAAAAACAATGAAAAGAAAAGCTACCAATTTCCATTATTTCCTCCGTTTAAAAAATCAATTATTTCAGCTCTAATTTTCGTTGTTATTAATTTTTATCTATCATCAAGTCTCCCTAAAATTTGTTTATTTTAAAGGCCCCAAGTCGAATCTATTCATAAAGTTGACAGAGAAAATCTATTAAAAAATTACAAAACAAAACTAATTGAGATCATATATTAAGATATAGGGATTTATAAGTTTGGATCAATTTTACATGTCAATGATTTTATATAGGGTTGAATCAACGACTTGATAAAAAAATAAGGATGTCTTAACTCTGTCGAGCTAATATAAGCTCGTATCAACTATAAATTTTGATTGCTTAAGAAATGATATTGCGTGCATATTTACATATTGTGTATTTATATATACTAATCTTAATTACTTTATTTATTTATTTTTGTTCGATTACTTTATAATATCTTATTTCTTTATTAATTGGTGCAAAAAAGATAAAGGGGTAAACTGATAATTGATGAGTTTAATAAATCAGGGATAAGAATAAATTTCAATATCTAATCCTATAAATGGAATTGAGAAACAACTATATATATATTGATATATATAGTCATACGAGAATTTATTTGGTAGACAACTCCATATAGAAAGAATAAAGAATATCTATATATTGAGACAATTGTATTTTGCTTCACCGAGAATGCTATTATTTAGACAACGAATACAATGACATAAACATAATATACATGTATAATTTTATAGAAATATCACATAAGGTATATATTTTTATTTTGGTTCATAACCTTTAAAGTATTGATAAATTCTCAAGATATTTGGTAGTTTTTGAATATTAAAAAAAAAATAACTAGTTATTTTAGTTCCTAAATTTCTAAAAGGTCTATTTTAATTTTTGAAACCTTGAGAAACTGACTATTTAAATAATTTTTATATTGTCAATACATGTTTTAACCCAACTTTTCAGTCTATTTGATCTAAAATTAAATAAATAATTTACTTGTCTCACATTTGTTAAGATAAGTTTTATTTATTATAATAATGGTATAAATCAACAAAAGTGAATAGCTCATAGTTCAGCGGCACGTACTCTTAAATTAGGTTTTAAATTTCATAAACCATCAATTAAATATTAGAGTATGAATCAAAACAATTAAATTTATATTAAAAATAAATGAACTTAATTACTAAATTAAAATAAATGAAGAGAGAGAAAGTGGGAGGTGAGAAAAGGATCTAAAGACATGAAGAGGCGACAAATATGCGAGTTCGTAGGAACATACGTGGAAGACAGATGGCCGCTCAAATTTGACCAGGTGGAAGCCATCGAAAAGTTGTCGGTCTGTCATGTGGGACCCACAATTGACACCTGTCTCAAAACGGTGCGTCTTATCCTAATTCCCAACGCGACGTATGGGTATTTGCCACGTGTGAGTACTTTAATACCTTTATTTATTTAATTATTTAATGTTTGAGATTTCTATTGTCAAAAGAAAATAAATAATAAATAAAAGGTGAAATCAATTCACAGAATAAAAGAACATGTACATCTACACTGATCCACTTTTTGCTCCTCTCACTGATCTAGTGATTTTCTTCCTAATTATCTCTAAATATCTATTTTATTTATTTTAAAAATTTCCTAAATATTCTACTTTAAAAAATGGTTTAAATACTAATTTTATATATTTACTAATTTTAGTAGTGTTGGTTTATTTTAGTTATTACTTCTAAGATCCTCATTTTAAATTTTATGTGTCATTTTAATCTATATATATATATATATGTTATTTGTCACGAGGCTTCTCCCTATATTTTTTAAAGTGATCATTTTGGCATTTAAATTTGTTGACTTTAGTGTTGAGTTAAAATTGTGATGAAAAAAATGAGATAACGACGAAAATGAAAAGATCAAAACAATTATTTTTTTAAATGCAAAAATCAAAATAAACAAAGTAAAAAGATTAAAATTGACAAAGTTATTAAAAGTAGATGAACCACAAAATTAGGGACCAAATTAATAGCATCAAAATATAAAATATATATATTTCTCATTTCTAGGTGACACTCTTAGAGGAGGTTAATTTCCTTTTATAAAGAAATATTAATTAAAAAAAAAGTGTACGTGAGCATAATTCAACGATAATTAACGTGTATTATCTCTTTTAAGATTGGAGGTCCAATTTCCATGTTGTACTAAAAAAAAAAAGTGAGCACAATTAAATTTGTATTATGGATAATATTTTTTTTTAAATACGACTTAGATTGGAAAATTCAAACTTCAGATTTCATAGTCGAAGATATATCTTTATATAATTGAATTGGGATGAATTTGATTTACGGATAATGTTTGGAAGTTAAAAGCATATAATAAAGCAGTCTGACTTTGACTACAAGTTATATTTATTTGTTCAAAAAAAAAAAGAAAAAGAACTACGGTTACTCTCTTTCCAAAAAAAAATAAAATAAAATAATAATAATAATAAAAAAATACAGTTACTTATTTGAAAGATAAAAGGAAGTACAGTTACTTATTTAAAAAATACTTCAACTGTTTTGACCTATTTTTTCAAAAGTGCAGCTAAATGGTTGTAATTGTAATTTTGTAAATAATAAAACCTTTTTCTTAGGAAGTTTCTATATTTTTAGTTGACCAGAGGTGGGAGTGTGAGATGACATATGAAAAGCTGATTGTGCAATTTACATTATGTTTTATATTTTTCAGATTTATTGTATTGATCAAATATGTCATCTGCTATGCAACTATGCAACTTGAATTTTGTTTTCTAACATATTTTTTTTTTTTAATTTTATGATTCAAATGGTAGAAACTATGAAGAAAAAAAAAATATATTTATGTTTTCAGAGTTTTCAAATTTAAAATTTAAAATTTTAAAATATAAAATGATAAAAATTTAATAAATACATTCTTGTTAAATTAAAATATATATAAATTATATATTATAAATTATACGATATTAAAAAATAATAGTTATACAAAATTTATAACATAAATAGATATACATAAATTAATTAATAATACTTTATATTCAACCACAATTAATTTACACAGGGTTTTCAGGTTTGAAAACATAAAAGACTAACTTTATTTTTTATTGAATTTGATGTTTTCGAATCCCAACCAAGCATGTACACACCATCAATATCTAACATATAAGGATTGGTCATTTAAAAGTATTTAATCTTAAAATTTGAGGTGAGCCAAATTTAATCTTAAAGTTTAGCTTATTCCACTTGAATCATTCTCATAGTTTTTTTTTTGGGTTAAATTATAAAATATACTCCTATATCTTGCTATTTATTTAAAAATACTCATTTCGAAAATTAAAATATCATTCTTGTATTTTATAATTATTTTAAAACTACTATTAAAATAAAAATTTGTTAGAATATTAGACATACAAATCAAGGTGAAGAAATGTCGTTCTTTCAGACTTAATCTAAGCAAGAGTCTTAGTCACCACCACATCGATTTTTCGTCCAACATTTATAAAATATTAAGAATAATATTACAACTTTTGAAATAATAGGGGTATTTTTATAATTTAGTTTTTTTTTTTTTTTTTTTAAGTTCAACATATGCAAGAGTGAAGATTCGATCATACGACCTATTGGTCGCATGCCTTAATCAGTTGAATTGTGCTTAATTTGGTCATTTTCATGATAATAAGTAGTGAACTTAATATATCCTCTATTATTGATATTTTTAGGTTAAATTACAAATTTAGTCTCTCAACTTTCATGTTTGTGTCTAATATGTCCCTAAAGTTTCAATTTTAGGATCTTTATCATATTCAACATTTTTTAAATTACTAAATCTATTAGACAGAAAAATGAAATTTGTGTCTAAGTAGAATATTGAATATTCAAACTTTCAATTTGATGTCACAAATATTTAAAAAAATGTCAAATAAGTCAATGACTTATTAAACACAAACTCGAAAGTTCATGGACTTATGAGACACAAACTTGAAAGTTCAAGAGACTTTTAGACACTTCTTAAACTTCAAAGACCTAGCTATTAAAGTCACTTCTTAAACTTCAAAGACCTAGCTATTTTGACAGAGAGACTAAACTTGTAATTAAAATCGGCAGACATAAAGATGCATTCTTGTAACAAGGTTGGTGGGTAGGACTATGTTTTGGGTATTAATTTGTGTAGCTACTTTGGATAACTTAGATCTGTTAGAACTTTGTTTTGTGGTTAGGTTTAGACATTTTTGAAACCACATGGATTCTTCTTCCATCCTCGCTGTTTTTTTTAACAAAAGAGAATCCAATAACGTACACGTCTATCAAATATGACATTAACTAAAGGAAGAATAAAAGGTTGAACTTTGGATCAATCAAGAAATAAGAAGAGAGTTTGGTTTGGAAAAAAGGTGAATATGGAAAGGAAAAAGACGAATAGAAAAGAAGAGATTTGAGTAAATGTGAAGGCACAAATAATTGTACGAATGTGGGCCAATTTTTATATGTGGATGCCAAAGCTTCATATATACCTGCCCCCATCCCCACCTATATAAATCAATCATTTGATGATTAAGGAACGTTTTTGTAATTATAATGAATATTTGAACCTAGGATCTCATGATCATTAAACGATACATCATGCCGTTGAGCTATGCTCTTGTTGGCTATCTTTCTATGCTTTAATCATAAGTAAAGACAACGTCAAATCGAACATAACTAAATTAGTATAGAGATGTGTGCCTTCCACAAATAGGACTGAGATTCAAATCCTCATTTTCAAATTGTACTAAAAAAATAAATCTTAAAGATAACAATTGTAGCATAAAATTTCATACAATAAATTAAAATTAGGTGAATTTGAATCCTATGTTCATGAATCTGTTTTTGTAGAAAAAACAAAATTATTTTATTAGAAGGAAAAAAAGAATAGTCTATTTCAATTGAAAAGGAAATGATTCCAACTCTTTTCATATATGTATATATGTGTTTTGATAAGTAAACTATCATCAAGTTGAAAAAAAAAATGTCAAGGTCGTGTCCGTGACTAAAACTCTAAGAGGCCATGGGTTCAATCCTTGCATTTATTAAAATACCAAAAAAAAAAAAATACCCCACACAACATATTTTGATATTATATATATTTTTTTTAGTACAATATATCTAAATTGGTGAATATATATATGTTATCGATATCAAGGAAGAGATTAGACATTTATATCTTAAAAGGTTAAAATTTTAAAAAATTAATTTCAATTTTAATAAGTTTGTATCATATGTTAAAATCATTACTTAACACTTACACAACATGAAGAATATTGACGATTAAATTAATAAGTGATGATTTGACACGATGTGATGCTTTCGATACAATGAAACTGATTATAGATCAAATAATGGGATGTGACACAATGAAACATGCTAGTTAGCTAGATTAAACAATGTAAAAATATATTTTAAAGTTTAAACCATTTTTTAACTCGTAGTTTATTGAATTTGCTAACTCAAAACTATCACTTGTTAGGTTATGTGTCACTAGGTTAGGCCCGTTGGGATTGCGTTTGCTCTGGAGTGAAAAGAGATTATAAGAGAATCTTAACGGTTTAGACTCTGTTTGGAATTGTGGTGACTTTGAAAATAATTGCTTTTAGCTGTGCTTTTAGAAAAATCAGCTGTACTAAGAAGTAAATAAGTGTTTGGTAAATTTCAATTTTAAACCTAAAAAAATAGGTGGTAATGTTTGGTAAACTAATACCCAATTTGAGAGATTTAACGACCAAAATAGACATATAATTTCAAAGAATTAAAAACAAAATTTAATATAATAATTAAAATTACAAAATATAATTTTTTTAATTAAATTTATTTTGATAAAATGGTGTGAGAAATAATTTTTATTATTCCAAATTTAATTAAAAAAATATATAAGAAAAATAAATTAATGTTAATTTATTTTTAATTTTAATTTTATCCGTCATTTTAAATTACTTGATATATTACTTCAATAAAATTATAGAACAAAAAGATAGAGTTGTCTTTGAAAAAAAGTTTACAAAAAAATAGAGTTGAAAGTAGGAAAAAAAAATGGATGAATTTGTTTTGGACGAATGGATCGTGGGAGAAGATTGAAGTTATGGAGGGACAAAATAAGAATTATGAAAGTTATTTGGAAGAGAAACCATATTGTTTGGGAATCCAATTTCAAAAGCTACTCTCTATCAGATTTTAGAAAAACAAGAAATTAAAACAGTGATTTGATTTAAATTAATATAAAATCAGATTTACCAAACAAAAAAACGGTTAAAATTATTTAAAAATCACTTTAATCACCTTCAAAAGCAACCCCAAACCGGAGCCTTAGATTGTTTGGTAAATCATATTATTTAATTATTTATCTAAAATCACTTCTCAATTTACTCTTAGTTCAAAATAAGACTATGCCAACTTTTGAATTGTGCTTCTCTAAAAATCTAACACCATGTCTAACTCTACTTGTAATAAGTACTTACCATTTAGATCATATACAATTTTAAATAATTATCTTATAATATATTTGATAGTAAATATCAATATAAAAAAATTGAAATAATATATCTATTTTGGTCATTATACCTAAATCACAACAATTTTGTATTAATTTACCAACCACCATACCTCGTTTTTTGAAGTTTAAAATTAAAATTCACCCAACACTAATTTACTTCATGGTAAAGCTAATTTTTTTAAAAACAAAGTTGTAAACAATTATTTTAAAAGCTACTGCAATCCCAAATAGAGACTTAGTTAATTATTGGAGTCAAAATTAACTAATATAAATGCGATTGAAATGACTTAAAATTCAATGTAAAGAAATATCATGTGTAATTTAAATCCTAGTTTAGTCATTTACTTTTAATTTTAATTTATTTTGGTCTCGATACTTTTAAAATGTTCATTTTAGTTCTTATCCTTTAACTTTTATCCCTTTAGTCTTCATACTTTTGAAAGTTTATGACAAATCACAATGATTTTCTTCTATTTTCTCTTGATATTTTTGTTAGAATGATACGTGTTTATACAACTTAATTCTAACTCTAATTTCTCAAAATACATAGGAATGTTAACTAAATACTAAACATTTTCTAACATAGATAATTTTTTAATACCCTCTTTCAAGTTGGAGCATGAAGAATTATAAATGTCCAACTTGAAAAACATTATTTAGTATAAAAAAAAAATGCATAAATATATAACTTTCTAAGATAGATAAATTACTAATAGTTTATTTTTTAATTCTTCAATATATTTTTAAAAGGTAAAACAAATATTTTAAAAGTATAATGACATAAATAAACGTTTTTTTTCAATACATTAGGGTGGAGAATTCGAACCACAAATCTCTTGATCGTCAATACATACATATGTCAGCTGAGTCATGCTCCCTTTGTTAAATAAACGTTAAAGTGAAACCAGTGATAGAGTGGGGCACGTGAATGAGAGAAAAGTGCCAAAACCTGATTGCATGATGGAATGGGGAACTGTTAGGTTATCAGTTTCGGAGAGTGGTGGGGCCTGCGGCATTATTTGGATTTTATTTACTCAAAAGGATAGAAAATAGAAAATGATAGCGAAAGATATTTTCACCAAAATAAATAAAAACACTGTTTTAAAAAATAACTTTACCTCATACTTTCTCATTCTTCATCATTAGATTCTTTTATCAAAAGAATCTTCTTAGTTCATCAACGTTCTATTTTTTTCTATTAAATTTTAGGCTCAAAATTTTAACGGTATCAATTCTCATCTTAAACCTTTAATGAGAGTTTTTTCGTGGAGTCACATGTCTTTTTTATTTTGTGTATAGCTTGATATCTTAATTTTAAGTTTTAGGGTTCAATTTGATGATTCAATATCTTAATTTTAGGTTTTTAAGATTTATTTTGATGATTTTTTTTTTTTTTTACAAAGATATTTAATTAAAGTAGGGTAGGGGATTAAACCCCTAACCTCTTAGTAAATGACACAACTTTATGTCAAATTCAACTATGGTCAATTTGGTTAATTTGATAATATTAAAAATGGGTTTCCCCTAAATTTTATATTGTATTTATGATGAAATAATTTTTTTTTACTTTAAACAAGAAGTGAAAAGACAACGAAGAAAACTGAAAACTTGGGTGCTGCTGTTGGAGGGCTTCAAGCCCTACAAGATTTGGCGACATTAATGGGCCTGGCCCAATTGTGAGTTCTGGTATGTTGGGCCGTCTTTAGCACTACGTATTGGGCCTTCTCTAGTCTCTTACACGGTTAAAGAAGCAAGGATTCCCTTCTTTATAAACGCAATATCATCATATTTATAAATTGTAATCATATTTTCCGTAAAAAAAAAAAAAAGAAAAAGAAAAATCAAAACACATTTTTACTCCTCTTATAACCATATCTAGTTTTTGATTTAGATCATAGTTCATTGACAAATTGGTTCTTTCCCTCGAATATAAATACTTAAATACAACTTCTTGGTCATACTTCTTATCTTTATGTCAGTTGAGCTAGGATCGTGTTGACATTTGTAACTCCTCTTTGCTAGTTGTTTTTTCTTTTTCTAAATTTTCCTTTCTTAAGTAAATGAGTCCATATATAAGAAATTTGAGTAATTAAATATAACCTGATTAACCTTATTTATTGAAAAACTTATAATTATATCTCATTTACTTTAATTTCAATGTGCTTAGTTAGTAATGGTCATTAAAAAAAAAACCTATATGAACTTTATTCTTGATTTTTTTTTAAATTATTATTGAGTTAACCATGAGAGTGACATGGTTAACTTAGTGGGTTCTTTATGTAACTTTTTTTTTTTTTTAATATATAAATAATTTCAATTCCAAACTTCATTCATCTTCATTTAACTCTAAAAATATACAAATTATAATTGTGCTTAACATCTTATAAGAAGTAGAGACGTCCATTTAGCCCACATGACTTATATATATATATATATATATATATATATATATATATATATATATATATAACCACATCTTGCATATGAAATTTATTAAATTATATATATATATATATATATATAATGTTAATTAATTTAACAAATAACAAAACTTAAAAAAAATTGATAAAAAATAAATTAAAAAGAAAATTATCTGCGTGAAATATCTGATTCCCGCAAATTTTCTATGAAAAATACTCGTTTCGTCCCTTCGAAATTAAATGAAGAATTTCACAGGGAAAATGTGAGAGACAAAGATGGGGTGGGGAAGACATTACGTGACCCTGCCCAAACCATGATCATTTCAAATGAAAATTGGTTTAATACCTCGTTCCTGAGTTAAACTAGTATTATGTCTCAAAATGAACTCATGTTAAAACTTAAAATGTCTAAGTTTTATAAATTTAGAAGAAATAAAAGAGAAATAAAAGAGAAAAAGAAAAATTAAAATTAAGATGATCATTCACAGCATAAGAGAGAAAAATATATTTATATATAGAGAGAAAAAACCATAAATCTTATAATTTGTTAGAAAATATACATATTTTGAAATATCTTAGCAATATATGGTAATGCTTTTGTGAAAGTAGAAAAAGTCTTTTAAAAAAAATGTGTGATCAAAGTCAATACCATATCATATTATATTTTCTTACTTAGCATGAGAATTTTATTCGAACATATTTTTGAGAAAGAATATTTACTATTTATCATTTTTCACGAAAAAAATGCAATAACTTTCCTTATATATATATATATATATATGCTTTCGAATAACCATATTTTCTTAATGAGAATAAAAATTCAAGAATAACATGTTAGTTTTGGGATAAAATTGAAGAATGCAAACAAATTAATTTGTGTTATGGCCTACCAACCTTTGGACAAAAATTCAAAAAAAAGAGTTGAAAGAGAGATACTCATTTATACCAATCTAATGTATGTCCCATTGACAAAAGGGAACAAAATCAAACATAGAAACCAAACCCCCAATCACTTTCTTTTCCCATATGTGGCTCTTGTTTTATTCATTGTCTCTCCCCTCTCGGACACATTCCTCAAAATGGTCAAAACTCTAACCTTTTTTTCTAAGCCCTTTACCTTACCAACTCCTCACAACATAGTCCCTCATAACTTCTTACTTTTCTCATTTTAGTCCTCACACAAATCATTTTGTCACACTCATTTGGATCCATGACGACTTCAATAATTATAAGGATAGATGATCGAATTATCGACCTTTATCACCATGACGAGTTCAATAATTATAAGGATAAATGATCGAATCATCAACCTTTAAAATGATAATTTATATTTTATCTACTAAACTATATTGGATTGATAATAGATTTTGTAACTTAAAAGTTTAAATTAATATTAATGTTGTACAAAGATTAAGTTATAGAAATATATGAACTTATTTAATCTTTATTTAGTTTGTAAGCTTGTGATTTGTAAAAGTAAATTTTGTATTTAAAACTCAAGAGATAAATATTTTTTTTTTTTTCGAGAATAAGAACAAAAACATACTAAATAAAACGTAACAAAAGAGGTTGCTTGACTCGATCGACCAGCAACATGAGCCAAGAAGGAAAGATAGAACCCCAGTCTTGGCTACACTCTGCAGACAATGCCCAACATGCAATACCATCTGCAACGTTGTTTTGAGACCTGTGTATATGTTGGAAGACCCGAACTGCCGCCACCACCGCTAAGCACAGCACCTCAGTGGCGACCGATTTAATATTCGTCAGATTCTCCTCCACACGGTTTAGGAGACGAAACACACTAAGGCAATCTGATTGCACAGCGACCTCCGGGTGATGCATATCAACCAACATTCTTACCCCCGCCTCATCTGCTTTCATCTCTACCATCTGCGCATCACATACACCGCCCACCACCTAGCAGCCAGCCCGAACCAGATTACCGGATTGGTCACGAAGAGTCCAACCCAATCCGACACTTCCATCAACTTCCCTCCACGCAGCGTCACACGTAACAGACAAGCCCGACACACCATCCATTACCCAATTTTGTACCGCAACCGTGTTCGATACAACCGCATGACCGCGCGACTCCCTGATACGTTGCTCTGACACCGAAGTGAGTTCATGGTGGTAGTCAACAACCTTTTCTTGTAGAACTGCCACAGAAGTCTCAAGACCTATAAAGACCCGTCGATTGCGATACTCTTAAACTTGCCACAACAACACCTGAAAAGAGCTCCACCGACCCCGTCTCTTTGCCACCCAAAAGATAAATAAATAATTATGCATATCGTCACAATTCTAATGTTGACAAACTATTTAATCGCTATAAAAAAGAACATAAATTAATTGTTACTATTATTAATTTGAAGAGGAAATGATATTATAAGAGTCTAGGTAAGATTTCCTATTTTGGTATAGTGATAAATCATTATTAAACTTAAAAATTTTAATCCATAGGTTGTGATATTATTTTGCTTTCATATTCTTGGTGTGAACACAACATATAAGTCAAATATTTCTTGAATGTGTAAGTTAATTTGATTTTGTCACATGTTGGTTTGATCATTTTTGCAGAAGTAAGAGATTCGAACACGAAACATCTGACCAATAGATCGAAGACATATGTCTTAATCAATTGAACTATACTCAAGATCAAAATGTCTAATTTAATTTATAATTAATAGTGTGTTTCACATTGTTTATTCTGGTGTTCCTCTTTTTTCCAAAATTGACCTGGGAAGTATAGGCATATTTGGAAACAAAAATCGTGTTCCAAATTTCCAATCATATGTGATTATTCTTTCTTTTTTTCTAGAAGAAAAAAAAATCGAAAATCTTTTGAAATGCTTAGCATAAAAAAACCAGAAATGTTTGATGTTGGACTTGTACTACATAGAAAAATTTCCTATTTCCAGATTATTATTATTATTTTTGGAAACATATATAATTTCCCATTCAAGTGGAATCGCAATCAAAAGCTTCAGTAGCCACTGAGATTCTTCCACGTGGCGGAATCACATGACCCCTGTGTTCCATCTGATACTGTACTGTGACAGTCCCAGTTTAAAAGTTTCTAACTGAAAGAAATTTCGTCATGCTGAAGTATAAAAAATATATATTTTACTCTAAAAATTTTAAATTTTAAATTTTGATTTAATAAAATTCAATCATAAACTTAAATTTCTTAAAAAGAAAAAAAAAAAAAAAAATTTACAAATACATAAACTTTAGGGAATTACTCGATTTTTATTTTATTTTATAAATAATGTAATTTTAAAAAGTAATTAAAAAAAATAAGGTACTTAGAAAAATATTTACAAAAATAGAATAATTAAATTGTGTACCATAAACACGATTTCTAAGATAATTTGTCGATTTTTCAAGATAATTCGTGTACCATGAACACAATTTATATGTCAGTTGAGGGTGACATATGTGGGTCTTAAATAATGTTCATAGTACACAATTTACCTAAAAATTGTGTTCGTGGTACACGAATTACCCTGGAAATTATGTTCATGGTACACGATTTAACTACTTTATTTTTATAAATACTTTCAAGATTATCTTATTTTTGTAATTACTTTTTAAAATTACAGTATTTATTTTTTTAAAAAAAAAACTCCGAATTAATCAAAAATCTAGAAATAAACCTACCTAAAATCTTATCAATCAAACTATCCAAAGTGTCCAAATTTAACTGACACTCTGGAACATAACCATAAAATCAAGTAACAAACAAAATAAAAATGAAGTCATAAGATATTTAATTTGGTTTAATTAAAATTGAGTTACCCAACAAATTATGTGGGAAAAAAAATTAATTTTCATAAAGAGAAATAATTATATCAATAAAAGTGTCGTTGAATTTAAAAGGAGAGATAATATTTATAAATAAATAAAAAAAGGTAAAGTAATGCTGTTTCCAGTTGTATTGCAACCAAGGCCATCATTGGGCACATGTCCATGTGGGGGACAGAATGGTAATTACAGTAAGCTTATTTATATGGATAAAGAACGGCTAGATGACACGTGTCAAACTTTTATGGCGTGCTTTTGGGTTTAATTTGGATGCTTATGTTTTTGTTAATGATGTTATTAATTAATTAATTAGTTTTAAGTGGGGGGAAAGGGAGTCGGGTTGAGCCGGTAGCCGGTCAAGAAGGAGGCAAAGGAAAAAGGTAGAGCCTTTTTGAAATAGTGGGAAAATGAAGACTGGGTTTGAACATTGCAGGTTTTAATGGACTGGACTTCTTCCACGATGCCATTTCGACGAGCCCTTTCTCTTTAGTTTTCTCTCTCGCTCGTCGATTTCTTTTTGGGTTTTTGAACTCTGATTCTTGCTGTGTTTCAGTCATTTTATTGAAGGTGATTCTTCTGGTACGTCCTTGTCCTTTCTGTATTTCTTGGGAGTTTTTTTCTTCTGATTTTTGAACTTATGGTCGTGTTGTGTTTGTGTATGATTTCTTTCCTTGATCCGAATTTGGTATTTGTTGCATTTTGGTCTGTAGTTGATGAAGTGTGTTTGTGTGTGATTGTGGGTGTTTTTTGAGCTTTTGAGTTTCAATTTCGTATTAGTGGCTTGTGATTCTTGTAGTGTTTTGTTGAAATGGAATTGGGTATTTGATTATTTGTTGAATTTCGAAGATGGGTTGTGTTTGATCTGGGTATTTTTTATTTCTGAACTTTTTTGGGGAAAATTGAGAGGTGTGAAGTTGGTTAGATTTGATTATGCTATCTGAAGAGTAATTGTGTTGCACCTTACTTGCTAGGTTATTAGCTGGAAGCTGGATTTCATATGGCGAATTAACTTGGGGTAGCCTCAGCTCAACCTGGTTGGTCCAGGATGAGGTTATGAATTTGTATTGTTCTATGTTTGTTGTGTAATTTTCATGGGCAGGCGTTTCAGAATCGTTGTCTCTGAAACGTCGTCGAGGGTGATTTGATAATTTAGGATATAGTAGTGACTAGTGAGGTACTGTTCAGCTGTCCTGCCATTAAAACTCTGTTGCCCTAGTATGGACCTAGCTGAAACTGAAACTCAAAGTGACCAGATTGGGCAGTCTATACAATTCTACAACTGTTTCAAAGTTTCAAGCCTCAGTGAAACAATTTTAGAGACTACACAAGTTGCAAATTTAAAAGATCGGTATGTTTTGGGGGGACGATTAGGTTGGGGGCAATTTGGTGTGATTCGATCATGTTCTGATAGGCTGACTGGCGAGATGTTAGCTTGCAAGTCCATTGCCAAGGATAAATTGATGACGGCTGATGATGTGCGCAGTGTAAAACTTGAGATTGAAATAATGTCTAGATTGTCTGGGCATCCGAACGTTGTAAATCTAAAGGCAGTCTACGAGGAGGAGGATTGTGTGCACTTATTAATGGAGTTATGTGCTGGTGGGGAGCTTTTCCACCAGCTTGAGAAGCACGGCAGATTTTCGGAATCTGATGCCCGGGTTATTTTCAGGCATCTAATTCAAGTGGTCAAATATTGTCATGAGAATGGTGTGGTTCATAGAGATCTAAAGCCAGAAAACATTCTATTAGCCACAACCTCCTCCTCATCTCCAATTAAGTTGGCAGATTTTGGTCTTGCAACCTATATCAAACCTGGTAAACTTATCTCCAAAATTTCTTCTCCAATTAGTATTTAACATGAACTACAAAACCATCCTTCAAATTTCTGTTTTATGAGCATTTGTCCTCTGCCAACAGGTCAGTATTTGCACGGTACTGTGGGGAGTCCATTTTACATCGCCCCGGAAGTACTTGCAGGAGGCTATAACCAAGCTGCTGATGTTTGGAGTGCTGGAGTTATCCTTTACATCCTTCTCAGTGGAATGCCCCCGTTTTGGGGTAAGACAAAATCAAGAATTTTTGAAGCTGTTAGAGCTGCAGATTTACGTTTTCCTCCCAATCTTTGGGATCACGTATCGACATCTGCCAAGGAATTGATCACCAGGATGCTTTGCATCGATCCTTCAAAGCGGCTCACTGCTAAGGAGGTTCTAGGTACTATGATTTTTATTGGCCGAATTACTTTTTAGATAACCAAGTAAAAATGTGAGACAAAGTCACAAAACAACTCAAGAACTTAGAGAAAAGGGCCAATAGATTTGTTTCTTGGATGCTTTAGAGGCATCTTCTTTTGATGCATTGCCAAACATCATGTTGGAAGGCTGTCCAAAAGCCATAGATTAGACTAGCTGTAACCTCGCAGAGTCGTCGACCATCATTTTTTATCGTGTACTTTTTATCTTTTAATGTCACATTTTTAGAACGGTTTGTTTCCTTGGGAAGTTGGCATGCTGTGATGAACAAACTTTTATGACTATGCAAAATTCTCAATTTGTTGACTATTGACTAATACAGGCCTTGAGCTTTCCTGTTTCTATATATTAGTCTAGGCTTAGTGTTAGGTTTTAATTTTGGAATAAGCTCATGCATTCCATGCCAACGACGTGCACTGTTCTTAATTTCTCTCTGAAAAGAAAACATATTTTATGTTTCTTGTAGCTCATTCATGGATGAAAGATGCTACCCAAGCATCTCAAGAGCAAGAAAAGTTGGATGCCCGAGATTGCAGACGGGTGGAAGCGGGCATAAGTTCTTTCCCTGCTCCATTTTTGGTCAGAAATCAGGATTTTAGCTTCAGTGATGGAAATCCTGTTATTTGTGAGGACCAAATGGGACATTCACCAGTATTCACTTGCAAATCATCATTCTCTTCTTTCCTTTTGGATAAGGGCAGCCCGCCTAGTCCTGTTCCCGGAGGATTTTCTTTCAGCAGTTGCGTTGAGTTAGATGCAGCCACCGGGTTTTCATCCCCAATTCCAAAGCTTCCCAGCTTTACCTTCTTCAGTCCATGTTCATCAGTTGATCAAGGAAACAGTTCGATGAGATTCAAAGTGAATTTGTCACTGTCAGATGCGCTTCATGAAGGTGTGTTTTCTCATTTCCAGATCCTTTCCTTTTTATTGATTATAGGTTTAGGAAGATGGTTAAAAAAAAGAGAGATATTGATAAGAACTCTGAGCAAGACAAAAAAAAAAAAAAGCTTTAGATGAAACCTTTCCCTTGTGTTTTGAAAGCTAGCAATAGCTCATTCAAGGTTAATTGGGCTTTCTTGTGGTTCATATTTGTGAAAGCTATGAATATTAGTTAATTAGAGATGATTCCTTATTTTCCCATCATTCAAGTTTTTACAATGGATCATGTCATCTTAAATGCAGAACCAATCAAGAGAAAGCTCTCTCTACTGCTGGAAGCTACAAATCCAGCCAAGCACAGATTTGGAGAAATGGAGTGGAAAGAAACTCGAAAGGGAGGACCAGGTGGGTCTAGAGGGACCAACATTCCTAGCAAAAGGAATCATACGATCGGACTTGGCGAACTCGATCAGCTTGATCTCATTGTGACCGAATCAGTTATACGATGGGCATCATGCACACATATCCCAACAACCCCATCTCTTAGGCTATCACTTGTCTGCTAACCTACGGTCTGTCGAGATTGTTTACTAAAGTACTGACGAGTCATACGGAAAGCAGTTGATGATGCCAAGATTTCTCAATGTTTCAGTCTCAGGAGTGAAATCTGTTGTTATAGAGTCTGAGCAGCATTTCTTGTTTTATAATTTTCAATGATGTGCTTATTGGGACTCTGCTGATGCTTGTTATATTTGGAAGTAGCAAAAAGTGAGAGGTTTTGCATTGATTTGGCCTTTTTGACAAAACTCCCCTAACTTCTCCAGCCTACTTACTGAAATACAACTACAAGGCTGAGTGTGTTAATTGTTTTTTTTGGGTGTAGTTTTAGAGGTTGAGAGGGTTAAGAAATGAGCTTTTTATTTAATGAACATGCCTAATAGATCTTGTAATCTTAAATTTTTGTAAAGAATGTGTGATTTTGTTAGGAACTTAGCTTTAAATTTTAATTAGCCCAATGAATATTTGAGTCTTATACATTGTTTCAAGCTTTGCTGTGGACATTTTTAAATGTCGCCCAGCTGGGGAGAAATAATTAAAATATTGTAAGTTCTGAAAAGTAATTGTATAAATATTGGAGTTTTAGAACTATTTATAATGAAAATGTTAATTTTGAAACTATTTGTAAAACAGTATTTTTTTTTTGTCCTTGTGTGTGAATCTACTAGAAATCAGAGTTTAAAAGGAAAAAAAAAAATCCGTTTTTATAAATATTATTAAAATGATATTAACAAAATATAATAAAAATGTCTATCTAGATCTAAAGAAAAAACAGTTTTTAAATTATATTTACAAGCTCATTTGAAGAGGCGTCAGAAAAGACGGGGCAGGGAGAAAAATAGCATAAAACTTATTTAATTGCGTCTGCCGGGAGTCGAACCCAGGTCTATTGCTTGGAAGGCAATTATCCTAACCGTTGGACTACAAACGCTGGTTAAGAACATAGGTTTAAATTATAATATAAGATATAATGTTAAGTTTGCTAAGTTCATAAACACAAAAGAACAAACGCTTGAAAAAATAACAAAAACTTCACATGGAGGATCAAAATGCTTTATCTTGAAGTTAATAGAAATCAGAGTTTTCCTAATATTGTTTGTAAAAATTAGGGTAAGATATCGATCCACGACGAAGTATTATAAACGAAAAGGCGAAATCTAGAAACCAAGAAACTTTGCATTATTGTATTTGCTACAATAAATAAAACAGCATTCATTCTCTTTATAGTACATGTGCATCAGCCTCTCTTAAGAAGTAGATTCATTTGGTAGAGATCAATTTAGAATGTTAAACTGATCTTGTCTCTTCTGAAGAAACCCCCTCACAAATGGGGGAAAATAAAAATAAACAGACAAAATTCTCTGATATAAAGGACCCTCTTTCTTCTAAAGACGCCACCTTTAATCGCTGTCAAGGAGCCGGAGCACATTCTTGAATTGCTGTTGCTAGCTTAGTCCGATCGTCCTCTGTTTTTAATCGAATCAAGTATGTGCGAGCCACGACTGTATCTTTATCGCCATTATCAGTCGTATTGCTTTCACTCTAGAAAAGAAAAGAAAAATTATTAGCTACAAATGTCTTTAGGAATATTGGAATACAAATTGATTAGATCTAGGAGTATAGACCAATACACAACTGCAATTTCTTCTTCTAAATGAAATTGTCGATTTCATTTATATATAAAAACAGAAACATAGACCATGAGATTGGAACTTATAACAACATTGTTTGTGTAGGTAACAAGATTGCTAGAAGACAACTTTTCGCACGCTTCAGTATAATCTCACATGCTCAATCCTCATAAGGCAGGCTAGGCAGAGATAAACGCTATCTCAATCATCCATAGAAGCACGACTTAACCGCCTAAAATTGTACAACATTTATGTTGAAGAACAGAATGAAGGTAGTAACCATTACCGAAGTATGGAATATTGCAACAAGAGAATTCTTTTGAGTAGTTGTTTTGATCCCTGGATAGAGCAAAGCATTCAGAAGCAATCTCCCCACCTATAAGTAGAAAATTCGACACAGTTGTCAATAAAGACTCGAGGGAAGAGAGGGCCACAACTGGGATAAACAAAAACTATTATCCAAGCAGGCAGCAAAGATCTAGCATAATAAACCATACATCATTTCGAATTATGATTGTTGGTTTGGATTCCTTTGTACCCTTGCTGATACCCTCCTTGCATTTGATAGAAAGCTGCCCTGTGCCCTTATCTTTCCATGCATCTTTATCTGCCGGATCAGTTGACTATATGTACACAACACATAACGCGGTGTCAAGAATACAATAATTAATCCAGGTCCACGGGATACTAAAAAATGAGAAGCTTGAACAGGATTAAACACAACGCAAATAAAAATAACAGTAAACAGATGAAAAATACTCATCAACAGCAAATTTTATATATGGATAAACATGATGCAACAACTACTATAACTTCTTTTTGGACTTTTACTATTTCACAAATTCATCAGAACTCAAAAGGTGTAAGGAAGTTGGGCAATTGGATCATGAAAAACCAATTATATTCAGGAAATGTGTGCTACGATTGTATTCAACACAGCAACAAGAGATGCAAGTTTCGAGGAATTTTGAGAGGCTTCATAGTCTCCACAGCCTAAAATATATCCTAGTCACTATTAATTGTTGGCCAGACGAACTCCAACAGTATGTATACAGAAAGTCAACCCCATCCTTTCCTTGCAACAAACAGCAACAAACAGCTGCTTACTTTCCCTTGATTGTTTTCGCTACTCTTTGATTTCCCAAAAGCAATGCTCCAATTAATAAGAGCCAACCACAAGATATGGACCTTATGTGGAACAATAATAAGATACAAGCTTCCAAACACTTGGGATATCTCCTAGTCAACTACTCGTGCACTACTGACTTCATCACCCGTCATTCCCATATATTCTAACATCCCAAACATTTAACAATTTTTTTTTTTTGATATCCGTGAGTGTCCGGGCCAGCTTACGCGCACCTCGACTAATCTCACGGGACAGACCGCTGTGGCCTCTCTTCCCAAACATTTAACAATTCTTACACCAAATACCCATTACACCCTTGTAGCAAAAACTGCATAATAATATCCCTACTTAATCATGCCCTCTCATACAATAAAGTTTCAATTGAAAAACTATAATCTTTGTTTGGTAACAAGTATCTCAACCAAACTCTCAACTCTCATAGAACAATGCATTCCAAGTGCTGGTCTCGTCTACCTCTTTAATTTCTTTGTATCTTCCTTTAAGAACATGAGAGTACCAGTAGGAAGTCATAACACCAAGTCAACATGCCTCTAACCAAAAATAAAATCACAAAAATTTAGAACAATTTTTCACAATGCAAATGTTGAAGAGTACAACTCATAGAAAAATAGGACCACTTCCTGTGCTGTCAATTAACTTCATGCGAAAAAAGAGTATCGATTAAATTCCACTTTTCAAATTAATACCTTCACATAGAGCTTGCACTTAACTTCATGCACGACAACCACCCCTTTCTCTTCAGATTTCTTTACAGATGGGCTGCTTGGCTGCTCCAAGTCATTTTCTACAACCAAAACAACGCCTCAAATTAAGAGAGTAGTGAATTAAAACAGCCAACCCCCTCCCCCAATTTACATGCTTTGAGGCACTCACCCTAACTCACTAAACCATTCAATCCTAACAGAATTTCCCCTCCCTCCTCCCCTCCCCATAAGTGATCCTTAACAACTATAATTTCGTAAGATTCATCATTCGTTTGTTTGAGTAACTTAGGACTTAATTAGAATTCATCAGATGCATTAGCAGACTCTTGTATGCAAGAGAGCTTTATTTACTTGGGTAATGTAAAATGTGAGTCCAATTTTTTTATTAAAAAAAACTTAGAAAATTGAAAAGAACCAACAGTAGATGATGTGTAATCCATTTAGCCATTTTAAGCTCAATATTTGTGATTAACCAATTTTGTCAACATGAAAACTCTAACTCATTTATCAGTCGCAAGTCTTAAGTCATCATTGGTTGGTGCAACATCTGTATATCGCGGGTGGACTTCCACATTAAGTTCAACCAAGAGATTTATTGAAATACAAATATAAGCAGAGTAGCTTAAAGAGATAAAACTCAATTACGAAATAACTCAAAACAAACACGCAAACACGCAAATCTAAAGTATCTCACCATCATCCACATTCTCTGAAGTTGGGGATGAATTTTGACCAACAGAAACCCCATTGGCAGGAACTGAATTTTGTAAGCCTTGTGAAAGAAAGATAAATGAAGAGGTGTTAACTTAGTACTAAACTAAGGAATTGTGGGATATTTCAATACTAATTGCATAGCAAAACATGTTACTTTTAGTTCTCTAAGAACAAAAAACTTTATCATAGCAACATTGGAACATAAGACATGCCATCAACGTTAACTAAATGTTAAAAGATCATGAATCACATACAAAAGCTTGGGTCAGCAAATAATAAAGAATATGGTCGTTATTCATGTAACTATGAAGAATTCATATCATTAAAATAAATTAGTACTGCCCTAACCTAACATACAAACATCTGGGATTTGTGGTACTTCAACAAAATGTAGATACTTCTTTATTCACTGGGATCGCTTCATAGTCAGACAGACAGGAGACTTAAAGGCCTTTGAACTCGTGGCGTTGCTTTTTAAGTTTCCAAGAGAGTGGTGATGTTTTTGGTATCAAAAAACATCGTGAGCTCATATATATGAAATTACTGAAAATATGGCCAAATCCAATCTCTTACCGTTTACTTTGATATCTAACATTTAAAAAACAATAAAAAAAAAAAAAAAATTTATTTAAAAAAAAGGCCTTTTTGGTATAACAATTTCTCTAGTTCTCTAATTTGTTTTATAATTCACTAAAAATAAAGCTTATTAATTAGCCACAACACTTCAAATGAAGTAACTGAATTGATGGACATATTTGGTTTACAATTTTTTTCCCCTTTGTTTTCCATGTTATTTCAAAATTTAGCACATGGATTACCCAACAAAGACACGAAAATTCACAAAATCCTTGAACAAATAATACTAAGAGCTAGGAAAGTAATGTTACCAAATATGCTAGGGGCTTGATGGTTGAAGAATCCGCCAGAGGTCCATGAATTTGCAAAGCTCGTAGTTGCACTAGTAGGTGCAAAACCAGTTTGTCCTTGAAATAGTTTTACATCAGTATTCTTCCGTTCAATTTCTGTTTTCTTTTCAGCTGTGGGAGATTCAGTAGCAGGTGAACTTTCTCCTTTAACAGCATTTGCTTTGAGCCACTCGACAATATCACTAAATTTTTCCTTTGAATAAAAGAAATGAAGGCAAGAATACAGATTTAATAAATAATTTGGATATGTAACTCTAAACAGTTGGCGAGAAATTCAAATTTAGACACCTTAAACAAATGAGCTCATGATATGCAATAAATTTACAGCATATAAAGCATTTAGTTTTGCCTTATCAAAAGAGAGATGAATTCTTAAACAACTCAAATTGATTTCTAATTGTGTTAAAGACACTGCATGTCTCCAAATTCATCTGAATGGGCATGACGAAAGCCATCAAACAGGAATTATAGAAAACAAAGCTGGAGTTTAGATAAAGTATGCAATAAATTAACGTTAACTTATAAACAGAACAAAACATTAGGAGCACTTACCATAATACTTGAGGCATGCGTCAAGTAATCACGGATACCATCTTCCCAAAGTTCATCTGGATGATTGGTTAATTGTGACTGCACCCAACTGTATGCAAACAAAAAATGTCGTAGACATTGAATATCATATGGGTATGGAATTCCGATATTGACACTTCCAAAATTCAAAAATCATAACAGTAGAAAGTACAGCTCACCGCTTTCTAAAAAAAATCCAGAAATTCAAAGTATCAAAAATGGCAATGCAAGATAATACACTATCAAAATGTTGATTGGATTTTAATATTATATGGTCAACGCATGCATTAAAAAATAATGAAAGAAAAGCAGTGCTTTCAAATTATAGTATTCACAGTTAGACCTTGCGAATTGAGTGTTAAGTGCTCTCACATGCTGCCGAGACGACTCGGCCCGATGCACATCAAATGTAGGTGTTTTTGTCTTCTGTTGTTGAGATGGTTCTGCCCTCTGAACATCAAATGAGGATCCCGCCAATATTCTTTTGTTACCAAACTGCATTAAATTAGCAAAAAAGAGTTACAAACATCAAGTAATTTAATCAAGAAGTGCTTTAACAAACAATTAACAAATTAAATTAGCAAAAATGAGTTACAAACATCAAGTAATTTAATCAAGAAGTGCTCTAACAAACAATTAACAATAAAAGCAGTTGTTTTGTAATTATTCCTTGAACGTTATTTTGCTTAAAAATGAAAGTTCGGTACTTTTTCAAAAAGAAATAAAAGAGTCGTTTATTGACTCGACTCTCTGTTCTATAGTAAAAAACTGGAAAAACCCAACAGAACTGAATGAAGAACACGTAAATCTTATAACTTGAACCCCCACACAGGAAGATTCAAACACTCAAAAAAGCTAAAATTAAAGCCAATAGAAACAAATTAATCCAACGGAACTATTCTAGTAGTTAGAACCCAAAAATTGGGCATGAAATTGAAAATTCAATGAAGAAAAGCACAGTGTGTAGAAATTTAGAGCCGAAAATTAGTTCATAATGATCCTTGAAGCTTCCAAATATAATGAAAATGTGAAGTACGAGATGAAGAAAGAAGAAAAATTAGGTTTGAGGGAATTGAGGAAAAAGAACATACCACAGAATCGTAAGTGTCGGGATTCGAGTCTGATAATCCAGAGCGCTTAGTTCCTCTCATGATTTGAACAAATCTTGTAAAAAGCGAAGAACAGTGAAAGATTAGATTTAGGGTTTGCCCAAAATTTTACAACTTTTATTTGTTTTGGTTCAGAGTAGCTTTGCTCAAAAGAGGAGAAAAAGGAACGTTTTCGGAAGTGGGGAACTGAGATTTATGAAAATTAATTAAATGCATTAACGTGAGCCGTTGGATCTGGTGCGCACCAAATATTCAACTGGAACCGTTGGATCTGTTCGCCGCGAAAGAGAAAGACCACGTGGTCTTCGCGTTCGGCTATGCTAAGCTGTTTGTCTCTTTTTCCTTATCTGGCCCACTCCTTGGGCCTTCAAGCCCATACCATAACCTTGCCTAAATACAAAAAAATATTATTATTATTTAATTAATTTTAATAAAAATTAGTAATAATTATTACTTTAAAAATTTATTAAAATTATAGAGATTGAATTTCGACGTTTAAAAATACATCAACTAAAATGAGATGTGAGACTCAAAGTACCAAGACTAAAATTGTAGTTTTAAATACTATTTTGATTCATTTACTTTTGGTTTTGTTTCATTTTGGTCCCTGTATTTTTAAAACATCTATTTTGGTCTCAAAATTTTTTATTTTGGTTCATTTTGTTCCATGTATTTTTAAAATATTCATTTCCATGCTCTGTATTTTTTAAAAATGACCAATTTGGTCTATTTATTTTCAATTTTTTCTTATTTTTTATTTATTATAATTTCAGCACGACGTTTCACTTAATATTCTTTTTGAAATACATTTGTATTAAAGTTTCCATTATATAAAATTTTACCTTAAATTTTACAAACAAAAATCAAGTTGGTCACAATTTAAAAATACACTAACCAAAATAATGAACCGTTTGAAAGTATAGGATCATAATAAAAGCCAAAACTAAAATCTAAAAGTAGATGGAAAAAATAGATTTTTGAAAGTAGATGAACCAAGAAAAAAATACATGACAAAAATAGTATTTGAACCAAAATTGTACTATTTTATTTATTAAATTATTAAATTATTAAATTATTAAATTAAAATAGTAATGCATTTGAAATTTTGATTGGACGTTTTTAGGAAGCATTTGAATGGACTATGTGAATTTGATGTGACTTTGAGAATGACATATTAGTTTGAAAAGTATTTTAACTTTTTCTAAATAAAAAAAATTGGATATTCCAAAGGGATTAGTAATGCTACAAATATCTTTTTGACTTACAAAATCTACCTAATCCTAATATAATTCAAACTAATTGAAATATTGAAACAAAATTAAACAAAGAAACAATCTTCTTTAGCAATCATTTGTATTTCCAAAAATGAAATTGTGTAACAAGAAGTGAAAAACAAGCTTGTGGGTCTAAATATTCTTTCTTTTTTCTAACTTTACATTCAATTTCAGTAACAACTCTGTAAACTGTAAAAAGGGAAAATAAATTGTCAATTATAAAAATCTAAGTTAAAAAAAAAAAAAAGCATGCTCTTTATTGATGGACACACTACAAGAACTCTATAGAACTCTTGAGATATTTATACGGATCACCCTAAATTTTCAACACATTCGAAGATTGACTCGGATTTAAAAGTTAAACAAATTGACCTTTTGGTGATATCATCAACTATTTTTCTAATATTATTTTGCTTCCTCTCGCTTTTTTTCTCGTTCTCACTCGTGCTCACGGGCGTGCTCCACTTTAGAACTGGTTTTTTCTACCCTCCCGCGAGCGCAAGCGAGAATGAAAAAAAAAAACGAATGAAAGCGAGCAAAATAATATTAAAAAAATAGTTTATGATGTCAAGAGAATGTCAATTTGACTAATTTTTAAAAGTCCGGTCAAACATTCCAACGGCTGAAAATTTAAATCATCCGTACAAAAAATCCGAAGAACTCTCCATTCAAGGATATATATTCAAACCAATGGCCTCTTCTCTTCATCTTCAGCTTTTCCCTTATCTAACTGCTTTTCTTCTACTCTATGTGTATGTGGTGATTTTGCTGCTCTTGAAGGCAATTTGTTGTCAGGCAACATCTTGAGTACAATTCCCATGGTTATAAGAAGCAGCCCACTTCCATGTTGTTCTGTCATTGGCTTGGTAAATATCAGATATGAAAGTAGAAGAGTGACTGCTTTTCTTGCTGTTGTTATCTGCAAATATCAGTAAAAGAGTGAAACCTATCAGGTTAACATTTCGGTCAATGAACAGTGAATCCCGAAAAAGAAAAAGAAACAAAAACGCACCATTGCAGTTGTGGCAGCGCCGAAAAGGGCGATGAGGGACAGAACAGACACTTGACCAACAAATGTCGCCATGGCTTCGAACACCAAGACTCCATAGACATATGGGTGCTGTGCATAATTAAATAGCTAAGTCAGTAATATTTCACACGTACCTCAACTAATCTCACGGAACAACTGTTGTCTGACCCTACTACATTTGGTTTCTTTTCAATTAAGAAGTATCATATCCAATTTTATATTAGAAGAAAGGGCATATGTTGACTAAGTTGCAGACAGGACATTTTCTTGGCACATATTGAACTAATCAAATGGATATGTTGACTATGTAAACAGTTGACTTATAGGAAAAGAAGGAACATGGAGGCAAACATTAACAAATAGATGACTTGCCATCAAGTTGTAGACAAGGAATAAAGAAAATGACGAAGAAAACAAGAACAAGCTAGCAATAAAGAGCAAATTAGCAGAGAGTTGGATCAAGTTATTTACTTCAGCACAGGAAGTCCAGGCTCGGAACAGCTCTCCTGTTAACACCATCGGTACTGCTAAGAAAGGCAGGCCGACTACGGTCGAGCAAAATAACATCTCCGTCTGCCAAAGAGAATATCAAATGGTTATATCAAGAATTGAAAGAACAGAAACCGCCATTGTTTCAGAACATAAAACATCTAGCACTCTTCTTGAACGAATCGAATACCGTGAAATGATAATTAGAAGTAGATCTTTCACAGTCCCATTCAAGAACCAGTAGGCGGGTAAAACTGAAAGGGATCAAAGCTTACCTGTGTAGTATCAGGATTCATTGTAAAAATGGCTTCCTGCAAATTTCCGAGAAAGGCGTCCATGACAAGAGCGCCGCTTATCATAACGACGCCTATAATATTGAAATTTGGAGAAGTCTGTGCATCTGCTAAGGTGAAGAGGATCAATCCAATCACTAAAAGAAGGGCAGAGATGTACTCATGAATAGGGTATTTCCTTCTCAAGCCAGGAATAAAGGCTCCCATTATCATAACAGGAAGCACCTGAAGTTTACACAGCAAAAAGGGTCAATCTAAAATCACAGAATTCCGTTATCGGAACTCGATTCAAAGACAAATCAAAAGGTAAAATCTTCACATATCATCTAAAATTTCAACAGTTTTTCCTGATAGAAAACATGCCTTGGTGGATTTGAACATAATTTGTGCTGGATAGTTCAGAAAAGCCAAGGAACCCTTGGTTAATCCATGAGATCCCATAAGAACAGCAGAGAGCTTCACATATGTCTTCCATGGATTGACCATCTGCTTGGTGGTGAAACCTTGAAGATAAATAAGTGCTAGATAAACAAATCCTTGCACAAATGTGAAGTACCATCCATAACTGCAGAACTAAAATTCGGTAAGAAAATGATTTAGCATAAACACACAGTTCCAATAACTGGATACAAACTAGAAGATAGATTAAATACCTGAATTTAAGACGATTATACACATATTCCTGCGAACCAAGAACATTTTATGTCAATATCAGTTGACCAAAATCATTAACCTTAAAATAAACGAAGCTAACACAGAAATTCAGGGCTATTAACCTAGTTACCTAGGGGATTAACTTTTGAAAAGCCATAGCTTAGAAGGAATAGAATAAGAAGTGTAAAAGTTCTCTTACCCATAAAGTGAATTGACAAGGAATAGAACGTATACTTTTTTAGACAGAGAATTAGATTTCTGAATCATAAGTTTGATTACAACAACAGGTATAAAAGTAAAGCTACCAAACAGTTACACAAACACATACATGACAAATTACCACACAAATTAAACTAAGAGAAACATCATCTTCTTCTTGAGAAAGCCATGAAAATCAATCAAGAGGCAAAAACAGAATCATTCCAATGCCAACACCCATCATCAAAACGAAGAAATCCGAAAAGAAGATTGAAAGAAAGAAACAAACCTCGCAAACACCATTAATAAGGTAGCCAAAGAAAAACCCAGAAGAGCAAATTAGAAACTGCTGCCATTTGGGTCGATCAGAGAGGGAAATCCCAAACAGGGACCTGGATTGATCCTCGTTCTTCATCTTCCCCAATCGTCAACGTCCAAAAACAAAAAGACCCAAACAGCAATCCCAACGTTCAAAAATTAAAACCCAGTTCAGAAAAACTTGAATTGGGTGATAATATTTGTTTAATTGGAAAAGGGGTATGAATTACATTGGGAAGAAAGGAATCGGAGCAGAGAGAATCAGAGGAACTTTTTTTTTTCTTTTTTTTTTGGCTGCAACTCTCTTAATTTGAAAGAGAAAACATTGATATGAGGAGAGAAAGAGAGGCTTAGGACACACGTAGAAACGATTGCGAGACACTTGTGAGTGGGCCTCTCTCTTTTTTCTTTCTCTTCCTAATTTCTAAAGCAGCCTGCAACTGGAAGGAATGAAGAAATTAAAAAAGGAAGAAGAAGGAGTGTGAAATTACGGATCTGGGTTTTTATGACAAAGCGTGTCTTTCGGTTTCGCTTCGTATTCCACCGATTGTTTTTGTTGAAATTACGGAAATGGGCTTGACTTAACAAATGTGGATTTTTATTTTATTTTTTATTTTTAAATTAAGGAGGCTGCTTTGGTTATGGTTCGGCAGCGGGCAGCCGCCTGTGAAATTCTATGACCGAGTCCACCGTTACTTTCGAAATTGCGAATTATGTTTTAATATATAAAATATTCTCTAATCTTTCCTATAATTACTAATTTTATTGAATTAATATGTGATTCAAAAATTTAAACTTCTAAATTTTATGTCATCGATGGTAAATGTGTTTATGCAATTGATAATATTTTTAAGTTTGCTATGGAAAGTAAAGGAGGATGAATACGATAAATATCAACAACGATAAAAAAAAAATAAAAAAAAAATGAATTTTATGTTAATCCGCGGTGGAATTTGACTAGTCAATGATGAATTTAAATATGGTAAGTTTTTTTGTATAGAAATAAATTTTTTTAACTAAAAAAATTATTAAGGAATATATATGATTTTGAAAGTATAATGAAAAATGAAAATGACTAAAGATATTAAGGATGAGTTTATATGCTTGGCACAAAAATTATAACTATATGAAATAATATTTTTTTTTATTAATTCAACAATTTGGGTGGAAAAACAAATTATCCAAGGTTTGCAATGGTAATAAATGTGCTTGTTTAACAAATAATTTAGGTTAAGCTATTACGATTTAGTTTTTTATTTTTTAGTTCACTATTTAGTATCATTAATTCAATATATATATATACATATATATGCAAGGAAATAAATATTAATTAATGGTATAAAAAATTGGTCGATAATCCAATAATATATATACATATATATGGAAGGAAAGAAATATTAATTAATGGTATAAAAATTTGGTGGATAATCCAAAAATCCAATTGACTTGATAATGACCGTTTTTTTTTTTTTTTAATATTACAATTTTCATTTTTTTTTTATATAAAAATGTTTCCATGTTTCAAACTATTTTTTAAAATATTATCGTTTTTATTCATGACGATCTTGTTCTATGAAGATGGAGATCGTCTTTTCTTCTTCTAAGTCCACACATATCGTCTTTTCAAAATATGATGTCCAACTACGTGGCTTCCAGCACATCGTCTTTTGAAAAGACGATATGAGTGAACAAGGGCAGATCTAGACATTGATATTTGGAGGGCCAAAAAATTATAGTATATAAGTATTAAAAAAAGATCGCAAAAAATACAGAGGTTTGAATTCTCACTCTCAAGTTATGTTGACATTAAAAAAAGTTTATCAGTGATGAGCATACGAAAGTGTATAAAATTATAGTATATAAGTATTAAAAAAAGATCGCAAAAATTACAGAGGTTTGAATTCTCACTCTCAAGTTATGTTGACATTAAAAAAAGTTTATCAGTGATGAGCATATGAAAGTGTATCAAAGACTTACGAACTAAGTTTAAATAAACTTAATATCATCATATAATTTTGCTCATCTCTATATTAAAAAGAAAAAAAAAATTAATGGGTCCCTAAACTTTAAACATGTTGAATCGATTCCTATACTTTCAATTTTGTTTCTAATGAATTCCGAGATTTTAAAAAATGTCAAATATAGACAAGGATATATTAAAACTTGAAAATTTGAGGATGAAATTAGATACAAAATTGAAAGTTAAAAAATATATTGAACTTTTTTTTTTTTGAAGTTCATGGGTTTATTAAACACAAAATTGAAAATTCAAAGATTTATTAGACATTTTTTTAAAAAAATATTCAAGAAAAAATACCATATAACATGAATTTGTTTTCAAAATTTATAAAAAAGATGTTAATATAGTCTAAATTACTTTTGAAAATGTTAATAAATAAATTAATACTAAGAATTAATTTAAAGATAAGTACTAAACTTAGATATTTGAAATTACAATTATTAAAATAATACAACTCTCAAAGTATAGACCGTAGAACGACATTTCAATTAAAAAAAAATCTTATAAAAGTAAATACTAAAAAAAAAAAAATCTTAAAGAATGAAATTTATATATTTTTAAATATATATAAACAAAATATTAAAAAAAAACATTTTTTTAAAAAAGTATATACAAAGGAAATGTAAAACAAATAAATTATTGTTATGGTTGGATTTCGAACTCAAATACAACAAAATACATATCATGCACAATAACTACTGCAGAATAAGAGTTTGTTAATTGGAGAAAGACAAAATGTATTTAATAACAATAGTATATATTTAAGGCATTATTTTTTACTATGTGTATAAGAAAATTAAAAATTTTGGGAGGATCGTGGCTCCCTAGTTCCTTCATAGGTCCGCTCCTGTGAGTGAGCTTAAAAGATGATCTATCCTACCTTGTTCCTGTGAGTGAGCCTAAAAGATGATCTATCCCACCTTTGTTCGTTGAATAAAAAATACAATATTTTTAAAAATAATATGAAACATGCAATATTTTCATAAATAATTTTTAAAAATTGTAATATTAAAAAAAACAGTGGAATAATGACTATTCCATTAAAGTCGAAATATGAGCATAATTGGGTCAATTTTAGATTTATAATTAAGATAAGCGTGCACCGATTGAGTTGGCTTACAATTGATTACAAATTAAATATGAGTTGAATTATATTAGAGAATGGAAAGATCTCACCATGATGGAATTTCCAAATGAGGTAATAAATCTCATATCATACACTATTGTCCCCAAATCCAATCCCCTCAAATTATGCACAAATAGCTAATTAATATTATGTAATCATGAATGTTCCTTTTTTTAATTCAACAATACGGGAAGAAAAAATTGGAAGGAACCTGACCTCTAATATTTTTGGTCGAGGACATATATCTAAATCAATTAAGTTATCTTCAAAGTGACAATTATAAATGTTTTAAGAGAACATACTTTCTTTTTTTTTTTTTTTTTTAAGAGTTGCAAGAATAGCAAAAGAAATAATGAAAAATTACATTTGTAGCAATCATGTTTAATCTTTGCATATATAGCAAAAAAATTAGGGTAATCGCGTGTTAATCAATTAACAAAAATGTTGAAAAGTCGAAAATACTCTTTTCTTAACACTCCAAAGTAATCATATGTTAATCACTAGTCTAAATGGTTGCACCTTGATACACCTATAATATACTTGAAATGATTGTCTGCTCATACACATCTGATATACTTGAAATAATTGTTGTTGATACACCTCTAATATACTTAAAATGATTGTTGTTGATACACCTCTGGTAAGTTGATGTCTAATAGTTGAATGATACATTTAGGATTTGTGCCTAATAGTCTTAGATGGATGTTGTTTGACATATGATAGTCTTAAATGAATGTTGATTACGATAAACCTGAAATGATAGCCTAAAAAGATTTGTGCCTAATAGCCTTATTGGTGTTTAATATACTTGAAATGATCATTGTCGTTGGTACACCTCTAGTAGTTAATGTCTAATAGTTGAATGAAACATTTAGGATTTGTGTTTAATAGCCTTAGATGAATGTTGATTGACATTTGATAGTCTTAAATGAATGTTGATTAACGTCTGATAGCCTGCTGATATGTTAAAAAAAAATTAATAGATTGATACATTCATGTGATATACTACTTATTTATGTTTATTTTAGGTTGTTGATATACTCAAAATTTTAATAAAACGATACACCCATGTGATATATACTAGTAGTTAATGTCTGATAGACTAATTGGTGTTTGATAACTCGCTGATATACTCAAAATTTTAATAGAGTGAGAGACCTTTGAATGATATTTGATTGATGTCTTATAGTATTGATAAATTGCACACATATTGATAACTAATTTGAAATAAAAATATAAAAATTATAATTAGGAGTAGCTAATTTGAAATAACTAATATCTGGTATATCAATCAACTAATATACCTTATATTTGGTATATCAGTTGACTGATACACCTAATATAGGGTATATGAGTTGCAATTTATATATCATCAAAATCAAATAAAACATTCGTAAATAGAATACGTTATCGTTAAAACATAATTCATATCAGTTTAATCGAATCAAAACCACTCTAGATAAAAACAAAACCAGTTATATAATTAATTGATTACGAATATGAACTGATATAACAAATATAAGGTAAATCAGTTGTATAATTGATACATCAAATATAAGGTTAATCAATTGTATAACTAATATACCAAATATAAGGCATATCAGTTGTATAACTCATACACTCAATATAAGGTAAATCAGTTATAATTGATACACCAAATATAAGACATATCAGTTGTTAATAGTACATCAAATATAAAGTTTATCAATTATACAACTAATTTACTAAAACGAAATCAATAAACATTTGTAAACAGTACAAGTGACCCATGACGTAAAACCCTAATTCAAAATGAAATATATATATAAAAATACCACAATAAAATATATGATTATAATTTATATCTCTTTGTTATATATGTTGACTAATACACTAAATATAAAGGTATATATGTTAATACCTTATATGGTTGTTGACCGAGAAATTTCGGCCAATCAGTGGTCGCCACGTGTCTCCATTACGACCGGGGATCAGATAGACTTGACCGAGCAAAGTCGGCCAAACTGCAATTGGGCTCGAAGTCGAATCGGGCCAGAAATATTAAATGACAATTTGGCCCAAAGCCCAAAAGCCCATTGGGTCCAAACCCAAGCCCATTGGGTCCAAACCCAAACCCATTGGGCCCAAAGCCCAAGCCCATTGGATCCAGGCCCATGAAAACTCTATAAATAGAGAGTTCATTTTCATTTCTAAGGTTCAGAAAATTTCTTCTCCTAAGAACTCAGAGAGAATTCCCAAACAACGAAAGACTCTTTGAAATCCTGAAGACTGAACGCCACTCCAAATTCAAACATCTGAAGACTTCACCGCTACGTGAAGCTGAAGATTCAACATCGAGAACAAGCTGCGAAGCCCTCGATCCAAATCCAGCAACGAGAACAAGCTTCGCACTCGATCCAAATCCAGCAACGAGAACAAGCTGCAAAGCCCTCGAAACAAATCCAACATCGAGAACAAGCTGCGAAGCCCTCGATCCAAATTCAACATCGAGAACAAGCTGCGAAGCCCTCGAGAAACATTTACATTTGAGAGAGAGAATCAGAGGATCAAACATTAGAGATTGTAATCCACTACGCACTGATAAATACAATACATCAATACAAATTCAAATTCATTTACACGTGTCGAATTTCCATTCGTCGTTCGAAATCTCGTGTGAACAATGGTGTATCAATGAAATTTAATCATAAATACAATACACATTAATGAAAATTTTAAGTATATCAACAACCTAAAATAAACGAGTAGTATATCACATTAGTGTACAATAAATATATCAACAATGATATCATAGATCAACTACTTGTGTATGGACCAAAAAGTAGAGGTCGTCTCCATTTAAAACTGAATATTTTTAAAAGTAGTTTCAAACTTACAATATTTTTATAATAAGTATTAAAAAATACAATATTATTAAAAAACAGTCAACTTGACACCTTCCAATTTAATTTGAAACAATTTTTTTTTGCTTATAATAAAATTACTTATTTTGCATATATTTCTTCAATCAATTTTTTTTCTCTCTCCGTTTTAAGATTTTTTTTTTTTTTTTTTTTTATTGTGACAATGTGGGTTGAACAATCTTGATTTGATGACTAATTCTTAGATTAGGTCGCCATTTGAAATGTTATTTGAAATATAATAAAATATTGATATGAAATAACTATTTTGTTATTGAATGATACAAAAAGAGATTATTATTATTGAGCCAACGTTATTGTACTTTTCAAAGAGTGATTAATTATATGACAAATTTAAACAAAAGTGCTCGTTTTTGGTTGGCTGTTGGATGATGTATTAGGTTGAAATTTAATAAATAATGCAAATTAGAAACAAAATTAAACTATTTTGCGATTGGTTTAAACTTTTTACCTTGACCTCTAAATTTCCTTCTCAAGTCAAATTAGGCCAACTTAACTAAGTGGGAAAAAAAAATGAAGCTTCACCTCGTTATTATGACTTGAGTTTTATTTCAAGATTTGAGTTTATGTTTAATTTCTTTTAATTAATTGAATTACTATAGTTTCACTTAATTTTTGTTAAGGCATGTGAAAGACATAATCCTCATGATTATATACTCAAGATCATTCTCGTTCCCTTATTTAGGGAATGTGGGAACGAAAATGTCTCATACCATTAGAGATTCTAAGTTCAATCACCAAAAAAAAAAAAAAAAAAAAAAAAAAAAAAAAAAAAAACTCGCAAAGAGGTTAGATGTTGGATTGAAAATGACCCATTGTTTTTTAAACTATAGTTTTGGCTGATATTTTTTTTTTTGCAACGGTATTTTAATAAATGCGAGGATTGAACCTATGACCTCTCAATCACGAGCACAACCTTATGCCAATTGAGCTATGCTCGGTTTGGCATTATTTTGATACTTTATACTTTAAGTTTTGTTTCATTTTGGTCTATATATTTCAAAACGTCTATTTTTGTAAGTGAGATTTGAACTTCGTTTCTATTTTGTATATGAGGTCTTTTGAGGTTTTAAAAGTCACACATTTGGTTCCTCGAATTTGAATATTATTTATAATTGGTCTTAGATTTTAAAATTGGTTTCTAAGGACCCGTTTGATAACGTTCCGGTTTTTTGTTCTCTGTTTCCTATTTCTTGTTCCCTGTTTTTTGAGAACTAGAAACATGAACTTGTTTGATAACTACTTCTGTTTTTTGTTTTTTGAAAAAGAAAAAAACAGAAACAGAAACTTGTTTGCGTTTCTTGTTTCTTGAAAAAAAAAAAACAAAATAGATTAATAATTTTTTATTTATTTTTTATTTTAGTTTAAATAGAATTTAGTATACATAATGCATTGAAATATATATATATATAAAAAAACTATCTAAAGTTTATAATTGAATACAAATAAGTCTTGATGCAAAATTAAAAACAACCATAAAATTGTATTTATACATCAAATATTACCCAAATGTGATTTGAATTGATATAGGTTTTTGTGTGTTGATAGGATAATGAGACATTTGTTTAAGAATAGAGAATCGAGCCTTCTACCCACTAAAACAACATTCTACAACATTTTGGAGTGAGAAACGTCGGTAGCTAAACATTTATGAATAATGATGTCACTTTTCTCTAAAATCTCGAAGTCATTGCCAATTTGTCATTATTTGTTATAGACCGCGTTTTAAATTTTCGTCGACGTGTATACATCTTCATCGACATTTTCATATGTCAATGAACTGGACATCGACATGAAAGGTGAATCGACATTTCAATTATATTTTAGATAAATTGACGTTATATATCTAAAATATCATTATTGTGAATATAATATTTAATAGTAAAGTTGATGTTAGCTGACCTAATGGAATGATGACTAGACTTTGTTGGTATATACTTTTTTAATAGGTTGATTTTTTTTATATCCTCGAGAGACCAATATATTAGAAACCAATTTTAAATTTTGGGATCAATTATAAATCTAATCTAAATATTAAGGTTATAATGTCACTTTTAAAACTTCAAAGACTAAATTAAATCTCAAAAAGACTAAAATTATTAGTTTTGAAAATTTACACACAAAATCAAGTTCAAATTTAAAAAATAAAAGTGAATATCTTTTTTTATATATAATTAAAATTAGTGGATAAAGTAGCATAAATTAAATAGAAGCTAAAAGTTGCTAACAATTATCTAAATTTAGGATCCAATGTGATAAAATAAAAAAATTATGGTGAAAATTGTTATCACGACTCAAGTTGAAGTTTTTTCCTTATTATGAAAAAAATGAAGTTTTTCCCCTACCTTTTACAATATATTTGAAAATTTATAGAACATGAGCATGAGCTTCCTGATGCCCATGGGCTTCTGGATGGGCCAGATCGCCATCAATTTAGGCCCACCAACAAAAAGTCGGATATATATATATATACTTTTAAGATTTTTTATTTTATTTTTAATATCTCGTCACCGGTAATCAGTTTGATTAAAGAGGAACATGTGTGGCATATGATACGGTCGTGAGGAGCTACATGTTTAATGTCAAAAGTATTACAATTTAAAAATTACATTGAATCCTCAAATGTCGAAGTGACATATATTTAATTTTCAAAAAATAAGAAACTAATTTGTAAGCTATTGTATTTCCCTCTGTTAATACGATCAAAACAACGAATATTTCACAAATAGACTATTTGAAGGGCGTTTCCAATAATCAAACTTATCTCTATTAGATCTTCAATAGTTGTATGAAAAAGATGAATGATTTGTAGTGCAATCACTTTTCATATAAAAATAAAATAAAAATATATCAAATGCCTATCTATGTAATTTTTCTTAAAATTGTGAGATATTTTTTAAATGACATTTTAAAATGTGATTATTCATGTCAATATTTTAAAGTGGTAATTAGTCATTCTTAGAGTCAAACCGAGCATAGCTCAATTAACATAAAGTTATGTTATTAACTAAGAAGTCAGAAGTTCAATCCCGACCAACATTAATTAAATATTTTTTTAAAAAAATTGTCACTTATTTTTTTTTTCTTTTCTTCTCTTTCTAAATCATATATCTATTATTATTATTATTTTTTTGAAAAGGATTAATTAAATCAATCATATCTATTATTGCTTCCAAAGGATTTGTAAAGGTTATTTGTGCGTTAGAGTATCTACATTTACAATGTCTAGAAAGTTACAAATTAAAATTGGCTTCCTTTTTCGCTTCATAATTAATGACAAGTTATTTTTATAGTATGGAAAATGAACCATTATTTTGAAACTAACGCTAAAACTTAATTACTACCAAACTCTTATTATAAATTATTTGAAAACATTAATTGAGGTCATTTGACTCATTTAAAAACTCAACTGATCTCACCAAAATGAAAAGTGGTTACAAGTCTAGGGCAACCCAAAATTTAAATTTTAATGAAACAAAAGATATGAGTGAGATTCAAATTAAAAACCATATTTAAATCAAATTGTTCTTTGATACACGAGTCTTCGAACAAACTTACATGCACTTCGACTATTCTCACGAGATAGTTGCCTCTATATTTGGTTGTCAAAGAAATTCGTAGGATTTTAAATTTTAGGTAGGTGACCATCATCACTTGACAAATCGTTTACTCTCGATTTTCATTTAGAATAAGATGTATTTATACCAAAGAATTATTAACCTCGTTGACTCCGTAGTAGTAAACCAAAGTTCTCATAGTCACTACATACATCATGCCGTTGAACTATGCTCTTGTCTTATTGACACCTAAACCTAAAAAACAGAGAGATGGAAATAGTAATAACAAAAATCAATTCCAATTTCATAGAGAATTATGAAATTCAATTGAAGATTTTTAAAACTAGTGAGCAGCCAAACCTACTTAATTACCACCTATTACATTGAAGATTTTTACTTAGGCAAGTAGATTTGGATGCTAATTAGCAACATTTTCTTCTTCTTCTCAATAATAATAATTATAAGAAGCTAGGAGAGAGGTCACTTAATAGTTCATCAAGCAAAGAAATCCAAACCTCAGCTTCAAACTCCGCCGCCAATTCTTCCAAATCTCCGGGGAAACTTCTCCACTTTCCGGCCATCTCCATATCCTTAATGTAAAACTTCCGTCCCTCCGGCAACTCCCATCCCATCACCACCATTTCTTCGCCCTCTCCATTGATCCAATCCTCAGCCAATTTCAAAATCTGTGCATCAAAATCACATCCTCCTCTTGCATGAGTCGTTTCGTTTTCTTCGAGCTTCTCGTGGAAGAAATCGAGAAGTAGATTCTCCGTTTTGAATATGAAGCATTGCGATTTGGTTGTTGATTTGACGAGCTTTAGAAGCTCGATTGCCTTCTCTTCTCTTTCGTGTTCTTTTTTAGATATTGAGCTGAAATCTTGACGACGATCAAATCGTTTCTTCAAGTCTAGAGGCTCCAATTCGGCTCCATTCTCGAATCGCTTTGTCTTTTGTGGATGTTTTTGCTTCTTGCCTATCATTATCACAATACAACTATTAACTCAGACATAATTCAATTAGTTAAATTATGTATCTTCGACCATACAATCAAAAGTTTGAATTCTCATTAATCACATGTCGTTGAACTAAACAAAATTTGTGGAAAGTTTTTAATTTCTCCTTCAAAGTTATAAGAAATTGGTAGAATTTGTTAGTTTTCTTTTTATAGATTGCATTTTTTTCTTTAAATTTTAGTCAATTTACTAAGTATTAAAAGAACAAGTACTAGCCAAAGCGAGCATAGCTCAACTGACATATGTATGAGTTGACGACCACGAGGTCTGTGGTTCGAATCCCCCACCCCCAATGTACTAAAAAAAAAAAGAACAAGTACTAAATTGAAAACAGACTTAAGTTTAAGGATTAAAATGTATATTTATCCTAAAAAGAGAGAGAGAGACCTTCGACGAGGTGAAGGTTGCAGTTGAAAGATGAGGAGATGTCTTGTTCTTCATCATCAAAAGGAAAATCCAACACTGAAACTGGACTGAACTGTTCCTTTTCTTCTTCATTTGGCCATTGCTGTAATAATATGAAATTAACAAACCATGTTAACGTTAATCACTTCACTTAACATCATAAATCATGCATTAATATATATATATATCAACACAAGAAAGTTGATCGAAGTTTTGGCCAACATGGACATAACTAAACAAACATAAAGTATGCCGACATGAACATAGTTCACCGGTAGTTGACATTTACTTATTCCCTTAAGTTCGAACCTTCGAATCTCCACCCTCACATTTATTGAATATATATGCATATTTAGGGAGTCTGATTAAATTATTCCCCTATGCATATTTAGGGTTGTATGCTCAAAACTTACAATCTCATGAATGGGTGTAAACATTGATTGCCACCTCAATTTTTTTTGTCACATTTAACATCATTATTAACTAGAGAAATTATTGACATTAATAAAGTAAAATACAGAAAGAAAAGATAAAGTTTCAATATTATTTTGTAAACTATACCTTAAGTTAAGTTGTTGGTTATAATTTTCATTATGTTAGATTTAGGCAAATTCTCATATCTCTGAAAATAAAAAATAATAATAAGGTTACCAAATATATGACTTCCTAAAACACATAAAAAATAAAAATGTATAATCTTAATTGACATATGCAACAATAGATAACATTTATAAATGAAAAATGTCACAACACAAACAAAATTTGTGAATTAATAATAATTTAACGTGCGCTCAACAGCAGACCAAAAGGAATGCCTCTCATTTTTAAAAACTCAAAATTATAGGCAGCCAAAAATAAAATCCCATATATTTTTATTTCCAAATCCAAAAAAAAAAAAAAAAAATCCCCATGATTATCTTACCGACACATTAAAGCCAGCAGATGACAGACCAATAATATTAAACACTAGTTTTCCATTGAATGGTATAATAGTAAATTAACCCCAAAAAAGTTTGTTAAGAAAGACAAGAGGGCGCAATCTAGTATCGCGTGTACCATGATATCAAAAGGTCTTGCAAGTTTGAAAGCCGCAGATCCCGCTGATTTGAGACACATGGCGAGATCCTAGGCCTCGATGAACTCAAATGTATTTAATTTACGTGTCTCTGAGACGTATTCTAACTTTTCCCAAGATATACCCCACACGTGAAATTAATTGACTCCCAAAATCCAGCTGTATTTTCTCTATCTATTATTTATCTATGGAAACTCTATAATTTAATTCTACGAATATTTCAAATCATAGGTTTCCCCATATATTTTCTCACTATATTTAAACCAAAAAAAAAAAAAACCGAATTATTATTTTTAATTATTTTTTTGTAGGTAGTTAGGTGGTTTGAAAAATGAACGGTGGAGATGGAATGAAGAAATCAATCAGGACGGTTTATCAAACGCACGCGAAGCATGGGATTAAAACCAAATCCTGACCTTAACGATTTCCTCCCGGTAAGGCGTGGTAGTTGTGGCGGCGTCGATGGCGGCGGTGGTGGTGGTGGTAGTTTCTTCCATGGAATCTTTTCCGAACGTTACGCCATCTCTTATGCCGATGAGATCACCAGGTGAATCCTTATCATCTTTGACGGCGTTGTTTTCGCTGCAACTCTCGGAATTACCGCTCGAAGACGAGGGAATCATCTCCGATGTAAATTCGCTCTCCGTCCAACTGATACTGTTACTACAGCTACTGGTCGAGTTTCTTCCAGCGACGGAAATGGCGGGATTCTGGTTAGACGACGACGGTTCTTTCTCATCGAGAAATTCCCGAAACGATTTCCACGGGCGTGTGGTGTTAATTGGATCGAGGATTTCTGATTTCTTCCAGAAGGCTCTGAGAATCAGTTTCCGTGAAGAAGGCAAGGGGAATTGCTTGAAGGCTCTGACAACGGCGTCGGACGCTTTTTGCAAAGTGGAGATCGTGGAGAGAGCGATTTTTCTGGAGGTAGTTCGAGGAAGGAATCTTTTAGTTACGGAAGAATCTTTCACTTTGAGATCGATTTCGAGGAGAAATCGGACGGTTGTGGTGCAGCATTGCCGGCGGGGGAATGATCGGAAGCCATTGGAGGAGCAGGAGCTCATATCGTCGCGAAGAAAATCCTTGAGCATCAACGATCTGGGTTTTGGCGCGATGACACTCCAATTAGAAGAATCAGTACTCGACGCCATTTTCAAAATCGAAATTTAGAGAGAGGAAATTGAGAGAACAGAGGATTTGAATATGTGAAGATCAATGAGAGAGAGAGATGGAAGATTGGAGAAGAGTAGTAATTATCAGAGAGACATTGGCAGTACTGAAGCATTAAAAGCAGAGTGGTGAATCTGAATTGGTATATAGAAAAGGAAGAACCAAAACTTCCATTAATTAACTTCCTCTCTTTTTAGAGCTATAAAGCTGTCTGCAATTAAGAGATACAAATGGAAGTTTGAATCTGAAAGATAAGAACAAAACTATATATATTATGGAACAGAGCAGAGCAGAGGAAGAAGATGAAGATGATGATGAAGAAGAAGGCTACAGGATGGTTCTTACTGGGAGTGAAGTGAAGCTTTTAAATTTGAATCTCAAATTGGAATATTTTATTATTCTTTTTTAAAAATTGCACAAACTATCCCGAACTTTTACTTTCATCAAATTCAGTACTTGTTTGTTAAATATTGCAATAAGCTCCTTCGTGGCCGTTAAATTATTGGTTAATTGAATTTCACAACTTCATGTGTGCTCGCACTTGAATAGGAAACTACAAACTTGTCACTGTTAGACCTAAATTTTAGAAAAAATAGCGGATAGATTTTTGTCACTGTTAGACCTAAATTTTAGAAAAAATAGCGGATAGATTTTTTTTTTTCTTGTTCAACCCTAATTTCTTCTGAAGATTCGTGAACTGAAGTTATCACGACAACAAAATTTTTTACCTACTCACGTGTGAGTCACACATCTGAAGCGGAATCAATGTATCAAAATTAAAAGTCAAGCATGTGATTGTAACAAAGCGTCTATTAGTTTAGGAGGAATTTGTGCAATTTTCTCTTATTTAAAAAACAAAGAAAAAGTAATATTAAAAAAAAATAAAAAAAATGGAAATTTGAAAATTAGGGCTTTGAATTGGACGGGAGTGAGACCAGTAGTTGACCTTCAAAATCTAAAATGAGCAAATATATAATTTCTTCGCTTTGTTTTATGCACTTTTTTTCTGACTATTTCCACTCTTCAAGCGCTGTACCACGTGTGCATGCATGCACTATTAAATTCCTTATGATTATTATTGTTTTTTATTTATTTTTTCTTACTGTTTTGTTTTGTTGCATTCTTTTTATTACTACTTTTTTTTTTTTCTTTTCAAAACAATGGATTAAATAAAATGGCTCCCCTAATGAATGATGAGGCAAAGTTGTGTACTTTCTACCCTTTTAATTTCTTTTTCCATTTTTCTCTTTTATTTTTTTATTTTTTGGAGCATTGGAAAGATGTATAATTGAGTGTACAGGGTTTAGTTTGCTATCCTATATAATGCAAATTAACCAAACTTATGTTTATTATAAATGAGTTTAATTTAAATATTGTAATTTTTGAAACTATTTGAAACTTTTTGAAACTTGTTATTTTAATATTGTAATTTTTTAAACTATTTATAAAAATATAGTTATTTTAAATCACAAATTCACACGTCGTCTTTTAGGAAGTGATGTGCATCCACGAAAAGGAAACCACGTCGTCTTTTGAGCAGTGTGCATTCAAAAATCAATATCTTTTTATTCATATATGCAAAAAAAATTCTAAAAAAGTATGGCGGGAAAGCTAACACCTTCAATTAGAAACTTGATTTCACTATTTTTGGAGTTGTATATATAAATATCGTCGAAGTTGGGCTATGGTTCTACAAATTTCAGAACCTTATCTTTCAATATACAACTTAAAAAAGAGTGAAACCATGCTTCAAATTGAAGCTCTCTGTGTTAGTTTTTCAGTTATACTTTTTTTTAAAATTTGTGTATATCTTAATACAAATATATTAATTTTTGAATGTACAGTGCTCAAAAGATTCTTTTTATGGATGCACATCATCTTTTATGTATGAACTTGATTTAAAACAGTTATATTTTTATAAATAGCTTCCAAAAACATAATATAAAAAACGACGAACAATATGTATATATATTAAATAATTTATTATCCATTAGATTTTATTTCTCACACCTTTTCAAATCCTACCCATTTTTTTTTAAGTCGAAGGAATTTATTTTTTTCAATAATAATAAAAAAGACTATCATTTAGTTTTAAAATTTACCTAGAAATTTTAAAATGTCTTTAAAAATTAAATCACAATTCATAGCTGCACAAAGGCTGGAAAACAAACTTTAGACGAGTTTTTTTTTTTTTTTTTTTTTTTTTTAACAACATGTTGAGGATGGGGATTGAACCAAAGACCTCATGGTCTAGGTGATTGTGATTGAATTATGCTCTTGTTGTCAACTTTAGACGAGAATTTGAGACATCTAACTCATAGTTCATACATGCCGGTTGAGCTTGATGTTGGCAAATATCTTTTTTTGATTAGTTCAACAAATGAGGTGATCTTTTAAAAAAATAAAAATAATAATAAAATAAAAAAGGTTAGATATTCAAATCTCCAATTTCAAAAAGAGTAAAACAATGTTTTAACCATCCAGATATAAGTATTTATATCTGACGACTCATTCTTTTTTTTAGCTATTCATTTGCATTGATTCCCTTACGTTTTCTAATTAGTCTCTCATTATTTATTTTAGGTTTAAATTGTATTTTAGTTCTTAAAAGTTTTCATTTCCAAGCTCATTTTCACTTTAGACATTCAAATATTATATTTTAGTCTATAAAATTTACATAAATAATATTTTAGTTATAGCTATTAATTTTTGTTGTCAATCAATCTTATTTTGAAATTCAAACACTTGTTTTCATTTGATCTAGAGACTTCAAACAATTGTTCACACAACCATCTAAAAGTAGATGAAAAGTATCGATATGAAAATTATATAATTATTCAAGTATTTAGTTTATTCCATCGTATCAATTTTTTTATTTGTTTCCTTTAGATGATTACATCATAAATTTATAGGAAAATTCAAATTACCATCATAAATTTAAGTTAACCAATCATATTTATATTTAAAAAAATATATAATTCAATATAAATTACATTTATATTTAACCTTACATGAAAAAATGTGACGCTTTGAAAAAGACTAAGTAGATGGAATAGGGCCAATTCCTGCATGTCGTGTCATTAAATTTGGATGGGGATATAACAAAAGAAGAGGGCCATCGAAATTATACAAAGATTCAATCGTACGGACACCACCCAATGCTTTGACAATGATATTTAAATTATTTGCGGGATCGGATTTGACCATATAGTCACACAGATATCAAATATTGCCCTAACTATACAGAAATAAAGGACCACACTCCTTCAATCAATTTTATTGTTTTTTCTTTTTCAAATAATGAAGTTGCGATTCTTGATTTTTTTTTGGACGTGTTATGCTGGCAGCGATAAGGTGGTTTTTGCATGTGCGAAGCGCGTTGATGGCAGAAGGTTTCGCGACAGTCGAGGGGCTACTTTTGACTTGGGAGGTAAGTTTAAGTCTGGTGGTTCTAGAGACAGATTCCTTTCGAGTATTTCGCATGTTCGAGGAACCTTGAAAGGATCTGACGGAAGTGGAAATGTTGCAATAAGAGATGGCATACATTCTCGATGAACATAGGTAGGTGCCATTGAAAATTCTGAAATTTTGGTAGAAGAGCATCAGCCCTATCACTATGCACTATTGTGTTTTGTAATTTCCCTTGATTCCTTTAATTCCTAAAAATAATAATAAATCCCTAACTTATATTCAATGTTATTCTCTTGCATGCCTATGTGTAACCTTTTTAGAACACATTACCTAACAAATAAGAAGGGATATTTCCTTTGAAGTTGGTGTAGCAAGACATAACTACGTCATTTTATTCACTTTTATTTTTCACATTCTCATCTATACATTTTATTCTGAACATAGGTTTTACATATTTATTGTATTTGTTCTGGTTTGTTTTTGAGAATCCATGGTTGATTAGTGACTGAAATATTATAATATATCTAACAAACACAAATAATTCAATGAATTTTTAGAGTGTAGTTCAAGTTTTAGAGTTTAGTTCAAGTTGTAGAGATTATTGTTGTTGATGTTGGGATTGTCCATTACTTTTTGTGAGCAAATAGAGTTTTTTTTTTTTTTACATTGAAATTTTGAAAGTTTTAATTTTATTTTTATTTTTATTTTTATTTTTTTTTTTTGTGTGAAGGTTTATGTGTTTTCTTATTTTTTTGGAGTTTTGGTGTATTGTATTTTTTTTAGTACAATATTAGGAGTGAGGGATTCGAACAACAGACCCTTGATCGTCAACACATTCATATGCCAGCTGAGCCAGGTTCACTTTGACTAGCCATGTTCACTTTGACTGGTGTATTTGAAACTTAAAAGTTCAACGGATAAAAGTAATTATAGTAACCCTATTATTATTATTTATTTATTTATTTATTTATTTATTTATTTATTTTTTTTGCTATATTCTTCGAAAAAAACAACAGAAAATTACTATTGAGAAAGTGAAAAATCAACTCTAATTTCTAACGCATTATAAATTGAAATCGAGCTCATTTCTCCAATCCCTTTTTTTTTTTCTTTGCATGTTTCCGACGCTGAAATTTCTATTATTTCTCTTTCACAATTCCTTACCAAATTCAACAAATAAAAAAGTTTGTTCTAAACTTACTCAAAATTATTACAAAAAAAATATCTCTATTTGTAGTTGGAGTTGCATATTTGAGGAAGTCACTCAATTTTATTTGTACCTACTCTTATTCATGTTTGTTTTGATGTTAAAAGTTTGTTAGCTTTGAAAAATTGAAGTAAAATTTAATTTAATTATTAGTTTCATGTTTTTATGTCAAGCTATTAGTTTTGAAAATATAGTTTAGTTTAGTTGTTATGTTTATAAGTTTCGATAAGTTACGATACTTATTATGTGATTTTTATGTTAGGTTTGATGTTAAAAGTTCAATAGTTAAGTTTAGTGAATTGTTTTAATTTAATGTGTTAGATTTCATTTTCATGTTTATGTCTAAGCTTATAGGGGAGTAAGTGAAAACCGAAAAACTTGAAAAAAAACCGCTCAAATCGATTGAAACCGTCGTCAGTTTTGAGGTTTTTAAAAGCTAAACTGAATAACATACCTGATAACTTACATATTAAAAAAACTATATGATTAACAAATAATGTAGCTGATTTGGTTTAGTTATTTGTCTGGTCAACACGAAGGATTAGGTTTGAGGCTCAAAATCTTTGTTTTTATTTATAATTCACCTCCTTCTTTCCAACACCCATTTAATGTCCAATACCCGAGTGCCATGTGCCTAGTTTGAACCCAATCGGAGAACCCCCAGACCAAACCGAAGATTAATCGGTGAGAGCGGTTTGGTTGTATTTCTTTAGCGGTTCAGTTCAGTTTACAATTATTTCTTTAATCGATTTTGGTTCGGGTTCGGTCTGACAGTCAAGTCGAACCGAACCATTTACACTCTTAGGCCCTAGTTCTTTGGTTCATGACAATAGTTAGATTTGTAGCTTATAATGTGATTGCAATATGATTTTGAGCCTATTTGTGTGATTGAATTGTTATATATTCATAAGTTTAAATTTAGTTTAAGTTTAGTTTCAATATTTTGTTTATAAGTTTAGATAATTTTGTCATGTTTAAGGAATTTAAATACTTACATAAGTTAGTTAAGTTTTGATGTAATATGTTCATGTTTTCGATAAGTTTAATTGTTTTGTTTTTCTTAATTCAATGAGTTTAGTATTCCTTTTCATGATAAGATTGTTGTTTGTTGGATTGTTTTTAGATGTTTTGGGACGAAGTCAATGTAACAAAGGCTACTCTCCAAAATTATGATGATATGAAGTGGCCCAGAATGAAGTTTTATTTCTTACTTTACTTGTGTTTATTTTTATTTATTTTTTGTTAACATTTATGTTGTAATTTTAATTTTATTGAAAGCTCAAACTTCATACAAAAGAATTGTAAGAAGAACATAAATCTAATTCAATAAAAGATTTGTCGACGACAAAACAAACGGCACCGGAAAAGATGACTTTTGTCGACGCCCGACGTCGGCAAAAGTTACATTTGCTCATTTTCGTCGGCAAAGGTAGATTTTGCTGACATCGTGTGTAGTGGTGTCGACAAAAGTCATATTTCCCGACGCCGTGTACTTTGGTGTCGGCAAAGGTTCTCCCAACAAACCTCTCTACGACCTATTTTTTGTTGAAAGAGCCTTTGTCGACGTTGTTTTTTACTTTTCCCGACGCATTTGGAGTTAGAAAAAACCCTATGAGCTCAGCTCAAAAGCCAAGTCATCTACTCATTTCTTTGACGATAAAAAAAAAAGTAGTGAGAAAAACATAATTAATTAATTATCTAAAATCAATTCAATCAATATATACCCACTATTGTTATTATTATTTTGAGTACATACAAATACCTAGTGTGAAGAAGTACATGTCAATTACCAGTGATCTATGCTCACTTCAATATACACTATTATTATATTTTTTAGTACACCAAATATCATGAGGAATTTGAACCTTCAACTTCAAGAGAGGTAGTACATGTCAAGTACGGCTTGAGTATACTTTTGTCACCTTCTATTATTAGTTATTAACACTATGTTGTTTAGTTGATCTCTATAAAGTTTATTAATAATTAATGTCCCTACTACCTATGTGATTAATATATGAGAAAATTACTCTAATGGTCCCTCGGGTTTGGGTTTGGTAGCATTTGGATCTCCAAGGTTTCAAATCTAGTAATTATACCCTTGAGGTTTTGATTTAGTTCGATTTTAGTTCCTCTGTCAAATTTTTGGTTAAATCGCTGACGTGATACCTACTATTAATTAAAAAATATCTTTTTAAATATTAAATTCTTTAATTTTTTATTTTTTTTTATATATATTGTTCCTCCCTTCTCCTTCACCTTCATCCATCTTTCATCTCCCATCTTTTTCCTCCCATGGCTGTGCGACTGGTTAGTTTTATTATTATTTTTTATTTTTTATTTTTTAAACGAGGAGAAGACATAGAGAGATGGAGAGGGAGAGAGAAGAAGAGGGAGAGTTTTTTTATTTTTTTTTAACACATATATGTTGAACAGATCTTTACTTTTTTTTTTTTTTTTTTTTTTAAACGAGGAGAAGTAAGGGAGATATGGAGGTTGAATGGAGAGGAAGAGGAAGTGGGAGAGAGGGACAAGAACAGGGATTTTTTTTTTTTTTTTTAGCACAAATGTATATAAACATAGTACATATCTGTAATTTTCTTTTTGAAAATGAGGAAAAGAAAGGAGAGATGAAGAGGAGAGAGAAAGAAGGAGATGAGGGATTTTTTTTTTTTTTTTTGAAAATGAGGAGAAGAAGGGGGAGATGAAGGTGAGATGGAGAATAAGAGGGGAAGAGGAAAACGAGAAGAAGAAAAAAAGGAAAAATAAAATAAAAGGTCGACGGTGATACGCTCCGACGACCATGGGAGGAAGAAAATGAAGATGAAGGAGGGAGGAGGGAGGAGGGAGGAGAAGGAGAAAGAGAGAAGGAGAAGGAGAAAGAAAAAGAAAAAGAAAAAGAAAATAATTTTTTTTTTTTTTATAAAATAATTTTAATAATTAAAAAAATATTTTTAATTAAAAATAGGTGTCATGTCAGCATTCTGTCTCGACTTGACACAAAATTTGACGGATGAACAAAAAATGAACAAAATCTAAACTTCAAGGATATGATTGTTGGATTGGAAACATTGGGAACTCAAGTAGTACCAAACTCAAACTTGAGGGACCATTAGGGTTCCGTTAATATATTAATACTATATTATTTGAGTATCGATAATTATTTTAATTTGTCTGTTTGTTGATGTTGTGAGTGTATCTTCCACCGTGAATAATTATGATATGTTTGGTTGGTGAGCTGAAAACAGAAATTTGAAAGTAAGAGATTCAATGAAAACATAATTGTATTTCATATTTTCATATATGTGTTTAGTAATAGAATTAAGAATTGGATATCAATTTAACTAATTCTCTGAAATGTGTTTAAATGTTGTTTTATAAATCATAAAACTAGTGGTAGTCACCAACTAAATATTAGATTGAATATAAACTATTATTAATTAATTTATGAACATATTTTATCTTATAAATTTTGTATAATTATTATTGTATAGGGATAACTACACAAATAGTTATTTTATGGCTATGATATTATATTAATGTTCATACTTCCTATTTTTATAAAAAAAAAATGTCTAACTACTTTAAAAAAAAATCATAAAAGTTGGGCTGAAATTATTTTAAAACCCTTAAACTTCCCTAACATTTTATATTGAATTGCATTAATCACGTCTATCTCTTCATTAAAATCGTCTTACTCCCTCTACATTAAAATCGTCTTCTCTCTCCTCGTATCTATACCTAAACAATTTTCTCTCCACAATATATATTTTCATATATGAAGTATATAAAGTGGGTATATATAAAAAAAATACATATATTTTTTTTTTAAAATATATATATCATATCTATAAGTATATATGATGGGTATATATAAAAATTACATATATTTTATACAAAAAAAAATACATATTATCTATAAGTACATATACAATATATATGAGTATATAGTCATTACGGTGTGTATATATATAAAAATACATATGTTATAAGTATATATGTAGTATATATGAGTATATATGAGTATATATTCATATGTGTAGTATATATAAGTATATTTGGTGGTTATATATAAAAAAAAATGAAGATGATCAATGAAACTGAAGAGGAAAAAAAAACATGGGAAAAAAAGAACACTAACGTAAGAGGAATGATTATAAATACATATGAGAAATGTTTTTGTGAAATGATGAATGAAAATTGAGATGACGGAAAATATGAAAAATAAAAAACAGTAACGTAGAAGGAGAATGCTAAAATTCGAGAAACAAGGTTGAAAAAAATCTAAAAAAATGTATAAAACATTCTTGCACGAGAGAAAATTAAAATTTATTATAAATTGAAATTTAATACACAAAATAGGGAGATAAATTGTAATATTATGGAGCATTCACGAGGGGCATAATGATAATAAAATTAATAAAAAAATTAAAATTCTAGGACATATTTAAAAATATCCCCTCTCAAATATTCATTTGAGAGAATTTCTCTATTTTATAATATCATATAATTTTTATATCACATTATATTATAGGGCTGGTTGCACAAATAGTAATCAGGCCCAAACTAATTGCAAATTTAGCAAACTTTAAAATGTTTTGCAAATATGGCAAAAAAACCCGTTTCTATCACTGATAGACTTTATTATATCACTGATAGACTTCTATCAGTGATAGACCTATTATCTCTGATAGACTATTATCACTGACAAAAATCTATAAAAAGTTGAGTTGATCAGCGATAGACTTCTATCAGTCATAAGATATCAGCGATAGAAATTGCTATATCCGCAAAAGTTTTAAAAACATGCTATATTTGCAAACAATAAGTCTTAAATAGTCATCTACTACAATTTCCCTTATATTATACCTATTTTAATTTAAAAAAAAAAATGAATTGAGTCTATATTATTAAATACTCTATTTATTAAAAAAAAAATTATCTTTTTAAATATAAGTAGATTTTAAAATTTCAAATTCAAAATTTGGAAAAAAAAAAAAAAAAAAAAAAATTTGAAGAGCATAATTCAGATTGCATACCAAACTTATATTGGTTTGATAACCATTTGGTTTTTGGTTTTTGAAAATTAAGTTTATAAACAATACATTAAGATATGAATTTTTTGGTTATGTTATCTATATTTTGAAGTGTTTCTAAAATTCAAGTCAAAAATTGAAAAAAAATAATAATAAAAAAAAAATCAAAAATTTATTTTTATTTTTTTAAATTTGGTTAAGAGTTGTAATATTTCGTTAATAAAAATAAAAAATTATTGTAGAAATTACATATAGATATATGGTTTATAGACTTAATTTTTAAAAATTAAATGATTATTAAACCGTCTCCATATACGAACAAGTCAAATGAAGAAATTTTTAATGAGTTAAAGAAGCACTTTTTCCCGGTGTAGTGTCCTTGATTGTTGGACAATTTTAATTTATTCAAAATCCAACTTATGACCTTTCCCAAAGGGTAATGTATGTCAATTTGAATTCTTCCAACTGGTGGGCGGTTTTGGGTTTTGGTTACTTCGAGAGGTCACAGGGGCAAAATCGTAAATTCACCTGTCTCAAGCCACGATTTATATCCGGAATGAAACGCCGTCTACTACCTGACGTGACATAGATGTGCATATTGGTTCACGGTTCCAACACATTAAACGGTTTGTTTTTCCTTCCGTTTGGGGTCTTTGACCTTTTCTTGAAGTTAAATGTTTCTCGTGGGATTAATAAGTGTTTTTTTTTTTTTCCTCTTTTCAAATTTGGTGATACTAATTTTTTTTCTTTTCTTTTTTTAATATTTTTCTTCTTGTGTAAGTTAAAATTTCAACCCTACGTTGAATTGAAAATATTCAAACACAAAAAAGAGTTCATACTAAAACAAAAGACACTTGGTATAGTAACCATTTCTTCAACTAACAAAATTATGTATTATGATTGTAATTTTGTAAATATATTTAATCTTAGTTGAATCAAATATGTAAGGTCATGGGTAAAAGTATATTGTGATCATTTTCGGCAATACAATGGCAAGCATGAAAATCCTCAAGGGAACGACTAGCCAGTTATGAGGAATCAAATAGAAAAAATCGGGATCCTCTTTTCCTGAACAATTATAAATTGAATACAGATGCAACAATCAAGACCCATCAGAGGAGGAGCGGGGTGAGAGGAATTGTACGAAATTTCAAGGGAGAGGTGATGCTAACCGAGGTAAAATCAATCCCAAATGTAATAGAGATTGATGTTGTCGAAGCCCTGACCGTTCGTGACTGCCTGTTGGTGGTAAAAGAGGTCGGCTTCCGTCGATTGGAGGTTGAATTGGACTCCCAAAGACTCATTCACCTGTTGATAGGAAATTGATGACGATTCTTGTGTGAGTGCTTTGACTTTGGAAATTCGAAGCATTGCCCCTTCCTTCGAGCACTGCAAATTCAATTTCGAACCCAGAGAGAAGAATGCCATGACCCATGTTTTGGAGAAGATGGTCGTCGACGGTAACCACGAAACAATCTGGATTGAGGACGTCCCTCTACCTCTTCATCCCCTGTATGAACGCGAGAGATCCTTTGTGGACTCCGCCCTTTGTTTCTGATTTTTCGTTTTAGTTTTTTTTTTTTTTTTTAAACACAAGATCACAAAGTGACTTACAATGCGTGAATGTCCCACAAACATAATGATTTCAATTTATATTAGTTAATTGTATAATGATTTAGAACAGAGATACAAAATAAAAAATGAATGACTTTCCAAGTAGATAAAAAATAATTTAAAGATGATTTGTAAGTATTATTAAAATTAGAATGGACAAACTTATTATTGTATTCTAAATTGAAACTCTTACCAACAATCAATTTAGTTCTCAAAGAGGATAACTAAATTAGTAATTTAATACAATCTTTAATGGCACGTTGTCATTGAAAGAACAAAACTTTTGTTATTTATTATAATAATCGTGAAATTAAATGAAAAATGTAATTACATATTACTTTACATAGTTGTTTGTTTGGTTGGGGCCTGGGGTTCTCACTCTAACTACTTCTAAAAGTTCCACAATGACACGTCATCACTTATAGCCACATCATCCCACTCCACGTCATCACATACCCAAAAATGAGGAGGAGAAAGAAGAAGCCCCTCTGCCATGCTGGCAAGCAACATCGGCATATTGGACAAATCCTCATCGTCGACATAAACCGGCCGATCAGCCTCCGCCGTGGGCTGATCCAAAACAACGCCGTCCTCTTCCCGACCCACATTACATTCCTCATCCTTACACTCATTCGCCGCCCTTGCCGCCGCCGCCCTGATGACAGACGGGTCATCACTCGTCGGAATCGGAAACCGCCAGGCCGAGTCCGCGAAATTGAGACAAGCCGATTTCCCTCTCAATGCGAGTGCCGCCACGTCGTGTGCACGCGCTGCCATATCCGGCGTCAGGTAAGTCCCGAGCCAAATCCTCGTCTTCTTATTCGGCAACCTCAGCTCACAAACCCATTTGTCGTTATTCCTCCGCCGAACCCCTCTGTAAACCGGATGCCTCGTCTCTTTAAAAACCCGCCGACCAGCCCGCCGTTTCGGCCGGTTCGACGCCAGTATCACTTCCTCGTCGGAGTTAGCTACTGCGTGCGGCGGCGTTCCGGCATCTGACAACGTCGACGGGGATTCCGACTTGTAATTGTAATTTCCATAATAAGGAATAGGATCAGAAAATTGGGTGAACCAATCCATTGAATAATTCTTTTCCATTTTAAATTCAGAGAAATTGGGGGATTTTGTTTTGAAGAACTGGAAAGATTGGGAGTGAGAAGTTTATATAGTTTCGGCTGTAGGGAATTCCACACGTGAAAGAACAGCGAAATGAACACGCAAAAAGGCGACAAATGGATAATAAAAAAAGCGGTTTTCTTTACGTTTATTTTATAAAATTGTATTTTATTTTTAGCTTAAGAAAAGACGAAAACAAAAACAAATTCCACTTTTAAATTAATCCATAACGATTTAGTTTTTAATTTTTAATTTTTAAAAATTAAGCTTACCACACTACTCTCATCTACATGCTTCATTTTTTTTTTTTTTTTCTTCTACATTTTACGGGTGTTTTAAAAATTCAACTCAAATTTTAAAAATTAAAAAAATTAGTTTTGATTTTTAGAGTTCGACTAAAGATTCAAATGTTTCTTTTAGAAATATGAATCACCGTACAAAAAATTGTACAAAAATAGTGAGAAACCAAATATAATTTTTAAAAATAAGAAACAACATATAATTTTTAAAAATAAAAAATTACAAATCAAATGATTATCAAAGCAACTTAAAAAAAATGATACACAAAAATTGAGGAAACAAAAGACGTGAATGAAATATCGATGTCAACAAAAATTCCGAGGTCTAAATTATCTAGAAAAATTGATGTCAACCAATAGTTCTAAATAAATTATAAAATCAAAAAAATAATAAATAAATGTTTTTTAGTCCATCAAATACGGAAAGAGAGCATAACTCAACGACATGAAGTACCATTTGGTGACCATGAGGTCTTAGGTTCAATCCCCACCCAGACATGTTGTCAAAAAAAAAAAAAAAAAAAAAATACGGAGATGAATATTAAAATTTTATTATCATGAGAGATAGAACATGTCAATTAACACTGATTTATGCTCATTTGACGATTAATCATTTTATACTTTATAAATAAGGTAAAAGTGTATTATTTATATTATAATTACATAAATGATATTTTGTTGCTTCTTTTTAAGTTGCATCGTTTTTTTTACAATATAATAAAAAAGATAATTAAATCTGAATTTATGGACATAAAAATATGTCTAAAATTTAATACCTTACTTAAAAAGGGCCATATTAAAGAGTTTGACTGTTTGACCGGTTATTTTATTATTTATTTTTGGTGGTGAAGTTGTAGTTGTAAGCATAGAGCGTGTGAGCTACGCATGGATTGTGTGTACTAATTCCGCACGTGAGAACTTGAAGCCGTACTTTTTATTATTAATTTAATTTATTTTGTCTCGTCATTTGATGATGTATTGGGAGCTTGAAGTAATCGAGTTGTTGTTTTGAAGGATTAAAGTAATCAAATTTGATTAGGTGTTGTGTTGGGTTCATTTTGGAAAAAATATTCCACTTGTCATTTGACAATTTATTAATTGTGATTGTTTTGATATCTAACACGTTTGATTAATTTATATTGAATTATCTTTAAATAATTTTATGTTTATGTTAATCATAATTGACAACGTGAATATAATTCAATTGATTTAAACATATGTTTTGGACTAAAAATTCATAGGTTCGAGTTTCCAAACTCTTATTTGTTTGAGTACAACAATTGCGAGAGTATTATCTTTAAAAACATGTTGATGATCCCACGTTAAAAAGAAAATGAGAACTTACTCACAATATAAAAATATATAAGTTATTCTTCTTAAGATGGTAATTGATGATTTATCCATCCTAACCTATGTTAAGAGTCTATGTATGCGATCAAAGTGCTACTTATTTAAGAAGTTTAAGTGCAACTATGTTTATTTATTTAGAAAAAATAAATAATTGGTTATTAAATTAATTTGATTTTTTTATTTTTAATAAACAAACCATTTTTTAAAGTTTAAAAGTAGTATCATTTTTCTAATTTTATTTTTATACAAAACAATACTATTTTTTAAACGTTTTTTTTAGTTGTATAAGGTGTAAATTTGAATCTTTGATTTTTTGGTCGAATATATAATGTCTCAGACATACAAAAACCACAATCAAATAAGGGGTCAATTTGCGACTCATAGTCACCTAACTTGTTAATATGTCATTTCTAAATTTTATGTTTTTGAAGAAAAAAAATAAGATTAATGTGTGTAAAGGAATTGAAAAGATATGTTGAAAAACATATTTTCAAGTGAAGTGTCGGAAAAAATTAATGCAAATATTTATTTAAAAAATAAAGTAAGAAAAAAAAAATATGCTTATCGGAACATGACTCAATTGATAAATCACCAATACTCTTCTAAAGGTTAATTTTGACCTACACAACTCTCGAATTGAATTAAAAAAAAAAAAAAAAAAACTAGATTCTTATAAAGTAGGTCATGGTTTTGTAGATTAGAAAAAAAAGAAGAAAAGAAATGAAAAGTCCATTTCGAGTTTATTTTAAATATGACTGAATCATGTTTAATAGTTTATAATATACTAAATATGTTAATCACAATATTTAAAAATTAAATTGAGGAATGGTTTGTCACTGGGCGTTCACACTCGGCCTCAGACAGCTGTCTTATCTTACGGTTAGCCCACGGATTCACGGGAAACACGTGGGCTAAAGTTTGAAAACAGTTAAGTTGGGCTTCTACAATAGCCTTTTAGACTTTTTTGGGCCTCCGTGAGGCCAGTTGGCCAAGCCCAGGCCCATTGAAAAAAACTATGGGTTCACGAAAAGTAGCAACTTTAAAACAAAGGGATAATTATTGTAAAAAATCATTTTTCACCTTCTATTTCATAAATATAAGTTAAGCTTGAAATATTATGAATTTAGTACCGTTTGAATTTTTTTTTTTAAATTCTTAAAATGCCCTTTAATTTTTGAAATTTTAAAACATTTTATTAATATTTATGTATTTTATATTCCACGTGATTTAATATGTATATTTATTTTTATTAAATAAAATTTAAATTATTTATATTGTTGATTAATATATATATATATATTTTTTTTTCATATTTATTCTATTTTTCGAAAATTTCTATCAAAATTTAAAATATTTTATATTCATGTTAATGTGTACTAAAATTTTTCTTTATTTACATTTTGTCGCGAGTAACATTTTTTCCCACTCAACTCCATATCTTGAAATATTCTAATTTTTCTAACCTATAATCTTCGTTTATATACTATAATTTAACATATATACTTTGTTTATATACTATAATCCAATAAATATACTTGATTTATATACTATAATCTAACATATATATATATATATTCGTTTATATACTATAATCCAACAAATTTTGAAATATTTTGATTTTCTTCGTCAGGGTGAACACATCCAATCCAAAGAAGCTTTTAGGAATTTTGATTTTTAAAAAAAATAATAATAAGGGAAGCCGAGAGGTTGTATCTTATCCGAATAAAAAAATATTTTTTTTAATAAACTTTTCTAAACAATCAATTATTTTTTCTAATATTTTTAATCAGTTAATTGTAATTACAATTAAACCTAATATATAGACATTTAGGTAATTTCAATTCTTTAGTGGACCTACATTAGCAAAACTGATGACAAAACTAAAATTTAATTAAAAGATTGATATTTGTGTAATTAGAGTCTATAAAACGTCTATCTATATAAATATCCCATAAGTAAAGGAAGGTCCAAAATTGAATAGATTGATGTCCAAAATATTTTTTTATTGGCAAATGTCTAAAAATTATATTTAGCGTGTGCCACCAGAGTGACTAAAGACTAAACTATCCTTCTACAACCAATTATGAATTTATCCTAAAATGTGGTGCATAAAATTAGCACAAAAGATCTATTTTAGTTTCACATATTTATAAAAAAAATATGATATAACCAATTTACTAAAATTATCAATAAATTTATTTTAAAAAATCTAAAACAACTCTACCCCAAATAAAAAAAAATGTTTCAAACAACAAAATCATAATTCATATGATTTCTCATAACAATAATTAATGCATAAAAAATGGTTAATGCATTACTGGGGCGAGAAATACGAAAAATACAGTGTATTTAAAAAATAAACAATCATAATTTAACAGGTTAATGCATTACTGGGGTGAACATACGAAAAATACCGTGTACTTAAAAAATAAACAATCATAATTTAGTAAAGATTAATGTATTATTAGAGCGAGAAATACAAAAAATACAGTGTATTTAAAAAATAAATAATCATAATTTAACAGGTTAATGCATTACTGGACGAACATTCTCACACCCCGTCCCAGACTCCCTACCAACCTAGGACAAAATATGACGACAATAGATCCCGAGTGCAATGGAGCCTATTGTCGAACCACAAGAACTAAAACAACTGTAAAAATGAATCGCAAGATGTCTAACATACGCTTAAGTAAAACGAAACATAAAAATTTCGGCTTAGCTTCTCCTGAAATTTGGTTTCAAACACACCTGAAAAGTATATATATATATATATATATATATATATACAAGAAAATATAAACTTCATAACCACCACCAAATTTGGCTATCACATGAAAAAACAAAACATTTTAGAAATTCAAACACCACTTGACAACAACTATTAACAGACCGACATACAAAACTCACTTTACAAACCCACATCAAACTCCAGATGACAAGACCATAACCAAAAACGGTCTAGCCACTCAAGTTACAAAATACACATCTGCAAGACATGCACATTCAAAATGATATGCAACCTATCAGGGCTAGTGGAAAATATCGGCACCAATAGGCTCGTCTGAAACTCAAACGCTACCTGGTAGGAAAATTAGGAAGAAAGAATGAGTTGCAAACTCAGTGAGTAGTAATTTGATAAGAAAACAACCTTAAAGAAACGTTTTCATACTACACATAAGTGCAAAATTCAGAAAAACAATATAAATCGTGAACCACTTAAGTCTCAAGATAAGTAAAAACACCGAACAACTACGTAATAGCAACGCTTGATTCACAAACCAAGATTAGTAAAAAAAACATAGCGATATATGTAACAAACACTGTTGTAATAAAAAACAAAGATTTGTAAAAATCATCACCTAACGTTGTACATAATCTCTGGTCATACTAGCACAAAGTATTCTCAATATGCACAGCAGAACAATCTCTGTCCTATTATGCACCGAGAAATCTCTAGGAACATAGTAGAGTCTCTGTCATACGTGCACGTATAACTCTCTATATCTGGTATACTATGGAAACACATCCACAGAGCATACGGGTAATCACCATAGGTACTTAAATCCAGTGGTTTTGAAGCCACTTTCTATATAAAACTCTTAAAATCTTGCTCTTTCACTAAAATCACATTTCACAAAGTTCAAACATTTCTAAATAAACATTTAACACTTTTGACTTTCTCAAATCACGAAAAAGAAAACATCTCTGACATTTCTAAATTCACAATTTCCGCTAAATCATGAAATATTGGAATTTCACAAGAATTTATCTAAATCTCGTCAGATTTACTCCCAAAACATGCATAAGTATAAATTTCACGAAATTCATACTATTTGGTTAGGTAATAAACAATTTTGTAAAATAACCACTCACAACAACAACTATGGGTGAGACACGTTCGGGTCGTAAACCGTTCCCACTTCTGCTTGACCTGAAATGTTAAATAAACCACCATATGTATACTTACTTCATTACAAATTAAATATCATATTACAAAACTCCAATTTATGAATTCAATTCATCTCTCTCTTAACTCCAAGTGCAAATTGATCATTTTTCACAAAACCAACAAATTTGCCTTCTTCATAAATCTAGTGACCAACACCAACAATTAACTCAACTAATTTAATTCCACTTGGATTACTCCATTCTTTCTATCATTTAACCACCTAAATCTCATTTCTATTCAACTTACAACCATAACTTCTTCATCTTCCCAAAATCCCCAAATTCTCCTCTTCTTTGTTTTGTTTTTCATCCTCTACTTCTTTGAAAATGTCATTTCTATTTCCAAATTCTTCAATTTCATTCTCAAGAAATTGACATCTTTCTTTCCTTCTTCATAACACAACAAAACACCAATAACCTAAAAAAATAAGTTTCAAATTCCCAATCTTAAGTTCTTTTACAGAAAAGTTTCTCAAGCATAAATACAATCCTTCAAAAACAACCATCAAAGACTAAACTCCACTGAAAAATCTAGAATGAACTACGAAAAATATTCTATGTAATCCTCAAATTCTAAAATATAAGTTAAACCCATAGAACTCAAAGTTGAAGGAATAAATCTTCATGCATGGTTAAAAGTTCTAATGATCTTCAAAAATTAACTTACCAAAAGTTCAAGCAACTAATCAACCCTTCAAACTCTTCTTTGCAACCCTTCAACTCTTAATTTTTTTTTTTTTTTTGAAGTACATTGGGGGTGAAGAGATTCGAACCACAGACCTCTTGGTCTATGTTATATCATTTGATATAACCATGTTTTAAGTATATGTCTCTTTGAGGTATATAATTAATATATTATTTTTAAGTTTATTATTGATGAACATATATCACTAATATACCATTTTCATGTTTATTAACGTGAGGTTGAAATATATGTTGATAGGTCTTTTTTGATTTTTTAACATTTTTATTTGATCTCACTCAAATTGTGTTATATTTTCATTTTTATCTTACGATAGATTTGTTACTATTTTGTGTCAAATTGTTACATATTCAACTGCTTTTATTTACTACTATTTTGAATCAATGATTAATTACTACCAAAGAACGGATTTATTACCATTATCAAAAATTAACCAATGATATCAAAAGTTGTTTTAATTCATGGATTGAGTTGGAGTTGATGTATTTTTTAAACCCTACCCAGGTGTAGAATTCTTCAAACCAAAACCATCATTGATATATTTATATATTTGTATAAAGTAAATAAGCTATAGCAAAATTCAACTAGTTAAAGGTATTATATCATCAATCAAATCATTCATTTTTTTCTCATAATTTGATTAATTAATTTTAAATTATTGGTTAACTAAATATCATCATCGGAAAGTTATTATCAATTAGTTTAAATTATCAACTGAACTGACCCTATTTTACATGATTGAATTACGATATTTTTATATATTAAAAAAGGGCTAATATTTTTTTTAAAAATGGTATCAAATATAAAAGCTTATGCAATTTTCCACCACCAATGAGTGCTAGCTTTGATTATCTTACCAAACTTTAACAAAAGTTCTTAGCAAATAATAAATAATTGGCGTTGATCCATTTAGGCTGGATTTTTTTTTTTTTTTTTTTTTTTTTTTTTTTTTTTTTTTTTTTTTAAGATTGAATCAATCTCATCCATCTATTTATTTATTTATTTTATATTGTAGCCGAGAGATGCATAAACAAACTCTCAATAGGAGAAAATATTGTAAAGCATAACTCAATTGAAATAAAATTGTGTCATTGACTAAGAGGTCATGGGTTCAATCTGCATTTTAATTAAATACCTTTTTTTAAAAAAATAATAATAAGGAAGAGTATGTGTATATGTTGAATCTATACTTTCATTTTATATAATTTGTGAAATTAATTATCAAGCTATATTTTTTTTAAATATTACATCACACATATGATAGTAGAATCAAATTGATATGATTAAAAAAAAAAAGAAAAAAAAAAGAGGTAAACGTGCTTTAATCACGAAATATATGCTCAAATTGACCCCTAAGCTTTGTATTTTAGGAAGAGCAAAGGGTTGGAAATGACTCACAAAGTTTCTGAGTCTTGACCGATTGCAAGCCCTCACATAGAGAAGAACTAAGTCGTCCCACGTGAAAAGATTAGAAGTATATATATATATATATATATATATATATATATATATATATAATAGTTAGTTGAGGAGCTTACAAAAGTGGATAGAGTAGTAGTATAGTCTCCATCACACGTGTGTCGTGTCCATTCGGTTGGATGGACGAGTTTAGGTTATAATTGCGCTATGCGCGAAAGAATGAAATACTTTTTATTTACTGTTCCTCCCAAAAGTCATTAATTTTTATTACCGTTTTTCATTTATTGTTAAACGTCTTTTACTTCAATTTACGATCTGAAAAACAGTTTATTCCAGAACTGAAATGTTTAGATAAAAAATGTTGGGTTCTTACAACTCTCTTTCTCTGGTTTTAACGATCACGAGCAAAGTTCATAATCTTGATTCAAATCCTTCTCTAACGAGTGAACGTTCAAGTTGAATGTTGTGTTAATCTTGGAGAGC